>JAULUF010000023.1:19367500-20567500 GCA_031834385.1 Semotilus atromaculatus | reverse complement strand
TAATGTATATTTATCTGCTATTTAATGTACTTTATGGGCTATACAGGCTTCAAGTAAAGTTATTCTTGGCCATAAAGTCACCTTTCTTTTCCTTTGCTGGTGGGAGAGAATCAGTAGGAGGTCTTCATTCGTAACCGGCTCGAGAGCTGACGGGAGTTGTGAACCCTGGTTCAGGAGGCAGATGGTTGTAAAGGCAGTTCGTGTAAATTAAGGAGGTGCAATTGAAGTGAGAACACTATCTCTTGACAAGCCCCTCCCACTACAGTCTCATGTTTATGTATACGGCATGAACAATAGCGATATCACTGCTTTGATTGACCTAAACTCTGTCATTAAAGCAGGAATGGTCGACAAAGTTTGGAGGGTGTGACTTAAAAGAGTAAAAATGTAGTCGGAAGTCTAAAGGTTGGGCAGTGAAGTTGCTTTAATGTTCAGCACAGCTGCTATTGAATGAAGATTGCTTAGAAATGATGGGTGAGAAAAAAAATAAGACTCACAGACTGAGCATCTGATGCCTATTTTACACTGAAATGGCAAGAGATGTCTTGAAATGACAAGCTTCTTTTGTTATTGGTTGATATTACAAAATTACTAAATTGAGTTAGTGTGCACAATTTTTTTTTGTTCACCAGCGAACAGTCTGTAACTGAGAGATTTTGAGGAAGAAATAGATGCTGGATATGTTTGCAAGGTTAGAACATCAAATCCTTGAAGACTTCTGTTTGAATCATTTACCAGCAAGTAATCAAGATATCGTTGAAACTAGAACATTAGCATTTGTCCATCGCTTCCATATAGTTCGGGTCAGATGGTCTCGTTCTGCCTAAATTGTCTAAAAACAGTTCTTGGCAAATACTGTGAAATGGGCAACATTAAACTAGGTGGATAAAAGTCAATGCACTGATATGAGACCCACTTAAATTCATGCATGTTTATGTAGACAGCTTGTTTGTCAACAGCGAGCGTCACACTTAAGAATTACGCAGTTCTCTTCATCAGAAAGTCAATTGCGTGATGAATCCGCTGCACATGAACTGGCAGTAAAGCAGGCTGGGGGAACACAGGGAATCTGTGATGAGACATGCGAACAGGTGCTCGATGAGTTGATCTTACAGCTTCTCGCTGGGTTCGGCTCTGTGGGCGTCAGCTGCTGAATCACACTGATCAGCACAGGCCTCTAAACTGTCATTTAATGGGAATCTGCTCTGCACATTTGGGTTCCCCGCAAAGATGCTGGTGGAGAACACTCACAGGCTCAAAGGCCTCGCTTGAGGATGTGGAACATGCAAATAAACCAATTATAAATTGTTTATGGTATTGTAACAGAGTTTTTGAAGAATACCCTGACCACTCTTTAGAACACTATTTTTTTTGTCATGTTTATAAAAAAAAAGTCTCTTATGTTCATAAAAAAAAAAATACAAAGAAGAAGAAGAAAAACAATATTGTGAAATATTACAATTTAAAATAACTGTTTAAATGTAATTTATTCCTGTGATCAAAGCTGAATTTTCAGCATCATTACTCCAGTCTTCAGTGTCACATGATCCTTCAGAAATCATTCTAATATGATGATTTGCTGCTCAAGAAATATTTCTGATTATTACCAATGTTAAAAACAGAAAGTTAATAATGCATGTAGAATTATGAATGTTTGTTCTGTCATTTTTTTATCAATTGAATGTGTCCTTGTTGAGTATAGGTATTAATTAATTAATAAAACGATACTAAGTGTAGTAAAAGCATTAAAGTGTTCCATGACTATATTTTACGAAAGAAGTAGCGATGGCCAATTTTTGAATGAACCATTGTTTTGAATTGATCTATTCAGGTCTGTCATCGAAAAATATTCCAAAACGACATGAGGCTGAGTAAACAAGTACATAAAATCTACAACAAGAACAGGGGCGTAGAAATTGATCTTAGGCCTGTATTTATGCTTCTCTTCATGCTTTTTTGAATTATAATCTTGTATTCCTCATTAGGGCATGTTTTTACCGATCGTAAACATGGGTAGGTTGATAAATGCTTTCCATTTGTTCCACTAATGGCTTACAATCCAAACTTGCCCATGCAACACTTCGCTGGTCAGTTGCTTCTGGCTAAACTACATTTTGATTATTTATTTCTTAGCTTACTTTCTTTCTTTGTTTTTTTTTGTTGTTGTTTTTTTACGTAAGAACATTATTTGTATACAAATACACCATGTGCATTTAATAGACTACCGGCTAGATGAAATGGGTCTCTTAAAATCCACCAAGACCAATACTTAGCAATTCTCGTCAAGGCACTAGCACAACTGTATTTATGTTTATGCCTGATATAATTAACTATTGATTTAGCTTTTCAAGTCCTTCTCTCTTTCCTGATGAAATGTACCCGAGTGGAGCAAAGCCAATACGCATAACATTATGTTCTGTTTCTTTGGTGCCAGTAGAGTTATTGCTCCCTTTTTGCTGCATTTTACAAAGGTCCATAGGGCAATTGATTACTCTTGCCGTGGGGAGGAGCCATCGGGGTCACATGACCTTGATTGACTGGTGTTCACAATCCCACAGCACCAGCTCAACCATTGCCATCCTGCATAGATAGAGGCAATTTCTGGACACAGTTACATTTATAAGCAGCAACTGGGAATTTGTGCCTCTTAATGGATTCTCCTTTGATTGGTTGAACTTGCGGGGTTATTTTAGGATTTGCAGGGGTGTTCAAATCTCCAGGAACCTGTGGCGTAAGAAAGAACGGCCCGAGTGATGTGCGGTGGCACATTTTAAGTGGGTGACGATGACAGTTAAATCCCTGAGACTAAATATTTTGCACAATTTCACATTCTTACGATGTGATTTATACATAGAGATTTTGAATGGTCTGGTATAAAGAGCACACATATGTGCTATTTTGTATTCCATTCAGTATTATTATTATATACAGTATTTGTATTATTAATAGTTTTATTCATGACATTAAGGATGCATTAAATGGATCAAAAGTGACATTTGGGTAACAATTTACAATAAGGTTCCATTGAAGTGCATTAGTTAACTACTTAAACAGTGAAGACCAATTCTAAAGCATTTATTAATCTAGTTACTGTTAATATCAACATTTACTAATACATTATTTAAATCAAAAGCTGCATCTGTTGAATAAAAGCTGCAACTTTATTCAATGGACCCAAGCTGACACAAACTGTCAATGAACAGTTGTATTTTTTACTAACATTAACAAAGATTATTAAATATTAACAAATGGATTGTTCTTTGAAAGTACATGTTAGTCAATGTAATAACATTAACGAACGGGACCTTATTGTAAAGTGTTACCGACATTTATAACATTACAAAAGATTTCTATTTCAAATAAATGCTGTTCTTGAACTTTCTATTTATCAAAGAATCATGAAAAAAAAAAAAAATGATCAGGGTTTCCACAAAAATATGAAGCAGCATATTAGCATGATTTCTGAACAATCATGTGACACTGAAGACTGGAGTAATGATGCTGAAAATGCAGCTTTGATCACAGGAATAAATTACATTTTAAAATATATTTAAATAGAAAACAGTTATTTTAAATTGTAATAATATTTCACAATAGCACTGTTTTTACTGTATTTTTTTTTTATCTAATGCAGCTTAATCAAAATATCGTAAAAAAAAAACATAAAAAAAAACAAACATGCACAACAAGAACATGCAGGAACATGAAGTAAGAACATATATTTTGGTTACGTTTGACATTAAATAAAGCCATCAGAACCTTCTTTTGCTTTTCCTATTCACCCGAACAATAACGATTAGAAGCATTCGCCATCACTGGTCGTTTTCTAACATCTGTTCTCATTTCCTCACTTTGCATGATTAATGGAGCTCTCCTCTGTATCTGCATGCATGCAGTGAGCAATGCAGGGATCATATTCATTTGACAACCATATAATACAGGTTTATCCCTCACCTATATGCTCCCATATATATATATATATACAGTGAAGAAAATAAGTATTTGAACACCCTGCTATTTTGCAAGTTCTCCCACTTAGAAATCATGGAGGGGTCTGAAATTGTCATCGTGGGTGCATGTCCACTGTGAGAGACATAATCTTTAAAAAAAAATCCAGAAATCACAATGTATGATTTTTTAACTATTTATTTGTAAGTTACAGCTGCAAATAAGTATTTGAACACCTGAGAAAATCAATGTTAATATTTGGTACAGTAGTTTCAAACATTTCCTGTAGTTTTTCGACCCATCTTCAATGCTCTAACTGAGGGAAGGAGGTTGTTCCCCAAAATCTCGCAATACATGGCCCCGGTCATCCTCTCCTTAATACAGTGCAGTCGCCTTGTCCCTTGTGCAGAAAAACACCCCCAAAGCATGATGCTACCACCCCCATGCTTCACAGTAGGGATGGTGTTCTTGGGATGGTACTCATCATTCTTCTTCCTCCAAACACAGTTAGTGGAATTATGACCAAAAAGTTCTATTTTGGTCTCATCTGACCACATGACTTTCTCCCATGACTCCTCTGGATCATCCAAATGGTCATTGGCAAACTTAAGACGGGCCTTGACATGTGCTGGTTTAAGCAGGGGAACCTTCCGTGCCATGCATGATTTCAAACCATGACGTCTTAGTGTATTACCAACAGTAACCTTGGAAATGGTGGTCCCAGCTCTTTTCAGGTCATTGCTCCTCCCGTGTAGTTCTGGGCTGATTTCTCACCTTTCTTAGGATCATTGAGACCCCACGAGGTGAGATCTTGCATGGAGCCCCAGTCCGAGGGAGATTTACAGTCATGTTTAGCTTCTTCCATTTTCAAATGATTGCTCCAACAGTGGACCTTTTTTCACCAAGCTACTTGGCAATTTCCCCGTAGCCCTTTCCAGCCTTGTGGAGGTGTACAATTTTGTCTCTAGTGTCTTTGGACAGCTCTTCGGTCTTGGCCATGTTAGTAGTTGGATTCTTACTGATTGTGTGGGGTGGACAGGGGTCTTTATGCAGCTAACGACCTCAAACAGGTACATCTAATTTAGGATAATAAATGGAGTGGAGGTGGACATTTTAAAGGCAGACTAACAGGTCTTTGAGGGTCAGAATTCTAGCTGATAGACAGGTGTTCAAATACTTATTTGCAGCTGTATCTTACAAATAAATAGTTAAAAAATCATACATTGTGATTTCTGGATTTTTTTTTAAAGATTATTATCTCACAGTGGACATGCACCTACGATGACAATTTCAGACCCCTCCATGATTTCTAAGTGGGAGAACTTGCAAAATAGCAGGGTGTTCAAATACTTATTTTCTTCACTGTATATACATACTTACTTTTTCTCTCAGTGTAGCTCCTGCGCTTTATGGTGTCCCTCCCATGACAGGGAGTAAGAGCTCGCTCTAAGAAGTGGAACCATTTAAAACCACCATTAGAGATGCAATCTGCAAAAAAAATTGATTTCAAAATGCAGGGGTCTCATTTGTTATGTGACTTACAATAAAAATGGAGCCTGGCTATATGCCAGTGGAGTGGCGGAAAAAAAGAAGAATAAACTCTATAAAAAGACTTTCTGGCATATACTGTAGGCTACTGCAGTGCCATTTTTAAAAGGCTTCACACTAATATATAATACAATGGATGGTTGAGGTTTTTAAATCTGATTGGATGAGCCGCACATCAACCGAATTCTATAGTAACACACCAAAAGTTTAAAACTATATCAATGTTTATTTTGTAATTTTTTTATTATTAAAGTTAATAAAATTAGGAATGTATTTCATTACTATTTTAACATATATTTTATTTGATTGCATCTAAAAAAACACACAAAAAAACATGCTAACACTGTTGTTCAAAATGGTAAAGGAAAACCAAAAAAGTGTTCTACCTAAATTATATACAAAAATGCTAAACATTAATTTATTACATATTACCACATTTAGTGGTGCTAAAATTGTATTATTATTATTATTATTATTATACATTTATTTAGTTTTTGAAAAGATATATGATATGAACATGTTTCATGAGAATTGTATTATTTTTTTCATTTTGCTGTTGCCATTGCTTTATAAAAACAATAAGCCTCTAGAGGCTGTGTGTTATGTGTAGTGCGTAGCAATTCCCCTTTGATTGTAAAGTCACTGCAATACACAGTTAATGTGGCTTTTTGTTTTCATATTCCATTTTTCGAATGGGTGTGACATGATGACCACTTCGATGCAGCTCTCTGAATTGCATTAAAAATAACAATGGAAGCCAATAAACTTAAGCTTGGTCACTTTTGCACGTCAGCAGTAATATGTAGTACTTTCACCCTTTTAGTTGGCTTCACTGCTATTTTTTGCATCCTCAAATGAGTTCTTGGTTTCATGTGTCTACCCTAATGGTAGCTTGACAGAGGAAACATTTTGTATAGTGAGATTTATAAACAGTAATTGTCTGTGTAGACTGACTCGGTTAACTGGAATGCTTGGATGAAGTAAACCTGAAGTAACAGAAAAAGTTATCCACTTTAGATTGAAATACCTTTTTTTGAGATGCCTTGAATGTCTGTAAATATAATAGTCACAAAGTCTTGGAGATGAGAAGGGAGAGAATCAGCAAGATATACACTCACTGGCCACTTTTTTAGGTTCACCTTGATAGTACCGGGTTGAACCCCTTTTGCTTTCAGAACTGCCTTAATTCTTTATGGCAGAGATTCAACAAGGTGCTGGAAACATTCCTCAGAGATTTTGCTCAATATTGACATGATAGCATCACACAGTTGCTGCAGATTTATCAGCTGATAATTTGAGCTTTGTGACATGGACATTATCCTGCTGGAAGTGGCCATCAGAAGATGGGAACACTGTGGTCATAAAGGGATGGACATGGTCAGCAACAATACTCAGGCCGGCTGTGGCGTTTAAATTAAGCTTAGTTGGTACTAAGGGATCCAAAGTGTGCCAAGAAATTATTTGTTCTTGCCAACACACCTTTACAGCTCCAGCAGCCTTAACTGCTGATACAAGACAGGATGGATCCATGCTTTAGTGTTGTTCACGCCAAACTCTGACCCCACAATCTTATTTTGCAGCAGAAATCAAGACTCGTCAGACCAGGCAATGTTTTCCAACTTGCTATTGTCTATCTTTATTGTGTTGTTGTAAACTAGTACATTCATTACATGGGACAAATCAAATCTAGAGAAGGATGCAGAGATACGTATAGATTGAAATCTCCAAGCCTTCCATATGCAGCTCAATAATGCTGATGTTTATGTGTAGAATAAGTAGTAGTTGAAAAGGAAAGTTTTGTCATCATTTACTTCCCCTCGTGTCGTTTCAAATGTTCATGGTTTTCTTTCTTCTTTAATAGTTGCAGAGTCAGGCAAATGACTCTTTGCCTCTTAATATATGATAAATAAATCAATTTCCAGCATCTTACAAAATAATGGACCAATTGCATATGGATTAACTTCAGAGGGTGGCAGAAAAAGATGAGTAGACTGAAACGATTGTTTTCTCTCTCAATAAGTGAATTGTGGAAGCAGGTTTATCCATTTTATGAGTTTGGCCATTTATGACTATTTGAGCTGTGCAGACTACACTAAATATAGTTTAAAACCCTGATCTGTGTCATTCTTGAAATAAACATGAATCTTTATTTTAAGGGGTTGTAGTTACATTGTTCTTACTCAAATTAGGACTGAGTAATAATAATGAATACATACACTTACTATAGAGTTAGGGTTTGGTTAAGGGTTAGTTACTTATGCATAGTTTACCACTATTACTATAGTAAGTACAGGTAGGTACATGTAACTACATCACCTTAAAATAAAGTTTTTTTGTTTGTTTGTTTGTTTTTTTACAATAACTTGGTGAATGGATAAGCTTGATGAATGCAGTCAACACAAAGATAATTGTTCATTAAAATGTGTACGTATTTCCTATGAAGCTTCTCCTTACAAAAAGTACAATGTGATCTGATTGGTTGGCTGGATCAGTGTGTTGTGATTGGTCAACCGTGTTTTAAGCGTGTTTGGGAAGAGCCTCACCCCTTACCATAACCACAAGTTTCAACGCACTTATTTTAATGAGGAATTTTGTGATGTGGAATACAATGGAAGTGTTTTTCAGGAGTTCAGAAACATTGACACTGATATAGAGAAGAACTCCTGCTGGAAGAACTTTGTGACTTTGCAGAGCTTTTTCATGCTCAAACAGCATCATTACACACAAAATAAATTTGAAAATGTAAAAAAGCACAATAGGTCCTATTTAATAAAAAAATATGTTGAACCATAGTTAACTGCCCAGGTGAAAAATAAATGTGCTAAAGTGTATTAAAATTTAGCATACTTTTATACTTCAAGTGTGTTCATGATTAGTTAACTTAAAGCATGCTATTTTGGAACAACTAATTTTGTACTAAATATATTTTAGTAGTAATTAAATTGTAGAAAAGCTGAACTTTAAGTGTATTTAGTGTACTTTTATGTGCTACAATGGAACAACTTTATTTTGTATACTTTAAGTACAGTATATGCCTGTGCAGGGACTAATTACATGCTTAAAGTGTACTTTATTTGTGTTGCAAGTACTTTATACATTATGAGTGTCTTAGAAACATATTTGTACTATATTTTAAAAATACTAAATTATGCTAAAATGGAACCACTTCCAGTACATTTAAGTGTATTTCTTTGCAGTTCATTAAAAATATACTTTCATATGTCTTAAACTAGTTATAATATATGTGAAGCATAATTTTAATGTACTTCAAGAAAATTTTTAGCATTACACTAATAGCTTAATATAAAGCTGTTTTATTCAGTATTTAAAATGGTATATTAAGTGTGCAAAAAATAATTAAATATAAACATTAAGACATACACAGACTTTGAAAATCAAGAAAACTTTAATATAGTATCTTGTGTAAATTAAAAAAGAAATAAAAGTAAATTAAAAAGATCAGTGAAATGCTATGGCAGAGCTATATTGTAAAAATAATGATGCTAATCTACTTTTAATATATTTCAAGATAGTAAATTTTTTGTTAGTATATTTGCAATGTACTATTGAAAAATGGAATATATTTCAAATACAGTAAAATATACTTTTTTTCCACCTGGTTGAATATAAATAAAAATAGCAATAAAGACAAAACAAAAGCTACTTTTTCATTTACAAATGAAGCCAAAGCAGAATCAACCACACAACTCCATGCAACATGTTAGTGGTGTTTTGTTCCTGAATGAATGAATGTTTTTGAACAAATCAGTTCAATGAACAATTTGATGACTCACTTAACAAAGAGTTTACTATGAAATAAACTGTCAAAAATATTACATCACAAAACAGACAAGCATTACACAATAATAGATAATAGTGTATGTAACATTATAACTATTAATTATCACAACAAAATACATTGGATTTGTCCATCTAACACAAAAGAAAGAGCACCCTGCATGTGGCAAGAGTCTTAATCTATAAAATAAGTGCAGCTTTGATGGGAGATGCATTCTAGCAGATGAAAATGAAAAGTCTGACATGGAAAAAGCATGGTAGCTGCAAGGGATCACTTGCTATTCACACTTGACAAAACATTTTCAGACCTGGTGTCTGGAATACAGTTTAAGGGCCGGGGGGAGTTCGGGGAAACACTCTCGCGCTCTTCCAGGGCTGGAAAAGCTCACAGGGCATATCAGACAAATGCTTAGTGACAAACGTGGGGCGGTGTGTGTTACGTGATCCAGACAGCTCAGAGCTCTTGGTGTGTAGAATTTAAAAGTAAGTGACTTTTAAGTGAATGTGCCCATGCTAATGCATTGCAAATTTATGTTGCAATCAGACACTAGGATAATTAATTTAAATGCATGTCCGTTGGATCATATGGAGGAGTCATTCTACGCATTCCAAGAGCAGATTCTTTGTGGGTTTGGGTGAGAAGTTCCACAGGGCATGTGGCGACACAAGCGTTGAACTTTCTAGAAATGATTCAAGGGTGATATTCTTAGATCACTAACAAGAACAAATTGCCACACATGAATCATACTTTTAGATCAGAATTTCTAACAGGCATTAAACAAGTTAGTTTTAAAAAACAGCATATGCAATTTTAGCACATTACTGTGATGACCCGGATGAAGCGAAACAAATACTCGAGTCAAGCATTGAAAAAAAGAAAAAAAAAGTAATGCATTTTCAAAAGCATCAATAACCAGACTATCTCCCAAATCCCTCAAGACCCATTTGAATTCAATTTAGAATCAATTAAAGGCTTGAAATTACTAACTAAATGAACAAATAGTCCATTTAGACCTCTGACAGTTTAAGTACAGACATTAGCTTTAACAAATATTGAGAAACAGGAAAATAAATAAACTTTTCAAAGAGCAGTGGTTAAATGTCTGTGAGATGCTACTTATATGTGCACAGATGAACAGATTTTTCATTAATATATTCAATTATTATAATTTATAATTTATCAAAATGTCCTCATATATAAAAAATGAGCATCTGCTTAGTAATATTATATATTTTAGGGTAGGCTTGCACTTTGAAGCCCGTTTTCAAAAGTTTGCGTTTTTATGTAAATTAATGGCCCAAATAACATTTTTGTGCCACTGCAAAATACCAAAAGTAAGCCAGACGGATATTAAATACTGATTAATATAGGAAGGCAAATTACTATTATTATTATTATTATTATTTCATGATAATCAGGAACTGGGACTTTGCAAGGACTTGCCATGATAAAAAAACTTTTTTTCTTTTGGAATACACTGCATGGTGAATCATGCACAATAAGGCCACAACAACATGGATTAAGAAAGTAAGTAGGATCCATTTTGATTTCATGTAGACTTTAAATCAGCACGATATACATGTACATACCATATGCATGCTGCATTGCTTATGCATAATACATGAAGACTGTACTATATATATATATACGTATATGTGAGCAATTTGCACATCATTCCATTCAATGCTCTGATGTCTGAGAGCCATTTACCGGAACAACATGAGTCAACAGGATGCTTTGTTAAAAACATTAAATATTAATCTTCAGTTTATAAATATATGAACTCAATGCATATTGTGTAGCTTGAACATGACAAACTGAGCTGAACATTTTAATTTCAAAGGGGTCCTATTATGCTTTTCCACTTTTTCATCTTTAGTTAGTGTGTAAGGCTGTTTGAGCATAAAAAAAAAAAAAAAGATCTGCAACTGGGTTGCAAAAGCTCAAAGTCCACTCCAAAGGGAGATATTTTTAACAGAATCCCCTTTTCAAGAACTACAACAAATGACTCGTTTGGACTAGAACACGATTCTTCCACATCTTATGAAGTCATAATTTTACTCATTTAAATAATCTGCACCCACAGAATACGCAGAAAAGGATGTGGCCTGTTTGAGCTGCATTAGAGAAGACAGTGTTGTCGCTATGTCAAAGAGACACAGTTTTTTTCTGGCTGACTAAGATCACAGGCTGACAAACTTAGAGTAGTTCAAATTTATTTTAAACACTGTTCCTGAACATTAAAACCCAAATGTTTATCTGTGTGCTGCACATTTGATGGAGAACAGCTTGTAACTTTTGTAAGAGGAAAATTTTGCCATGATTTTGTGATCGATTACGGTTTGTATTACCTTAGTTTTCCTACAAATATCACAATTAAATGGTGGATAACATCGTATAATGAATAAGAAACAAACATACCACTTTGAAACGTCCTGTGAAATCCGTGCTTGCAAACTATATGTGCATTAAATCCGTTCTGCACAATCAAGCAGCAACATTCTAATCTGAAAAATTAAACCTACCCGGAAGTGTGAAAAATGGTAATACATCGAAAATCCATAGACCCCCATGTTAAAATGTCCGTTTTCACAGCATAAATTCATGTTTTTACAGGTTGGTCCCATGGACTTTTATTGTATTTTCCAATAGGTTCCGAGTGCCTCACAACTGTGAGGGGGGTGAATTATTTTCTAACTCGTTAGTTTAGATCATATTTAGATAAAAAATTTATGACAAATAAGAGCATGGTTAACTTTGATTGACAGCTTGATTGACAGGTGATAACGGACTGCGCCGATTGGAATTCCTGAAATTTGACGTCTCGGCCATGATCTGACACAACATATCATATCACCTCTGTATCCTTTCTCAACATTTGTATTGAAATATTGTAAGATTTTCCAAGATGGCGCCGCCCATTAACGGCCTCCAAACCGTTCTTCAGAAAGTCTATGGGTGACGTCACAGACGCTTTGTCCAATTTTTAAACAGTCTGTGCACAATCCTCTTGTTCATTAACATTGTCAGGGTCTGAATCAGGCTCGAATTGGTTTGAAATTGACACTATCCTTATTCATATTTACACTAGAGAAGAACTCGCAGTTATGGAAGGGTGGGACATTTCCCGAACACACGCTAAGCGGAGCCAATCACAACACACTGGGCCAGGTATCCAATCACAGCACATTTCGTATTTCGGAAGGAGGGGCTTAATCGAAATTGGCGTGTTGTAGCCAGACGGAAGAGAGAGGTTCTCTAATAATGTAAAATATGTATCAAGCATGAAAACATATTCTAGTACACCCCAAAAACAAAATCAAGACTTCATAAAAGGGCAAAATAGGACCCCTTTAATGCAGTCATGCAAAGTTAATAGGTAATTTAGATTTTCCTTTAGATTCTGAATGACAATACACACAAACCAAAGAAAAAGAAAAAAACACAGTAAAGCATTCAGCATTCAGTCTAAAAAAAGAGACATCAACAGCAATGCCTGAAATCATCCCATTAAGACGATGACTCATCTCATGCAAAAGCTATCTGATAAAGCTGAAATTCCCGCTGTCCCAGCCAGCAGTTCCCCACTAACATATGTTTACACAGTGTTGGATATTTAGGACACCCACACAATAGTTTGTGCTGCGTCAGAGAACGCTCTGAATCTATTTTCAATGCTGTTGATGCATCACAGTGACATAGAGGACAAATACAAGTGTTACCTAAAGTGACACTGTCATTAGAGCAAAAGTTGAGAATCCCTTTTAAAGACTAGCCAATGTTTTTCATAAACACTTTTTGTTATACTGGTTGAAACATTCTTCACATGATAGAGGGGGTCTAAATATTAAAGCCACCTTTTACAGTTCCTCCTGAACCAAAACAACAAGCTTATTCTGTGTTCATGCCATGTCGTAATTACCGTAATTGCTAGATGGCAATCCGTGACGTTCTAGTAAACTGTTTACATCCACAGATTTGGATGCTTTTTTGTGACAACACTATCAACTACTTTAAGAATCACAAATGACTTAACTTAAGTCAAAATCAAATACATTTAAAGTTGTACCACTAATAATTTGCTGATGGCTAAATGAGTTATCTTTACAAGTTTGTTCTTATTAGTGACTGAAAGCATATGGAAAAACAACAAAAAACAGATGGAGCCATAAAGAAGAACTGGTTCAATAATGCTATGACACAGAGGAGGTTGAAGTGTTTTAATTTCCGGATAACTGTCAGTCTCTGTTGACAATGCTTATAAATACCCACTGTATGCTCAGTGAAGTTAAGATCTTTATCCAGTGTGATTCCAATATCTGAAGTAGTCCGCCATTTCAACCTTCTCTCCTCTGATGGTAATGACAATCCAGAAGGATGGATCGGTAATTTAGAGGAGTTAAAATAAAAGCAGTTCTTTAGTTGTTGAGATTTTAAGGTGGAGAAAATCATCACACCATGCACAAAAAAAGGATACAAAGCATTTTTAGGTGAAAATGAGTTGTGCAGTTATTGAGCAGTGCAAGAATAGCTGTATAATCTGCATAGTTAAAATAATACGTAGTGGTAAGTGGACTCTGACAATCATTTGTATGGAAAGTATGGAGAAATGGACTAAGTACACATCCTTGCGGGAGATACTAAATTATCAACCCATACCACTTACAGTCTATTAGAAAGGAAATTATAGACCCAGTGCATTAATGGTGATAGAACTTGTAAATGCTGCAATTTCTTGATTGCCTGATTACCTGAAATGAATCTGCAGCAGTCAGGTGGTACAAGTCAGAGCTCTCTAAGTTGTTTACGTTCATTATTATTGTAATGTTATGTGCTTTGAGACATGAGGTTATTTATTTTAACGCCGTCTCTCGCGGCGCTTGCAGACTCTGCTCTGGAGATGCTCTGAAGGGAGGATGTGATAGCTTATGATTTTAAAGCTAGCTTGCTATTTCTAGCCCCACTGAAATTGCCTTCTCTAGCTTTAAAGTGGATCTTATACAATACTATCTGCACTATGATGTTAGCTTTAATTAATGGGTGCCTTTATTTAGAAACCTTGCCCATTTAATATCTTGAAAATGGCTTAGTTTTTTGTTCTACATTCATGAAAGACCTGATAGACCCCCTTTTTTAAAGCTTTTTTGTTGTTGTTGTTGATACAAGCAGTACAAAAACAGGGGAATCCCATTTGATTCCATCACCAAATGTGGATCTGACTCCAGCAGGATGTTTTCTGAAGTGTTTGATTGGTCAGTGTCTCACATATGATCTGGTAATCATCACGAAGTGTGCTATTGCTGGGCTATGTGAACTGTGACTGATCCTGATTTGTCATGAGTAATTCAACTGAGTTGCCCAATTATTACGGTATAATTTCCTGGTGCTTTGCGAGATGCCCAACGGTCAACATGTCATCCTTCTTCCTGAAGCAATCTACAGTCTGGGTGGATTGCACTTGAACTGATGCTTTTGTCCACTTAGAGTGTAAATATAGTGAATTATGGAACAAAGTGTACAAAATAGTATCTGACTAAACTCTAAAGAGATGCATTGGTTTATAAGACATTAACATAAACATTCAATTCTTTGAAATATCTTTACAGTTTAATTAAAGATAAATGGGTGCTTATTTGATATACATATTTGTGTAGGTATGTGTGTTTATTAATTACAATACTATAATATTATATAATATAAATTAGGGCTTAAATTCTTAAACTAAAACTAAATAAATAAATAATATAATACATAAATAAATAAACCACAAAGTAATTTATACATGAATATCATATGAATAAACACTGAACTATTTCAGTTTATTTTTTATTTTATTTATCAGCTCTGTAAAAAAAGGATATGATTAATAAGTCATGGCAACATATGTTTTTACATTTAACTATTTTCAACTTTTTATGTTATATAAGATTCAGTTGAAATGACTTGTACAGCTAAGTTAATTGTACATACAATTAAAGGCAGCAACTATTTTTCATTTTTTTTTTTCAGTGATGGATTTAAGGAAATGATTGAGTTTTTCACATCAAAATAGTTGAGAAAAGCCAGTTGAAATATGTCAACAGAACAGCATGCATCACCGAAATGTCAAAAAACTTTCTCTTGTTTTGTAGTGCAGTGTTTCTACATGTCATATTCATTAAAGCCATCTGATCTGTGTTAGATCATAATGCCAGAACACTGTCAAACCGACACTTGAGTGATGGAATCTGTTGACAGCTTGTCCCATGGCCAGCACTGCCTCCGCTGAAGAGACAAACAGACCTCAGCCTATTTGTGTCATGATCAATACTTTGTCATAGTACATTACTCAATACGCTTTTCCAAGCCACCTATATTCAAGTCAACAAGGCCCTCCATTTACTCAATCAAAGAAATGAACAGTAACTGCAGTGCGTGAGGGAAATTAGGAAGCATAGCCGGCCATTTGGAGTTTTTATTAAAATCATGAGTGTTAAAGGTCTCTCATCTGAGCTTGCAGTCTGAATTAAACAGCTCTCAAATCTGTTTAAAGATTTAGTAGCTCTGAAAGTTGCTGTTATTTTGGTGCTCTCATTTTGAATTGGAAATATGACGGTCGAGAAATTAAACTAAAATAATGGCTAGATTGCAATGATCTGTGTATCAATATGGATCAAGTGTGCTTTAATAACACTATTGATACTTGCCAAGTTTACATTTCTTTGAGTCTCTTAAAGAAACAGTACACCGAAAAATTCCAATTAAGTCTTTAATTACTCACCATCACATAATTCCAAATCCAAACCTTTATTATTTTATCCATGGAATACAAAACGAGAGGTTTTTAAAGAATCTTCATACAACACATTTGCATACAATGGCAATTCATAGTGACCCAGCTACAGGGAACTTTCTTAGAACTTTCTGGTACGTTTCTCTCAAACTTATGAACAAATGTTATTCCAGTATTAATAAAACATAAGTTCAAAGTTGTCTGGTCTTTAATAATGTTCTCAAAACATTAGTACAAAGACATTAAAAATGCATCATTAATGGAACTTTTTTTAAATATTACTGCCTGTTTCAGAATGTACAAAGAACATTCAAAAGAATAACTTTCACATGAATGTTCCCTTAACATTTAGATAACCAATAACTTTGTTTAAAAAATAATTTTAAACATTCAAAGAGCATTCAGAAATAGAAATTGCATTTGACATAAATGATGTCAAACCTGGTGCACTATTTCTGAGTTTTGGTCAAGATAAACAGCCGAGATGAGTGCAATATGATTTTTTTTTATGTATATTTGAAATTGGGCTCATATGCTGCCTGCCTGAACTAAAGCACAGCTGTTCTGCAAAGTAGAACTGGAAATTTCACTCCATGTTTGTAAAAGTTTCCTACTTGTATCTACTCGTTAAAGGGGGAACATGAGCTTTTGACCCAGCAGTGAGCTGTCAATGACTCAGTGGTATAAGCAGCCTTGCCAATAGCAGAAAATTGGGCTCCACCAGACTGGCAAAGACTTACCGTTCACGCAGGCTCCCAATCTCGTACATCTAGTTTAACCAAGCTCAACAGGGCATATTTTAATACCCTGAGCCACTGCGAAAAATTCAATGTAGCTATAAACCGTGTGCTGCTGAAGCATCCACTATTCATAGGACAGAATTTTCTTTATCTCAGCTCTGCACTGGCTTGCATGACAAACACCATTCGCCTCCAGTACAGATGACACGGGCGTCTGGGTGGTGATAAGTCCCTCTGAAACCAATGATCAATTATGTGGAACTAATCAGGAACCACACAAGCACTCTCCATATGGTGTGCTTCCCTGCGTTACATTCTCAGATTCAATCTCCTCAGTCTTGAGACACAAGGATTTCGAGTTGTGGAGGATTTCCGGTCTCTGTGGACACACATACATCCATTTCCAACAGGGTCCCTGAATATGTTGTCCTTTTGTTTGCTATGAGCTTTGATGGAGTGCCTCTTCTTTAGCAACTGCCTGAAAAAATTGAATGGGAAAACAAAGTCAACATGAAATCCTGTCAATCCTCCTTAAGGACGCCATATATATATATATATATATATATACTCACACACATATACACACACACACACACACAAATCTAAAACTGTGTGTGTGTGTGTGTGTTTGGTCGTGGAATATTGTGCCATTCTTCAAGAAGAAAAGCCTCCAGTTCTTTGAAGGATGAAGGAGGAGGAAATTTACTTTGCACTCTGGGCTTCAGAATTACCCATAACGCTTCAGTGATGTTCAGATGGTGACTGGGGAAGATGTGCAAGACATTTGACTTGTGACGACGCTGACATGCAATAATTGAACTTAACTCCTAAAACATGGCTGCACACATCCTTATGTTTATCTGTTGGAGAACACACATTGTTTGTTTCAGCATTCCTTGGATTTCTCCAAACATAAACCTAGGATATAGGGTGATAAATGTCAGATTAGACCAGACACATCCAATTGGGGGGGATCTAAGTGTGTGCAAAATGTTACCAATGCAAAATGAATTGGTTTGATTTCCATGGAATGCATGCACTGCTCATCTTCAATCCATAAAAGCATCTGCCAAGTGCATGTAAAACATCTCTGTGTGACAAAACTATTTAGTGCCACTACATAGGGCACCTACAGTACCATAAAACCTAAATTAAGATCACAAAAATCAACAGTTTGTTGAGCATTTTTTCTACTGCAATCATTTTTAAAAGACACTTGGACACATAACGAATTTGCAATAAAATCATATCCTTTAATATACCTAAGGATTCTGCATTATAATGGGGACATTGCTTGTCAGCAGGTGATTTCGACTCCAGCAGCTAGTGATTGTCTAGAAAAAAAAAAAAAAAAATTTTAGAAGGATTTTCTGTGTTGAATGTTAATACACTAAAGAACATTGTGCTAAATTCTTGATAAGCAGAGGAAATGCAGTGAATGCTTTGATTTATTATTCTTATGACAATGCACTTTTTTCTCTGGTTATTTCCAAACCTTTTTATTGCCTGTTTTATTGTAATTTCATTGGTTTGGCCTGGGATGCATGCAAATTCCTAGTCATGTTGACTTAGGATTTTCCATTTTCACGACCAGAGCACCTGCAGTCCGGGCCTTATTTGGCCTCTTTAGAACTTGGTTTGTTTTGTGCTTTGAAATTTTTAAAAGATTGGTGATTGATCACTTTAAATCTGTAATCAAACTAACTGGCAATCAATCTATTGTAGTTCACAAGCACTGCTGCATTTTGAACATTAATAATGAAGCTGTTCTTGAGTGATATTTTTGCTGTTTTGTTCACCTACCCATTGTGAAAATTGAAGGATAAGGGACAACTGCCTCTCTCAAGAGTGCAATAGTAATAAAAGACATCATTAACTCTGAGGTTCACAGATTATCTCAATATGAGGTCAGTCCTGTGGCAGCTAAAAAAGAGGTCTGACAAATAACAACTGAAGTTTGCGGTCACCGGCAATATTAGTGTTAAATTACAGAAGGCCACTGCTATGATTGTTATGATGTTTTGCTCTGGAGGCAGTCATATGAAAATGCATTTTTTTTTTTGTGACATCACAGATACCTAAATATCAAAATAAGTTATTTTTGGAGCTTGATTAAATAAATGCACCGTTTATAATGAGGAGGATGTTTAAGCTATGGAACTTGTAGGATGTTTTTAAGAGTACAAAGACCTCTTATATGTCAAAAGTTCAAGGCAATTTTTATTTCTCATGTCATGACCTATTTAAATATAAAGATGTGCTGGAATTGAATATATTTAATTAATATAAATAATAATTTAATTAATAATGAATTAGTATTTAAAACAATAAAGTCAACCTATTAATTCAATTAATTCAATATTCTTAATCATCACGTGTGAGTCTCTACAGTTGTTCATAAGTAAAATGCTTATATTTTAGATGCTTTTAATATGTTAACAAGGTTTTAGCGTCTATGCAAAGATATATAAATTAATACATGCTAATGAGATCACGTACAGTAGCATGTTCACTTTAACACCATGTGCATAATGTGAAATGTTGCATTTTAAGATTTTGCCATCCGGAGAGTGTGCAAAGTACAATTAAAAAGTTTTTACAGTAGCCTTCATGAGAAAATACATCTGACGGAGTGCAACACAAACATATGATGAATGATTAAGCGATTGTTCTACATAATAGCCGTGATTGGTATTCAAAGTACAGAAATGCGCTCTTTTATGCAGTTACTTAAGCTCTGGCAAACCATGCCTTATCCAAATGTACAGTAGCAGATGACAAATTAATTTCACATAAGCCGTCAAGATGGAAGAAGTATATGCTTTTGTTTTTATGTTTGATTGTGTCACATCTTTGCATGGCAGATATTAATGTGAATCCAGAATGACTGCAGAGAAATGAATGCAAAAGAAAAGTGTGAAAAACAGTTCCACCAAAAGAGGCTATGTATTGTAGAAACATGTTGCTAGAAGTGAATACGTGAAGATGTAAATAAACACAAGGCGGCCAACGTCTCTAAGACTTGGCTCCCAATTTTTAATAAGTGGGTGTCGGGAGCAACTCTTTCTTTCCAAGAGATAGAAAGAGTTTATAAGAAGAATTCAAAGTGCATGGTAAAAATATTCTCTTCATAAGAAAAGCTGCAAAACATGATTTTAATTTTTTATTTATTATTTTTTTTTCCTGCTCAGGCTTAAAAGTCTATAATATAATAGCAACTTCCATTTTGATGACTTAACCCATAAACCATATATATATATATATATGGTAAGTCGTCAAAATGAAACCTGCTAATGTATTATAGACTTTTAAGACTGAGCAGGGAAAATAAAAATGAACAGCAAATAATGTAAAGGTAACATACACATACGTATATCAAACCATTGTTTTGGCCAACAGGAAATCAATGCAACTAATTAAGGTTTCACTTTATTTTGATGGTCCCTTTAAAACATTATGTTGACTATAAGTAACGCTGCACCTACATACTAGCTTTCATTAGAGTGTTAGTAGACTGGTAGGGTTAGTAGAATAAGTGGACATGTAGTTGCAAAGTTACTTCTAGTCAGTAGAGTGTCTGTTGGATGACTAACACAATAAAGAGTTAGCAGATATTAAGCAGAGAGTCTACTAATTCTCTAATGAAAGTTAGTTGACATGTAGTTGCAAAGTGACTAGTCAACATAATGTTCAAAAGGGACCATCAAAATAAACTGTTACCCAAATGAATGCAAAATCTTACTGTAAATGTTTGCAAAGCAATTTTACTTCTGACCAGGCAACAAATAGGGGCAACAGAATAATACCAGAGGGGAAAAAAAGTATAGGAAAACACTTTGTCTTTAGTTCCTGCCAGTCGCTGTATCTGCAAAAAAGAGGTAGAAGCGTCAAAACAATCTGCAAACCCCACCAAACGTGTCAGGTCAATCCACATCATTAAAAGCTAAAAGGCTGTGTGAAAATTTGAATATAACTCACAATTGTCCCTCTGGTCCTCATTTCCTGTCAGACTTCTTTCTGGTGGTTCAATGGCTCTGTCTTCTGAACTGCTGCTGTATCACATCCTAAATCTCCAGGAGGTCGGCCCCCCCCCCCCCCCCCCTACAGTTCAAAGAGCACATGCACACAGTGAGTCCAGTCCTGAACTAGTGGCCGGCCCTAATGATTGATTGCATACTGAGAAGTGCCGTCACCTCTGCTGAGAAAAAGAGTGCAAGAAATGCTCATCAAGAAACCGACAGAGGAACTGAGAATAGCTTGATTTGTGGTAGACTGGTTAACTCTGAAGGCTAGTTGTTTTCTCGAAATTTGTGCAACCAATAACCAAAGGATTTTTTATGTGAATTTTATGCATTTGTGTATTTTATGTACTTTCTGTTCATCAAAGAATCCTGAAATAATGTATCACTGTTTAAACAAAAATATAAAGCAGGTAAAAAAATGTCAACAATGATGACAAAAATAAATGTTTCTTGAACAGCAAATCTGTATATTAGAATCATGTGACACTGAAGACTGGAATAAATTATGCTGAAAATTTAGCTTTGCATCACAGGAATAAATTACATTTTAGAATATATTCACAGCTGTTCATTTTAAATTGTATATTTGAAATATCACTATTTTACCGTATTGTTACCGTTTTTTATCAAATGCAGCCTTGGTGAGTATTGGAGACTTCTTTTAAAAATAGAAAACAAACATTGTTAAGCTCAAAAAGTGACAAAATATCACAATAAAAGTAGTGCGTATGACTCTTTCAATACATGTCATGTCTTCTCGAGCCATTCATTAGGAACAGACTGTTATTCACTGAGAGTATTCCTTTCATACCAATGAAGGAAATTATGCCTTTTCAAGTATTGAAATGGCCCACAAAGGTGCAATGCACTTGGCGTTAATGAAGTCATTTGCTGTTTTTTGTTCAATGTGAGCAAGAGTAATTCTAGATTAGCAGAGGAAACCCTTTTTTTCACATAAAGCTATCGCATAGCTTCAGAAGACAACTTTTACGTGTGAACATGCTGTCTATCAACTCCTTTTGTGTTTGAACATTTTTAATGACTTGAGACTGAGTAAATTATGTCAAAATGCCTGGATCTCTCAAAACTTGTTCTTTATATACTGGTGAACACAGTGTGTTTTAGACCTCGGGACTACACACACATATGTAAACTAGGCGTGAAATGTTTGTGATTATGGTGCAAAGTACTTCCTATTTATCCTTGATGTGGTTTGTCATGTCCAGTTGAGTAGCCTGTCCTTTACAGTAGTAATTTGGTCAAAGCATTATTGGGACAATACAGCTTTCAAACCATTTAAAAGTCTCTTGAGCTTCACAATAACATCCACAAGCTGCAAGCTCATTGTAACCCTCTGTGAATTATTCACGCTGTCATGCTGACCTTGTTTTAGGTGGTGTTAAGATAAATAATTAGCTCTATTATAGGCTTGATTAGAAAGGCAGCGGTAAACTAGTCGATATCGGATCTGAATGTATAATGCATCCAGTAGGCGACTCAATACATGAACGCTTGAGACCTCATATAGTGTATGCAGTAAGTAACAATAAGGCAGATCAATCTTCTGGTGTTTTCTACAACAGAACATGAGATATAGACCGTGAAGTAAAGACGGGAGAGGATATTAGGCAGATAGAAAGATAGATATGGACAGCGAGTGAAAGAAATCCAAACGAACAATGGCTTTGTTTAGATGTGAGTGGGTAGGAGAGGTGAGTAGTGTGCACATTTCTTTGCCACATGGGTATTTATGAATCTGACGATAATTGCATAATTATCTACATAGGTTATATCTTTAAAAAATTACTATTGAGAATGCAAACAGTAGGTCATCCGAGTATGAATCATTGATTTGATTCCATACTATACATACTGTATCATTTTAGCAAAAAGTAAGCAATTAAATATACACAAACTAAATTCACCTTATGTAGGCTATATAAGACAACAAGGCTGCTGGAATAATGACCTTGCCTTTTAATGACGTAACCAAATTCAGTGTGTGTCTTCTGTGTTTTTTTTATTGTTAACTAAAACTATTAAATTATTGTATTTGCTAAATTAAGTAAAGCTGAAATAAAATATAAATATTAGAGGGAAACTAATAAACTTTTTTTCAATAGTCATCTTTAGAAATTCTACTAACTATGAGAAACTTCACAACTACATGTCAATGAACTCTCATTAGTATTAGAAGTTAGGTTAGGGTTTGGGTTAGTAGAATACGTTGACATTATAGTCAGTAGAAAAAAAAAATCTCAAATGACTGCTAGTTTACATGTAGTTGCAAATAGTTAGAATGTTTAAAATGGACAATCAAAGTAAAGTATTACCAAAATGACCAAAAGCACATAACATAATAACTAAAACTTAAACTACAATAAAAACTGAAAATGCAAAAATAAAAGCTAATTCAAAATATGAATAAATAATATATTAGTATAATATCAAAGAGCACTCTGTGCTGTGTTTTTATGCTTGTATGTCATGTATTCTTGTTTAGAGTATGCATTGAGTAGTACATGTATTTTATTATATATTTTAACTGGAGAATTTGACAAACTCATTAGGATTAGTTGATGCAGTATTGGCACGAATTGTGAATCAAGTCTGGAGAGCATCAATTGAGCAGTGCTATTTATGGGAGTTGCTTTCTTATAGTGTTACAAATTGGTGTCTTAATCGGTGGTGATTCATTCAAGAATGCTGTCTAAGTAGCTACCAGCCTATGTATGTATTATAGTAAGGTTTGGAACAGAGCCCTTATGTAACACACACATAAAAAAGGGATTTCTTCTCCATATCATCATCTTAAAAATGCCTCTAATTACAAGGTATTGTAGCCGTCAATACTTCTTGATTTGTCTGGTTCCTTATACACTGCAATGTAATTCAACCCGCCCCCTGTCCTTTATCTGTAATGGAACCAAACAGCTACAAATCAATATAGTGCTACAAGATAACAATGGATGAACTTGCAGTGTTGACCATCTCTTAAAAAGACCTGCACTTCAGGCAGTGTGGTTCATAGAAAAGCTTTAGTTGGTGCATTGTTACCTGAGTTGTTTGGTAAAGTGACACGGCTATAATTGCATCTCAATCAATAACCTCATCATTGTTTTGTATTTGGGAAGAAATGCACAAAAATATCTAGCATCAGTGAGCTTGTGAAACAACAGAGAAGCACATACTGAGCACTCAGTGGTTCATCCCTTTGAACTTTGAAACTGCGCTCTAAAAATGTCAACGGCGTGCCGGAAATGCATTGCGCACACTGACGTAGAATATAGTCTTGAGAGTAGTTTGTTAAGAGCTCTAACCTTTTCCACAACCACATCAACCCTCTGACTTCATCTCTCTCTAACACTCTCCTCCGGAAAGTCTCGTAATGCATGCTGGATAAGTATACTATAAGTTTCAAGCGATTTTGTCGACGTTTACTTTATGCCAACATCCAAAAATAGTATAGATTTATGCTATCATACACAATCAAGAAGGTGACAACAAGTAATATACATTCATTTATGGCCTGGCCTGATAGCGCTCTGCCAAAGCTGGAGATGTGCACTTGGGACTAACTGCCTTTTCTGCATGGGTGAGCATCCGTAATCCCACTTGACAAGCATATATCGCTGTCTTCACATCAGGCCAGGCGAAGCAATCGGGTTAGAGCAGGTTTGTTCCTGTGACCTTGGCTGTCAGAGCATGCATGCTGAAGTCGGCCCCACTGGGGTGAACATTGTGTCGAGGTGGACTTGACCGCTTTGGGTCATACATTATGTAGACATAAGATGAGCTTTAATTATAATTTAGAGCGGTCTACCTCAGACAATTCTAAAGGTTTTTAAGCCTATGATACACAAGTTAGGTTGCCAGCTGCACCATAATATGTAGGATATTCTATTTTTGGCCAATGTCTAATGTCCTGTATGCCAAACGATGAGTAAATGACACAATTATGCTACATGCAATTATTGTGGTCGCCAATCGTCCTGTAGTACCAGGGGCATCTTGTTTTTTAATCAATGAAAATGCTCCATATGCCAAACTCAATAAACGGTACTGCAAGATAAACAATCATGCTTTTATTTCCAACAATTAGGGTGAGCAAACATCCTGCATTAGCCAGGATGTCATGTTTATGGTCAATGAAAATGCCTCATATGCCAAACTTCTCTAAATTTAATTGCATGTAAAGAACAACTTTCCCCTAAGAACATCATTATTTCACCATTTATAAATACTGTGATTGTCAACAAATTTTAAAGGTGTAGTGTGCATGACATGCTGTTTTCGTCATTGCGATTATTGTGCAAACATATTTTGTGGTGCAATACAAAGTGTTTAGATGTATCTTTATAACTGGATGAGAGTGAAGCATTAATTCCATAAATAGTACTGATGCCACATGACTAGCTACATTAATTAAGAGTAAGGCAGTATATTTGAATTATGAAATCTAGGAAAAGTGTAAAAATTTGTATAAATCTTATATATCTTATGCATATCCAATTTGCAAACATGTTTGTAATTTCCGATATAGTTCATATATGCATTCGTCGGGACGTAAACGAAAATGTCGCAAAGCTTACACACTCTGTGCTGCAATAAAAGGTGGTAACATCTTTACATAATAAGTAAATCATTCATTTCCATAAATAATGTAACATGACTAAGAATAAGGCATTATATTTGCATTATGATCATGCGAATATACATTTGAAATCAAGGAAAGTCTTATAGTGCAAACTACATTTGTATAGCATTATGTAATTGTGTTTTTGTGATTTATCTGATGTTTCATAAAATAAGCAACTGAATATTTCTGCTACAACATCTTTATAACCAACTGTTCTGTCTTTGGGAGTGAGACATCAGACACACTTGATACAAGCCAAATATATGAATGCAAGCTTACGGGGTCCAGAGGTGCTTGTAAGGACACAGTGATATTACTAATAAAAGCAGCTGGTGAATATATATGGTGCAACAAACAGATAAGTGAGACTGCTCGAAATTTAGTTTGAAATCTGCCAGCTTTGTTCGGAGCATCACACAGTTGGTACGAGGCAATCAGGTGTCACACAAATATTGCAAGATTGGTCAAGGCCAAAAATTCAATTCTTGGCAAAGACGCAACTCTACAAAGGAAATGATGCAACGTTAGCACTGAGTTGCTCCACAGAAAGAACCTTGACATTGTACTTTCACACCATGTGAAATTCATTACAGAGCTTGTAAAGTTTGCCTCGGCAAGCTGAATGTAGATGCTGCTGAAATCCGCTGATAGTGATTGTATGAGAAAACAAGCAATATGTGGTAAAAACCAGTATTATCACCTTGCAAAAGCTCAGCCTGAGAGTGGAGATGTTTCTTCTCACACCGGCTGATATGATTCGGTGAACCCAAAATGAAATGAATAACACTAGGCATCAGAATTTAAAAATATTAATATAGCATAATTGCAACAAAGCTATGACGATTAAGCCGAAAAGAAAATATATTTAAGGAAAAAATCCTGTTCGAACAAAATGCATCAATGACAAACAGGAGTGCAACATTCAGGGTTAGAAATTAACACCCGCCAACTGGTAATGCTGTCAAATCACGAGCCAATTTGGCGTGTTTCTAGGTTTAGGCTACTCACTTTGCTGGGGAATTTGTGTAGCCAAATCTGTGCAGATTTAGTGCAAATACTGGTGAGTCCTCTTGATATATTAAATGCAGCGTATTGCGCAGAATCTGCGCATTTCTGGTTTGCTTGAACACACACGTCACTAAGCAACAAATAACGGTGCGGTTGTTCACTTGAATTGAAGTAATAGCGAATATTGAAAAGCATTTTGTTAACAAAAAAGATATTGTTATTTTCTCAAAATACAGAGCAACCACTAAAACTTTTTCTATTATTGTTTATGCTGTTTAAAAACATTGTTCTGTTACATATCCTTACAATATTTCAGTTGAATATTGATTATAAATATGTGTTCACTACCTGTCTAGAAATGTGTTTATGCTGACATTAAATACAAAAAATGCATTTTTTCTTTTCAAATCTTCTATCACTTCAATATATTTATTGAGTTGGCTCGTGGGGTTTATGTTTCACACTTCAGAAATGTGGCGTAATTTCCGGTAAGGGAGCATAGTGAGCATAAATGCAGTTTTTTTGTGGTGTATTGTAGGATTTTTTTATGGAGCATACTTTCCAATGCACTTGAAATTGAGACAGCCCTTAAAATGTCTGAAAATGTCTGACTTCCTGATCAGTGCCCTGACAAACTAGAGAGCTGATTGAGACACCAATACTGTGCACAAATCAATGCAGCACCATTGATAACACTCACTCATGTTTGTTGTTAGTTCCCTTCCTGAAGTCACTTCCTGAATGATGATGTCATTCAGGAAGTGGCTTTTCTTTTGTTAAAATTATTTCAGCAGAATGGAAAGGGAATTGGGGACTGGGAAAAAGCCACCATCAAAAAACACCAACAAAACTTTAGCTTGGAACATTTTGATTAGAGAAAGGAAAAGCAAATTATAATAAATTGACAGTTTTCCTTGTTGAACAACATGTCGTGCACATGTCTGAAATCCTCTGTCACTTCCTTGACACAATCCCTCGAGTCTGGAAGGGCGTCTTTCTGATGAAACCGATGACAGGCAGGACTAAGATACAGCAGTCTAAAAGTCCATGCATATGTATGCCTCATCGCCATATGGAGGCAAAGACAAGGGCATCATCAAGGTAGACAAAACCTGGCCTCACCATTCTCTCTTAATATATTCTGTGACCAACTTCCGTGAACATGCGTGTCACTTTGGAACAATAATTAGACATCTGATGCACCGTAAGGGGTCTGGGGAACATGAACTCCGCAAAGTCCCCGGAGGAAAAAGAATGTTCATCATTATGCATTAGATTGTTTCCAAAGGCCTCTTCCAGCGGGAACAATCTCCATTCCGCTCGTAAAAATGATCAGCGCAAGTTCATCCAGCCTGCCGCCTGCCAGTAATGAGAAATGGACACACATAATGGGGCCTGAATGGGTTTAAGTGAGGGCTAGTGAGTCATATTATCAGAGAGCGCCCAGTCGACTGCCAATAACTTGAAGGATTCCTGTGCAGGTATCGATTCGTCTGTAGGCGCGTTCTACTTTTATCGCACTAAAGTTTTATGTGTTGCACACTCTGCTGATAAATTCTAGGGGGTTTGAAATGACTAAAAATCAAATGTGTGCTGAAGAAGCACAGAAGCGTTTTTTTTAGGCTTTAGCTCAGGCGAGGTACTGTAACGTTAACAAATGTGTCATGAATGTTCACCATCACCGCAAAGTGTAAACTCTTCTATATTATTTAATGTTAGAAGATTTCCTGTGACTGTAAATAAAAAAGCAAGACTGTCTGTTAATTAATGAAAAGCTAAAGTCAAAGGTTAATTGAAGAAAACAATGGAAAGTGACAAATAAACCTAATAGATAATGATCTTATTTAGTTAAAGATGAACTAACAAACGGGGAAACTTAAACTTGCTTATTTCAGGGTTTTAGCCAAAAGCACCATTCTAAATATAATATTATAATAAGTAAGGAATAATTGATGACGGGCCATTGAATTATTTGAAAAATAATGCACACCCGAGGCAGTAAAGCAAAGTTTTGTGGCAGCTACACCTCAGATGTGCATTTCTAATACTATTTCTAATAATTCAACAGCCCGTCGTTAATTTAGGCGTGCGTTTAACTGAAAATAATTGCACAGCTTTGAACGTTCATCAACCAATCAGATTCAAGCATTCAGCCCGTAATTTACAATACAATACAATTAATATAATAAATGAATTCCTCTTGAACGCATGCTTGAATGCTTCTTCTAAATGATAGCTATACCTTGAATGCAGTGTAAGTCACATTGGATAAAAACATCTTCCAAATGAGTCATTTTGATTCAAAAGAAAACTGCTCCACAATTTCCGTTTTTCGCACGCCGATCATTGTCAGTGGTTCTTCTGGGAGTCACATTCATCAAAACTGTTGCTCAGAGGTTGAACCAGAGCAGTTGTGGGAAACTAATTAGAACACCTTGCTATTAATGTGAGGCACTTGGAGCTCAGCTTCTGATTATTCATTATTTGCTTGTGTACATCATCGCACAGCTGCTCGATCAGTGTGTTGTTGTCAGAGTAGCCCATCTGTTTGGGATGTTTAAGACAGAGAGGGCTGTGGAATTGGGGAAGGGCAGGGGTTGCCAACCCGGTTCATATATCCAAATATGATGGATTGATATCAAGGGAAGAGCACAGGCAAAACCACTGTTTTGAGTCAGATTTGAGATTTTAGGCTATTTTGCTTCCATAACGTGTCATCTTTCAGACTAGTTGAAATAAAGCATCCAAACTACACATTCAAGCATTTATTTTATCACACTTTATCTATTTGCATGTCTTTCAGTTGCAATACATATCTTTAAATGATGTATATTTAACGAAGTTTGGGAGGAACACGTTCAGGTAATCCAACATGAGAAAAAGCCGTAGCTATCTCTCACCTCTGTCCCGTGATAGTTTTACCACGTCCCTCTGCCACCCATATGTCATTCACCTGATTTAAATAACATTTTATTCCTAAAAACATGGTGATTTTTTCTTTCTTTTTTTTTTCAGGCTGTTCACTGTATTTTCTGATTCACAGAGTGATAAAAGCCTGAAATTCCCTCTGTAAAAACCTTTAACTCTTCTATGTCAACACATTGAAATTCGCTTTATTCAATGTTCCGATGTCTGTTCTGGAAAACAGTGAAAATTAGTACATATTTAATTAGATACTGCATCATTTGCATATTTAAACAATATGTGTGGATACAAAACAGTTGTCTTAATTTACTGTGATTAATCAACTGGGAAGTATGGTGATATCTATTAAAAAGTTAGTTCATGCATTCATGACCTCGAGACTAGATTACTGTAATGCTTTATTAGCTGGTTGTCCTGCATCCTCAATAAACAAGCTACAGTTAGTCCAAAATGCAGCCGCTAGAGTTCTCACTAGAAAGTTACCTATAAAGTTCCGTATTAATATAAGTTCCGTATTAATTAGTTCCAGTCTATTTAACGGACCTTCTATCGCCCTACAATCCATCGCGCTCTTTAAGATCACTAAATTCGCGGCTTCTGGTCATTCCTAGGATATCCAGATCCACCAAAGGAGGGAGAGCATTTTCACATTTAGCTCCGAAGCTCTGGAATAGCCTTCCTGATATTGTTCGTTGCTCAGACTCGCTCTCCCAGTTTAAAACTAGACTAAAGACGCATCTCTTCAGCCAGGCATTCATATAAATTTTTTATCTTACAGTTACTGTAAATCCGGCCTCTAGTTCATAAACGCCAGAGGAGAACTGGCCCCCGACTGAGCCTGGGTTCTCCCAAGGTTTTTTTTTCTCCATTTGGTCACCTGATGGAGTTTTAGGACACTATTAGGTCACTTGATTGAGTTTTTCGGTTCCTTGCCACTGTTGCCTTTGGCTTGCTCAGTTGGGGATATTCAAATTAATTAACCGATCATTAATACCGTTATTTATTTTTCATTTACCTTTATTTTACCAGGTTATCTCATTGAGATTTAAAACCTCTTTTCCAAGAGAGACCTGGCCAAAATGACAGTGTATTGACAGCGCACAATAAACAACAAACACACGTACAACAACATAAACCATCAATATTAGACTATTTAAAAGTACACTTAAGATATGCTATGAATTTATAAAACGAATTATTGATAATTACATATTAAAACAGTGACAGCAATTTATAGCATCTAGTTCTAAAGATTGTGTGTATTGTTTAAATAGACCAAATGAAATCAGATCTTGCAACTTCAAATCCAACTGCAATGTGTTCCACGTGGAAGGGGCTGCAAAACTAAAGACCATTGATCAGCCCTACCAAACGTGGATGTTTTTTCCACTAAGAAACGAACATTGTTATGTTGTTTTGATTGATACTGTGAAGTTGCTTTGATACAATCAGCTTGACTTGACTTGACTTGACTATTAGTTTAAATTAGACGCCCTCATATTTAGGCGGTCAAGAGTTAGCTGGTTCATTTTGTTAAAAAGTCTTACAAAGTCTTTAAAAAGTCTTAAAAAATGTAAAAAGACATTGACATGCATTCAAAAGTAGCTGTCTTATTTTGACATAATTATATAGTAGACGATGCAGTGCATTCTTATTCAGAGGGCTCTTAACATTGTGAAATGGACTTTGGCTGACAGATTTGACTCTCTGTGGGCACACAAACTTTTAAGATGCTAAGTTTTATGCATGAAAACTCAGACATTAACAACTAAGTTACCGCCCCCACTGAGGATATTTATAGCAACTTCAAAATATGACACACAATGGCTGCTTGGTGACACTTAATATTCAATGCATAGTCTAATGGCCTGATACTGAATTGTCACAAACAGAGACAGAATGACCTCTAGATGAACTTTGTTTTTTATGATGCATACTTATTTTGTGTTTGCATCATTGATCTAAATATTACAAAGACAGTAGGAGACTGACCGAGATCCTCTGGTAATTTTGCACTAAGGTCATATTCACAGTTTTCACGTGACATCACACCCTACACCTGGAGGGCAAAATAGGGCTTTCCTCCATTGCTTATCAGTCATTTTTACCAGGTTTGTACTAAGTACTAACATAATAAGACGGTGATATTAAAAGACCAAATTCAATATACACACCTCATTGATGATGTACCGGCGATCAGATGAACCCACAATACAAACGCAACAAAGTTTCTTGTCAAGTGTTTTTCCATGGAAAACCATTATATACAAAAACATAAATAAAAACTCTTTAACCATTTAGCGAGTTGCATTCATATCCTTGGCTCGCCTGTATATGCATCATCAATAAGGTGTATATTTAATTAGATTGTATTAATTACACTGTTTTAGTACATTTAGTGTTTTTCTCATGAAGAGATTTTGAGTTTTTAGTGATTGCAATACTGCAGCAGGTTCTGTATATGGTTCACATGTGTCCACACTTGCATTTTGCTCACATATTTTTATTTTACTTCTTTTGAAATTGAAAATGTGCCTTTGCTGCAGTTCTATGGATGTTTTGTCGTCCAGGTCTCCACACCAGTCATGTGACTGAAACCTATGCATTGATCTAGTTAAGGAAGCTTTTCATTTGCAGTGAATTTGCGCCCTGGAGAACTTCTCAGAAACTACTGTCATACAGATTATGCTCTCTCATTTTTATAACTACTCAAGGATTCATGAACGAGACCACAGATCATTACTAGAATGCTAACCTGTAAAGGGGTTTATTAAATAAAGTCTGGCTACATTCTGACAGTGTCCAAGTGGGCCAATTAGCTTGGCTTTACATTATAAAACTATTGACCAGACCTTTGGCCTCAATGGCTCGTGTGCTTCGACATTATATAACATTATTTCCTCTTCACTGTCTAGGCCCATCATAATATGTGTAAAAAAGGAAATTATAATAATTTTTAAAAGTATAATTTAATAATGAATAATCAGTAGTATAACAATTAGGAATCTTTGTGTTATTTTTTGTAACTATAATAAAATAATTATAATTGAAATAATTAAATGTAAAACATGTTAAAAAATCATTTAAATCGTTTTTTGCAACTATTGGATTATAATTATTATAATGATATCTGACAAAGCACATTTAGAAATTAATGCATGCACTTTTTTAACTTATTTGAAAAGTGCAAAAATCTAAATGACATAATTAAATAATTGATTGAATCATGTGACCTTCATATGCTATGCTCATATGGATTTGCTTGTATTGAAAGATTAATATAGTGGCATTGTCATCAATAAGTATTTAAGCCAATTAGAAAACATATAAACAATCTTATTTATGGTTGTTTTTTGTCGTCAGTAATTAAATCTAGCGATTTTTGTGACAAATAAAAATATATCAACATGTCAATAGGTGCATTTATACCTTTACCTTCATTCTCTGGAGCAAACCATGGCGTGTGTGAAGTCACTGAGCTCGAACAATAAGCAACGGCAAACACTGTCTAATCCATCATTCCACAAGAACACAGAGGATCTTTTGCCCTGATCGTCTTTGCCACTAATTACCGTTGTTGGCCCTAGCACTTAGCAAACAAACGCACCGATTTATCTAACCAATCCTGTGAGAAACTCCAGATCGTCTTTCAGTGACAGTAAACATAATATATTTCAGGTCTTGCACCAGCATGAAAAAAATCAAACGGTATCAAATATCAATAAAGAGCCGCAGTCAAAAGCTCATGACTAATTAACTGGCAAAAAGGATAGCTGTTTTATTAAGATCATATATCTGCTTGTTCTCATGCTGTGAAACTCAAGGCCTTACCGTAAAATAAAATAAAAATAAAATGCATTGATGCAGGGAATCTTGTTAAATTGCATTTTGTGATTAATCTTTATAAGCCAAAACATAAACCTCGCTGACCCATATTTATGATATGCACTTTGGACTGTGCAGGATAGTCTGTAAAAAATGGCTAACAATACTGTATATATTTGTGAACTAAATGCCTACTAGGGAAAATGTTCAGAAATAGTTTGTACTCATGCCTTTAATATCTCTATTTGCGTAGACGTGGCCGGCTTGTGCTCATTGCTTCCGTAGAGTGTGTGATTGTCAGCGGAGTTTAAACTGACATTTGAAGACAAGCCATGCGAGATGTGATTCATCACAACAGATTGAGGCCTTACATAAGAATGTCCTTCAAAAATGTGTGATGTAAGTTTACCTTATCTTCCCCGGTTTGACAACATGAAGTATAAAGTAAAAAAAGAGGCGGTCACAACCTGTTTTAGTTTTACAATTTTTCACAACCTGTTTTAGTTTTACAATTTTTTTTAAGCATACAGTAACTGTAAAATATTTCCAGTTGGATAAACGTAAGATCACCCGCTGCCTTGAAAATGCGAGTAAACTCAACTAGATATGAGTAAACTCAACTTAAATATAACCTTTGTTTCTTCATTTTAAAATTTAAATACAGTTTAAAATCCAAAACTTGTCATGATTAGAGTTAAAGAGAAGAAAAAAGTTAAAAGAAAAATCACTTTTTTCCATATTGTGGACCAGTGTTATTTTAGTGTAATTGAGATTATATTACAGTTTTTATTGAATTTTAGTAAAAGTTTTAGTATTTGTATTGTTTCTTTTTATTAATGTCTTTTTTTTTATTTTTATTTTTTTAATTCAAAATATTCATTGCAACTATAACAGTATCTCATTCTAAAATAACACTGGGCCAAAATATGGAAAACAATAATTCACAATTTTTTTATGAAATAACTTTTTATAACTTTTTTTATGAAAAAAATGTATAATACTTTTATCTTTGGATAATTTGTGAGTATTTTTTGTTACATTTTGTTATTTTAAAGTTATTATACTAAAATACATAAAGTTATTTTAGTACATTAAGTTAAACTAAACAACAATATAAGAAATAACATTTTAAAATCTATATATGATTTATTTTAGTATATATTTATTTTATTTCAAGTAGCAATTTTAGTTTGTTTTGGTTAAATACTGATCCTGTTGTAGACAGCGAGTGGTTGAGTATGCATATACAGTATAATGTATTGTGAAATACCTGTGTGCTGTCTGAGGGAGCTGGGTAGGTTATGGGCCGCAGTGGGAGTTGACTGATGTGTTTTGGGAAAAACTGTCATTGAAACTTCCAAGTTGACCCAAGGACACCACAGGGTTGTATTTGCTGAAGGGGGAAGACAAGGGTGACAGCATGCCGCTGAGTGAGCGAGGTATTTATATGTATATGTATATCTGACATAGCAAGTGTATTTCAGAATCTGACATGCACCATAAAAAGCTGACATGCATCAACTTGAGCATCTATTCTATGAATGTGTATACATGCACTGGAGACTCGATGCGATCTGGTGCAAGCGTTTTTCATTGCACCTGGCTAGTAGACATCTCTTGGGCTGAGTATGTGACAGATCGCGATGGTACGCAGCACATGTATGCCCTCGGAGACAGCGCTGAGTACGCTTGAATATTAGAGCCCTCATACTCAGGTGGCAGCAAATCAATTGTGAAGGCCTTTTGAGGTAAAAAAACTAAATCTAATTGTTGTTTATATAAGTCACAATCACAGAGGGGAGGTGATTCATTGTCGACAGGAAGCACACACTGCGCTGAATTAAAGGTAGACGGTGTGACTTGATTAATGATTAATTAAGCAAGTGCTCGCATTAATAACATGCCAGCCAAAACACATTTGACAAGGTGTAATCTGCACTCATTATTATCATCCTTTGTGTGACCCACAAAAAAAACAAAAAAAAAACACCAACCATGAAATAGTGATGGTGGTTCAGCGATTACACTTTATTTCGATAGACACTTTAGACGTTCTACTAATTATAAGTAACTTTTCAACTACATGTCAGCTAACTCTCATTAGAGTATTAGTATATTATAGTAGACTGTCAGTAGACTGTTGAGTTATGGTTAGGTGTTAGGGTTCGGGTTAGGAGAATAATTGACTTGTAGTCACCAAGTTACTTATAGTCAGTTGAATGTCTGTTGGGGGACCAACAAAATAAAGTGTTGGCAGATATTAAGCTGACAGTCTACTAATACTCTAATGACAGTTAGTTGACATGTAGTTGAAAAGTTACTTATAATTAGTAGAATGTCTAAAGTGTACTATCGAAATAAAGTGTTACCGGTTCAGCTAATCCACGCCTGCAAGATAGGGGGCGCTGACTGAGAATGCATTTTTCCTTGTGTCTGGGCATAATGAACTGAACGCTACACCTGTTTAGCATTTCTCATGTTAACATCTTTTATTGTTAAAAAAAATCCTGAACATATATAATCGCAATCATGTTGCATCTGTAGAAGCGTTTCTCTCAGATGTTTATATGCAGAACTTAGAATAAGAAAGTGTAAAGGATGTCGTCACCTGGAAGGGCAGAATTTATGATCAAGTAATATGAGTCATTCGTTCTAGATCTGTCAATCGTAAAACACACGCACCCAAAATTAAACTGTTTTAAGGTCTTCGGATTGCATTATTCAGTGGAAAATGAATAGAAATTATATTCTGTATAAATAGATATGAGGCAAACATGTGAGAATAAATCTGTTCTCAAACACCAATGATAATAAGAACGCAACATCCATTCTCTTCTCTCTTCCGTAATACTTTTCTTCGGTGTATACAGTAGTTTTCAAATCAGCGCCACCAATGTCGCACTTTTGTGAGACAGCAGCGACTCTGGCCATGTGATCTAAAGCTCAAATCTAATTGGACAGCCCACTTCATAGGGCAACTGAAATTGAATGTTTTGCTTTGTCGCGCAGCGATTGAATGTGCCCGGTGTGAAGAGCTTCATAGGGATCCATTGTTTCGATTCAAGAATGTCATTGATGCAGTTCATTCTTTACAGTCAAGCTTTATTATTAAAATATTACAGCAGTTCTCAAGGACTGGGCTAAACTCTGCCCTGCAGTACATCCATCTCTTTATTCCACACAACCGGAAATCAAAGAAACAAAGAGGAATACCTTGAAAGCTGGTTATTTATGGTCAATTAGAATTAAATGTTTCCATACTCTGAGAAACAGGCAACAATGATCCAGCATGTGTAAGGCTTATCCCTGTTACTCTATCCGAATGTATTCAAGTAGAGGATTCAAGCACGGACAGTTTGAGAACCTGAATTACAGCATTTCTGCAAAAGCCGTAAGCTGTTTCTAAGCCCAACCTTTCCAATTCCCCAGCTCACATGTATCAAGACACACAAACCCATCAATGACTATAGTGATCCTTTCAGAGCAGGAAATGGCTTTGCATGCTCCAGACCCGAAAGCACAAGCCATTCTGGTGCAGGAAAATGAAATATTTAAAACTTCCCAATAGCTTTTTCGTAACTGGATTGATGTGGCCAAGCAGTTTCTTCTTATCATCACAAGCCACACTTTATTGCCTGGCCTACCTCAACGAAAATTAAAAGCACCTAGAGCCCTTTGATATTTTCATGGTTGTTTTATGATATATATAGTGCTTAGTAACCGTCTTACGGCTTAAACACAGACACACAGGATCATACACACACACACACACACACACACACACGTTGAGTTTTCTTGTTTTATGGGCACTTTCCAAACATCATGATTTTTGTATTGTACAAACTGTATGTAATGATAACTATGTTTTTTTCTCTCTTTGAAAAAAAAAAAAGAACTACAGCAAAACAAATTATAAGACAATATTATACCCGATAGTTTAATAGCCACTATAAAGTTCATAGCAATTGCAAATTTCAAGGCTTAATTTATGGATTTGCGTGGCTTCATATTCCAAATGAATTTTCATATTACATGTGATGTATTATTTTTTAATTGTATGGATATATCTGAGTGACTATCAATATACTAAATACATTTACTTATACATAAATATGTATATACATTTTGAGTGATGTGACAATAATAATAATGTTTATTTTTTATAGCGCCTTTCAAGAACCCAAGGTTATTTATAAATGAACAAATAAATGACTCTCCAAAATATGGACTTCCAAAGTAAATTACTGTAAATTTTAAACTGTGACATAAACTTTTATGGTTTTCCAACCTAAGGGCATGGGCGGTTGATCGTCACCTTAATTAGCCTTTTTCCAAGAGACAGACACGTAGAACAAGACCATAAAGTACTTTAGTAAGTGTTTTGAACTTATATAATCAACTAATGACATCATTCATTTTCAGAATTACAACCTTCCTAAAACATTTTCACTGACAGATATTACTTTCCTCAGTTTATTGTCTGATGTAGTAAGTGGTGTGGATTCTTTTTGACAGATGTGGATTTTTGTGAGCCAAAGCAAATGTGTTTCATTTCGAGGTTTCACCCCTCGCTTCTGCCATGCCTACCTGCTGCCAGACATAATTCATTCAACCTGTCTAGTACATCTGCACACACACACACACACACACACACACACACACACACACACACACACACACACACACACACACACACACACACACACACACACTACAAAGCAGCACATACAAATAGAAATTCTAATGAGATGATTTATAATAAATCCCAAAACAATCTCTCTATTGCATGCTTTCTATTTTGTCAAGATCACTATGATGAAATTTGGCGAAACATCAAGCAATTTTCTTGTTCGAGAAGCAGTTTCACTCAGATAAATGTCACAATAAGGAAGGGTTTTTTTTTTTCATGACATCTAGAATTTTTGTACATGTAATGCTATCCTGTCAGACAGTGAACATCAACAGCATTTACCTTACAGAAAATATACTCAAATGTAATAATAAAAAAATAATAACAACAGTAATATACATAAATGTGTCTCAGATATTATGGCACCATTTGAAGCATAATTTAAGAAATTGGGGGGGTCAAAATACATATATATGTCATTATTTCAATATTCAAGTCATATTTAACAATGAAAAGTAATTACAGTCACGAATTTCACCTACAATTGCAGTAAGCCTTTGATTACAATATGTTTTCCAGAGAGAAATTTAATATATTCTGTGCTGTAGGGACAAGGGGGTTCGAAAATTAGGATTTCATGGTTGATGACTTTGATTCAGATAAGCCGTAATCCCTATTTAAATCCTGCATAATGACTTCACCATTGCATTTTATTATATTTATAGCTCACTCACCACAAGACTAAGAGTATTTTTATCCTGAAGTTTACAAAAGTTGTATAACATGCAGCAGCACCAGGGGCTTTTGGATCAGTGAACCAAAGCACAGGGACTGACACCGAGACTGTAATGAAGCTCACGGAACTGGTGCATGAATACAGCAGCATCTGATTAATCCCAAATAGAGTTACATGCAGAGTGCAAAGCTTGTTTGTCCATAAGCATGCGTCTTTTGTGTGTGTGTTTGTCTCCGGGTTCTGGTTCCTGTTGGTCGTGGAACAAATTTCATTTCAACCAATCTTTAGCATTAGTTTAGGTTACAGTTTTCAACAATATTTTCGTCAACATCATTTACATTTAAAAACCAATTAATGGTGTGCCATGGCTTCGCGGTTTGTGTGCATGGTCCAACATTGGTGCTCATGTGGGCCATGCTGATTTTAATCCAGCTTGAGTTGTTTCCCAGTTTCAAAAAAAAAAAAAAAAAGTTTTTTCGTTCTATATGGAACTCATTCAACCCCAACACATCAATTATTCTAAAAATAATCTGTATAGAACATGTTGAATCTTGGGTTCTTTTGATTGATCTTAAACATTTTATGATAGGTTAAAAATGTGAAACAAATGATGAAAATGTTTATATATATATATATATATATATATATATATATATATATTTTTTTTTTTTTCTTTTTTTTTTTTCTTTTTTTTTTTACGAAATGGCGATTCCATGTAAATTTGTACTAAAATGTATGATTTTTAGAAAATAGTAAACAAAGGTCCACCCCTAAACCTAAGCATCAGTGTAAGTAAATCGTATAAAAACCAATGGTTACACTTATTGTAATGTTCACTTCAGATATTCTACTAATTATAAGTTACTTTGTCAACTAACTTCATGTTGACTATCTCTCAATAATTTGCAACTACATGCCAACTCAAACTCTCTAGGTTAGGGATAGTCTCGTGTAGCCAGACATTTAGACTGACGGAAGAAGGTCTGGACTGCATAGCAGCTTTCATTGGGCAAGGACCGCCCAGAGGCCGTCTGACTGACATGTATAGCAACCAATCACAGTTTGATTTGTTCCGTGTCATGTTTAGAGGCGTGGAAAGTTACGTCCATGAGTAAAACTCTTGGACGTATTTTAAAGAGTCAATGCCGTAAGTACTTCACATACTTTTGAAAATCCAGCATTTAGTTGATCCTGATAAGCGCTCATTGTCACAGTTGTAATCATGACAGCGTTCTTCTTCCATGAGGGGGTTTGGCATCACGGCATCTTTGTTTTCAGGTAAAGTTAAAGAAAAAGACACACACATCTTCCAGACATCCTGTAGACTTCAACCAATCATATGACGAATTTGAAAATAGTGTGCCTCATGCCTCAGATGTTCAGCCAGCGGTTCAAGGGCATGACGTCTGAGGCTGAGACTTGGGTAAGTAGAATAAGTTGGCATGCACTGTGCTTGCAAAGTTAACTTATAGTCAGTAGAATGTCTGTTGGTGAGCATCAAAATAAAGTGTTAGCAGTTATCAAAGGAGTAGTTCACTTTCAAATAAAAATTTCCTAGATTTTTCTCCATTTAATGGACTTCAATGGCAAACAACAGTTTGAAGGTCTCAATGCAGCTTCAAAAGCTCGACACGATCCCAGTCGATAAATAAGGGTCTTATAGAAAATAACCGATCGTCTATCTAGATAAGACCCTTATTTCTCGACTGGAACCGTGTCGAGCCTTTAAAGCTGCATTGAGAATGACATTTGGACATTCAAACCGTTGGTTGCCATTGAAGTCCATTATATGGAGAAAAATCCTGGAATGTGTTCCTCAAAAACCTTAATTTATTTTCGACTGAAGAAAGAGAGACATGGACATCTTGGATGACATGGGGTGAGTAAATTATCAGGAATTTTATATTTGAAAGTGAACTAATCCTTTAAGCAGACGGTCCAACCGGATCTCACAGCAATTCATAAGAATTTCACAAGGTGGCTAATTTGTACAAATTCACACGACCTCACTCGGACGAATACGTAAGATTTTTGCCAAATCTTACATATTTTAAGAGTTGCCCAATTCGTATGAATTTGTTTGAATGACCTTCCCATGACCCCACCCCTGAATCTACCCATCACTGGGGTTTAGACAAATCATACAAATTCGTACGAGTGTTGTCGTACAAATTCTTATGAATTAGCCACCTTTTACTCACTCATACGAATTTGTACAAATTGGTCGTGAGATAGCGTTGGAAAGTCTACTAATACTCTAATGACTGCTAGATGACATGTACTTGCAAAGTTACTTTGAGTTAAAATGTTGACTATCTTGACTAAAAAGTGGACTATCGAAATAAAGTGTTACCAAACATATGTATGAGACTGTATTTGAATTAGCCACCATTTCTGCTAAATGTAAAAGAGTTATGAACTGCCATTCGATTGTGTAGGAAAGGTTCAGTGATAAAGTTCTTGCTGTGAAATCATGCTTGTTTTTTTACTCATTTCTTTCAGAGAACAATAAGAGGAAAGTGTAATGCTGTGGTCCTAGTTTATCAGAGAGAAACTTGCTGAAAAGGTCCAGAAGGTGTTGCAGTCTCTATATATTTTCTGCTGAAGATGGCTATTGGTGTCATCCCGCCTGCAAAATTGAAAGAGGAAAACAGATTGCTCATGCCACTCCCACGTATTTGATCATGAGCGATCTCTTTAGAAAAAAAAAAAAAAAAAAAAAAGAAAAGAAGCTGCTTTGACAGTTTTGAGGATAATTTTCCCAGACTGTTGTGTCTCATCTTTGCAAAGGCACAACAATACCTTTCAGGGTGGCTTTACCTCAACAGCTGGGGTTGTGAATTATTCTTCAGACTTACACCATGTACTGGCTTCTCTCCACTTTCTGTGCCCCCTTTTCTCTCTGTGTCTTTCTTTTCTTCCAACAAAACCCTACTCAGCAGCCTGGCAGAGATCACAGGTGGAGGGGTAATGAGATACATTTGCTTTCCTGTGCTCAGCTACCTGGTGAGGAGAGAGATGTAATTCATTATTGAGTCGACCCAGGAGACTGTTGTTGAGGGGCGAACCGTGTGAGTGATCGACGGGACAAGAAAGAAAGCACCATCATAGGTTTGGCAGAGAAGATTGCTAGATAGACAATCTGACTGGTCAAGTTGTGCATTCATTGCCGTTAGTTTTTAAACACAGTATCTGTCAGTGATGTCACAGCATCGTAGATTCATCTAAGAAAGCTAAACATAGAAAATAAGGTGAACACCCATAGCAAACAGGGAACATTCTCAGAACATTATGGCAAGGTCCTCTCAAAGATATGAACAAACATTATTCCAGTAATGCTATTATAATGTTTGGTCAAAGTTATATTTGGTAAATTTTTTGGAAACATTTGACCTTTTTTAAAGAGACTCTCTTTCGATAGTCCACATTAGACATTCTACTGATCATAAGTAACTTCGTCAACTAACCCTCATTAATTTGTAATTTAGAATAACATTAGAATAAGAATAACATTAGAATAAGTTGACGTATTTGCAAAGTTACTTATAGCCAGTAGAATGTCTGTTGGGGAGCATCAAAATAAAGTCTACTAATACTCTACTGACTACTAGTTGTAAAGTTACTTATAGCCTAGATAGTAGGAATGTCTAAAGTGGCCTATAGATACAATGTTAGCATATTTCTATTTTCAGAAATGAAAGCTTTAGCGTTAGTTCTGCCGGGAAGACTGAATTGTTGTCACTCATTATCTTCTCATCAATTGTATTCTAATACTTGTAGTATAAAAGATTGGTACTTACACATGTCTCAGGTCACAGATGCTGATGCTTTCATTCATCTCCCCCCCACCACCACTAGGATGGTCCCTTCCCCTCCGTCCTCCCCACCACCACAACCACCACCACCACCACCAAGATGGTCCCTTCCCCTCCGTCCAGAGAAGACTTTCATAACAGAAATAAAGTTTTCATAACGGGAACACTAGCAAAACGTTCTCAGAACATATGTTTGTTAACTGGGGTCAGCTTTCCAACAGAAATGCAGGTATTTTCATTTGTGTATTTGTGAATGGTGCTCCCCTGGCGGCCTCCAATGACTCTAAGGGACAGAGACGTGTGTATGTGTGTGTTTGCAAGTGAGACAGTGAGTGTTTATCAGCCAAAGAGAAGGTGAGTCGTTAAGTGGTTATGTATTCCAGACGGCCTCTGTCCCCTGGCCGTGCTGTATTCATGAGATAGCATGAGCACTTATAAATGGATCAAAGGACAAAATCAAAGGCATTGCTCATGAAACCCTACGGAGAAGCTTCTGTTTACAGCCTGAATGCCCCATATCCACATTTACCTTGACCTGAATAAAGCACGGAACTGATTTAGGTGCTTGTCATGGTCCAGTACTGGTAGTGCTATTGAAATGCTCACTCCTTAAGAAAGAAGAATCTCAAATGACACCTATTTAGATTTTCCCTAGACGTAAATGAGATGATATAGAGGGCAAAGTGAGACTTTTGCCACTGCTTCTCGGATTTTTCTCTTGTGACTTTTAAGAAGAGATCTCAGTGTGCTCACATTTGCTAAGACACCAGAAAGTGTCTGCAAGAGTTTTCAATATCAACTCAAATATTTCCTGTAAAGCCTGACATGTGGGGGAAAAAAATGGAATAGTTTATTCCATGTTCAAAATGTTTAAAAGTTTGCATATGCGTTTTTTTTTTTTTTTTTTTTTTTTGCTGAATATCATATTTTATACATCAGGGTTTTATGGCTCATACAGTATGATATAGAGAGAATATAGAGCTCATACTCGATGAGGATAATTTTATTCAGAAGCCCAAACTGAGCAAATATATGCAACTTGATGAATTTGCTGTGTTATATATATATATGGACAAAAAGTAAGATGAAATTCTTCTAGCTTGTAATGTAAATCAATGAAATCTTATATCTGTCAATAATATACATTTTTTAAATCCTTAGCCTTATGATCAAAGCTTTGTAATTCTTATTGTGGGTGCAAAACATACAGTGGCATGCAATGGAAAACAATGATGATTGAGATGATTGAGACAAATAAATGTTCCTTAAAAGCCTGTTGAATCTTATTTAATAGGCCTACTCAGATTTTAACATGATTTTTCTCAAATATAATGAATGGGTAATCAAGTAAACCTAAGTTGCTTCAGTCCAGTAAGTGTTCATCTTGAAATATTACTTATAAAAGTTATGTGTGTACAAAAGAAATATGTTTAAGAATTATACCAAAAAGCTAAAATACTCAAATAAACTATTAATAAAGCAAACATAATGGCAACAGGCCCAAGAAATGTGTGTATCAAATATAATACAGAAGGTATAGCGTTGAACAAAACACGTTCTGTGTGAATGACCCCTATCAACTGAGAGCTCCTTTATGTCACTGACCTTCGAAAGAGCAATAGAAATTCCCTCTGGGGAGATGCACAGGAAATAGACATGTGAAGAATTTGATAAATTCTGTCCAAAATGACTAAATCATGGCTTCAAATGACAATACTTCAACAGCTGAATCACAGACACTTTAGATGGATGACTTGTGGCTGTGTGGGCTTGTCTCTGACAGTATGAATGACTTATAGAACTAGAGGAACAGATGGGTTGTGGGAGAAATTCTCAAGAAGCCAGAACGAGAAATAATGAGAAATGCAGAGAGAAAAGACTAAATGAGTGGGATACTAGCAAGACAAACCTCCCTTAAAGATACAGGAAACAAGCAGCATCTTGCCCACAGTAAACCTTGTTCTCATTGTCACCGTGGGTAGATAATATCTCAATTCTAGCATCTCAGATCCACCGGACTGCACTAAAATATAAAGTCTCTCTCTGGCAGGACAGAATAATAGTCAGGAAATAAAATGTACATAGGGAAGACATGTCAAGATGATAACTCTGAGAGGAGAAGCATTGTGAGGAACACAGGAGAAGATCCGGGACGCTGACAGTCAAAGGGTGAGAACAAACATTGGAGCAGAAGGAGTTGCAGAAAGCCGGTAGCAAAGCATCATGGGGATTGGCTGACAGGATGTGGGGAGAGATCATTAGAGATGACAGAGAAATAGAACAGGGGAGCTGAGAAGAAATACACAGGAGGAATGGAGACCAGGGTTGGACTCAAAGAGAATAGATGATTGTGGAAAAGCAGATCAGTAGTGTTTGGATCAAGCTCTGATCACATTTCAAGGGTTTTTAGCCTTTTAAAATGTGTCCCATTTTCATGCATGTTTATGAGTTTGTCTGGATGTAGGTGTGTGTAGGTGTCTTTGTCCAGTTACTGTCGCAGAGGTTTCTGGACCATGTCTAGGTAAACAAGATTATTGAGAGAATCAATTGGAATTGGTCTCCTTGGCTCACATCAAACAACTACCCTGGAGCAGGATTGCAGGCCAACAAAGCACAGAAAGATACAGGGAATTCTTCTTTCCTCAAGGTTGCTTACGTGTCCTTGATAAAGAGAGGGTTCAAGGAAATCCATTTTTTGTTGTTATGTAAAGAGATTCCAGTAACACTTTATATTAGGACCCGCAAACAACTGCGTAAGTAAACCGAAATTACGGTGTACGTTTCTGTAGTTATAGTGTACTTCTGTGTATGTATAAGGGAACAATATGTAAAGTTTTGGGTTATAAAGGGGTAACAAGTGGCACTTTAATTTACAGCATGCAGGAGTCACACTTACCCTTTAAATACAGTTGAAACGGGTAACAAACACTACTTACTATGTAACAATACAAAACAACACTATTTGCACAGCAATTACAGAGAAAGGTAAGAAATGTGGTAAGGTAAGTATTAAGTACCACATAGTACGTTCTAAATTAAAATCATAGCAGAAACAATTTTTTTTGGCTTAACGTTAAGTAGTTTAGTAAGAAAAGCCAATACATTCAATTTTTATCATGCTTATATACAGCCATATATATATATATATATATATATATATATATATATATATATATATATATATATAGCCTATATATATATATATATATATATATATATGTTTAATTTACAACCCACAGATGTCAAAATTACCCTGTAACTACATTGCACAAGAACATATTTAGCCAGAAATATGATAAAAACTTTTATATACAACAGATATACAATTTTTGCCTGGAATATATTGACAGAATAGGTCCCTGTTAGTTTTAAAATAATTACATTATAAATAATTTGCTTATATATCTGGTTGTACCCCTTTATTACCCAAAACTTAACATATTGTTCCCTTATACCTACACGGAGGTACACTGTAATTACAGAAACGTACACCGTAATTTCGGTTTACTTACGAAGTTGTTTGCAGGTTGTAATATAAAGTGTTACCGAGATTCCAAATGTTTTATCTTCATTAGGACACAAATGGTTTCAGTTCTTTTGATAAAAATGACCTATATAATCATATTCCCATGTTGCTTGTTCAAGAAAATGGATGTTTAAATAATAATACCCAGACATGGAGATTTACAATGTTGAGGTCTATTTAGCAGTCTACTGGAAGGGCTGCTCAATATAGCTAAAATAATGTTTCTTGATATTTTAAAATCGAATAGCCATCCATAAACAGCCCTGACGTCTAGGCTAAAACAAGGCAAATTTTGGCCTGTCAGTGAAAATGTAATAGATGTCTTACCATAGCCCAGGAATACACATAGAACATGTCAAAGAAATTAAACCAAACAACTTGTTATCACTGTGGACTTTGGTTGCATGATGGGATATCATACATAACGCAAGTTATTTTGGTAAAAACGACATGTAACCAAACTCAAGGTTATTTTGGCTAGAAGTGGGTTACTCATAGCTGGACTATAGCGGGTCTATAGGTAAGCTGAGGCGGTGAAATGACCGCTATTGCTTGCTGGGTTCTAAAATGGCATTTTATTTCCAATCAATGGAACCACACGCAGAATTTAGACAGACAGTTTTGAATTTAGACAGAGAGTTTTAAAGTTATCATTCTTATTGTTTACTGTTAGTTCCTTTTTTATACCTAGACATAAACATTTAAGTCATTAAGTGATAGTTCACCCTAAAATGAACATTTTGTCACCCTGGTGTTGTTCTAATGTCGTATCCCCTTCTTTTTTTTTTAATGACCACAACAGGAGAACTGTTTTAATTTGTCCCGCTCACGCTTGTCCATATTAACAGTGAATAGTAACCATCATCAATAATTTTAAAAAAGACACAAAAATACTGTACCATTGAGTGATCCTATGCGACACGTGCCATATATTCCATGTGTTCTGGGGGTATACGATATGAAATTTAATGTATTTTTTAACAAAAATCCTGACAGTGAAACAAACACAGGATAAATGTGCATGGAAAAATATAAATGGTTGCATGATGTAGGCCTTTTTTATGCCTGTATCGTTTCCTATTTCTGGTATAAAAACGATTCAGAGGCTGATCGTGGAGAACTGGTAACAAAATAAATTTGATATGAATTTAAGAGGAAACAAATAAATATTTCATTCACCTGAGAGCATGTCTGGGTTTATCTTTGATCATCCTTCATCTTATTCACCTGTATGTTTTCAAACTCTGCTATTCCAGTGTGAAACAGAGGAAAGAGGGATAAAACTGCAAACATGCCTCTTTAAAAATGTGTTGTTATCATTAAAGTTAGGCAAAAAGGTTTTGCTACCTGCAATGCCATGCAAAAAGATTGGTCTTTCATAACTCACGAGACTTAATGGAGCTTTCAGTTGTTTCACTGAAGTATCAAAGTTGTCTCAGGCGTTTCTTCTAAAATGAAACCGCAAAAATTCTGGTTTTGGATTAATTTGATGTTCATAATGAGATTTAAATATATTTTGAAAAGGGGTTTTGTATGAATGGGAAACACATTTTAAGTCTTAATCTCAGTGTGTGAAATAAGATCTCATTTTCTCATGTATTGTATATAATGTTGTGGTAAGTGGAGTATTTTTGAAAGGAGAAAGAAAAATGAGGTGCGTCATCTAAAATGGTGATGGTAATCAACAAGGCCTGTACGAAACCTCCCGGAAAACTTTTGATTGCTTTCCAATTCCGGTTTGCATTCGGACTAATCATCTACATTTTGTAGGAGTACAGTCTGTTGTGCTGTGAGGATCCATGAGGGAAGAATTTTCTTTCAATCTCTCTCTCTCTCTCTCACACACACACACACACACTCACTCATATTAGAACCTGTGACTCAGTTTGTTTTTAGTTGCATTAGCATACAGAACTGCATTATGGATGTAGACAAGTGCAGTGAATAAATGCAAAGTTAAACACAGCTCACAATCTGTGGCCTGCAGTTTAAGAGTCCATCTTCATTTCGCTCTAGCTATGTGACATGCTTATGCGACTATACATGCATTTGCATCAGTTGTGTGGATGCATTAAAACAGAGAGTACAAATTAGATGCCACCGTACCAGACCTGTGGTAGACATACGTCTCTAGGAATTACAAAGCTTTGCTTTGTGCATTTATAACTACTGAAAGGATTCAAATACAGGTGAACCTCATGAAAACCAGGCCATGTTTCATCACAACAATAATAATAATAAATCATAAAGAAATTATTAAAAAATAATAACATTATGTTTTGCACTGGTGCCTATTTTAAGGGCAGAAAAATGCTTTTCAAATGTAAATCAGCACAAATTTGCAAATAGGTAAATTAATTTGATTTTTTTTGGTGCTGTTGTTTTTTTGCACACAGTAATGAGAATATTATATAGCCCCTAAAAGGGACATGGTGATGAGAAAAGGTCTTTTCAAAAATATTTTTCAAACCTTTTGCGTTCTCTTGCAAAAATGTTGCGTTCCCTGAGAAACTTTGCGTTCGCTGTGATTGCAAAGTTTGCAAGTGATTGCAAAGTTTCTTGGGGGAACACAAAACATTTGCGAGAGAGCGAAAAAGCATTTTTCCTCCCATCTCACACTTTTTTCCTTCACCATGTCCCTTTAGGAGATCCATACAATATTTTCTTTCCATTAAAGGTATTGAAGCAACAATGTGAATTTTCACAAAAATGTAAAATTTTAACTAGAATTGTTTGCCTATTTTTTTTTTGGTTAAATATGACCCAGACATTCTTCAACATTTAGTGAGATTCATTCAGGTGCTTAATGGTCAAATTCTATGAAAGTATTTCAGTTCACCTTCAGCACTGGACGTATTCTAGAAGTCAACATTAGTATGTTTCTCCCATCTTGCCCTAGATACACAGAGCCATTTCCCTGTCTAATCTGCAGACCAGTTTACAGTGTCTGGTGTATAGTACTCTACAGGGACAAGGGCTCAAACGCGTGTAAATGAAATACGTGACATTTCCCAAGGGGCAGAGGAAGTTGTCTTAAAAGAGCAATCAATTTTTCCCTCAATCCAGAGAGGCCAAACACAATGAAAGTACTCACTCATTGTCTTTCATCTTAATTAAGCAATCCATCATGTGACTGTCTGGCTTAAAAAAAAAAAGAGTTTCTAAGAGGAAGTTATTTGAACGGAATGTACTGTGTAATGGTGCGTCAATAGTTTGAAAAGAAAGCAATGGCCAGATGATTAAGAGCTTCTCTATGATGTTGCTTCTAAGGAAACGTCACTCTTATACTGTATTCAAATGACATTAAAAGGTCATATAGTCCATATGACTTTGTGCTATTTTCAAAGGCATGCAGTACATATTGGTCTCAGGTATCTTGTGAATTTTTATTATAAAAAATATTATATTAGTACAATCATTTTAAAGTGACAATAGTGATAAGTTGTAAGCTCAATTAAATGTTATTATTTCAAATCTCTGAAACATAATTAATTGTCTAAATAGAGGTCCATAATTATTAATTGTTTTTTTTTTGTTTTCTTGAAATAACATGTATATCAATTTAGTCACTGTGAAAAACATGAGTGAACTCCATGAAAAAGAGAGACAATTGCAATACAGTACTGCGTAAGTACATACCATAAATGGAAGTCAAAATAATTATAATAATAATACCAAATTTTTTTTTTTTTGATTGGATTGGATTATGTCAAATTGGTAGTAAATGCTTTAGGTCACAGGAGACAAAAAGGTTAGGAAAGAAACCCATTTGTATTGGATTCAGATCAAGGTCAGATCAGATATTTGACTGGGTCATTGTAGGTCACCTTTTTTGTCGAGTCATTGCAATGTTAATTCGACCTTGTGTTTGCGGTCATTGCAAGCGACCTGAGCTTCTGTTTTTCAGTGGACTGAGGCAGCTTTTCTTTCAGTATTTCCGGACATTTTGCACCATCCTTTTGTTGTAAACGTATAATAATAATAATTAGTATTTAAGGGGACAGTCAGGTCAATTTAGCTCAAAAGGAATTATCAATTCATTTATAGGGAATCTTAAAATAATTACTTATACGGCCGAGGTAAGGACTCGTCCAGCGTTCATTTGAACGGGCCGTACAGCCCGTTCTCATCCCAAGGCGTCATTAATTGACACTTTTGACCATGCGTCAACTATCCGACGCACGAGGTGACCCTTTAGCGTCAGTTAGATGACTGACTGACGCTTTTGACTATGCGTCTACATCCGACGCACATGACAACCTTTAGCGTCAATATGAGACGCGCCTACCCTACACCATACCTAAACCTAACCATAACGGAAGCGTCATCTAACTGACGCTAAAGGGTCACCTCGTGCGTCGGATAGTTGACGCATGGTCAAAAGTGTCAATTAAATGACGCCTTGGGATGAGAATGTGTTGGGCCGTAACTATAACCTTTGCAGCGGATATAAATATCCAAACTATAGTGAAACAGTATTTATTAGCAAGGTAACTTAGATCAAGTTCAAGACATGAAATTCATAAGCACATAACACAAGAACAATTATATTTAAAATATAAACAAGACTGATTGATTATTCTACACATAAAACGAATATCTAACACATGCACACACACATTCATACGAGTTGCAGAAAGAAAAAGAGTTAGGAAAGAAAATGAATTTTAAGAATGAGATAATGAAATCCCAAGTTTCTACATGCACTTATAAGACATGACCTGAACGAACCATCAATCATCATTAATTTAACCCTTCTATCGTTTCTTAGGCGGATTATTACATTTTATTATTTTATTACATTATACATTTTATGTCAATGCGCCAGTTCAGTTAAAGCAACACTATGTAGTTTTTCAACCTTCATAATATATTAGCAAGCCCCTTGTGATGGTACATCGACTTAAAATAGGTTAAATGACACGTCTGCCATAGCCTGACGTGGTCTGTATCGCTTTTACTGGCACTATGTAACTTCGGGTTTCGGGTAGTAACCCGAGCACAAAAAGAACTACAAAACTCGACTGCTTTACGTCAAGCGCTACAATAGTCATTGTTTTTTTTTTCTTCGTTTCTGATGTCGCAATACATCATACTTTCATGAAATCATGTAACATACTCTACCTTGTCTGTGGACATCTTTCATTCCAAAGCCGGTGCTGGATAAACAACGAGCGTGTGTGCGACAGTAGGCTGCGGTAGGCTAAATTATTTACGACAGCGGTAATGGACAATTCCGCTTCCAACCAGTAGGGCGACCGCAGAGGAAAAGTTACTTGGTGTTGCTTTAAGAGTCTGGAGGCTACTTGCGTTTGTCTTTGCGTTCCTTTGGGGATTCCTTTTTGTCAGCGTAAAAGGGGGTTTCCCGGGTTCGTTGATTGGCTGGCGGTCTCCTCATGCCTGGATAGATGTCCTGGGCGGCCAATCACGTGGTGTGTTGGTGGATGGATGGAAAGTCTTTGAAGTTGGAAGCGGGCTTTGCAGTCGAAACGTTTTACCAAAACTTTGCAGCAAAACTGAACTTATTAGACTCTCAACGGAAAAGAAAAGAGAACTAAGAAAAAGAAAGAAAAGTAAGACGAGTAGTTAGATGGCTTGAATGAAGCTGTTTAAACCCATGTTCTTCTGATCTTGATTTGGGTTCTTTTGTCTGCTCGTCTACATGTTAAATCTACTCTAATGCGTTCTGGAATCTTCTTCAGCATAACTCTCTCTACGGCATAACTCTAAGGCTTTGTTCGGGTCCTAAGATTTTAAACTCAAATGTTTGTCCAGCCTCCTGGATGAGTTCTGACCAATTAGGCCCTGTCTTTATTTGAGAGGTGGCATTTTCTTCACCACTCATCGTAAATCATGCGTTATCTGTGGTCTCTTTACCCTCCAGCTTTAGCAGACTACAGAGGGTACAGTTTAGACATTATTCCTATTATAAGAACACAAAACATTTTACACAGATTTCAATCAAGCCATCTTCTGAATTAAGAACATATGATCGTACTGATAGGAAACAAGACACACTTTCATTCAAACATCTAATAGTTATAACAATTACATGACTTATATGTGATCTAAGCATAATAGACACATACAGAGGTTGTAGACACAATATAGAATTATGTAGTTGAACGATGTTTGATTATTAGTCTGTCAAGAATTGTTTTGGGATGATTTTATGTATTTTTATATGTAAAGTCTGTGGTTTTAAGATATTTCAACCCTGGTCTGGTCTGAACCAATCAGTCTATTCCAAACTATCTATTTTTGACAACTTCTTCCTTTAGTTCGGCTCATCTCTTTGAAGCTTGCATGGCCATAAAGTTCTTACTGCAGGTTTTTGTTGGTTAGCGTAGACTAGCTAGAGCCTGGATCTTTAAGGTTCTGGATTGGTGATTTGAGGTCTGGAGTGTTGAGTTATGTGTGGAATTATGTTTGAATGAATCACATGGAAGATTTCTTTTGTGTTTGGTTCGCCCTCAAATCCTACACTTTCTTTCTCCTAGAGAAGCACTGGGAAATGCAGACTCACAGCAAAATGTTACTACCATCACATACTCCAAAGAATGTTCTAAATAGAACCCTTTTGTAAATTATGATTGCTATTTTTTGTCAAATGTATTTTGGAATTTATACGCTGTAATTATTTGAAAAATACATCTAGTACGTTGCTACTATTCCTGCAGTGTACTGTATCTGCACTTTGCAAACTTTGACCATATACGTTTGTGAAAATCTGCAATAACACACATGCAATACTGCGTCTCACAATACAAAATGCTCAATGTGACCTTCCATCTCCAGTTTGATGGATGAACCAGGGATAATATCAGTAATATCTTTTTTCATTTTTTTTTTTTTTTTTTATCTGACCAACATGCGTAGCCAAACATTTATGTTTGAAATGTTGAAATGGTTGCATAGTGTTTCACTATTTCACATAGCATTATTAACATTCAGTGTACACTACCAGTCAAAGTTTGGAATAATTTAATTTTGTATGCTCACTACCCTTACGAAAAAAAAGTTTATTCAAGTGTGCTATTAGTATACTTTTTTAAACTATAAAATAAGAAAGTATACTTTCAGTCTACTTTTTAAGTACTTCTCAGAAATATACTTTATGTACTTCAAAAAAATATACTTCAAATTGCACTTAAGTATACTTGACTTATACTGACAGAAAAGTCTAAGTATTTGGCCTATACTTGTTGATCGAGATATACTTAAAAGTATAGTTAAGTATTCTAAGTATTCTTGGCTTGTACTTGTGTTTACTATTTTGATTGAGTAGCTTATTAAATACTTTTTTAAAACATAATATTACACACTTATAAACTACCATGTTCAAGTTTATAAAGTAACAAGCTTTTGGGTGGAATAGCTTATAGAGTAAATTAAATAAGCATGGAACTGAACCTGATCTTGAACACAGCGATAATAATCTTACGAAAAATAAGTTTATTCAAGTGTTCTATTAGTATACGTCTTTTCAACTAAAAATAAGAAAGCATACTTTTTATATACTTATATACCGTCTATATTTTATATTTTAAATTCTACAGAAAAAAACAATGTAAATTACATGAAAAGTTAGTTCAGGCAAGAATTTTAAAAAGTAAATTCTATAGTAGTACTCAATTAATGTATCGTGTAGAAATGAAAGCGTAAATATCAACATTATAAAATTTATCTGATCTTCTATAAAGTTTATCTCAACTTTTCTGATACTGGTGTTCCCATCATGCACTGGGCCTTGAATAATTAATGAGGTTGATTTTTCACTGGTTTCCAGCTGTATTTACACTATTTTACTATTTTATGTTGATGCGTTTGTTGTTAGGATTAGTAACTTGCCATTTTGTGACATTTGGAGTTCATTTTCTACTTATTACACATTCAAACACAAAAACGATCCATCAAATGTTACCGTCATTGTGTATTGTCTACCAAGTATTGAGGTCTCTGCATTCACTCATGGACCTTCCGAAATGAAGATGAGTTGCCACACACTATATCTATTATAGTGATTACTTAGATGTTTCTAAGAATATCATATACTTATATAGTGTAGTATAATTCAATGTTGTATTATTTGAGTGAAATGTATTACAAAAAAAACTTATAGTATAAAACTAGTAAACTAGTACTTTACTGAGAGTACACTAAAAGAAAACTTGCAAGTATACTTGCAGTATAGAACTACTAAACTAGTAGTTTACTGAGAGTGTATTTCATAAACTATAAATTTTCTACAAGTATTAAAATAGTAAACTACTAGTATACCCATAAGTTCACTTGCAGTACAAATGAGAAACGTAATTGTGAACTAGTTGTGCACTTAAAGTTTACTACTGGTACACTTATAGTACACTTAAACATATACTTTTATATACTACAAGTGGGCCAATTTAGTCCCAAGCGGTATTAAAATAGGACACTTACAAGTTTACTACTAGTACATATTGACATTAGTATACTTCCTACATAAAGTATACTTAAAAATATACTTGAATATTAAGTATACTTCATAAAATGAACTTGAAGTATACTTCTTTTTCGTAAGGGTAATTAAGGCTGCATTTATTTGTTAAAAAATATAGTGAAATAGCAACATTGTCAAATATTACGACAATTACACATTTTTAGCATCATTACTCCAGTCTTCAGTGTCACAAGATACTTCAGAAATCATTCGTGCTGATTTGCTTCTCAAATATTTTCAATTGTTATTAGTGCTCAGTTATTCACAATGGTTCATATTTATTAAAACTGTTGGAAACATTTTGAACTACTACTGTTTATACTTAATCAAATAAATCTAGCCTTGATGAGCATAAGAGACTTCTTTCAAAAAGATTAAAAAACTCTTGCTCACTCCAAACTTTTGATTGGTGGTTTGTACTGGACAGTATGTAGTTAGCAGTGTGCACTTATTCCATTTCCAGCGTACAGTAGCTTCACTCTCATCTGACAGCAGAGGCTTCTCCTTCATTGTATCTGGGTCACCATTATAGTTTTTGGCAACTCCAGATGGTTTTTTTGTGATTAATGGTTTCTTTTGTGCCACTCTCCAATACAAGCTTTTATATGTTGCAGGGCTCTTTATGTGCATGACTGGAGCACTTTCACTCCATTCTCACTCATTGAACTCTGTAGCTTCTTCAAAGTGATGCCTGGACTCACCGTGGCTTCTCTCACAGGTCTCCTCCTCATTCACGCAGAGGGTTTGGAGACATGACCTTTCCTAAGCAGTGTCTGGGTGGTTTGATATAGCATCCTCTTCATGATAACACAGCCGGCATTGACTACTGGGACATCCGAAGACTTGGATGCCTTTTCTTAGGTAATTTATTGATATTTATTCATTTGGCAGACACATTTATGAAGGTATACCTGTTACCTGTTTTATGTGTGACCTTGGACGCTCTACCAGTTGAGGTAAAGGAACAATGACAGGAACACAATTTATGTATTAATTTCACTGTATCCCTAACATCTCTGGACTGCTCAGTCTTCATTTTCACAGCTGTCCTTCAGTTTCACAGCATGACAAATGGTACCTTAACTGTCACGGTTTCACACAAAACATGTGCGAGTTATTTTAATGGTTCATGTAAGGGAACTGTGTACACATACACACACACACACATGCAGAGATCATGCAACACTGAACACTGGGGTAATGATGCTGAAAATTCAGCTTTACATCACAGGAATAAATTACTTTTATATTTTTTTATTTTTACAGATATTGTAAAATGTAATAATATTTCACAATATAACTGTAATATATATATATATATATATATATATATATATATATATATATATATAAAATGCACATTGTATCTGTATTATTGCAAATTATGTGTGCTACCATTATTGAGATTTATAATCCAAAAGTGTATAGTGCTGGCAATGTTTATGATTAATAAAGCTGTTTACATTCTGTTGCTGTCTACTGTCTGAACCCATGCTGAGGCTTCATAGTGTGACATTAATAAAGCTGAAATGAGTGCTGTCAGATGTTATATGTATACAAAATAAGGTATATTATACATACATTTATACATAATGTATAAACCTTGGAACATACAGTATATACAATTTTAAATATACCATTTATATCCCATTCCCCTTGCTAAATCATAGTATTTACTATTGGAAGTTTTGTTTCTGTTGGTATTATAATATACACTGATATGCAGGGAGATTATTTTAGGCTGTTGCATTTTGTTATGTTGATGTCCGCTGTCTGTTTTGACTTGCCATCCGGAGATTCAGTATGGCAGGATTTTACAAGCAATATGATACAACAATCTGAACAAACTGGCGTCATCTTGTCACCCTGATGAGTTCCCTGGAGACCAGCGTCACTCTTTGATCCCTGTTTCCGAGTCCAAAAGGATCCTGAGAGTAGATGCCGGTGTCCTGAAATAGTCTGGGCTCAAAGTTTCCCGTATCATCCCGGCTTTCAACCTTTAGCCGCTTTTATGCAAAAGGGGAGCTGAAGGGGGGTGACTTTGGCAGATGTTTCATTTATTTTGAGGTACTATGTGTAACCCAATAGGAACATTTCCAAAACACATGGGATCTCTCTTTTATTAACCCTGCATATGAAAGTGCTTGCACATAAAACTTTGTGTGAACGCTTTCATGCAAAAATCATGATTCATCAATAAGTTTGCACTTTCTGGTGGAAATGTTGCATTATTTTCCAGCCCAGTAGAAAAACGTACCTGTGGCAAAATTTTTGCAAAACGCAAAAATACATTGCGATGTGCACGTGTCGAGACAGTTTTAAAGGGCACCTATTATGGATTTTTGAAAATTACCTTTCATGTAGTGTGTAACATAGATCTAAGTGAACAAAAACATTTTGCAAAGTTTTAAATATGAAAGTTCACCGTATACAAAGTTATTGTCTCTCAAAAGTAAGAGTCGACTCTGAGTCGCTGATATGAATCGATAGACGAACAATGCTTTTTCTCTGTCTAGATGACGTCAACTTGACAAGTTATTTGAATAAGATACGCCCACTTATTGCGCTCGTAGACGCCAGGGAAAACTTGAAAACATCATGTCGACGAGACGCTGTGTTCTGAATTGCGACGCAAAAGCAAACTTTTTTCATCTGCCCAGGGAGGAGCATTTGAAGACTAAGTGGCTACAGTTCATATACAACTATACCACAGAAGTATAGCCGTTCAAATATACAACTATACCACAGAAGTATAGCCGTTCATATATACAACTATACCACAGAAGTATAGCCGTTCATATATACAACTATACCACAGAAGTATAGCCGTTCAAATATACAACTATACCACAGAAGTATAGCCGTTCATATATACAACTATACCACAGAAGTATAGCCGTTCAAATATACAACTATACCACAGAAGTATAGCCGTTCATATATACAACTATACCACAGAAGTATAGCCGTTCACATATACAACTATACCACAGAAGTATAGCCGTTCAAATATACAACTATACCACAGAAGTATAGCCGTTCATATATATACAACTATACCACAGAATTATAACCGTTCATATATACAACTATACCACAGAAGTACAGCCGTTCATATATACAACTATACCACAGAAGTATAACCGTTCATATATACAACTATACCACAGAAGTACAGCCGTTCATATATACAACTATACCACAGAAGTATAGCCGTTCAAATATACAACTATACCACAGAAGTATAGCCGTTCATATATACAACTATACCACAGAAGTACAGCCGTTCATATATATACAACTATACCACAGAAGTATAACCGTTCATATATACAACTATACCACAGAAGTATAGCCGTTCATATATACAACTATACCACAGAAGTATAGCCGTTCATATATACAACTATACCACAGAAGTATAGACGTTCAAATATACAACTATACCACAGAAGTATAGCCGTTCATATTTACAACTATACCACAGAAGTATAGCCGTTCATATATACAACTATACCACAGAATAGCCGTTCATATATACAACTATACCACAGAAGTATAGCCGTTCATATATACAATACCACAGAAGTATAGCCGTTCATATATACAACTATACCACAGAAGTATAGCCGTTCATATATACAACTATACCACAGAAGTATAGCCGTTCAAATATACAACTATACCACAGAAGTATAGCCGTTCATATATACAACTATACCACAGAAGTATAGCCGTTCATATATACAACTATACCACAGAAGTATAACCGTTCATATATATACAACTATACCACAGAAGTATAGCCGTTCATATATACAATACCACAGAAGTATAGCCGTTCATATATACAACTATACCACAGAAGTATAGCCGTTCATATATACAACTATACCACAGAAGTATAGCCGTTCATATATACAACTATACCACAGAAGTACAGCCGTTCATATATACAACTATACCACAGAAGTATAGCCGTTCATATTTACAACTATACCACAGAAGTATAGCCGTTCATATATACAACTATACCACAGAAGTATAGCCGTTCATATATACAACTATACCACAGAAGTATACGTTAGCCCGGACCTTGTGCTTTGTTCGCGTCATTTTGAAGGTGATTGCTTCACAAACATAAATGCTGTAAAATGTGGATTCGCGAGCCGGCTGATATTGAAGGAAGGTTCAGTACCAAGTTTATTTGGATCAGCTTCCTCCTCCGAATCACAACCTGTAAGTATTATTAATATGAATTATTGTTTCTTTTATGTTTTATGTAGCATGCTCAATAATTATTTTGTGTGTTTTGCACGCACAGCGCAGCTTCTACAGTCTTCAATGTCAATTGTATTGAAATATGTGAAGTGTTTGTCGTTGTTATTGGAGTTGTCATAAAGAATAGAGCAATACCTCGTACTAGTACTGCATTATCGATATGTTTATTCGTTGGGCTAACGCAAACAAAGACTGAATGTGCTTTTACCACTGAACTTTGGGCTGTGGTCGCTAACATAACTCAACTTAAATTCCTTCTCCTATTTTTAATTTTTCACTACAAAGCGGTGCACTATAATCATTATTATAACACAAATTGATAAAAGCATTGTACACTGTACTCCGTGTTAACCATTAGAAGTATTATCTCTGTAAACACATTTGACTTATACACACATTGTCAATCACAACTGACTGGGTCATCTGACCAATCACTGCAGATCAGCGTCACGCAAAGGCAGGGTTTGGAAAAATGAGTCGTTGAACGATTCATATGGGAGTCACTGAGCAAATCAGGTAAAAAAAAAGTTCCAGTGAGTGGCACTAAGAGTGTTTTTTTTTATTTATTTTTTTTAACAAAAGAACATGAATATTGTATATGGCAACGTTTTATTACGTTGGAGTTTATACGTACGTCTATACATTTCTGAGTTGAAATGTCCAGTGAGTGGCACTAAAAGCTTAATGCTCCTTTTTAAAATAATGTACACCTACACTAAATTCTAAACCTACCTGATAGTGTTAACAAAAGCAAATGTGACATAAAAACGCAATCGTAACCACGACATTCGGGATTTGTATCTCTCTGCATCACAAGTACAATTCACAAAACTTTTTGGTAACACTATTTTGATGGTCCACTTTAGACATTCCCCTAACTATAAGTAACTTTGCAACTACATGTCAACAGTCATTCGAGTATTAGTAGACTATCTGCTCAATCTCTGATAACACTTTATTTTGAAGCTCCCCAACAGACATTTTGCTGACTATAAGTAACTTTGCAACTACAGTCTTGTAGCCCAATAGACTGTTTGCCCACTGAAGCTAAGCAGGGCTGAGCCTGGTTAGTACCTGGATGGGAGACCTCATGAGAAAACCAGGTTGCTGCTGGAAGAGGTGTTATGAGGTCAGCAGGGGGCGCTCTCCCTGTGGTCTGTGTGGGTCCAAACGCCCCAGTGTAGTGACGGGGACACTATACTGTCAAAGAGCACCGTCCTTCGGATGAGATGTTAAACCGAGGTCCTGACTCTCTGTGGTCATTAAAAATCCCAGGATATCCTTTGAAAGAGAGTAGGGGTGTTACCCCGGTGTCCTGGCCAAATCTGCCCCTTGGCCTCTGTCCATCATGGCCTCCTAATCATCCCCATATACTGATTGGCTTCATCACTGTCTCCAGGTGATGCTGCACATCGGTGGTGGTTGAGGAGATTCCCCCCTTCCATGTAAAGCGCTTTGAGGTCTCAGAAAAAGCACCATATAAATGTAATGAATTATTATTATTATTATGTCAACTTAATCTATAAGTCTTAACCCTAATCTAACAGTCAACTAATACTCTAATGAGAGTTAGTTGACATGTAGTTACAACGTTACATATAGTTAGTAGAATGTCTTATCCAGAATGTAAACATGAGTTTAACACTCTCCCACAAACATATTTTTTTCCACTAGAGAAATATCAGGTAAACTATAATGGTGCTTTTGCCTTTTCACATATATCATACTGTATACTGTACTTGACCTTGTGCTTATTTTTTGTATAGTTGCATTGTATAGGTTTCCATGTTGTAATACTTACACGTACACAGAGAGATCAATAATTTACCTTATTGCTCATTCAGACATTGTAGATTAACTTTGGAAGATTGAATGCAGGTTTTAAAAAAAAATTTTTTTTTAAGCATTCACCCTCAGGGGGCGAAATCATTTAGATGCAACAATGAGGCTTCTTCATCTTCGCACAAAGAGTTGTATGATTGCATATTTGATTTCCCCACCTATTCCTGTCCATTTATTGTAGTGTGCATAGCACGTATGGAGCCACCCACTGCTGTATAAAAGCACTAGAGCGATCTCTCCCTGCGAAAAGCAGTTGTCCTCCTTCATCCAAAAGCCTCCCCTCAGCAGAAAAGAGCAGGGTTACAGAACCTCATGGGTACAGTAATAACCATATAACCACTCAGCTGTGCCTAATATAGACAGAAGAAGGGCAGATAAACAAAAGGTCAGTAAGCATCATTCTTTCCAATTTACTTTACCCACAGGGCTGATAGGTGGGTTAACAATTTAAAGATGCTTTATGCAATCTAAGGGTTTTTTGTAAAAGCTCATGGGAGAATTTCAGGGTTGCTTATCCATTTTAGATTTATAGGCTTTTATTGACTGTAATAACATGTTTGATTGGTAAGCTTTCCTAAGTCTTCTCTGATCACAAGGCTGCATGTGGTCAAAAATACACTAAAACAGGAATGTTGTGAAATAGTATAACACTTTAAAATAACTGTTTTCGATTTTAATATACTTTAAAATGCAATTTATTCCTGTGATTAAAGCTGCATTTTCAGCATCATTACTCCAGTCTTCAGTGTCACATGATCCTTCAGATCCTTTCCATAATATAGAAAGATCATTCATTAATACGATTTCTGTAACATTATAAAAGTCTTTACTGTCACTTTTGATACATTTTATGTTCCTTGCTAAAATAAAATTACTTTCCTTTTTCAATATAATATTGTTTTAAAGTTTAGGTATTTTTCAAAGTCAATAATAATTTACCTATTAATTAATTCAATTAAATCCTAACAAGATGCTATATTTATATGTACATTATCAAATTTATATCCATTTGAACTCAGAACTGAGAAACAATTATGACAGAGAAATCGTATTACTGATTTGTATTTCCTCTGGGTGGACATCATGTCACCACAATAATAAATATACCCACACGAGAAGTCTTGTTTATTTATTGAAAGCCCTGGTTCTCTGCTGAATATACCACCGATTTAATGTTTTTTTTTTTTGTTTTTTTTTGTTTTTTTTTACTTTCCCCTGTGAGTCAGGAAGGTCTCAGCTCTGCAAGCAACTAAGCTAGTGTGGCACAAAGACATGAAAAGATTCTGGCCGTAGATTTGGAAGGATAGAGAAGTCTATTGACTGGTAGGCGGTTGCTCTACACCCTGTGGTTTTCATTTATCTACACACAGCTGTCTGTGGCTGAGCGGACCACAGCCTGGTCACTTCTCCAACACCCCAAACAAGCACAAACAATCTGCCATTCTGAAACGGCCATATAATACGTTCCATCTTGAACTTCACACTGCAGCGTGGTCAACGCTATCTCACGACCAATTCGTACGGATTCGTACGAGTGACTAAAAGGTGGCTAATTCGTACAAATTCATACACCTCACTTGTATAAATTCATACGATTTGACTTGAGGGTTTAGGGGCGGGGTATGGGGTAGGTCATTCATACGAATTCATACACATATGGCAACTCGTAAAATATGTACGATTTAGCAAAAATCGTATGCATTTTCAATGAATTTGAATTTGAATGAGTGAGGTCGTATGAATTCGTACGAGTTAGCCACATTGTGACATTTGTACGAATTGCCGTGAGATTGGGTTGGCATACATCTAGCATTGACATTGGACTCATAACTCTTAAACAGGTGATGTGCACCACAGGGTACATATTCTTTAGTCTCTTGTAGGAAGCACAAGAACGAATTGTTCATCCAGTACTGTTGTCTGTATTAGTTGAGTCTGTTTGGAATATGTGGATCATGTGACTTGGTTCAAATGTTCTCTGCTCGTTTTGTTTGACCTAAAGCCAACATGTCCGCCCATAATGCAGGACTTTCAAAAACATATTTGGCCGCATTTTGCACGTTTCGACTTTCTGATTGGTGGAATTGGGTAATGTAGTTTTTTCATATGAATTCCGTTTTTGAACTAAAATAGCTAAAAAAGCTAATTTGAAATAAGGCAGGCTTCAACAGAAGTTCAGGATAATGTCGATTAACAACCTCATTGCTCACAGTTCGTCTGGCTTTAAGTTACCATTATAGAGTTTTTAACATCCAGAAGTTATCAGAAGTTAACTCCTTAACTTTTAACTTGTCACTCTATGCCCTTGCTTGCTTTGAACTCAGATCATTCATGTGGAAAAAAGTCAAAATTTGGCTTATATTTATGAGTTCTATAAACTTATTTCATGTGAGTCAGAAAAAAATCGCTTTTGATCAATGATCAATAAATTTTAAATATTTAAAAGAAAATATTTTTTTACTTTATTTTACCATGACTGCCACACTAAAACAAAATGGTGTAGGATTTACTTCAAAACCATTTTCAACAGCAAATAACATAATTAAATGTGAAATTTCGAAGTAGAAAAACTGCTACTCCAATAAACTTCTAAAAATATGTTTACAGTGTAACTGAAATAAAATACATTTAAGTTGAAGTACAACAATGACTAAAACTGCAACAACAACAACAAAAAATCGATATAATCAAAATAACCAATAGATATAGAAGAAAAAGCTAATTCGAAATACTAATAAATACTAAATTAAATGATTTTAATATGAATAAAACTATAATCTCTACTCAGACTTTGTGTAGCTGAAGATGAAGAAACCCCATTCAAATGAAACATACCAAATTAACTAGAATCTATCACAGTTAACTTGTGCATGTGCTATCACCACAAAAGCAAATACCTTATCACTGTATATCATAATTAATTATTTTCAAGTAACAAATCATACATCATTAATATTCTTAAATGTTCTTTAGGCTACTCTTAAGTACCTCTGAAAGAGAGACTTTATTCTATTAGTGTATGAAAACATCTGAATGCCCTTTTCTACAATATGTATCGATAGGGGTTAGAGCACTGGAGGACGTGGATTAAGTGTCCTCGACTGCTCACCTGAAGGTCAAGCAGTGAAAGCCTGTTACAATCTGAAACAGCCGCATTAAATTATCATATAATTCGCTGTGTGTTTCAGTGGAGGCATTAAAAGTTAAACAAGTGCAATGAGAGGTTTGCAGAGAGCTTGTCCTTGCAGGCATTCACCAATAAGTACGCTTCACTGAGCCTTGAGTGGTTTACTGTGAATTGAGGGATTACCGAATGTACGGAAAGGCAACAAATATATGATTCGGGACAAAAACATTAAAGATAAATCCGACTTTGACAGCTCATCTTCAATGAGATGTTGATAAGAATTGCCTGTCAATAGGCCAAACTTAGGAAACCTATTTATTTAAATAAATATTAAGATACTTGCAATGGCAGTAATATAATTTGAAGTTAATAATCATAATCATAATCATAATAATAAACAAACAAACAAATAAATTGTGTTGCATCTGCTATCTCGAATGCCCAAGACGAATTTCTCCGTCAGGAGACAATAAAGGCTAATCAATCAATCAATCAATCAATCAATCAATCAATCAATCAATCAATCAATCAATCAATCAATATTAAACACTTTCAAAAAGCTTGCAATGCAATTTATATTAATGGAAGCAATAATTGTGACTTTCTAATGAATAATAATACTACAACTACAACAGCAGCAGCAATAATAATAATAACAATAATTATAATGATTCAATTATTATTATTACAAATGATAATAATGATTATAATAATATTAAGACACTTGCAATGAAAGCAGTATTAATGGAAGTAATAATTTGGACTAATTAATAACAACAACAACTACAACATTAATAATAATAATCCTAATCATTATTATTATTAATTTAAATAATATTAACACACTTGTTATGTAAGTAATAATTTTGACTTTTTAATAAATAGCAACTACAATAGTTGTAATACTAATAATAATAACAATTATTACTATTATTAGTAGTAGTAGTCCTAGTCGTAGTTGTTGTATATATTGGAAGTGATAATTTAGACTACACAATTTTGAAAACAGTTGAATTATGATTAATTGATATTCTTTCACACTAGTCTCATGCTGGCACGTATAACAATGTGGTCTTTTGGCTATCCTATACTTGTAGCGATAAACATTGTGCATGTTTAATGTCTGGACCAGTTTACTTTCATTGTGTGCCTTTAACAACAAGAAAGAAAAAAATATTGGAAAGAGTCAAAATCATACTCAACAAGATTGCGCAAATGCTGAGTCTACCTTGTTTTGTTTTTGTAACATACTTTAATCGTCCATAGTGGAGTTATCTGGCTTCATTTGCATAACCCATCACCCAGGCTCAGTAAGGCTAATCTGATAAAATGATGAGTAAGTAGAAACAAGCTGGAGACAATTACCTTTACTAACATCTGCAATTACTCGCCTTGGGTGTATTTTTCTATGCAAGCACAAAGATGACATATTTATGGCGCCTCCATGCACGTTTACATCATGGGTCCTTGGGGCCAAAAAACCTCTCACCATCTCTCTTCACAACTCTCCTACAGACCCAAAGCACAAAACAACACTGCAGCAATGAGAAGAGCATTATAAATGACCATGTACAACCTCAGAGTCATTAATAGCCTTGGGACTATTTTCCCGGGAAAATCAAAAGGATGTGGCGCTCACACACACACACACACACACTCCCGAGAGCCTTTCTTCAATTCCATATCACATCAAATGAAGGATTATACAATGTTTAGGTTAGTGGCGAAAGAGCCATTCTTTTCTGTATAATGTCAATATGTCATACAAAGAAAAATGGATTAATTCAAGCTATAGTCTCAAATAGCCAGATATACATTCTATAGTCTCAAATATACTTTATAATCTATCATATACACTATCATAAGATATGATGCCGGTGAACTGCAGAGCTGGTGCAAACATATTCACATCACTATGATTAGATGCTTTCTTGACTGCAGTTTTCTCACTGCTGTCATTTTTTTTAGATGAAACAATCACGTTGACGTCTCTTGTATTACGTGTGCATGAGTTTGAGAAAAACATTGCTGGCTGCAGTTCAAATTACGGCCACCGGTGTATCTCCTCACTGAACAGAACATTTTCATTTAATTAATGAATTGTGTTCAGTAAAGTTTATTGTACATTTAATATTCTATCAATAAGTTGTATTATGTACGTATCTGTATTCTGTCAACCATCTGTTGATACTTTATTGATCATTTACAGGAAATTACATTGTCATAAATATGCCTCATAAAATCAGCATACTCACTTTTTTTTCCCTCAAAAAAAGAAACAGAAAAAATTATATATATGCATTCTGATTTATCAGGCTAAGGGAAGGCCCTGTGGCCAGTTAGATAAATGTAATTGAGAATAACTATTTAATACAACATTTTCTTTCTGAAAAGAGGTCTTTGTAACCCTTATCCACTTTGAAATCATCTTTTACTTCTGACACCTAATATTAAAGACGATGAAAGGATTACCATTGAAAGCTTTGTCATCACCTGCCTGCTCAGAAAATTATAGATCCTGCCTTTCTTGGAAAAACAAAAAAAAACAAAAAAAAAACATCAATGCTTTTTTTCAGCAGAACAGGGCAAACCGGCCTTGATTTCACAGATGCAATGTCTTCAGAATATAATTGTTTACAAACTATACTGCAAAAATATTAGGTTGATCTGTTAGTCTACAATCACTACATTTTTTTTTTTTAATTGATTTCTGCTCCTTATCGTTCACTTGCGTTAGAAGGTCTCACAGAGAATGATCTCCATTTGTGTTTATCTGAAGAAATAAAGTCATATACATCAGGGATGGGATGAGGGTGAGTAAATCATGAGAGAATTTACATTTTTGGATGAACTGTCCCTTTAAAGGCTGATTAATACTTCTGCGACAGACCTACGCCGGAGCCTCTACGTGCAACGCGTTGGTTTTCATTTATTCTTCTGCATTGTTGTCCGCAGAAGGAGCATGTGAAACCCGAGGGAGCGGTTCTAGCAGACCAATCCCAGCGCTTGCGTCTGCGCAGAACTGACATGTTGTTACATTTTTGGAGAGGTGCACGTCAGGGTACGCGTGCCACACTCAGCCTACGACGTGAGTGTGACGCAGAAGTATAAATTGGGCTTAATGACATCATCCTCCAGGAAGTGACATCATATTTTTGGAAGGGAAACCAACAGCAAAAGGATCAGAACATTCCATCCTGTTTGATACAATCACAGAAAACATATCGACCTATCATTATGCTTCATTTTTCAAAAGGTTCACACGGCACTGCAGAACAGAAATGGCCAAATTGGCTTGCGATTTGATTCTGTAATATTGCTGGATTTCCTGGCAAGCTCTGTTGAATAGGTAGGAGCCTCTAAGGGAGTTCTTTTGTCCATGGTGACATTAAGCTGCAACATGAGTGGTACATGCTCTTCCCACTGAGCTCATCCTTTAAACCTGCCAGAATGTGGTGTTTTGCTTGTCATCCTCCCTGACAGCATAAACAAGAGATGTTTATTTTTGTAAAAGAGCATTGTTGTGCTTTACATGTAGTACAATATGAAATCAGATACGAACAATCTTCTCTCGAAAATGGAATAAAGTTATACATACCTGTAGCATATAAACAAAGCGAGGTGATAGATGAATGAATGTGACGGCATGACTCGTGCCTTTCAAAGAATTGGCAAACAATCCGAGTAACTCATTCCGCTTTAATCTATTCAGTCCCGTTGCACTGTAATGGAAAAGGTTATTTCTGAATCAAGACTGGAGTTCATATCTACTAAAGAAAGGTTTGTAGGTTTTACATTAATTAGGACAAGACGCATAACATGCAAATATGGTTGCTTGAATTGCTGAATTAATATAAATAACACAAAAAAACTGCAAGACAAATGTCGTTGTTCGCACATGGTTACATTTATACATCAATTAAATCTGCTAAAAATGGTCCATTGGTAACACTTTAGTATAGAGTACTAAATATTAATAATTAGGAGGTTGCTAATAGTAAGAATTGGACCCTAAACTTAAAAGTGTGACCAATCCATTCTAATGCAATTTCAGGTCAAATTTTCTGGTCAAACTGTGGCATAGTTTGTTAATTATATTTGAGAAGATGCATTTTACCCAATTAGTGATAAAGGGTTTGGTTTGTTTACCCCAAATGTGCAGTTAAATCAACCAATAAATCAAATCAGTTGTATTTATACATCAAACATGATGCCAAATTCCAATTCCAAGTTGTTTTTTGGAAAATTATCATAAGGGTAATCACACGGTGGCAAATGCTCTGGACGCCTTCATTTATCATGCTCGTTTAGTAAAGCATCTCGACTCATTTTTATGATTCTACTGCTGTCAGCATCAGTCACCGGAAAGGATACAATCAATCATTCCTTTGAGAGCGAGTGATGGCCGTTTGACAGGGAAGGATCATTAGTCAGTCACTTTTTTGTTTACGCCACACAACACCGCCTGCCAAGCCTTGCCTCTGTGAGCGCCATTTGCTTTAGTTGGAATAGCTGGATGTGGAATTTCAATCCATTAGCAGGCTGGCCAGCCGTCCCACCGGCTTTACTGAGAGTGGCCGCCATCAGATGAATGTGCATTCATTTACACCAGCGGACATTTTCACCCGCAGATAAACTACAGTCTCGTGTTCCTGCTTATGCGATAATTGCTACATGACTATATCTTCCTCAAATCAAAGCCTCCTCCCCATATGTCCTCATTAAATAAGCAATAGAAATAGACACAAATGATTTTGTTTGCATATAGTATAGAGCTATAACATGAATGTGGATTGCAGCATATATATACACTACCGGTCAAAAGTTCGGGGTCAGTAAGATTTTTTATGTTTTTAAATGAAGTCTCTTCTGCTCACCAAGGCTGCAATTATTTGATAAAAAAAAAAAAAAAAATGTAATATTGTGAAATATTATTACAATTTAAAACAGCGGTTTTCTATGTGAAAATATAGTGAAGTGAATAGAAAGTTCAAAAGAACAGCATTTATTTAAAATATAATCTTTTCTAACATTATAAATGTCTTTACTGTATAACTTTTGATCAATTTAACTCATCCTTGATGAATAAAAGTATTTTCTAATTTCTTTCCCCCAAAAATTAAAAAAAAAATTTTACTGACCCCAAACTTTTGAATGGTAGTGATTAATGTAACAAAAGCTTTCCATTTCAGATCAATGCTGTTCTTTTGAAATTTCTATTCATCAAAGAATCCTGAAATAAAAATGTAAAAAACTGTTTTCAACATGGATAATAATCATAAATGTTTCTTGAGCATCATATTATAATAATTTCATATTATAATAATTTAAAAAATGTGACACTGAAGACTGGAGTAATGATGCTGTAAATTCAGCTTTGATCACAGGAATAAATTACACTTCACTATATATTCACATAGAAAACCGCTGTTTTAAATTGTAATAATATTTCACAATATTACTGTTTTTTTTTGTATTTTTTATCAAATAATTGCAGCCTTGGTGAGCAGAAGAGACTTCATTTAAAAACATAAAAAATCTTACTGACCCCGAACTTTTGACCGGTAGTGTATATATATATATATATATATATATATATATATATATATATATATATATATATATATATATATATATATTAGTATACACTTATACACAGGTTTCATTTTTGTAAATTGCTATCTTAGAGAATCTAAACCAACCAAGACATTGCGTGATATTTTGTTTTTTTTCTCTGGGGAAAATATTGAGAATCAGAAGCGTTCTTTTTAGGCTCTCCACACAATTGAAGAAACAATTGAGATATCAAACGAGATTTCTCTTTGTGCTTTTTTCTTTCCTTGGGGAAAGCTGCTCATTTAAGGAGAGGCTGGTTGACCAAATGTTGCACCAGATGGATTTTCCTGAGATTAAATTTTTTTTGTTTGCAATAGAGAGTCAGTATGCTTTTTTAATCATTAGAAGATTTATCGGGTGCTCACCTTAACAAAACAATCTGAATACGTCTCAATTTAGACAGCATACTGGTACATTATATGCTAAATGGGGTGGTGATGGCGCAGTGGATAAGACGCATGCCTTTGGTGTGAGAGACTTGGGTTCGAATCCACTGTGAGACACCAATGTGTCCCTGAGCAAGACCCCTAGTTGCTCCAGAGGCGTGCGACTTCTGACATGTATAGCAATTGTAAGTCGCTTTGGATAAAAGCGTCAGCTAAATGAATAAATGTAAATGCATTCCAATAGCATTGTATGAACAACTCAGGCTCATAAAAAAATGGGCCAGTTGCGAAATTTCTGCAAAGTTACATTACATTGCTTCTTGCATAATTTGTGAGTCTTTCAAAGTGAAGTGTCAGGTGAATTACCGGTGCGTTCAGTTTTATATAAATCAGATTAACGTAAATCTGACAATGTTTTATTACGTTGGTTGTTATTGGTATCGGTAAGTGCAGAAATTAAACCTAAAAGGTTAATGCTCTATCAGATTTGAAAATAACATATCCCCTAACCGGTAGTTTTAACAAAATCAATCATGAGATTAAATGCATTTGCTGAATCAACTATGCGATTTTAGCTAGCTTCTGTACGTTTTTTTGACCGCGACTTGTGTTTCACGGAATTCGTACCCGAACACTCTTGCAAGTGCAATGCTGCACCAGGTGAGCTGGCAAACAAGTTTACCATAGAAAATCCATAGACGTTGAGCTGATTATGTGGTACAAATGTCAAACTCTATTAGTGCACAAATCATGAAATATGGTAAAAGTGTTTTGAGCTCACAACATAGTAGGGCAACATGGGGGATAATGACCATAGATGGTACAGAATCTCATCTCAGAAATTTTGATGAATGGATAAGCTAATTTATTTTTTTTTGTCATGTCATCTGAATATCAACATTATAAGGTAATGAATGAGAAGGCGGCTTATTTCAAAAAAAAAGAAAAAAAAAAGTACTAGATAGTATACACTCACCTAAAGGATTATTAGGAACACCTGTTCAATTTCTCATAATGCAATTATCTAATCAACCAATCACATGGCAGTTGCTTCAATGCATTTAGGGGTGTGGTCCTGGTCAAGACAATCTCCTGAACTCCAAACTGAATGTCAGAATGGGAAAGAAAGGTGATTTAAGCAATTTTGAGTGTGGCATGGTTGTTGGTGCCAGATGGGCCGGTCTGAGTATTTCACAATCTGCTCAGTTACTGGGATTTTCACACACAACCATTTCTAGGGTTTACAAAGAATGGTGTGAAAAGGGAAAAAAAACATCCAGTATGCGGCAGTCCTGTGGGCGAAAATGCCTTGTTGATGCTAGAGGTCAGAGGAGAATGGGCCGACTGATTCAAGCTGATAGAAGAGCAACTTTGACTGAAATAACCACTCGTTACAACCGAGGTATGCAGCAAAGCATTTGTGAAGCCACAACACGCACAACCTTGAGGCGGATGGGCTACAACAGCAGAAGACCCCACCGGGTACCACTAATCTCCACTACAAATAGGAAAAAGAGGCTACAATTTGCAAGAGCTCACCAAAATTGGAAAAATGTTGCTTGGTCTGATGAGTCTCGATTTCTGTTGAGACATTCAGATGGTAGAGTCAGAATTTGGCGTAAACAGAATGAGAACATGGATCCATCTTGCCTTGTTACCACTGTGCAGGCTGCTGGTGGTGGTGTAATGGTGTGGGGGATGTTTTCTTGGCACACTTTAGGCCCCTTAGTGCCAATTGGGCATTGTTTATATGCCACGGCCTACCTGAGCATTGTTTCTGACCATGTCCATCCCTTTATGGCCACCATGTACCCATCCTCTGATGGCTACTTCCAGTAGGATAATGCACCATGTCACAAAGCTCGAATCATTTCAAATTGGTTTCTTGAACATGACAATGAGTTCACTGTACTAAAATGGCCCCCACAGTCACCAGATCTCAACCCAATAGAGCATCTTTGGGATGTGGTGGAACGGGAGCTTCGTGTCCTGGATGTGCGTCCCACAAATCTCAATCAACTGCAAGATGCTATCCTATCAATATGGGCCAACATTTCTAAAGAATGTTTTCAGCACCTTGTTGAATCAATGCCACGAAGAATTAAGGCAGTTCTGAAGGCGAAAGGGGGTCAAACACAGTATTAGTATGGTGTTCCTAATAATCCTTTAGGTGAGTGTATGTATATATAGCCTAAACAGGGGCAGATGCAACATAATTAATTTCCAAACAAAGTCCATACAAATAGATGGAAGTTAAATAAAACTAACAAAATTAAACAGGCCTAATAATAAATAAATCTCCCCTTTAACAAAGAAAAACAAACAAACAAACAAACAATAAGGTCATCAGATCATGATGCTATTATGGCTAAACTGCACTAACTAACACTGCTGGATATAGTCATTTGGCTTCTACCAAACACAAATAAATGTAAATATCAAACAATACTTTCCCCAAATAATTCCCAAACAAAGATAATATTTACAACAAAAATATACATAACTAACATAACACAATCAACTACTTAAAGCACAATATAAGAACTTACTCAAACAAACAATACAAAACACATAAACTGATTGAAATAAAATAAATGATCCCCCTCAAAATCAGATGATGATGGTACATTTCCTCTGTAACAGTTTGGAGGCTCATTCCCCAGCTCTCCCTTTGCTGAAACATAATGCGGACGTTCACTCCATAGAGAAATCTAGCACTCAGAGTTAAACAGTAAAGAGGAATGTAAGAAGTAAACTTTTAACTTGTCCAATGTTTTTCTTATAATACGGGGATTTAAATAAAGTAACAAAACCATAATAAATTAAACTTCAAAATAACTAATTTAAATCATGGTAGAGGCCAAATATGTGAGGTACACACCCAGCTCATGGAGTCAGATGAAATTAGACCCTTGGGGAAAACTTAAATTGACAAAATATAATTTAAATAGCATAGTGGATTTAGTATTTTACATTAATGACACTTTAATATATATATATATATATATATATATATATATATATATATATATATATATATATATATATATATATATATATATATATATATATATATATATATATATATATATATGATTATAATTAGAAAATGAATTTAGTTTATCCAGGTAGGAGCCATCTTACCCCTCTTTTAATATGTTACATTCTGTTTTATAAGGAACTACATTAGCAAATGTTTCTATTTATTTCCTATAATAACACACTGGCTGATGCATCATCATCTGGCAGATGCTAAACTTATGTCTAAATATGTTACAATTTAAAAGTAAATCCTTATTGTTCTTCCACCGTGTTACCCATGTGTGAAGTACTGTTCCAAAATAATCTTTAATTCATCTATAATCTGTTCCTGACTGCAAGTCATTTGTATGTATAGGTACGTGTTTGGAGTTTTGCAAAAATGTAGTTGGAGGCGCCTTTAACCAATGAGCAAGGGTTGCATAATAAATAAATAAGTTGGTGAAATGAATCAAAAGCATCTCCTGATGCTCATGTGAACAGCAACAGTTAGCGGCAAACGAGATCCATCGGTCATGCTTGAATGTACATTCTGTTGTGCAAAAAGGAAGTGCAAAGAAGCAGGGTAATTAAATGGACCAAAAACAAGTATGAATCAATCCTGGCCTCGACCAGGAAGCCCTCGGGGATTGATGCAAAGCTTTGTTCTGTCTGTGAAGTGCTGCAGAGGTGGAATAATGACCGTGGCTATAACAAACACTATCTGCCTGGACCCTTGATGGATCACGTGAAAGTACCTCTAATGCCCTGACTCTCTAATCCTCTTTCTTCTTTCTTCTTATTCATTCTCTTATCCTTCACTGTCTAATCAGCATCAACTTTGGCCTCGACTGTGTTTTTTTGGTCATGAAGTTGCTTTCATATACAACTTGAAAGTTTGCTTTACTTTATCCTGTCTGGATATAGGCCTGGTTTTCCAGGGGGGTTTGTGCGCTTGAATACTGGGCAACTATTTAGTGAAATATCGACTTATCTGGCTGACACAGAGGGGCTGTTTACATGACGCTGTTTTCAACTAAAACCTGAAAGTTTTATGCATTTTGGCCATTGATATACACAACAGTGGCATTTTAGGGACCTGAAAACGCAAACTTTTGAAAACGTGTTTTAAGGTGCAAGTTTTTGAAAATGATACCGTTATCGTCTCTGTGTAAACAACAACACACGCGTTTGAGAAAACTATGACATCTTGCGCAAGTGTATTATGTCGTTTTTCTTTACAAAGTGACATCGCCAACTACTGGCCTGACAGCAGAATACAGCGCTTTTAACAGTTTTGCTTAGTTTGTTTTTGATCGTTGTCGTCTTTACGTGAAAAACGCAAAGGAAAAACTTTTCCGTTTTTAAAACATCTTTGTCATGAAAATGTGCCCAGAGAATGTAGGCTACCAGTCAACACGAGAATAGACTCAAGTCTTCAGGTTATCAAGTCTTGAAGGAATAGTGCTTTTGTCTTTATATGGAATTTTAAAGCAGTGAATAAACTTGTTGAAGAGCATCTACGATACCCGGATCATATTGCTTTCACTGGGTCTTTACAACATACGTGATGCCTAATCAAACAAATATGCTTGCTGTGGAGTACAGTGGTTTATAAATTGTACAAGATAAGTCTTGATGTAAGGCTTTCGTCCGACAGCAAAAACCCCAGCAATAAACGTTTATAGCTTGAACGTACACCTTGAACGCCTTCAACTGAAACCAAACACTCCAAGACAATACAGAAAAGAAACAAACCTTCATAACAGCAAACAGAAAAAACATCCTGAGAGGACAAGGGCGATCACGACACAACTCATCTTTGATCTGTTTAACATAAAACAGTCGCTACGAATGAGCTTTGCAAAATTCAAACTTCTCATACAATTTAAAACAAGAGCTGTTACTGTTTTCAAAATCTCAAAGTATCTATAATTACTCCTGCAGCAAGGAGTGACGGTTACGTAATGTTCTCGCAGTTGGGAACATAGATACGTGGGGGACCGACACAGATTGACTAAGAATTATGCAAGCGATGCCACGAAAAAACAGGCCATAGACCTATATCTGTCTGCAAACCTGTGACCTTGCTTCTACAATCAACTGCGATGTATAATTAGGTTAGATGTATAATAAAAACGTTATTTTCCATTATTTATTCACCTTCGTTTCGTTCCAAACAAGTAGGCTGTGGGCCGTTTTATTTCACTGAACACAAAGGGGGAACAAATGTCATTGGAGTGATCATTGCATCTTAGCTCTAAAATTGCATGCTTTTTTTGTTTTGTTTTTTCTATTCTCACCCGGCTGCAATTATTTAATCAAAAGTACAGAGATCAAAACAGTAACTTATTGTGAAATATTATTACAGTTCAAAATAACGTTTTTCTGTTTGAATATATTTTATAATGTAATTTATTCCTGTGATCAAAGCTGAATTTTCAGGATCATTACTCCATTACTCATGTCACATGATCCTTCAGCAATCATTCTAATATGCTGATTTGATGCTCAAGAAACATTTATGATTATCATCAATGTTGAAGACAGTCAAAGTTGTTGTTGCACAAACTGTGATGCATGATTTACCTACATTCTTTCATTAATAGAAAGTACAAAATAACATAAATTATTTGAACTGAACAATTTTGTAACATCATAAAAAAATGCAATTGAAGTATTAATATTTAATAAATAAATAAAAAATTATTACTGACCCCAGATATATGTAAAAATATCTAGGCTATATATTAACATATTTTTTTTATATTTTCCACACACATAACAGAGGTGTGGAACAACATGAGTGAAAAATGTTAATTCAGATTTTTGCCTGAAGTATTTGGATTTAAGCAGGGGAAGTTGGTCACGGATTGGAGTAAAAGCAAATTATTTGGGGAAGGCTGGTGCTCGATGTCCTTTAAACTTGATCTGAAGGCCTTCCTAAGTCCTAGAAGCTGACGGCACGGTTTGAGCGGCTGCGAGCCTGCGCTCAGCTAAACAGGGTGGTTCAGCGCTGTATCTGTGATTGGCAGGATTAGGCTGAGGCGTCTGCGAAGCATCCATGTTGACAGACAAGCAGAGGAAGGACTTTAGTGCTTAGCGTACTGAGGTTCAAGAAGAGGAAAAAACATGATTGTCGGGCTTCAGAGAAGGCCTGGGGATAGAGGCACTCTAAATGAGTATAATTATCCATTTCTGTTGCTCCACGTTCCCAGAAGGCCATTAAGAAGACAGTACACGAACCTGAGAACCTTCAGAAAACATTTTGAAAACGTGTGAGGATTGTAAAGAGCTGTTACTGAGCCCAGCATATATTTGCTGCCATTTTTTAATAGTAATGCTTCTGAGCATGCATGATTGAAAAGCTCATCGACTGTGTGCATGTGCTCTAGTGCAAGTAGTCAACACTTGTATTAAAGCGTTGTGTACAAATGAATAGTATGATTCCGACTTGATGCTTAATTTATCAAATATAGAGACCCAGTTCACTTTTTTTTTACTACTAATTTACTAATTCAATATTCCTTCACCTGGGTGTTCCTAGAGGAAATTTAAATCATTAGTTCAAGGTAATTGCTCATGAATTTTAAAATCAGCACAGTTCAAATTAAAAGCTGCAGGAAGATTGTGTGCAGCATGTATGCTAACAGACGACATTAGCAGCATTGATCAAGCGGTTTAGGTCTTAACACTTTACAATAAGGTTTCATTAGATAGCATAATGAAAATGAATCCTAAAGCATCTATCTATCTAAACTGATAGACAGTGCAGCATGTAACGTACATATATTGACAAATAGTTTCTGCAAAAGAGTAATACTGGTATTGCATTCTATGTGAGAGGAAACACAACAGCAACAGAATAATAGGACGGCTAATGAATTTAAGCAATCTGATTTTCCCATTGAGCATAAGAAAAGCACATTGCTGAAATGCATTACAGGATTGTGAGCAGTAAATGGAGGTCTATAGATAACTGCACCAATTCACACAAAAAAGTCTGTAAAAATAGGACACAATGTACTGCATTAATATAAAGGAATTTCCCGTACTGATTTTTCACAGGCCTGAGTTTGAAAATGTTCTCGAGGTTGAAGGAAATGTGTGGAAACTTAATGGAAACGTACATGACATTATCCGTTTGATTTTTATTTATTTTTCTTACTGTGCAAAGGGGAGGGAGGAATGGAATAACTTATTTCCGTTTTCGTTTGCACAAGCTCAAAACAAGCCAAACATATTTATCGATGATATATCTTTTCCTTTGTCTTCCCTGCAGTATCTTCATTTAGACAAAATCAGTCTCACATGAGCCGGAAATTACAGCGTCTCTTCACCAGCACTTCATTAGACATGCTATCTCATGCACCCTGTTTCTTTTTGAGAGCCTCAATTTGGATCGACATGAAGCTCCTCGCTGTGCTTTCTGCTAGAGACAGCGAAACCAGGGCAGGACAAAACAACCGAAAGAACAAAATCATACAGGATGTGTTATACAACGAATAGAGCTTCAATTAAAACATAGAAATGAAGCATACATTTCTTTATGAACATTGCAAAAGAAAGGAGGAAAGAATAATATAGCCAAAAAACATCAGCTCTGTAACTGCCATAGGAAACAATCTCCATATAATGGGCATGAGTCATGCATGAAATCACATTGTTGTGTATGGAGATTATGTTTCAATCCAGCATGATATGTGCACATAGCAGTGTGTGTATCTGAACACGTCCGTGCTGAATATGAAATTGAAGCCAGAAGCAATTTTTTAGACAAAGTACAACCCATAAGCCTCAAGAAAAGACAATGCATCAATCTTGCACTTCAAAAAGTACACTATCTTGACATAAAAAATAAATAAATATATATAAAAAAAAGCACATGCAAATGTATTCATTGCATAGGAATATGAATAATTGCAGTAGGTGCTTGTTACATGTTTCAAGATTATATATCATAAAATCAACACAAATAAGTATGAAAAACATACACATTTTGGCAGCTGGGTCATTGCTGTTATGCAGTACCATTTTAACCCTGCAACTTTAAACATTTCAAAAAAGATATACATGTAAAAGTGGTGTAATGTCAAGTTTTAGAGTGACACAACTAATACCACAAAACAATCATATTCATCAGAATTATTGCTAATATTTATTGAACTGTAAATTTCGTGCTGCTTTTACAAAATGAATTAACGATTAAAATGATTAAAGCATTCTGATTTTGTTTGCAACATTTTGTTTGAAGGGGAAAAATATAATATTTCTAAATTCTTCATTTTAGAAGTGTGCATGAACATGACAAAAATAACAACATTGGCAACATTTCACAATACCAAGCATTTTTATTAAATTATGATATTGTGACAAAATCAACTGGTATGATTTCCATCTTTTAAAAGTGCGATATTTTCTTTAAACATGTTTTTTTTTTTTTAAATGTATTTTTTTTTTTTACATATCCTGTACGAGGAGGGCATGTAAATGTCCTGCATGGGAGGAATGACCCAGTTGTTTGCACTCCAGCTGTCCTCAATCACTGATCAGATACTAATTGAATGGGACACTGCAGTCGGATCCTTCTAGTCTGTCTTTTTACATTTACAGTCATGCATTTGGAGATTTTCTTCATAGTGACTTAAAGTGCATTTAAGGTTACCATTTTATTAGTATGTGTGTTTCCTGGGAATAAACTCAAGACCTGAGTGTTGCATGCACCAACTGCTACAAATAGCAGATATAAGTTCAGCAATCAACAATTTACACTGGCGTCAGAAAACTTCTTTACATATTGCCGGGCAAGTTCCCCCAATGTGATTTTGGCTGTTGTGTGACTATGATGTAAGGGCTGCTGTTAAACGGCTTGCAACACTCAAGGAGTGATACATCAACCTGTTGTATTATTTTAGATTTTTTTTTGGCCAGACATCACAAGGGCTGGGATGCAGGGAGTCGGTAATGCAACGCTTATCAAACGGCAGGGTTACCGTGGCTGCCTATCACTAGGTGCGATATTGAGAACAAACATATAAAACAGTTGCAATAAATACAGCATGAGGTCAAAACCAACACACAAGCCATCAGGGTGTCACAAGCACCAGTGCTGATAAGGAAAGTACAACAAAAATATTTTAAATTACTCCAGGATCATTAGACGCATAAAAACATAAGGTTATCATTGAGTATAGTGATCTCATTTGTATTTGCATATGCATTTGAGCAAAGTGTACAAGAACATTTTGTAGTGTTAAATAAATACGATTAAGTTTATATATATATATATATATATATATATATATATATATACACACATATTTTTTTTTTCCTGCAGTATCTTCCCCTGATACATGATCTCATGAGAATTGTGCCATATTGCCTGTACATACACACACACACGCGCACACACACACACACACACACACACACACACACATCTCTCTATATATATATATACACACATACATATACAGGCTAATCTAAATCTAAATATACATATACATATACATATATACATGCATACAGGCTATATAACACAAAGAGATCATGTACACAGGGGAAGATATTGCAAAAACAGTAAATAAAGTTGAATTATTCAAACAAGCTGTTAAAATGTCATATTAAGTCATGGAGTAATGGATAAAAATACCAAAATATACACTCTTGAAAAAAACACTTGAGAATAGTCAAAGGTTTGCGGGATCCTTTTAACAGAATTACAAATTTGCATTCATTTCAGGAACTAGTTTTGTGTCTTTTTCTTTTTCCCTTGACAGAAAGATGTGGACAAGCAATCACAGAGAGTTTTACGGAAGAAAACATTGCCAATGGGCAAATACTCATCCAGAAGTTTTAGGTAAAACAGAAATCCCCAAACTCGTGCTGGCCTACATTAAATTATATTTAGCACTGGTGAAATGAGAACAGCATCACGGTGCTGACGTCAACGTCAGGTTTCCTTTCTAACTCTCTCTGCTTCAGTTGTTAGTTTAGCCCAATGAAACCTAAAGGGAGTTGAGACAAAAACAAATTAGTCGTGTTTTCGCACATAAAACAGCCTGCGGCTCCTGCAGAGGGGCCTTTTGGTGTCTCTTTGTTATGCTTATTTCTCTACCAGTTTAAAGCTGCTAATTTTACCAAAAATATACTAATTAAAACAATTTTCCACAACAATCTGGGAAGATGAATCCATATCGGGTGTCATTTGAAGTACATGAATGCAGTCGTATGAAGCACAGTTGGCCATGTTTATGGTAATTTCCCTTGGATTAGCCAGTAACCAACAGGTGTCTAGTTGCTATGGCAACCACTGGCACTTACCAGCCCATAAGCACGGCTAACTGTGTTTCTCACAGCATCCGAGAACTTGGCTACGAGCAGCACACTTTTTTCGTTTGAATGGATGAAGCATGCAATCTGAATGCTTTAGCTTTATAAACCACTTTATTTGCTTCTAGGGGCCGATTGAGGCCCAAATTAGGCCTTGTCCACTGTCTAAATCAACTGTATACTACTGAACACTTGATTTTAAGGATAAACACAGGCAGGTACAAACCCCTAAACCGTTCAATGAGTAATTATCTCCATTAGCTCTTGGCATAGCTTGAGCAAGTAAAGCAATATATTTCTAATTTTGTATTACGCAGCATGTCCTTCATGCTGGACGATGGAAATAAGAACATCTTGAATAATATTAGAGTTCATCAAATAAAAAAAAAAAAGTAGGGGATAAATGGTTGCACTTTATTTTACAGCACATGTACTTATGTGGACTTAACTAAAAAAGTAGTGGGTAATACAAGGTAACTACACGGGTTCAGGTTAGGTTTAGGGGTAGGTTCAGGGTTAGTACCTACTGTAGTTATTACCCAGTTATTGCAATTACTATAATAAGTACATAGTATGTACTACCAAAAAAAAAATATATATATATATATAAATTTACAAAAGACAGAAACATCCCCAAACAGCAGTTACAGACCTGTGGAGAGGCATGCAATGCAAAACATTGCATTGATCGGATCAAAACACCCCACATTTGAGGCCAAATAATTTCATAATAATATAAATGAATAAAGAAATGCACAAATAAATAACTAAATCATCCAGAAAACCCATACGAATAGGTGTGTAAACAAATTAGCAATAAATAGCAAACAAGACTTTGAACATCTCCAGGCCAGACGGCAAACTAGTATTGTTACAGAGGCTTAAAATGACTCCCAACCTGCAAAATCAACGCACTTTAACGTTTCCCCACGGCTCAAGGAGTTCCATTAAATACCATGATTAAACTAATCAACAGACTCATTGGTGCCTGTCAGATATCATCGCTGCCTTCTCAATTAGCCAAACCTCCTTGAACTCAATTGCAAATGTTGTCAATCGCATGGCATCTCCCTCCCAGGTCCTCTCTGCTGCAGTGACACCCCCCTAAAATGAGATAAGTGAAATAATCAGTGGGGAAATTAAACATCGTAGGATCCCCTGACGGCCCCTCCCAAAGCCCATCATGCCGATTAAGAGGCATCATTTGCGATTTCTGGATTTGGACTGTACTGTATGCAATTGATGTTTTTGTCTTACTTTTGTGCCACCGAACCGGTAATGCAGCCCTCGCTGTTCAAAACATCCTTCGGTTCAGAGCGCACATTAGCTCGGAAGCCAAAAACAATATCAGCTAATGGTACGAGGAACGGGCAAGCGTTAAAATGGAGATAATTTTGGTGATGGGGCTGGAAACATTCAGTACCATATTGCACAGTTTTGGAATGCCTCCTAAACATGCCACAGCAACAGCTGCGGGTCTTTTTCCCCGACAACCGTAGAAGAAAGACACCCCTGGCATTTGACCTTGCCATGCAGATATCCTTGACGCAGATGGATGCAAATGATTTTTCCTTGCTGTAGAGCGTGAAACCAGGAGACTGATCCTGAAGACTCCAATTATGTTTTTGCGATTCAATGCACAACATTTTATTTATGTCTGTAAATCCATATTTTCTCGATCAAAAATGACAGAAAACAAGTAACAAAAAATCCAAAACACTTCATGAAATAAGTTTAAATGGTTAGGCATAAAAAAATAAATAAAAAAAAATGCACAGTCACCTGACAATCAGCCCTTGCACATTATTAATTACATTAACATCCCTCAGCAGCACATCGGTGTGTAACAGTATGTCAAGGTCGGTCCTCTCATAATAGCCCCTTTGTGGCTTTACAAAGCTGTGACTCACCCTCTTCAGTTTATAAAGACAAGTTGTCAGGTTACCCAAATTATTCAAGCCCCTCATCCTCAGATGCAACCTTCATTTTCCGCAGCTATAAAAAGATCCACATCATGCTCAAAGTGGAATAGGACCCTCGAGCCTAGTGAGGCACTGGGTACAAAGCAGACCTCTTTATCATTGAGTAGAGGGCCAGGTCAGCTTCCCTCCTCGGTTCCTCTCAACACTTGACACAGCAATTTAAAATCCACCGGCAGATACAGCTGTACCAATATTTTAGGCCGTCGTGGTATAGAGGGCAAACGGGGAAGTTCTTTTAAAGCACCTTTAAAGATCAAAATAGCATCGGAAAAATCCATCGATCCAAGAGCTTCTAAACAACTAGCAATCTCCAAAACGAGTTTGAGTTTGTTCAATGCAAACCCTCATCTTGAAGTCTTCTGCTTGCTTATATACGTTGCTTTACCACTTGGGTCATGCAAGAATGCTATAATTTCACCTGTTCGTAATAATAGCTTGCCTCTATTACTAGCATAAGGCAGAATAGCTCTTATCGATTTCTTGTTCTTTCCCACACCCTAAGAGTAGTTTACCCTATTTAGTGCAGTATTGTGTGCTCTGCTCCCCTGCTTGAAGAATATGGGGTTTGTGAGCAGAACCGATACATAGGTTCACCGAGTATCAGCTTGGTGCATTGATCTGAGCTATTGAATTAACTCCTGTCAACTTACAATGAGCCTGCGATTGTTGGTTACCTGGCGAAAGCTGTTATCAAGCTCGTTTTAATTTCCAACAAAGATCTATAAGAACCGGACATCATATTTATTGATGACATAAACATATTTTGGTCAATATAGTGCAATAAGTGCAAAGCAATCAAAACAATGAAAACGATAAGGGAAAGAGAATTGCGAATGCTTGTATAAAAATAGGTGTTACATTAAAATATCAGTATTACACAACATAATTATTACTTCAATTATTATTTATGAATTTTGATATAACATATTAAAAATACATATTAAGAATGAATACACATATTCATTTTTAATATATAATATTTCTTCTAATGTTAGCTGGGAAGACCCTATGGCCTTCCATCTTCCAAAAAAGTGCAGACAGCATACAAAGACACTTTTCCTTTGAAATCGTTAAATGATGCAAAGTCTCTCTTCGACATTGGGGTGTGCCACTGCTCAAAAAAAGCCACTTGTACAATGCAAGCTACAGTAAGTGTTCAGAAACTACAAACAAAATGTTCGTACAGAGAATCATGGGACCTGACACACATAATATTGATGAGCATTGAAAAAAATTTGAAAATACATGGCAAAGAGTATACCAATAAATACAGTACTTACTTACAGACTAAAGCAGAGGAATTGTCCTGCTCGATTGGATGCGCTGCTGTATAGTGTTTCTGTCAGAAAGTGTTTTTTTTCCTCTCTCTCTTTTGATCTTGTATGTGAAAGCCCTCCCCGACCCCCTTAAATTCACAATAGTTGTATGATTATATTCCTGAAAATGTATTTGGGTGAAATTTACCTGTACACTTAGATTTATGCGTATTCAATCATCGACTTAAAAAAATATATTTTGCATCGCCAGTTTTATATCACAACTCGTGCTTTCATCCATGTTCAGCGAGCACTATTTATTTATTTTCATTCTTAGTTATTTCTGTAATGCCATGTGGTTCTGAAATTAAAGTAACATAGTTCGGCACACCCCACTGAAGGTTTTGGATTTTTTTTTCTTTAAGTTGGTGTATATTGTGCCAAGGCACCCTCCAGTTTGAGTCAGTATAAGGGGAAAAATGCGTCTACTGCATTTATAGATAGACCAAGTTTTAAAACTGGCTCTGTGTTGTCTGTTTCTCAAGAACTTCGAGGTAGTCCGGCTCTATTTGAAGTTTTGCCTTTAGTTCCAAATAGTCATTTCTATTGGGCTCCACAAAGACAGTACTTGGCGCTGTACCATAAAGCATAGTCTCTCGTATTCCTTCAGGATGTAAGAACTGGCGCCTCACGTCGAAGTTTGGTTGGTATGTGTATGGGACAGGGCCAGTGTACTTATATTCAAACCTGCTGCCAGCAGTTGATGGAGATTTATCCGGCTCCAGAATCCCTCTAAAGAAGTGTTCTGCATCCTGAACAGGAGACGGCTGCTCACGAGGCTCAATGGTGCTCACTTTGTAATTGGGGCTCCTCAAGGTGACCTCCTGGTCCTCATCAGCATTACTCCTGTAGGTGACCTTGAGTTCATGCAGGTCGGGGTAATCCTCCACGGCGTTCCCTTCCCGGGACCTGTAGATTGGGTTTTTGCACATGTGACCTAATGGATGGGGGATGTACTCATAGACGTGACCCGCTGGGGCCTTGACCTTGGGGACAGAGCGATTGCTATAGATATTGTACTGCAGGTTGAAGGAGCTCACGTCTGAGTTGTTTGTGCTGGTACGGTCGCTCTGAGACTTTTTACGCCTCTTCATCACCACCACAAACAGGCCGGCTGCCACAAACACGGACATAATGAAAACAAGAAGGAGGCTGAGGATCAGAACAGACAAAGGGACATTACTGGAAGTGGTGTTAAACCTCTGGGGCGTCTCAGTGGTGGTGATCCGGTCTGCTGAAGGCTCCTCGGAAGGAACCACGGTGGACACGATGACGTCAGAGTAATCTGGACATAATTGCTCAGAAGGGACAACCCGCATATCCTGCCCCGCAACCCGCTTGGGTGTCACGCATTTGACGTCGTTCACCACCGTTCCAGTGTTCAGCTGCTCCAACCAGATCTTCATGCCAACCGCATCGCAGGTGCAATCCCAAGGGTTCTCGAACAGGTCAATCTGAACCAATGCTTTCAGCTGGTCCAAAACTCCACTCACAGGCAGGTTTTGAAATTGGTTGCTGCGAAGGTTGAGCCGGGATAGAGACAGACTAGAGAAGATGCCTCCTGGCAACGTTTTTAAAAGATTGTTATTGAGGAAGAGTAGCTGAAGGTTGGGCACAAAACGGAAGGTGCCACCCACTATCTCTCGAATCTTATTATATTCTAAATACAAGTACTGCAGACTCTTTAGCCCAAAGAACATATCTGCTGTGAGTCTGTCAATCAAATTGCCATTTAAATACAGCCTACGTAGGTTAATTAAATCCCCAAAGGCTCTGTCGTGTATGAGTGCTATCCGATTGTTTCCCAGGTGCAATAAATCCAGTCCCTCAGCCTCCACGAAGTCAGATCTACGTACAACGGGGATGTAGTTCCCCGTGAGGTACATCTTTTTAGGATTGTATGGCTTGGGCTTAAGATCTGATATGTTTTCAATCTTCCTTTCCTGGCAGTTGACATTGAGCCCCAGGTCAGAGATTTGCAGATTGCATGTACAGGTGGTGGGGCAGTCCAAAGGCACGGGAGATTTGGTCTGAAAAGCAATGATGGGCCCGTAGTTGTAGGGGTTGGCTGGGATTCGAGATGTGGGCTTGGACTTCGTTTTGCTGGATTGGCGGGTGCCCTTGGTCGGCCTAGATGAGGATCGCAGGACGGCCGAAGACGTGGCTGATGCTGTCACAGCTGCCGGTGTGGTCTGGAAATAGCTGCTGGTGCTGAGCGGGGGAGGTGGGCGCATCTCGTACTCTGATATGGCCCTTCTGGGACACAGTTCCTGCTTTGAGACCTCGTCCAGATCCCTGCCATGAAGCCTGAAAGGAGTCTCACAAACCACCTCCCCCACCAGAGCAGTGTAGGCGATGCTCTCCAGCCAAGCCTTAAGTGCAATGAGCTCGCAAGAGCAATTCCACGGATTTTCCTCAAGCTGTAATTCCACTACTTTGTCCATATGCTCCAAAAGGCCGATGTAAGGGAACATTTTTAAGCGATTTCCCCTAAGATCCAGGTGCGTCAAGGGCACATTTCGGAAAATGTTCGTGGGCAGAGAGGACAACAAATTGTCATTGAGAATCAGCACAGTCAGTTGATGAAGCCTGCTCAGAGCATTAGGTTCAATAGTGCTAATAAAATTATAGTCAATCTGCAGGTATTCTAGGCTCTCGAGTCCGGCGAAAGTGTCGTCCCGAAGAATGTCTATTTTGTTATTGTTCAAATGTAATCTCTTTAATCCCTGGAGTCCATTGAACGCCCCAGTCTCCACCTCAGATATGTCATTATTACCTAAATGCAAAATGGTAGCTCCAGTATAGTTGATGAAGTCATTGACAGACAATCTTTTTAGCAAATTACCTGTCAGTAAAAGATGGTACATAGAAAATTGCACCGGGCTTATTTCCGACAGTCGCACAATGCCCCTGTTCTCACAACTGACCGTCAGAATGCCTTCCTTTTCCTCACAAGTGCACAGATTCCTACAGATCTCCCCATAATTGTCATACATCTCAACCAGACTCAGGGATGTGGCAACCAGCAATATTATTTTCAGTATCCAGATATGCATTTTCTTGTGCAGGAATGGCCCAGCTCACGGTAGTGCAGTTGTAGTTTTGGGTGTCATCTAGAAAAGGAAAAGATGTGATGAATGTCTGTTACATGAACATGCAATATCTACATCTGCAAACTACATTACATGGTGGACAATCACAAGATGCCACAGAAATATATCAATAATAAATGGCAGGATCCTTCCAATTTATGTAAAGCAAACTGTTCCTACTTAATTTGAAAGCAGATACTGATATGAATAACCAATGTGCACTGTTCTTTAGTCTAAACTTTGAAATGGAAGACATATAACATGGATTTCATATAAGTTTCGGCTATCTGTGTTTAAAAATATCAGAATAGTCTCATACCAAACTCTATCAATGATATATATCTAATGCATCGATTTATTCAATACAATACATCATGTATATTATGTAATGCTCATGATATTTCAAACACAACCACATTATTTTTCATCACGACACTCAGGCACATTTATGAAGACATACTGTAGAGGGGAGAACGAAGAGGGAAAAAAGAGAAAACGTTATCGATCCTTAGAAATTCAAAGTAACATCGACTGGCACAAATACTATCCAATGCGCAATTTGGGAATGCATTTCCAACATACTATCCAGCGGCATCTCAACTCAAAGAGGCAAAACGTAAAGCCAGTTGCACATGCACTGAACAAATCGACATCTCCATGGTTTCCAACTTGAAAATCTGCCGTTGAACGAGACAGATGAGCAAATCTACATATCAATATCACTCTGTGAAAATCGCTTTCAATATCACGCAAGTATTTTTTTTTTTCTCAAATCAGAGACCATTTACATACACATGCAAAAAAAGAAAAATGTAAATACAGTATATATTCCCGTACTCACCCCACATATCCGACGACTTCAGTTTTTATCAACTCTCAACCAGTATCGAAGTTAAACGTCGGAGAGCACGACACATCTATGCTTCACAAAGGTGCCTATGTTGAATTTATCCCTTTGATGCTATATGTGACAGTCATAGCTCGTCCCTCAGGCGACAAAGACGCGAGTTGATTAAAATCAAAACGCGACGTCATCGATTATAGCCCGATTCAATCTTGATGCATGGGGAGCAAACAATACTATATTAAACCATTTTATTGTGTAGAAGCATTTGTATTCATGCTAATCAACCTCTCTCTCTCTCTCTCCCTCTCACGTTCTCCCCCCTCTCTCCCACATAAACACACACTTGGACGCACAAAGACACGCACACACACACACACACACACATTCACAGATACAGCATATAAGTCTAATGCGCTATAGAACGATCCAAAAGTCTATATTAGCCACGTTAATTATCTAGTGTTTCCATTTAAAAAAAATAAACAATAATTTAAGTAAACAACAATATAACTGAGCCGATCCATTACAAAACAGCTCATTCATCGCGCACCCAAGCCGGTCTTTCCAAAGCAACGCTTAATGCTTCATAATTGAGGCTCTTAAATCTAACGCCCGAAGCGTGTGAAGCACATATGAAGTTGTGTAACGCATAAATAACTGAATATTTCAAAAGACAGCACAAGTGTTCAAGAGACAGTTTTCAATGGCAGCGAGATAACTGCGTTTCAGCACCACGGACAGCTCCAGTCGCAAGAAAACGGGGATTCGTATGAGATTGCTCGCTTTGCTTTGGAAGACAATCCATGTTGCTTACCCGCTTAAACGTGGTAAATTCGAAAACATAATTAGCACGCCCAATCTATAACCTTGAAGACATCGGTCCGTCTTCAGCCCGACTGTATAATAATCCGTGAAGTGGTTCGTGATCAGCCTGGGTATCACAAACTCTCGCTGGAAACGTGACGGTCAGCAGGTTGAAAAGAGGAAAAACGCAAGTTTAGGAATTTATCTTGATGTGCATTGCCATTCCCTGGCACAATCCAACCAGGGCAGTGTCCATTTTAAACGGAATGTATCCACAAGCAAGGCAGTCTATCCTTTTTTCTCAGAAACGGACGCGCAAAGTACGCATCCCCGAGACGCTTGTGAGTGGTACGGCTGGTATCGCGTTGTATATTGCCGGATGTACATGTGATTTCTTCGCTGATCTCTGGTTCCTCCAATGCTGTGTTGTCTGTTTTCATATTTTTTTATTTTTTTTATTTTTGTTTTGGCAAGAGGTTCCCATAAATCCGTCTTTGGAGATGTGTTGCCATCTTAACTAGAGTTTCAACTAGTGGAACTTGGATTTCCATTGGCTCACTGTTGCTGTACTGTCGTCAGATCAATTGTAAATTTGGGGCAGGGTGGAATATTTATGAGAGGACTTAAAATAAGAGCTTCGTGCACAATATGTTGCTCGCACACTGCCCTCTCTTTAGCTTATTTTACGCAACAGAACAATTGAAGGGTACTGGCGATGGTAAGACAATCGGAGAGAGAAAGAAGAGGAATAAAAAAAGGCACAGTGTGTGTGTGTGTGTGTGTGTGTGAGAGAGAGAGAGAGAGAGAGAGAGAGAGAGAGAGAGAGAGAGAGAGAGAGAGAGACCCGTAGAGGGCAGTGTAATTCGGTAAAATAAGCTTTTGCCATCTATATGCAGTACACGACACATTTAACTTGTTATATATCCTATAGCTCAGTTCCATTTTGCATAATGGGCACAAAATATGCCAATCAAAGTTGCAGCTAATTTTCTTTGCACACAATAAAGGTCTAACAATGCATAAGTCTGGCAATGCAAACTTTTTTGATGTGTGTTGTCATTTACACAAGCTGGTTAAGAGAGAAAGACGTCAACCAATGCCCGATCAAGCACATCACCCTTAAGGCAGAGATCAGCAAAGCTTTCTTGCATGGAGCAATCTTTTACTTCTAATCCTCCCTGATCTTTCATTTGGGAGACAGATACGCTAAATGACAGGCAACCTTCAACATTGGGTTTCTGATTTTTCACATAAGAATAAGAATAATAAACATACATAAACAGAAAGTAAAAAAAAAAAAGAAAAAAAATATTTAAAATAATAAAATAACTTATTGTTAGAATGCCATTGCAATGTAATACAAAAGCACAATTTGTTTTAAAGAAAATATTTTTTTAATCCAAATATTTGTCTAAACAAAGATATAATTTAATACAATATGATAATAAATTAATAATTTATTACATTAAACATCACTCAGAAAAAATTACTCAAATTATTTGGTTCGCAGATTTGTTTTGTTTTTTGTATCTAATGTAGTGACATTTTTAAGCATTACATAAGCATTTTTAGTGTGGTTATCAGACACTAAAATATCCAAATACACACATACCAGGCCTGAAGACCAGTGCTACATGTTTTCTTAAACATATCACCCTCTTTAACTGCCGGCTGTAGATTTATAAGGGCTCAGCTTCAATTACACCTCAAGAGCCACTGAGCACTCTGAGTGTAAATAGAATTAACTCCAGCATGCTAAAGCTCGTATGTCCTAAGGAATCTCCTCCTTTGTCCTCTTTTGTATGATAATTCATGATGTCCACCTCTCCTACCATTCCAATGAGGACAGTAAGCAAGTGTGACATCTACGACATCTTTACCGTGGCATTGCAATTAACCACTAAGATGCATTAAATTATTTAAGTCACAGGCTGTGACTAATCGCATTAAACTGCTACAGTTATAGGACATTTCCTGTTGTGAAGGACAAATCTGCAAAACTGAAATACCATTAATGTAATCTTTCAGAAAGTCCCACTCAGCATAGTACCCTCAGAATGCAGATTCAGCCAAAATACATTATAGTCACTGTGCCGCAAAACTTACGGCTTCACCGTATCTGTAGTGCACACTTTACATGAATATGTGTCCCATTACTTATTTTTTTTTGTAATCTGAACTATTATATTATATATTATCTGACATTAAATCACCATATCATGGTGCTTATACATGCTTGATTCAGGGTTAGACTTTCTATGTGCGATTTTCATTAAATGCACAGCTTTTATATGGTAAATGTTAAAATTGACAACAATTTCCATTCTCAAATTTCCGTTTTTATGTTATATGAATAGCATTTACCATCGCAGAAAATACATTAAATGTATAAATTGGCAGAATAACTTTGAAATTACAGTAAATCCTTTGGAATTAGTAATGAAGACTCGTTCTAACTAGTAATGACAACCTGGCTGTTTCTAAGCAAGATGCATTGAAATAATTCTACATAAAAGAGCATTTTAGGAACTAACTAACAAAAAAACTAACCAACATATTGAGTAAGAATTATGCTAAACCTAAATAACTTTCCACCTGCAAGTAAGACACAAATACAGTACAATGAAAGGTGGTATTAAAAAATGACATTCAACTATTTTTTCATTAGTGAGTCTATATGTGATGGGTTACACTGAAGAATTAAAGCATATGTTGAAGATGAAAATTTTTATATCTGAACTCAGAAAGTCAAAGTCTATAATGCCACACCGTCTACCTACACAAATGAATGCAATTCGTATACAGATATTGCATCAAGAACTGTAGGAGGAGCGGCATTGTTTTCCCCACATATACACAAGGTTGGATGACAAAGTCTTGACTTGAAGAAGCAAAATCAATGACCGACAAAGTCAGCTGATTCTTCAATGTGGGAGAAATAGTTTGGAACAAGAAAAATAAAGCTGCATTCAATCAAAACATCAGCAAATATTGGTATAGATGATTGCATTGGAATAGAGTTTGAAACATGTTGTCTTTCCTCCTAAAGAAAGAGTTTAAACTCTCTTTGGCAGCGTACACTGTAAATAAATGATTTCTCAAAGTTGTAAATAAAACAATATATGTATGTTTCACATGAAAATACTATTTCAGTCTTTGGTAGCCCTTTCAATTAGGGAACACATATTCACTGCAGAATAAGTGCTTTATAAGTATTAATAAACAGGCAATATGCTAGTAATATGCATGCTGATAACTAGTTAATTCTGAATAGTCTTCCATATAATCTAAAGTGTTGCCAGTCTTACAGAATCAAAAAGTCATGATTAATAAAAAAACAATGTCAGTGTAGGTCAGATGTTCACATACACTTGGATTGAAAATGAATGTGCTCCACCTTAAAGACAATTTAGAAAATTAAAACAGTGTTTCAATCATGTTGCCCTTACTTAAAGCTTATAAATTCGACTTAAAGAAACTTGGAGAAAGTTCTTACTTTGGATAATGTTGGCTGGTTTCGGAAGACGTAGACAAATATGCTATTTTCCAGAGAAATAGCGTGATATACCTTGTGCTTTAGTACATCTAACTCACTCTCTTGGCCCTCCACTAGGGTATTTCCCAGAAAGGTTGGGATAAACCACACTTTTAATGCATGTAAGCCTTCCCACAAAGCACACCATAACCCTCCGGCCAAATGTCTCTAGACCTAACTTTACCGCAATAAAACGAGAGCTCACATATATGTTTCATTTATCAGCCAGTCATAAATCATATAAAGAGGTACTGAGGCATAACAAACACATCACTCCTGGATATTACAGCCAGTGTGAGAGTGCATATTCCATCTTGGCTTCTGCTCATAATGCAGGTCTTTGAGGGGGTTGTAATCAAAAGTTTCAAAGTTAAAGCGCAGCATTTATCAGCTGGCGCTCTGATGTAAAATGTCGACTAGGATTCCGACAGAGGCGAGACAAGATTACCTGTTTGACAGGTAAGACAGATTGGTGAGACACAGGGAGGCTCTATATGGGCTCACCTTTGTCAATGCACTCTAAAGCAGAACCTTATTTCACCATGTGTTGTACTTTCTCCCATTCATAGTAATATGAAATAAATCAATATGAAGCAAGTACTGTGTCGTCTTTGTATATCTATATATCTTTAAGTATATGTTTCTATGTGGCTGAGGTTTGTTAAAATCACTAACCCAAAGCATGAGCAATAGTATTTAGCCTTAGCAAACACCCTGAATAATTACATTTCACATTGCCTTTGCAAGCGAAACGAGAGCAGTCGTGAAACTGTGAAATCAAGAGCATAAAATACATTATGCATGGCTTTACATCTGAACAACAAGGTTAATGTCATTCTGACCTTACTCTTGTTCCACGTCATATTCAACATCATGGAACATTTATATATCTGTTTAGCCCGAGAAGCCAAAATGACAGTAATAGACGTGTATCTGTCGAGGTGCTCAATGCTTTCTTTTCACCACACTGAAATTATGAAGGAGCCTTTGATGTCTATCAGCTGTCCACGACCTCTCACAGATCCTCGGACAACACTATTTATTCTCATTGTCCCCAGACAAGCAGGCAACCTCTGAAAGTAGAAACCGGCAGAGTAGAATTATTTTTAGACTGATCTATCACAGCTTACTGTAGTTATAAAACACATCAACATCAAATGTGCCCCACATGTTGTTTCAGATAACCAATTCAAGTGAAAAAATAAATAAATACATTTAAAAAAAGTTATATATTCGTCAATATTTTTATTGTGGATCAAAACCTTTCATCAAAGTTATACATGAATTTTGAACAATACCTGTTTTTTATGCCAAAGGACAACTTTGGTTAACTTTTTTGATTCACTTCAAATGTTGATATTATATATGATATTAATATTAATATTAATATTTCACTCAAATATTAACTTTTTAATTTTCTTATGCACACCACGGCTGTATTTATTTGATCAAAATACAGTAAAAACAATGATGTGAAACAAAAATATTATTAACATTTAAAATAACTGTTTTCTATTTGAATATATTTTAATTGTTTTATTTAGTCATGTTATGCAAAGCAGAATTTTCAGCATCATTACTCCAGTCTTTAGTGTTACATGATCCTTTAGAAATCATTTGAATATGCTAATTTGCTGCTCATTTCCACACACACACACACAAAATAAACAAATAAAAATAAAATAATAATAATAATGAGGAAACATAAAGACATGTATTTTTCTTCGTATAATTATTATTTTGTGGAAATGCTGATACTCAGAATTATTTGCTGAATAGAAAGTTCAAAAGGACATAATTTATTTTAAATGGAAATATTTTTTCATATGTGACAGTAGTCACATATGATCAACTGAATGCATTATTGCTGAATAAATATATCTATCTATCTGCCTATTTATTGGATTTATTATTATTTATTTTTTTAATCCACAATCTCAGGTCTTTGATTGAGTACTGTTCTTCGTTTTAGATAGAGGCACACTACTTTGTCAGCACTTTGATAATGTGAAATGGAATCTAGTTGTATACTGCCTCAAAACGTAACACAAGTACACAAGCCTTTCCTCTGTGACAGGTGCGGGTTTGAAGCGTCTCTCCGAGCAGACATATCAGTGCAGCTTCTGTCGTTTTTACAGTACATTACCCTGCAATGAAAAGTACAAAATTTACACTTCTACTGTAGAGTTCAATCCATCTGGCTGAATCAAAATACATAATATTATAAACAAACAGCAAGCTGCTCCTCGGCTGGATGCAAAAGTTCAAAAAAGTTTATTTATTTATATGGTTGTTTATTTCTTTTTCGGCATCTTTGTGCACTCTGTACAGAGTGTTCCGTGGCAGTTTTCTACATGCTTTAAATAGCTATATTGTTCTGCTTTGAATCTTGTAACAAGATGGAAAACTATTTAGCATATGCAAAACTGCAGATGAACCATAATGGCTCTTTAATGACCTGATCATTATTTTACACCTCTTATTGAGAGGATCACATTTGTTTGCCATTAGACTGAAATCCAGAGAAAGAAGAGGATACTCCTGCCTATTACGCTGAGACCAAATTAATAGATTTCGTAACTCACAAGAGGAACTATTTTTCCTCCCGTTTTAATTGGTCGCTTAATTAAAACCACTTTGCAAATATGAATAAGAATATCATCATGCACATATCAATATTTTTTCAGAGCACGCATTAACCGCATTTTCTCTTTTTCAATTATCAGATAAGAACATTTGCATTAATTTAAGTACACTCACCGGCCACTTTATTAGGTACCCCATGCTAGTAACGGGTTGGACCCCCTTTTGCCTTCAGAACTGCCTCAATTCTTCGTGGCATAGATTCAAGAAGGTGCTGGAAGCATTCCTCAGGGAGTTTGGTCCATATTGACATGATGGCATCACACAGTTGCTGCAGATTTGTCGGCTGCACATCCATGATGCAAATCTCCCGTTCCACCACATCCCAAAGATGCTCTATTGGATTGAGATCTGGTGACTGTGGAGGCCATTTGAGTACAGCGAACTCATTGTCATGTTCAAGAAACCAGTCTGAGATGATTCCAGCTTTATGACATGGCGCATTATCCTGCTGAAAGTAGCCATCAGAAGTTGGGTACATTGTGGTCATAAAGGGATGGACATGGTCAGCAACAATACTCAGGTAGGCTGTGGCGTTGCAACGATGCTCAATTGGTACCAAGGGGCCCAAAGAGTGCCAAGAAAATATTCCCCACACCATGACACCACCACCACCAGCCTGAACCGTTGATACAAGGCAGGATGGATCCATGCTTTCATGTTGTAGACGCCAAATTCTGACCCTACCATCCGAATGTCGCAGCAGAAATCGAGACTCATCAGACCAGGCAACGTTTTTCCAATCTTCTATTGTCCAATTTCGATGAGCTTGTGCAAATTGTAGCCTCAGTTTCCTGTTCTTAGCTGAAAGGAGTGGCACCCGGTGTGGTCTTCTGCTGCTGTAGCCCATCTGCCTCAAAGTTCGACGTACTGTGCGTTCAGAGATGCTCTTCTGTCCACCTTGGTTGTAACGGGTGGTTATTTGAGTCACTGTTGCCCTTCTATCAGCTTGAACCAGTCTGGCCATTCTCCTCTGACCTCTGGCATCAACAAGGCATTTCCGCCCACAGAACTGCCGCTCACTGGATGTTTTTTCTTTTTCGGACCATTCTCTGTAAACCCTAGAGATGGTTGTGCGTGAAAATCCCAGTAGATTAGCAGTTTCTGAAATACTCAGACCAGCCCTTCTGGCACCAACAATCATGCCACGTTCAAAGTCACTCAAATCACCTTTCTTCCCCATACTGATGCTCGGTTTGAACTGCAGGAGATTGTCTTGACCATGTCTACATGCCTAAATGCACTGAGTTGCCGCCATGTGATTGGCTGCTTAGAAATTAAGTGTTAACGAGCAGTTGGACAGGTGTACCTAATAAAGTGGCCGGTGAGTGTACATCTGATGTTATTTTCATTTGTCGCTGACTGGCATAAATATGTAACAAAAGGGATTATCGCAAGTTTACACAAACCTCTCCATATTCAAATCAACAAGCTAGAGAAGATGACTGACAAGAATCAAACAAATGAATTATCTGGTTCGGGGTGCAATATTCATGGTCCAAGCATCATAGAAACAGAAATGCAAATATTTGTCTGTCACTACGTATGATTCAATGGACACCAATGAGTATTTATTTACCATGGAAAATCACTGGAGACCCTGCTGGGACAACTTTCCATGCAAAGACTGTGTTACTCTGCTGTGTGGATCATTGATTCTTTGCCTGTGATTTCAGTCATGCTTCGGAGGTTCATAGGAATGACTGGAGATGTCTTTCTCAATGGGAGAAAACCTATTCAAAGAGTCCATTCAATATACAGCATTGTTTTTGCAGAAAAGACCATCGTCCCTCCTAATAGTCACACTGTTAGAATGTTTGCAGTTTTAAAGACTGAATTGCCATGTTGAATGAACACTAAGCTTGAAAATCTGCCATCACTGCAACAATTACTTCTTTAGAGAGAACAAATAATGATATATGCTCACCTGCATTTATTTGATCAACTATTCAGTAAAAACAGCAATATTTTGAAATATTTTTACAATTTGAAACAACTGTTTTCTATTTGAATATAATTTATTCCTGTGAACAAAGCCTAATTTTCAGCATCGTTACTCCAGTCTTTAGTGTCACATATCCTTTAGAAACCATTCTAATATGCTGATTTGCTGCTCAATTTTTAATAATGATTCTTATTATTAGTATTATTAATGTTGCTGCTTAATATTTTTTGTGAAATCCGTGATAATCAGTATTCTTTGATGCATAGAAAATTCAGTGAATAGCATTTGTTTTTGTAACATTATAAACATTTTTACTGTATTCAAATGAATGTTTTAAATGAATGAATATGTATGTGCTCACATCGCCTCCTAACACGTTCACAGCCTCAGCTGTTTGAATTCAAATGCAGCTTCAAGCGTAAAAGCGTCTCCCATCCCTCGAGCCTCACGGTCAGCCGTATCTAACAGTCACCAGTCCTCATTTTCTTTTCATTCACAGCCAGTGTTTCAAACCGGACAGGTCATGCATTGCTAGAAGTATCTGATGAAATTGGCCCTTCTCGGAGCTCCTGGGCAGAAGATCACAAAGCAGACTGGCGGATGAGTTCTCCCAGGATGCCTTCTGCCCACTGAAACTTGCCTTTTCTAGTGTCCTCAAAGAGCCAGTGCAGCCAGGCCACGCAACGGGCCAAAAAAACAGACAGGCTGGTCGTGTAATGAAGAAAGTGACGGCTAATGTGACGGTAAAAGTGTGAAGAGAAAGAGAGAGAGATTTGGACACTTAAGTCACAGTTAAAAAACATCTGAATGTCATTATATTAGATCAGTAAATGCTGCCTGAGCTTTTGATGCTTCTATTACATTGATAGAGTCAGCAAACATAATTGACAATGAAGTATGCATGATGAGAATGAAAGGGATAAATGCTTTGCTTTTGCTTTTTTTAAGATCCCAATCAATATCTCTGATACAATTTCTCAGCATTTTGTCCTCTCATACACATAAACAGTTGACACCGGCAGTTTGTCTACCCATATGTACTTATTTTTGCTATGTACATTCATATATATATATATATATATATATGTATATATATATACATTTTTACAATACAGATTGTTTCAAAGCAGCTTTACATGACAATAGTAAATTAATGGAACAGAGATTGTTTTGGCTTTATACAGTGGCTCCAGTTTAAGTAAGTTAAGCATTGATTGATTTCCGTTGTTAAAATTAGTTAGTTAGTAACCTAAAGGATGCTTACACTACACCGTTTTCAACAGAAAACAGAAAACATTTAATGTATTCTGGGTGTTCATTTACACGAATGAAGTTTTGGTGCCCTGCGAATGCAAATTTTGAAGTAGGATTCAAAGTGCAAGTTTTTGAAAACAAGTTTTGAAAACGATACCGTTATCGTCTTCGATAGAAATTTCCATTCTAAAGCTTTAACTCGATTCTGCTTCTCTGTTTGTGAACAGATCATTTTAATTTCAGTAATATATTCACAAATATATTATGTCTATTTAAAATAAATAATTGGGTAGTCAAATACTAAATTCTTTTAGTGAAAAAAAAAACGTATACATAACTAAATTCTAGACAAAATTAACTTGGATTTTTAGTCAATTATTTTATGTTCAACTCAAACAATCAAGTAAATGATATTCAGAGATTTTATTAAGTTAATAAAGTTAATTATTACTGTGATATTTAGTAAGCCCCTGAATTATTTTTTAGAGTGTAGATTTCATTGACAATTGGAAACGTTTTTCAACCTGACCTGTTGAAAAGAGATGGTATTTATCCCTCCTGGAAAGGTGCTGCTCTTCTCTCTAGTAATATGGCTCATAGTCTTAGAGCTCAAACATGACAATCTGGGGCTCAGGTCAGGAAGCAGACAGACTGGCTAAACTGACCGTCTGCTAGCGGCCTCACGTCACTGAGGTCAGATAAATCCCATCACATAGAGGCTCTTTCACCTAAATATCATCATATAGAGACTTTGTCTGTTCCCTGAATTAGGAAATACAAAAAACTCCCAAACCCATTTAAGGGTAAACTTTTAATTGATGTTCAACAAATAAAAAACAGATATAATACAAATGAACAAATGATAAAGCTCGGGTTGCTGAATATTCAATCCCTTCAAAAGCACTTATTGTTAATGATATGATCACAGAGTATAACATAGATGTATAATTATATATAATTTAAATATAATTATTTTGAAGTGTTGGTGCTTAATGTAACAATATCTAATGTAAATTGAAAATAACGTTTTAGATTTGTGCTGGCTACTGTGTATAGACCACCAGGGCACCATACAGACTTTATCAAATAATTTGCTGATTTTCTATCAGAGTTAGTACTGGCTGCAGATCAAGTACTAATTGTTGGTGACTTTAATATACATATTGATAACGAAAAAGATGCATTGAGATTGACATTTTAAGACATTCTGATCTCTATTGGAGTTAGACAACACGTGTCAGGACCTACTCATTGTCGTAATCATACTCTAGATCTAATATTATCACATGGAATCAATGTTGATGCCGTTGAAATTGAAATGTTTTCAAGCAGCATGAAGTAATGACCTTATGAACTACTTTACTTACAAGATTGATAATTTCAGGGAGAAAATTATAACTATGCAACCATCTACTATAGTATTGCATCAGGCATTGTGGTCTCTCTAAAGGAAAAAAAAAATAATACATTGGTATAGCAGAGGAAGAATTTTCTAAACTCGTTAAATCATCTAAATTGACTAAATGTATGTTAGATCCTATAACAATTAAAATACTGAAAGAGATGCTTCCAGAGGTCATAGATCCTCTTCTTAATATCATTAATTCATCTTTGTAATGAGATAATCTTTGTAATGAGAAAATATGCACCTTGATCCTACAGAATTAGTCAATTACAGGCCTATCTCGAATCTACGTTTTCTGTCAAAGATACTAGAAAAGGCAGTATCTTCACAATTATATTCCTTTTTAGAAAGAAATGGTATCTGCAAGGATTTCCAGTTAAGATTTTTACCGTACAATAGTACTGAGACAGCTCTCATTAGAGTTGCAAATGATTTGTTCTTATCATCCGATCATGGTTGTATCTCTCTATTAGTGTTACTCTATCTTAGTGCTGCATTTAAGACTATTGACCATAACGTTCATTTATAATTTATCAGTTTTTTAGCAGCAAATGAAGAGATGTCTTATTGATCACAAGTTCAGTATGGAGTACCACAAGGCTCAGTACTAGGACCGTTGCTGTTCACTCTGTACATGCTACCCTTGGGAGATATAATTAGAAAGTATGGCATTAGTTTTCACTGTTATGCCGATGATACTCAGCTCTACATTTCTTCATGCCCTGCCGAAACTTACCAATTCACAAAATTAACGGAATGCACTGCTGATATAAAAAACTGGATGACTAGTATTTTCCTACTACTTAACTCTGAAAAAACAGAGATTCTAATTATTGGACAAAAAAAACGTCCTCACGTAATTACCTAGAATACTGTAACACTTGATGCCTTCGTTGTCGGTAAGGAACATGGTTGTACTCTTTGATACCAATCTTTCATTTGAAAGTCACATTTCTTTTATCTGTAAAATCACATTCTTCTATCTTAAAAATATATCTAAATTACGTCATATGCTCTCAATGACAAATGCGGAACAATTAGTTAATGCGTTCATGACATCAAGGCTAGATTATTGTAATGCTCCCCATAAATCCTGATGTACTCTTTACATCATAAGAAGAATGGTGTCTACGCTAATTTTAGTGTCTCTGTTTATCCCGAGGTTTACAGCAGTCTGCCGTATCCAGGCCGGATCCAGACATGATGAAGGACCTGTGCCTGGACACGACGACAATGCAGTCCTGAAGTGTCACTAGTCTCTCCCCTGTGAATGCCCCCTTTTCCTTCCCTTTACCTCTGTACAAATAAAACGGTTTCAAAATAGTTCTGGTTCACATGGCTACGTGTAAGCGATAAATAATTATGTATTATACATTTTTAAGGCCAGACAAGTAATTTGTTGAGGTCAAGTTGTAAAGAAAGACTACACGCATGCGCACATATATATTCAAACGCGCATATAGACTGAACACATCATACGCATGTGCACACCGTCAGCGTTTTCACAAGTTTGCGTTTTTAAAGCATGCGCAGAGATTTTATTTTATTTTTTAACTTTTTTTCAGGGCTTGCACCTTGGAACCTATATTTCGGGGTTTGCATTCTCAAGCCGCCAGGCACTGTTGTTGTGTGGGTGAGCGGGCTGGCGCGTGTTTAGGGTTTTCTGTTAATGCGGTGTTGTGTAAGCGGCCCCTAAGTTAATAACTAATGATCTTAGCAACGAAAGTGAATCAATCAAAACTAACTTTAGCTGGACAATAATATATTCGGTAACACTTTATTTTGATGGTCCCTTTTGAACATTCTGTTCACTATCAGTAACTTTACAACTACATGTCAACTAACTGTAATTAGAGTATTAGTAAACTGTCTGCTTAATATCTGTTAACTCTTTATTGTGATGGTCCTCCAACAGACATTCTACTGACTATAAGTAACTTTGCAACTACATGTCAACTTATTCTTACCCTAACCCTACCAGTCTACTAATAATCTACTAACACTCTAATGAGAGTTAGTTGACAGGTGCAACTTTACTTATAGCCAACAGAATGTGTTAAAGGGACCATCAAAATAAAGTGAAACCATATATTCTAAAGCCAAAACAATATCTGTTACTTTAATTTCCTATTATCACTGTAAAGCTGCTTTGAAGCAATCTGTATTGTTAAAAGCGCTATATATAAATGAAGGTGACTTGACTTGACTTGGTGATAACAGAGATTCACATTGCGTTTTTAGTGAATTATTAATTCCAGTGTGTGCTTTGCTTTAAAACACGAGCTCTGTCATATTCTGTGATTGTTTGGTGACGTACAGGAGTCATACAGTAAGTGTGTGAGAGTCTGTTACACTGATGGACAAATAACAAACTGTGTATGTGCGATCTTCTGATTGCATGCTGCATTTATGTACAGACACATTTCAGTACATAGTTTGCACACACACACTCAGGATAATGTCTGATTAGTCATGTGTACGTTGCTGTGTTTAGTAATCGTAGGTTTATGCAGTCAAGTCATTGATTTAGGAGTTTTTTGACGTCTCTATGTGGTCCTGTTCGGTATCGTAGCTTGACTTGTCAAAAACGAAAAAAAAAATATATTTGTTGTTGCTCTGTACACATACTAGAATACACTGTGAATTCTGTAATGTTGCTTTCATTGGTGCTTTGGTGTGCATATGATTATATAATATAATTATATTGACTCCTTATATGATTTGGTTAATTGGTGTCCTTTTGGAGTCTCCAAGCTTGCAGAAAATACCGTTTTGTAAGAATTGTTCTTTAATTGTTTACTTTGCTGGATATTGCAAATGATGACAAAATGAATGTGTTAAACAATATAAATGGTGTATGCTTAATTTCACAAAAAGTGTGCTATTAATCACGATTAATCACACAACAAAAGTGTGATTAATCCGATAAAAAAAGTATTGATTGACAGCACTATTTAAAATATTTGGCACTCGGTTTGATATTTTGTATCTCATGCAATGGCATTCATGCATTGTAAAGTGTTTCTCCAGTGTCAAAATACATTTCTAAACTACTATATATATAGTATATAATGAGATGAAAAAAACTCAATGGCATTTGCACCATGATGTTTTGTTATTTGCTCTGAACTGGGTCCATTGCACACAAATGCTAAGCCTTAATCAGAAGAAACTTAGGCCAAAATGCATTGCTTGTGACTCAAGTTAAATGAAAATACTTCAATCTGAAAGCATTTGGTAATGAAACAATGAAATAAAAAATGCCAGGGCTGTTTATCTCATTATTTAGAGATACAGAGGTAAAGCACCTTCATTTATGTCTCTAATCTCCACCATTAGTTATGTCTCTTTTTATTATCTCTCGAACATAACGACGATCGCTCCAAATTAGACAAGAGCAATTGCATATCATGAGCTTATAAATTAAATCAATTAACCACATACTGCGTCGAAAGCGGGTGCATATTTTCAGACAACCCAATTAGGTGACAGTAAAGCATGAAATAAGCACTGCTTTATGCCAGGCCGGCAACCTGACGGCTGCGAATGCATTCAAATTCCCAAAATGTCATGAACTCAATCAAACGCAGCAATCTTAAGATAATTGTTTTTTTTTCCTGTTTCTGAATGGCTCTTATGTGTCGACTCTCAATGCTGAGAAATGCTGACAAACCCAAAACGCTGTCATCTAGCTGTATGATTGCAGTTCCAGTTGCCTCTGACAAATTCTGACAAATTCTGACAAATTCGTTTTTCTTTACCTTGCTAACCTTTCACACATTCACGAGCTTACAACCCCCAGAGAAACATCCCTCCGCTTATTCGACAACTTTTAAGGACTTGCCTTAGGAAATAAACGGGAGGAAAAAATAGCCGGAAGGTCTTTCTTTGATAAAGGTAATTAATCAAGCACGCAATAAATCGCCCAGCAGGGGAATTCACCTCAAGCTATCGCAATTACCTCGCAGGATAGCACAGACATATGTTTACATTTGCATAGTCTCTTCATTTTGGAGGCAGAAACCCTGCGGAAGCTATTCTGTAACTCCAAGGTTGTGCGACATGGGGACATACATTAAAAATGTGGAAACAGAATTTACTTACAAAATTGTGGCCTTGGCTCTTGCAGCGTTGTGCAGACACGAATATATTTTTGGCATCTTAAGTGGGGGAAACTGTCTTTTTGTTGGCGAGTCACTTGTTCATTGTTCTCTGTATTGATTTTTTTTCTAGGGGGCTTGTCATGTTGTCCCCTTGAGACTTGATTTGCATAACATCATTCCCGTCCGCTGAATTGTTTGTAGTGGGAAAAAAATGGAAAAAAGTTTGAGAGATAAATAAATAAATATATGAAACAAAGACACGCATGAAGGCATCACAAATCACAGTCAAGTGATGTTTCTCACTACAGACCTTTATAATGTCACCCGCTTTAACAACGTCTGAAGAAAATATTTAAAGGAGGTAAACTGTTGGGAAACTAAAGTGTTTATGGGGTCTTGCCATAGGTGAGGGAAAGAAACAATTGTGATTCAGTCATTCTTTCATCAACAAACTCCATTTGAGTCAGAGGAATTTACTAAAGCATCTTCTGAAAGGATATAGAAATAGAGATGAAAACGCTTGTGTTCTTAACTACTACTAAACTAAAGAGATCTTGGGTCACATCGAGTGTAATTCAGCAATAAATCTAGATACGGTTTCACTCTGAGCAATGTGGAAAACATTGCTGCATTAATAGTGTAAGGCCTGCAAAATCGATCCAATGGCGGCATTCGATTTGAGGTGAAGGTCTCGCGCGTGTTCCGTCTTTTCTCATGACAAAGTATTTTGGGTTAAATGCAATACACTTTCTCATATGTATTAACTCGTTATTTCATCTGACTCCAAAAATGAAAAGGTTTTAATGATATCTGTTCATCATTAAATGTGAGCGAGTGTTTAACTATTCCTTTTAACCATTAGCTAAATGAACAATGTCAAAGTCAATTAGAATAATCAAATGTAACAATTTATTATGTCAGGTAAAAGCATTATGCCAATTTCATAATCAGTTCAAAGATCATCAATACAAAACATCAAATACTCTGGAATACAGAGAATAGATGCAAACCCAACATTGTATGGATACATGAGGTTTGAAAGTCCTGGGACTTTCAACCTCACGGGCTCTCTGTGAACAGAAATCAGCCCCAAACTTCCTGCTGCAGACCATTAAATAGTCAGAATCTTTCACTAATTTGTATTAAGTTACCCTCTTGGGGTGGGGGAGAAAGACCATTTGCCTAGAGTCCACCTTCCTTTGTGTGCCAGTTATTCTAAACTTCTAAAAACCTTAGTACCTTGTGTTTTACTCTTTGGGAATGAGACCATTGTACCAATCGCACTGATACCTTTAAAATGATACTAAACACATGCCTTAATCATCATCATTCACATTAAAAAACATATATATACACTCTCTGAGAGAAAGAATGGTGTGGATAAGGTGAGACATTTGTCTCAAGGAAGAGGGGGAGGTCAAATGTTAATTTCCAACTTCAACCATCTATTTCAGCCTTACAATAGCATCATCTTCTTTAGACATAGAACATTCACTGTAAAAAGTCAACATGTGCAGATGCTTTAAGGAAGTATTTTTACCTAATTCTTGTATGTTTGCTAACTCAATCAGGTTTATGTAAAATAAAACGGTAACACTTTATTTCGATAGTCCACTTTAGACATTCTACTAACTATAAGTAACTTTTCAACTACATGTCAACTAACTGTCATTAGAGTATTAGTAGACTGTCAGCTTAATATCTGCTAACACTTTATTTTGTTGGTCCCCCAACAGACATTCAACTGACTATAAGTAACTTGGCGACTACAAGTCAACTTATTCTCCAAACCCGAACCCTAACACCTAACCATAACCTAACAGTCTACTGACAGTCTACTATAATATACTAATACTCTACTGAGAGTTGGTTGACATGTAGTTGAAAAGTTATTTATAAATAGTAGAACGTCTAAGGTGACTGTCGAAATAAAGTGTAACCAATAACGGAATAAGGGAATGTTGTTTTAACTTAATTGGGTTACATTGACCCAAAATACAAATTCCAATATTGTCATGACAACTCTCGGGAGATTGGTATGGTAATAGAGATTGGTATGGTAATGGATATTGCAATGTTAATGTATTTGGTCTTGGTGGATTAGATCTGCTACGCTGCTGCTGCTTCTGCACATGCAACATACATGAATGAACCCCCGTAGCAGATGTATACAGGTGGAGCTGGGGAAGGTGGAGTGTTTCTGAAGCGCGCTGCTTCCTCTGTGTTTGTTTGAATGTTGAGCCGCAGCTCATTGGATCAGCTGCGCTAAGTATATAATGATGTGGTGGCTATAATGGGTCAAAGACTTTGTATGCCAGAACTAGGTAATAAAGCTCAGGATGGACACATTCGACACGTGCTCCTTGTTGATCGGTGAAGTTTGCTTCAATGAAAAATTGTGATTTGGAGTTATTAGACAGATTATGTTACATTTCTCTCCTAATGCAGTACCTTGCAAAGCATGCTGGGAACCACAGATCCACTCCCCAGGGCTGAGTTTCTCAAAAGGATTGCAAGCCTAGATCGTAGAGACATTACCACCAATGGTCTCTACAATCAACTATTAGTGAAGAGTTTTGGAGGAGTGTCTGTTACTTCATTTTGTGTTTACCATTGTGCTGAAGAGTAGCGCTTGTCCTCAGGCTGTGGGCTTTTAAAGTTTTATGCTCTATACTGACACTTTTCCTAGTGGATCATTATATTGTGGATAATGATGAGTGACACACACTGTTGACCTAACTAAAAGAGTAATTCATTAATATTCTGTGTAAGGTTATATCAAACGTATTAAGTCATTTTATCTTGCTGGAGAAATCAGGTTACATCCACTGACAGTTATGCTTCTGTAAAACCTTCAGTTATGCCTTTTTTTAGGTTGGTTGAATTGAGTTATAAATCAGTAATCTTAAATGATTTATTTAATTTCAACAAAAACAGATATGTTAGATGTTACCACATTTTCTAAGTTGTTCTGACAAAACATTTGTTTCAGTTTATAAACACATTTGCAAAAAAAAAAAAAAAAAAAAAAAAGAAATAGTACATAGTGCTGTCAAATCTTTTTTTGTGTGTGTGAATAAATTCACAAGAGTTCATATGAGTCTAGTTAAATTAAATAATTTAAATGAATTAAATGAATCAATGAATCACTCTGAAACAAACAAACAAACAAATACATTATTATTATTATTATTATTATTATTATACCAATACAGTAATTTAATACAAGATTTGTAGATAAATCAATCAAATAAAGCCTTTGGTCAGTTTACTTAATGTTAATGCTTACAGATCCAAGTTCAGTTTAATTTATGAGATGGACCTTCATGCATCTGCACTGCAGGAAACTGTCTAAGGAAGCTTTATTTATTCTGTCTCTGGGCTTACCACTAAAAAGTTTGCAAAACACCACTGGAGAAGATCCGTTCATGCAGAAACAATTTAATATAAAATAGGTGCACCAGACAGGCTTTACAGGACCTTATGCACAAACAGCCACTGTAAACTCAAAGCTGAGTCAGATATTTAAATCAGTCAAAGCCCAATAGCAACATTGCATTCATTTAGCAACAGACGTTTGTGTCATTTCACATCAGTGGAAGCAACACTCCATTTACCTGAATTTTGAGTCAAGTAATAAACGAGAACTCTATTTATTTGCACATTTAGAATGGTGTAATAATTTGTTTCAGACAAGTATGGTTGAATTAATACAGACTGGAAATTCATCACACTGGGGAGATTGCAAAGCAAGTGCCTTGGACTAACATGTACAGTTGGAAAAAGGATATGAATCAATAAAACGGAAAAAAAAAAATCTGTTTGAAATTATATGTATTTTTCATTGAACAAGACATGGTGCCTGTTCAAACGTGCTACAGGAAAGAGAAATATTGATTAAATCCAGGCGATTATGTTTTAACTTGCATAATGTGTATTAATAAATACATCTCTTAACTGAGGAAGTTTCATGACAAGGGTTCATGAGAAAAAGAAATGAGAAGAGAGAGAGAACTGTCATATGGATAGCTGGGTGAACAGGATTCAGGATTTATTGTGTACAGCTTGTCGGTGTGTTGGCCGCTGACTGCATCTGTCAGCAGAAAAACTGGTGACAAGTTATTAGCTTTAAGGTCAAAATCGCACGGTACAACTGTTTAGAATTCTTTCCTCTTTGACAGAACTCGGTTTGCTAGCCATCACCTCAGATTTATAGATGTATTTTTGTTTGAAACAGCTTCCTTCGTTTCAGTTCCTGACCTTAAAAGGATAGTTCATGCAAAAAGGCTGTCAAGCTCCAAAAAATAAAATAAATAAATATATATACACACACACACATTTGTAAAGATGTAAAACATGCATGGTTCAAAAGTTTGGGGTCAATAAGCTAAACAAAATAAATAATAATGATTTTATTCAGCAAGGATTAGTACAGACATTAAGTTTCCATCAAAAAAATAAAAATGAAGTGGCACAACTATTTCCAACATTGATGTAAGAAATGTAATGGTGCTGAAAATTCAACTTTGCATCTTAAATGAAATAAAATTACATTTTAAATATATTAAATTACAACAGTGTTATTTAAAATTGTAATACTATTTCACAGTTTTACTGTATAAAATAGTTTGATCAAATAAATGCAACCTTGGTGTGCATAAGGGACTTAGGTACACTTTACCTACTTGTTACATGTACTTACTGCAGTTAAACAGTAAATTATGCATAATTACATGCAACCTAATCCTACTCTATACCTATAGTAAGTACATGTAGTTACTTAATATTACTCTGCACTTAAATATGTTAGACTGTAATAAGAACATCTTAAAATAAAGTGTAACCGGGACTTATTTTTTTAAAATTCAAATAAAATATTTGAATAAACATATAGTAAACATGAAGGCATGTATTATGGTCAGATTACCTGAGTTTTGAAACAAAATTAATTTGTAGTTATTTCTAGTTTTGGAGTCTTCTAAATTTTTGTTACGATACGCAAGACGAGAGAGGTGGATTCAACTGCAGAGATTTATTAAGGCGTTAAACAGAAAAGGTACAACCTCCAAAGTTCAGGAACAAGACAGGACGATACCAGGAACACGCAACATGTACAACGAATCGGCACAAGACTCAAACCACAGGGAGATTAAATAAGGACAACCTAACAGGTAAACGAGGCAGACGGGTGTGGGAGATAAAACAATAACGAGATAACAAGATGGGCGGGGTTAGACGATTGACAGGAGAGCACATGGCACAAGAACAACAAGACAATCATGTGCTCACACTGGACCAGACTGACATAAACACATGACAACCCGGGAGTGTCACACCCCTGTCACTAACCCAAGGAAACCCAGACCGAGGTGACAGAACTGTGAAAATTTTCAGGTAAAAGTTCAGGTTTTACATATAAATAATCACACTGATCAAAACCAGAATCCTTAAACTCCTTACATCTCCCATCCCTGATTACAGATTACATTTTTGGGTGATTATTATTTTGACCACTATAAAATAATAACTTTTAAAGGTCAGTGCATGTGGGCTCCTTGTGCGGCTCTCCTGACCATTATTGACCCGATTTTACTAGATGAACCGAAACTCCATTAAGGATTCATCTCCCATCACACTCTGAAGTTCTACAGAGTCCAGATAATGAAACGTTGCAGGTCTTCGGCAGCAGAAGTCCAGCGTGTTCTCTGAGACACTGCTATAAATTGACTACTGGCAATGTCTTCTCCTTCTCCATGTAAACTCAATCATATCTACAGGCCAAGCACTGATCAATGAGCCCAGTCTTCAACATCTTTGCAGATAAATAGATAAAACAATCTTTCAGTGAAATTCCAGACACTGTCACAACCAAAAAGTGTAGTAAAAAAAAAAAAAAAAAAAACTATTTTTCACACATCAAAGTTTCCAGACTTGTGCAACGTCTTTTCATCCGAACAGAGGAGTAGGTGGTGGACCAAAAAGACAGCTTTAGTCTGTTCCTCATGGTCAAGTGATACCTTTGTTGCTGGAACATTTGAAGCCTTTCAGTTGTTTATTCTCAAGGATAGACTGATCTGTGACCCTGCCTTAGGTTATGGACTTTGTGTTTTCCTTTGATCGGGGCTGCATTGAAATAAACTGTATAAAAGGACCATTTTTGAGAGAGCATTCTGCTTCTTTGTCATATGATCCATTCATTTATGGTAAATGCTGTGGAATTTTGTAAATCTTTGTCTCCCAGACACTATCAATACATGGGGTGATGTTTTAAATATGCCTGAAAGGCAGTAAGTGGAGAAATTAGGTTAACAATTGGACATGCTTAGTATTGACTAGATTTTTTACATTTCAACATACAAGGTGTTCTGAGAGGTTATCATCTATATGGTTAGCTTAGAAAAATAACAGCACACCTCTTCTCAACAAGCCACACAATGTGAGGTATCATTCATGTCTGTCACACACCACAGTTCAGAGCATCATTGTAACAAAAAAATGAGCTCTTGCTGAAAGATTAATTGATTTATTTTCTCACAAAATATGGGCTAAAATACATATAACAGAAGCTACTCTTAAATTAATCACAACAATAAGTCTGGCATGGAAATGTTTTCAATGATTCAAGGTGCCAAACATGGTCACCGTTTACTGACTCCCCTGCTGACTGTTTTGCAACAAATTTAGCAATCTTCCAAGAAATAATTTGGCCTGTGAAATTTATTTCTCAATTTTCAACATGTTTAGTGATAGAAAAATGGCAACATTCCAAAAAAACAAAACCTGTGCAATTACGAGACTGTCTTTAAGAAATGCTGCAGTTGGCATTTGTCAACACAACATTATTTATTGATGATTATTAAATTATATTATATTATATTATAGGCCTATTATATTATGTTATATTAACCAAATGAGAGCAACTGTAATGCTAATCCACTAAAAGCAAGTTGAAGTGAGAACCATGTGCAGATTTATTAATAAATGTGAACCAGATACAAAACGTCCAAAACCACGACATAAACTAGATTCCAGCATCATTTAACATCACACTATGTGAGATGAATGTTCGGAGATGAACATACATAAATGTCAATGGTGTCTCAAGAAAGTCATAGCATCTTTACTTCATAGGCCACTTAATTGTATAGCATTGCTATAATGGTGCATCACTGAAAGTTGGTTTCAAAACCAAAAATGCATTCCAAAACCAAAAATGGTTAAATTATTTTTATAAACAGTGGATTCATACAATGTGCACATTAATATTAATGCTTGGGATAATGTTGTTCAAATCCCTCGTCCTAAGCGTGAGAATAATAGTGACTCTTGCCTTAGAAAATGGAGTGACAGCTATGCAGAGTCTTTAGGGGAAAAAAAGGTGTTCGAGAAGTCAGGGAATAGGTGATGGTATTCACAGTATTTTCAATGCTAATGAAGGACAGGATTTTGTATCTTCATTGTAGCCAGAAGCTTGACTCTGTGAACACAGGGGTGCATAGATTGCCAGGCGTCCCAGTTCAGATTTAGTTGGGATAATGACGCCAAGAAGAGGAAGAGAAAGAAGCGTTTCCTCCTCTGGGAACTCCTCAAACTGGGACACCAGCACCTCTTATTGTATGCAACTCTGATGAGATTGAAGTTGCGTCAGGTGTGCATTGCTTCCCGATTTCAGCTGCCCGTCATACACTACTCCTGTTTGTCTCTCTGTCCACGCTTCTGGAAATGTGTGTGCCACGAGTGCTCATTGCTACGCAGAGAGCACTTCAGAGATGAACACGTCAAGGCTTTAAAGGAGCACTTACTGTACAGTTCAATAGTAGCTACAAGGGAAAGAAAGGACTTTGCTCCTGATTTACGAGTTTATGAAATGCTGAGTTGACATATTAACATTTTATCTCTTCATAAATAGCCATTATTGCACTCCAAAAGTTGTGCCCAATAAAATAAGACATAAAACTGCACTGTAAGCAAGGGTTCTCCTATAATTTCATTTAAAATGCAGCAAATGTCATGTATATCTATTTAATGCTTCTCATGCGTTTCAATATTTTTCAGCAAATGAATGTGCAAAATACCACACTGCATTATTTCTGACTTCAGTCTGAGTTTATGCTATCATTGATTGTAACAAATCACAGAACAATGTTGATTGCAAAATTGGATAAAAAAACATAATTTTGGATGCTGCCCTGATGCCGTGCTTCACTTGGAGTCTTTGAGACCATCATGAGGATGGGATAAAATATCGGTTTATTGAACACTGGACTTTCAAATCAATGTTGGCCCGGGCCACGTCCAAAATGATTGGAGAAGCTCTCCAGTGGCCAGGACTTTGACACAGATGGGAAGTAATTGAAAAGGTGATGGATGTGACAGTAAGAGTTTACATTTTAATTTGTTAACAGACAGTGCACTAGATATCATGCGCTAACAACTGACAACACTTTTGTTCTCTTTTATAGTTATACTCTTTTATAATATATATATATATATATGTAATAAACATCTCTTTGTATTATGTATATATTATTAAAAAGAGATTGTAAAGTATTACCTGCATGACTGCCATTGTCTGAAATGTATGTTTGAAACATCTTAGGGGTACGCAATTTAGCACTTATGATGATTATGTTTGTTTGCTTGTTTTTTGCCATTAGTATTTCTAAATACTGCAAATATGCAGTTCTGCACTTGAGCAGGTACGTTTACTGTTTAGTAGGAAAGTGAGGTTCTAGCTTCTTGGAAAATAACATTGCAGGGACCAAAATAAGTCAAGTGAAGTTTACTTTTTGCCATTGATAACTGACCTATGCATTTCCCATCATTTGAAAAGCAGTCATAGACACTGTATAGTCCACAATATAAAAAAAATAAAAAAAGGTTTTGAAGATAATTTTGGGATGTTTCTACCCTCAGCAAAATTCTCCTCCTAGATGCCAATTTCCTCTCCACTGTGACATGAATGATTATCGTCGACTGCCAAGAGCATCTTGGACTGCATTTTTCAGTTGCTGTTCATCAGAAACTCATAAAACAGCGAAGTTTCTCCAAGTTTTACTCAGGAGCAGATATGCCAGTCATATCCGCTATCGAAGCTCAACAGCTTTCTGTTGTTCATGACCTTCTGCAGAGTTTCTCAAAACTGCTTTATCACTCTCAGATCTCAAGCTTGTGCTTTTTTTATTTTAGATCGGTGCTTTAGGTTTCATTCGATTAGCTTATCCGTTCTAAATTTCCCTCTGTTTGGAAGGATTGAATATCTTCTAAGTATCATGTTTTGTTCTAGGACTAAATATCTTGCATTTTTGCTTTTTTTGGGACACAGTTAAGGAGAATGACACAATTGTATTTATAGTAATCCATATTTAAGAATATTTAATATTGAAAATTTAAACATATGGGTATATTTTAATTTTAACATTATATTTGTAGATATACTAATGTACCAAATATACATTCAGTATATTAGGTCAGTACTGTAAACTAAACTCAGTGAAAACAACTTGTTGACTGTACCAGCCCGTTCTCATCCCAAGGCGTAATATAATGACGCTTTTGCCAAAGCGTCTACACTCACCGGCCACTTTATTAGGTACCCCATGCTAGTAACGGGTTGGACCCCCTTTTGCCTTCAACTGCCTCAATTCTTCGTGGCATAGATTCAACAAGGTGCTGGAAGCATTCCTCAGGGAGTTTGGTCCATATTGACATGATGGCATCACACAGTTGCCGCAGATTTGTCGGCTGCACATCCATGATGCGAATCTCCCGTTCCACCACATCCCAAAGATGCTCTATTGGATTGAGATCTGGTGACTGTGGAGGCCATTTGAGTACAGCGAACTCATTGTCATGTTCAAGAAACCAGTCTGAGATGATTCCAGCTTTATGACATGGCGCATTATCCTGCTGAAAGTAGCCATCAGAAGTTGGGTACATTGTGGTCATAAAGGGATGGACATGGTCAGCAACAATACTCAGGTAGGCTGTGGCGTTGAAACGATGCTAAATTGGTACCAAGGGGCCCAAAGAGTGCCAAGAAAATATTCCCCACACCATGACACCACCACCACCAGCCTGAACCGTTGATACAAGGCAGGATGGATCCATGCTTTCATGTTGTAGACGCCAAATTCTGACCCTACCATCCGAATGTCGCAGCAGAAATCGAGACTCATCAGACCAGGCAACGTTTTTCCAATCTTCTATTGTCCAATTTCGATGAGCTTGTGCAAATTGTAGCCTCAGTTTCCTGTTCTTAGCTGAAAGGAGTGGCACCCGGTGTGGTCTTCTGCTGCTGTAGCCCATCTGCCTCAAAGTTCGACGTACTGTGCGTTCAGAGATGCTCTTCTGCCCACCTTGGTTGTAACGGGTGATTATTTGAGTCACTGTTGCCCTTCTATCAGCTCGAACCAGTCTGGCCATTCTCCTCTGACCTCTGGCATCAACAAGGCATTTCCGCCCACAGAACTGCCGCTCACTGGATGTTTTTTCTTTTTCGGACCATTCTCTGTAAACCCTAGAGATGGTTGTGCGTGAAAATCCCAGTAGATTAGCAGTTTCTGAAATACTCAGACCAGCCCTTCTGGCACCAACAATCATGCCACGTTCAAAGTCACTCAAATCACCTTTCTTCCCCATACTGATGCTCCGTTTGAACTGCAGGAGATTGTCTTGACCATGTCTACATGCCTAAATGCACTGAGTTGCCGCCATGTGATTGGCTGCTTAGAAATTAAGTGTTAAGGAGCAGTTGGACAGGTGTACCTAATAAAGTGGCCGGTGAGTGTATATCGAACGCGCATGGTACCCTTTAGCGTCAATATGAGACGCCGATATATATGGGTCAGAAGGCGCCTCCTAGCGGTCTAACCCTAACCCTACACCATACCTAAACCTACCCATCTCTCTGCGTGTTATATTGACGCTAAAGGGTTCCATGGGCGTTGGATTTAGACGCTTTGTCAAAGTGTCAGAATATGACGCCTTGGGATGAGGATGCGTTGACTGTACATAACCCCACTTGTTACATGACTACATACTGAATTAATACAACAAGGACATTAAATATTCATACATACAAGAGAAACTAGCACATCATTGTAGGAATTTTGTTGTTTTGGGTAGTCATTTATAAATATTTGAGATAAATATACCAGAGAAAATGCAACAATTGTATATTTAAGCTTATACACTCAAAACTGTTGGAGACCTAAATGTACAATTTTGCGTAAAATAGCTGTATTATAATATATAGATCAAATAGTTGCAAATAATTGGCTGTGGTACTCAACATTTTCACTTTCAATGTAGACAGACACATTGCTTTTACCTGGAAACTTGCTCACTTAATGAGTTATACTGAATGATATAACATGCTCATATACTCTCCTATTTTTAAAGACAATTAGGCAAGAAAATGTAATCAATGTCAGTTTGTGCTGTATGAAAGTGGTTGTGGAGAAATAATTAGTAATCAATATGCGACCTTGTCTCAAAAGCATCCAAAAGCTTTTTGAATTAGTTTAATGTTCATTGTGTAGTTTGAAATGCGTATATGTTGCTTAAAGTGCTCCTTTTATGCTTTTTTTCAGATATTACCTTTCATGTAGTATAATGCTATTTGTTAATTTAAAAGGTCTGCTAAGTATTAAAGATCAAAGTGCACGACAAATAAAGTAATTGTCTGCTAAAAGAAAGATCTATCCTGAACTGCTGAACTCTCCAGAGATTCCAGCTTCCTGTCACAATGAATTTGCATAATGCCAGCCAATGGTTATTATTGGCTGCCCGTGAACAACGTCTCCTTAACCCCGCCCTCAAACACTGTAGCTGTAGCTGAAACTTGGAGAGTTTGGTTTGTTATCGAGAAGATGCTGTTATCAGTCCTGCGAATACACTGCATGCACTTCCAAAAATGAGGACTCGAATTGATACAGAAACCGGACGCCATCGATCATATCTCTATGTGTCAAGCACTGAGGAAGCATCCAGAGCTAAAATGCAGATATGGTAATAGGCGTTTAATTTAAGAGACGCGCTGTAAGTGGTTGATCAAAACCGAGCCGTCTGACCAATCAGAGCTGAGGAGGATCTCGGAAAGGAGGGGTTTAGAGAGACTGACTCTTCAAACGACTCAAACACTCTTTTGAGAAATAAGGTAATGTGCATTACATATTATGAGAAAATAAAAGTGTTTTTTTGACATTGGAGGCATGTAATCCTATTGTAGTACACCTCAATAGGAACCTTTAAAATAGCAAAGGGACACTTTAGGATCATTCAAACAACACATAAACAAAGACCTAGAACCTGCCACGCAATTTTCTCAGCATTTTTCCTGATTAAACTACATTAACACACGTACGTACGCACACACACTTCAGTAAGTGTCTGGTTGTGTATTTGTAAAGCCCTCTGCTCTTCTACTCTGATGTGGTGTCAGTGTCTACCAATCTGCTCTTGTCAAAGAGTTAGCTTTAATTGGTTTCCATCATGTGGACTGTTAGCCTTAAATGATGAAGGTCCAAGGAAACCATTCATTCGTGTAATCCTATTACCAGCCCTGGCTCACTACCTCTGAGCGCCAACTATTCACACGGCCCAAGTTCTCTTCATGCAGTAATACACCCAAACAAACTACCTCTGCTGTTCTCACCGCTGTCAGACGAGAGATTAAAGCCCTCACCCAAAGGCTCGCCGCCATCCATGTCGTGATTGAATGCTCTTGTGATGATTTTGAGAGGAACACTGTGTTCCCCTTTAAAGACGGCTTCCCTGCTGAAAAGACCAGCATGAATTTGTATCGTGGTCAAGGCAACGTTATGATAGTTTAATCCTGGGCTAGCTGGAGCATCATTAGAGAAATGGTGTTTAACATTAATATTAGCTGACGAAGCATGTTGACTGTCAGATTAATATAAATATTTTTTTTGTATAAATATAGAACATAAATTGAGAACATAAAATATTGTGTATAAAGTATATACTGTATAATAAGAAGTCAAATAAATAATATGTTTGATGATTTATAGACCTAATGAGGGAGATAGAGAGCGAATGAACCACCAATAAATTCTTTTTTGTGGACCAGGCTGGAATATTACTGTATTTCCCAGAATGCATTACCTGTCCTGAGTTTGCAATTTAGTAAATTCATCTTCCTGTCACTGCAGATCAGCTTCCTGAGGGGTGTGGCTTAACTTAACTCCTTAACTTTGAAATTTGCACACCAGTGTTGATATAACTGATAACATGAACCAATTTATCTTGTAAAATGTATCAATAACTGAAGAATCAGCATAAAAAAATATAGTTTTTGGAGTGATGGACATTTAACTTCAACACAGATGAAACAAGGCTATACATTTAGTGGGAAAGTGCCATCTGTTTTTGCCTGTTAAGATAACTTTTATAAACCTAAGCATAATCCCTCAATATGGATGAATACATCATGCTTAAATCTGTTTGCAATCACACACACACACACACACACAATCCTTTCCTAAACGCACACAGTCACACACGTTAACAATTTGGTCTTAGCTTTAAACATATTGTCCTGTATTCTTTCATTAAAGGCATTCGTCCAATTTGATCAGTTATTTGAACAATTACAATATTTGTACCACCAGCGAATAATCCTTGTCCAAACTGATCCTGTTGCACACAACGCTTGCTAGTCCCTTGATGCTTGTGGAAAACCATGACGAGAAACAGCTGAGCGAGGAATAAAAAGCGGTAAAGAAAACATATTTTTAACCGCATCAAATTCCTGCAGCATTCAGAGGTACCACTGTCTTCGGCACCCCGATTCTGTCAACCTGATTTTGATAAGTTGTTGCTTATGTAATGTCTTAGTCGTCTTTCTTCCTCCTCTTCTCGTTTTCCTCTCTGTCTTTCTCTCATTTTTTTACCCCTCACCTAGTCCAAAATTAGACCTCCCTCCTCCAACCCCCAACAGATATAATTAATCACAGTGGGAACGCAAGACATGTAATTATGTAGGTTACCTCTGAACACTACAAGCTCCTCCCACTTTATTTCCCAGTGTCCCATGTAATCTTCACAATCACTTAAATGAAAAGTGGGAGTTTAAGGACAAACCCATCTTCTCTATGCACTGATTGTTGGATTCAAATATCAGTCTCGAATATGACTCAGATAATTCTATGACTCTGATAATTCTATGACTCAGATAATTATATTCTAAGAACAGACAGTTCTATATTTATTTATTTTTAAAAGATATTTAACATTTCAAAAAAAAAAAAAATTCTATCAGATAAATAATGTTTAAGTGTTAATACATTATCAGTAGTGTTGGAGGAAACACATTACAAGTAACGCAAGTTTTTTTTTTTTTTCAAGCCCAGCCAAAAAACAAAATAGTAACAATTCAAAAAAGTAACTAATGCAATTTGTTACTTTTTTAAGGGATTGATGCAGTATTGTAATGCATTACTTTTAAAAGTAACTTTCACTAACGCTGATTATAAGAGTTGTGATGTTTAAATAAAGCTAGCAATAATCATATTCGGTAATTGAAATAATGCTGAAATAAAAGAAAATATAAATATTAGATGAAAACTCGTTTTTTTTTTTCTTTTTTTTTTCTTTTTTTTTTATGTTGGCTTTTCAACACTTTTCCAAAAAGTACTAAAAACACTCATATTAAAATAAAATTACAGCAAAAAATATATAAAAAAGAAATAAAAAAATGGCAAACTCAAATTACTAAAACTTAAACTAAAATGAAAAATGAAAATCTAAAAAATAAAAGCTAATTATTTTATTTTTTTAAATAATACTATTTAAATAATACTAAAATAGCATAATACTAAAGTAAAATAACACATATGAATATTAATTAAAAAGTCATTACTGGATGATAATGGTTATTAAATGATTATTTTGTGCCTTTTTTTCTGATTCTGTGGGGGAGTGGGAAGTTACACTTTAGATTATGGCCTTATTAACTATGATGTTTTGCCTTGACAAATTCCTTATTACTGCTTATTAATAGTTATTAAGGTAGTTGTTACGTTTAGGTATTGGGTATTAAGGGATGTAGAATATGGTCATGCAGAATAAGGCATTAATATGTGCTTTTTAAATACTAATAAACAGACATTATAATTTGCATGCTAATAAGCAACTAGTTAATAGTGAGAATTCAACCTTAAACAAAAGTTGGCATCAGCTATTTTTACACATTGTTTGCATTGATAACTTTCAAGATTTTGTGCATAAGGACATGTGTGCTGCTTCACACAGAAAACGTAATCGAGAATCAACCATCTGTCCATTTGCTCACACTCATTAGGATATGAAAGGCAAACTTTGAAGCACTTACCTTAAGCTATCCGACTCTTCCTCTGCTAAATTTCTTTATTTCCTGGAAAACCGAGACGACTAAAGAGAATTGTAATGAGCGAACTGGCAGATAAAGTCAGCGCAATATTTCAAAGTCAAACTGTGAACCTTTGGGGGAAATCATCTCCTTACACATTTATTTTAATAAACCATCCTGCAAAAGCTCAGTGATGAAACGTACAATTGTAAATCGCATGTTTTATAAAACCTGTGGTGTGCAGAATTTATAGAAAGTGTCATGATCATTTTTTATTGTTATGAATTGTTCATGTGGATGAGCATCTGATGTTCATCAACAGTTTACTGTGAGAACAGCACAGCACACATGCACAGACTCATTTCATCAGCATCTCATTGTACATGTTGACACCTTGTTTATTACACTGTTAAACTGGGTGTTTCATTACATTAAAATGTTTTGAAGTTTAAAATCTGTGTTATGCAAGTACATAGACCTTTGATGCATCAGGACACATTCAAGTTTATACCACAGTTGTCTATAATTCAGGGTAATGATTTCACCCTGGTGGTATTGTGGTAGAATCCCTTTAAAATGTCCCCGCCGCCAAATGTCAAGAAAAAATGTGATTGGTTGCTTTACATGTCGTCAGGCAGATTTTTGCTGTATTAGATTATTAAAGCTGCCGTCGGCAACATTTTTTTGATCATATTCAGTGAAATCGACACTATAATCCGACAGAACAACATAATAAAGTGGTTTTAGAAAAAAAAACAGAGCTTCTAACTCCACTTGGAGCGTGTTGTTTGTTTTGCAAAAATCCACTGCAGGGGGGTGTGAGATCTGACTGTCAATCACAGGTCGTGCACACGCCACCCCTCGCGCAAGTTACAATCGGATCGGCATTTTGAAAGGTGACGAAATCTGTGGGAGGGTATTCGTTGATAGTGGTGAGGGGCATGAGAGTTCAAAATTTTGCCTAAGTCCACTCAATCTGCCAGACTTGCCGACTGCAGCTTTAAGTCAGGACTGAACTAAATGGGATGCCTTTAAGAGACTTTTATAATGTGACAAAATATTTGTATTAAAAAACAAACACTGTTCCAACTTTCTATTCATCATAGAATCCTGAAAAATCAATGACCATAAACTATTAAGCAGCACAACTTTTTTCTAACATTGATAATAACAGGAAATGTATTTTGAGCAGCAAATCAGCATATTATTTTGATTTCTGAAGGATCATGTGACTGAAGTAATGATGTTGAACATTTTACAATATAACTGTTTTCACTGTATTGTGATCTAGTGTTGTAGTACTCGAGACCGGTCTTGGTCTCGAGACCGGTCTCGAGACCACTTTTTGATGGTCTCGGTCTCGTCTCGGACTCGACCGCATTTGGTCTCGGTCTTGTCTCGGACTCGACCGCATTTGGTCTCGGTCTTGTCTCGGTCTCGGACATTGAGGACTCGCGATTTTTTTTCAAGACCAGTCAAGACCATAACTGTGGAAATATCACTAAATTGCCAGTATATTGTCTAATTTTTTTGTTAACATCCTTGCTTTTATTGGATGTAAAACGATCGATGAGTAATGTAGACGAACTGCTGCGCGTGTGACAGAGAGAGAGAGAGAGAGCGCGAGTAAGAGCGAGAGCGAGAGCGAGAGCGAGAGCGAGAGCGAGAGCGAGAGAGCGCCCCAGTCGCGCGCGCGCAGTCTTTCTCTTCGGAGCCAGGCGAAAGTATAAACAAGGGTTCGCCGTCTCCTGAGCGCTGTCTTGCATGGCACATATTAATAAAAATAAATCAACATGATGGTAAGGTCGGAAGACCATAGTTTCACGTGGAGCATTCGGATATTTTTTCCTGAATTACCGGTTGTGAATTGTGCTAAAATACCTTTAAAAAAGGATTGTTGTAGGTTTAAAAACAATATAACTTTATGTATTGTTTATAAAAGGCGGAGAAAAGTGAAGACTTTAGTGGTGAACAATGAATAATTGTTTTACATTCTGTACTAAATGATGGAAGTCACCCAGGAGTAGGCTATTGAATAAAGATGGTTACGTTTATTTAAACTTTGAGTGTTTAATATCTAGGCTATGTATTTTTAAGCTAATGTGGATCTTTCAGATCAATTTGAGAAGCTCTTTTGATCATGTTTCACATTTTTTTGTGTCATGTAGTGTGGGGCGCTGGTCTTGGTCTTGGTCTCGGTCTCGCCCTCCCTCGGTCTTGGTCTCGACTTGGTCTCGGCCCCTAAAAGTCTTGGTCTTGTCTCGGTCTCGATACACTCTGGTCTTGGTCTTGTCTTGGTCTCGGGTTAGGTGGTCTTGACTACAACACTATTGTGATCATATGCATTTAAAGGGATTATAATTCCTGTTTCATTCCAGGGAAAAGGCCCGGACTGCGTCTGATGAGGAGGCAACGGTCATTTATTTAGGTCTCGTCTCTTTTCGAACACATGCTCTCAAGGATGAGTCAAAAAGGCTTCTCTGAATTTCAGAAATGTCAATGGATATGCACACAGCTCTGGAGTTGCCATGGCAACATGCTGCCTGATCTAAAAACAGAAAAAAAATTGTTGTTGTTCAGAGCAGTTAAACACTTCAGGTTAGGTCAGCGTGCTCTTCCTTACACTCACTGAATTTGGGACCACTTGTCATAATGTACCTTTATAATGTATGGCTGGTAATCAAAAAGCAATGCAGAAGGGTAATCACTTGAACGTTTTATTTAGGGACAAATGTTCAACATATAGTTTTGCTTCATTCATTTTATTCAGGTTTCTTGAAAGAACAGGTTTTCTCAAAGTGTCATAACATTTGCAACAAGACAAAATGAATAACACTTATCAGGACACTGACGTCTTAACAATGTTTTACTTTTAAACACAGTCCAGCTCAAGGTCCTTTCCATATGCTCTTCTGTTTTACCACTGCTTCCAGTTTCTCCTTCATTGTCCTATGATAATAAGGATTAATAATAAGGATTTGTTCTGCTAGCCAGATCTGAGAGATTTAGCTTCAAATATATATATATAACTGGCCACGCAGCAAATATTATAAATTATAATCTGACGGATCATGTGACACTGAACACTGGAATAATGATGCTAGAAAATCAGCTTTACATCACAGGAATGAAATAAAGTTTAAAATGCATTAAAATACAGTAGCAGTTATTTTATTAATGTTTTTACTATATTGTGAATCAAATAAATGCAGTCTTGGTGAACATAGTTTCAATACATCTTATTGATCCCATTCATGAACAATATCTCAGCCAACATAATTTCACCTGCATTTTAGGGTACACATATATTTATGGCATGTATGTACTTGTCATTTTTTCCCCTAGGTGACTTACAATGCATTCAAGGCATACATCTAATCAGTTCATGCAGTCCCTGGGAATCAAACCCATGACCTTGTCGTTGCAAGCGCCATGCTCTACTGATTGGGACGCTCTAAATGAAACAGAAGGCAGCTACAAGGCCTTTGCCATTTGGTTCACCTGTCTTACCTATTCTTGTGATTGGCTGTGGGATTTAGGGGCGCTATGCTGCCTCACAGGCACAGAGGTTAAGGTTTTGCTGGTTAGAATGGGCAAGTTAGTCCCTGCTGGTATTAGAATCTAGGCAAAAATAATCTTTTTCAATGACAGACATGCATGTACATATTTTTCTTCATTAAACAGCAAAGCAACTTCCATGGCAGGCATTATTCAGGATACATTTCTCCATTGGGTTCATGAACAAACTCTTTGTCCATTATTGCATAAACTGTTCCTCTCCATACGCACTCATACAAATACCCCTTCGACTCCCTAAGTCATCTATGACGTTAACATCTCGCCAAAAAAAATCTCCTTACGCCAATTATACTTCCCCTTATGCTGATAAAGGGTTCAACATCAGTTCATGACGAGATTAATGCACTATAATGAACACCATCCAGTGAAATACTCCTGACCGCCTCAGAATTAGAACGATTAGAGGCATCTGACAAAATCCCTCTTGACCAGGGAAGAATAAGTTTGCATTGTGTGCAGTCAGCAACTAGAATGAGATTTGCCAATCAGATCGCAGCAAACACATCCCACAGGAGATATTGTGAGCCTTCGCTGATTTTGATGGAGTTGCATAGAACTCCAACTTGGCAGAATGCTGCTGTCATGCAGGTTGGTGTTTGTGGGCAATGTTAAATTTTAATGTGATCGAACGGACTCCCTCGGCTCAGGTTGAAGGACAGTTGAAGAAGAGGAGGAGGAGGAGGATGGGCTTTATCCTGTATTGTCAATGGGAAATGATAGAGGCACTGAAATTAAATCTGTGATTGTTGAGTTTCATAATGTTTACCTCAATAAATGACTTAACTAACGCAGGTCTTTCCTATACTTTTTCTTACTTCAAAATGTGTCATATTACACTGAATATCAATTAGCATTACAAAACTTGCAAATAAATCATTGGGTTTCAAGCGCTTTAAGACCTTTAAGCACATGCGTAAAAAAGGTATTATGTTTTATTTATCAAGCCTGTAACCAACTTAGATGGAAAATGCTATTTACATTCAATTCAGGCAATTTATTAAAGAAATATAATGTTGGTTTGCTTCTAACAGTTATATCGCCACCTATGGTCCAATCTCCATAAAAGTTTGCATGCTTCTTTAGAATTATGTCACATGGGCCCACCTAATTTTGTGAAGGTCTAAGTTTTCATTTAGGATTTATAGGCTTTTATGTACACTTGGCCAAAATCATTTTCTAAACGACCCTATAATAGCTATCCAAATATATATATAAATTTATGATTATTGACCTAGAGAGTCCAGAGTGAACCTTATCTGATAGTTGCTCAAACTTTATTGGTCGATCGAATTTCCAAAGAGATGTGTTTTTTTTTTTTTTTTTTGTCTTGAGCCAAGGATTCCAATGATAAGACTATTGAGTCTGCCAGTTATTAACAATTTCATATTTTTGATTGCTGTAGCGCCAACGTCAGGCTGATTAAGCCTCTGTGATGTTGTAGATTGGCTGTGCACTACCATCTACATCTCTACGACTTACGATTTGGTCTGCCCAATCACTTTAAGGGTAGAATGCTGATCTTTGAAAATCCTAAGAATTACATTAGGGTTTCAGGGCAACTCACTTGAACCCCTAAAACTTGATAATCAGTTTGTGAAAAATAGTACATTAGTATACAAATACATTATACACATCATCCATTTATTTCCTTATCCCTCATCAAACATCATCCCCGTTTGAAAATTAGGTAAACATTTTAAAATAATTATTATGTCAAATGATATAATTCATCTATTTATGGTTGCCAAATGGATTAGCATGCCACATCAATATAGAATGTGTGATTTCATAGCTTTGAATTCTGCTCATCCAATCAGAATTTGATTTATAATAAAATGTAAACTTTGAAAGCCTCACAAATAGACTGCTCTAATAAACTACATTCGTTGCCTGAGATCAAACTGTATTGGATGCAATGTATGTATAAAAAAATAAAAATAAAAAAAACATACCCAACAACATTCACAGCTGATTCCCAGCTTCAATAAACTGTGTTTAAGGATTGAAGATGGCGTTTTGAACATACCAGTCTGTCAAGCATGGCTTCCCCTAAGAATCTCCACATGCCTAAATATCCTATACACTTCTACTTCCAGCACTGTATTGACACCAATCATATGCCTGCTTGCATTTGAGATGTTTCCTCTGGTGACTACATAAAATGAACACTACCAGTCAAAAGTTTAGCACATCCACTCATTCTTTATTACTATTTTCCACAGTTGGAATAATAGTAAAGTGAAATAGCAAATGAGAGCATGAGAATGCAAATGACCAGAAGAAAACAACCTGGACCGGGTTTCCCGATAACAATGTGTCTTAGCTCTTAAGAGCAAAGTTACGAACGCTCGCCGCAATTCCATGCGCATTTCCCAAAAAATGTCCTTAACATGAACGCGCGAGAACTCATTCTATGTGCTACTTAAGTGTCGCTGTCCATTTGCAAAGTGCTGAAACATAACCTGATATGGAATCGTTTTCTGAACGTTTAACCTAATAATCATCATTTGTTGTGGATTTGAAATCAAGACAAGTCTATATAAAGCAACTATACAGGCGGAGGCACTGACAAAATGGTTGAACAAAAAAAAACAAAAAAAAAAAACAAGAGAAGATACCTTTCAAAAAGAAACAATTAATGTTCTTTTAGAGGAGATCAAACAAAGATTCGCTCAAACAAAGAGTGAAACAAAGATTTTATTTTTAACAGATTTAAAGGACACCATACAAATATGGAAAAACAAAACATCTGGGAGAACATTGTAAACTAACTGCAACCAGAGGTGTTCACAGATCAGGGAACTAGGTCTGCAAGAAATGCCAAATACATGGCTGGTTTTCATTGACAGATTTTTTTTAATTCATCCCTATTTTGCCCAGTCTTTAAAAGACTGAAACAGACTTTTGGGAAACAGACCATAATATTAAGATCAGTCGGACGATCGTTTTTACAAACTTCTTAGGCTTACGATGCTTTTGGGAAACACAGCCCTAATCAATACATTATATATACAGTATAGCCTCTATGTGCCTTGGGAATGTTTCATGGGAATTCCATATATTCCCATGTCTTTCTTCAAAAAAATATTTTCATATCATATCAAATATCACCTGACTTAAACTAATCATAGTCCTCCACTTAATTGCTCAAGCGGTTGAATGAAGGACCTTACAGTCTGTTGGCCATGACAGCTGATGTTCCAGGCTTCAGAGAAGACACATGCTAGTTCTCAATCGCTGTAGCTTTGAAAGTAGAGGGAGTAGGATTGGCGGAGTTATAGAAAAAGGTGCAAGTGTAATGACAGGTCTGAAACCTAAAGAGTTTTGTGTGTGTTACTGGATGTTTGCTCAAAGACGCCTATTGATTTTTCCCATAACAAAAGAGTCATCAGTTCACATTCGTTCCTATTTCCAAAACAATGATGCCATTTGTATTTCGACTGCCCTTGATGGATCTTAAAGTCAATCGAGAGCGAGAGGCAGAGAAAGAGGGACCACAAAATAAAGAGCAAGAAAAGTGGAAAATTTGCAGTATATGCCTTTTTTTCTCCTCTGATTAGATTTGCTTCTTATCTGTTTGGGAGCGATAACAATTTTACCCAGGGCTTGCCAACTGCATCCCAATCCCGTTCCTTAACCGGATGAGGAGCCATGCCAAAGAGTCTTTGGTGGGCTGTCGCTGAAGATGCCGCCTCAGCCAAAACAGTCACTCGGGATCCCGGTCGCCTCTGATGAGCATAATGCCGCTACACGACACTTGGGCAATAACGCTTTGGAGGACACGGCTGTTTTCTCTGGGATGAAGGATGCACGCTTGATTCTTCCAGTACCGAGTGGACAGCAAACAATAAGAGGTTTTAAAGGACTCGTAAAGGATCAAGACACTTGAGGTTAAGAGCTAATCAGGCAGGTTTAGAGGAATCACACCCTCCATCATATTAGGATTAGAGGATTGTCAATTGCAAGATTGCATTTCTGGTCGCACAGCAATGCTCTATTATTAATGATGTATTTTTGCCTTAGTCCCGTAGGAAAGGAAAATCGTAAATAGGATCTTGTGCATTTCTCAGTTGTCACAATGAGATTAAATGAAGAGCAAATATTGCTTGAAACTCCTGCTTCTCAGATCCGCCTCCTGAGAATAAGACCTCAGTAAAATTGCATGTGACTCCTATTTAAAAAAAAGGTCTACAATCAGACATCTCAATGAAATTCCTTCAAAATTAAAGCTGAAATCTGTTGCAATTTATTTTACAGTAGTGCACTTATGCGTCCATACATAATAAATAATTGGGTAATATAAGGTAACTACATGGGTTCAGGTTAGGTTTAGGGATAATACCTAGTTATTACCCAGTTATTGTAATTACCATAATAACTACATAGTATGTCCATGGGGAACATGTACCCTGAAATCCACATTGACATGGTTTGAATTAATATTGTATGTCAACGATAGTCCTATTTGAGTCTATTTTTATACCAAAACAGGAATTTAAGCGGAAAGATTTGAAACTGTTTGAAAACCCCATAAGTCTCCCAAACTATGTTAGAGCAACCACAGAGCAATAACATTTTCCTTTGGGATCAATTATTTTTTATTATTCTGAAATGTGTTTTAACTCCCTATAATCACACTTAAAGCCATAACACACGCACCAACAGCATTCTATTTAAAGTTATTAAAATTAACAGAACATGTTCTTGTAAGTGATGAATGTCTGATAATCAAAAATAATTGATTCACTCAAGTTAACACAGATCTTCTCCGCTCTCTGAAAATCCCGAGAAATGGAAGATCCGTTTGTTTCATCATACTCACTCATCAATATTTCATTGTTATTCCGTTGATCAAACATGCAGCGGTTATCGAAACTAACACACTCTTTTAAAAAATCCAAATCTGAATAATGCAAACCTCTAAAGGAAATGGCTCTCGGATAATGTGTTGACAATAGGAAATCTAATGCAAGACTTATGCTTACTGTGTAATTATGTCTTGACTCATTTGGTGTAAAATTAAAGGATGTCTTTTAAAATTACAGTAACAATACGTTTAAGTCAGTGACTTCTATGTGTTTGTGTTGTTTCAAGATGGCGCCAGTGTGTTGTTTGGCAGCCCGTCACTCTGTGTGTGTACAGTATGTCCCGCTGTTTCTGGCAGCTCTGTTGTCTGTGTGCCTATCAGCACATAAAGCTGCATCTTTAATTGTTTACGATCGGCAATTTCTTCTTGACATTCGTGCTCTGGCCGTGGACTATCGCCGCGATGGATATGATGAACAAGAACGCGGATCTTTTAATCCGCCGTTCTTAACCCGGATTCCATCGGAGATGTGCCGAATCCCGGGCTGCTCTCTGCACAGAAGGAGGCGAGTGAGAAGACGCGGGAAGCGCGGCGGCACTATGGTGCGATTGAAGAAGGCTCGTTTGGACCAGTTTGGTGCTTCTGGGTCAGGAAGACCTTCGTGCATTGTGCCTCTCTGGCCACGACGCTTGGATTTAGCGTGCAGGTGGTTGCCGGATCGTGCATTCCAGGGATCAAGCCCGCAGGCTGGGGTAAACTTCGGCAACCTCAGAACTTTCGATCGCGCTCCTTCGCAGACGTTGAGCGGCGGCGCAGAAGCATCACTGGCTCAATTTACGGAACCAAGGACTGTAAAGATGGCTCTGCTGAACATAAGATCGATTTTAAATAAGACATATTTAATTAATGATTTCTTTTTATCACGTGATATGGATTTTTTGTTTATAACTGAAACTTGGCTAAACTGTGATGAACTTGGCCCTCTTGCCGAAGCGTCACCAGATGACTGTAATTTTGTTAGTTCTCCTAGGACATCGGGTCGTGGTGGGGGGGGAGTAGCTACAATTTTTAAGAATACTTTCAAGTGTCGTTTATTATCAATGGACACTTTTAGTAGTTTTGAAGTTCAAGTACTTAAGATTAGTACAGAGGATGCTCTTCTCTGTGCCTTGATTTATCGACCTCCCTATTACAATAAGATGTTTCTGCAGGAATTTTCAGATTTTTTATCCTCAAGGGTTCTGCATTTTGACAAACTATTAATTTTAGGCGATTTTAACATACATGTCTGTTGTCCCTCTCATCCTTTGGTTAAGGAATTTCTTCAAATCATTGACTCCTTTAATCTCACTCTGTCCATCACAGAAGCTACTCATAAACAAGGCCATACTCTTGATTTGGTGATTTCAAAAGGTCTTTCTGTCAGTAATATAGAGATTGATGAATTATGTATATCAGATCATAAGCCAGTATTGTTTAACACTGTACTCAATACTCCAAAGCTCAATGTCAAGTCCTGTGATTGTCAGATCCGGTCTGTTAATTCTGCTACATCTAAACAATTTGAAGATGCATTTGTTAGGGATGCTTGCCTTACTGTGTCCTCATTTTCAGACATGTCTATTAAGGACCAACTTAATTATTTTAACACTCTGTGTGGTAATGTTTTGGATGTGGTTGCTCCATTTAAAATCAAGAAACGGAAGTTGAGGTCGCAACCTTGGCTTAACAAGGATACTCGTGCCTCTAGACAGGAATGGAGGAAAGCCGAAAGAAAGTGGAAGAAAGATAAGCTCCAAGTATCTTATGAAATTATGAAACATCACATGGTGAGCTACCAGCACTCTGTTAAGGCTGCTAGGGAAAAATATTTTTCCAACCTGATAGCAGAGCATGCTCATAGTCCAAAGATTCTGTTTAGTACAATACATAATGTATTAAACCCAAATTCACTTTCATATCCTGATGCGACACCTGAAATCTGCGATGCGTTTCTAAAAATTTTTGTGGATAAAGTTAGTATTATTCGCTCTTGCATCCCCAAATTTGATTTTAATACACCTGTTAACGAGCCATCTTCAGCCTGTTTAACTGAGTTTGAGCCTATTTCTTCTACTTTTCTTGTTGAGCTTATCAACAAAATGAAGCTTTCCTCTTGTTCCTTGGATGCGATGCCTCCTCGTCTTTTTAGGGAAGTCCTATGTGTAGTTGAACCTTTTGTTTTAACTATTATAAACAGCAGCCTTTCTCAAGGTACCGTCCCAGCAATCATGAAACATGCAGTAGTGAACCCTCTCCGTAAAAGAGCCAGTTCTGATCCTTTTATTTTGGATAACTATCGTCCAATTTCAAAATTATCATTTTTATCAAAAGTAATGGAAAAGGCTGTTTTCCATCAATTGACGGTATTTTTAAGTGAGAATAACTTATTAGACAAATTTCAGTCTGGTTTTAGAAAATATCACAGTACAGGGTCAGCCTTGTTGAAGGTGTTGAATGATCTATTGCTTGCTGTGGATTCAGGTAACTGTGCAATTTTGTTCCTTGTGGACCTCAGTGCTGCATTTGATACCATTGATCATGTTATCCTGCTGGAACGGTTGAATAACTGTGTAGGAATTCAAGGTACCGCGTTGAATTGGCTGAAATCGTATCTTTCTGATAGAACATTTTCTGTGGAGGTTGGGAATTTGTCTTCCTCCTCTACACCATTAACTTGTGGTGTTCCTCAGGGGTCTATTTTGGGCCCGCTGTTGTTTTCGTTGTATTTGCTCCCTTTAGGCTCAATTTTTCAAAAGCACAATATTCCATATCACTTTTATGCAGATGATACACAGCTGTATCTCCCTTTGAAAAATAAGGACAATTATGATATAAAGTCTTTGCTGAACTGTCTTGAGGAGGTAAGAGGCTGGCTGGCGGCTAATTTTTTAACACTGAATGATTCTAAAACCGAAATTGTAGTTTTTGGCTCGCCAGCTTCTACTATACAGATTGAAAAACAACTGGGCCCTTTAAGAGGGAACTTTCGTTCTCACACTAAGAACTTGGGGGTGATTTTTGATAACGGCCTTAAATTTGACAAACAAATTAACTCAGTGGTGAAGAGTAGCTTTTATTATTTGAGATCTATTGCGAAATTAAAGGCATTTTTAACAGTAAAAGATTTAGAGATAGTTATCCATGCCTTTATTACATCTAGGCTGGATTATTGTAACTCGCTGTACCTGGGGGTGGCTAAGTCTTCCTTGTCTCGCCGACAAATGGTACAGAACGCTGCCGCCAGGCTTCTTACTGGTACTCGAAAGAGGGAACATATTTCGCCTGTTCTTGCTTCGCTAAACTGGTTGCCGGTCGAATACCGTGTCAAGTTCAAGATATTATTATACGTGTTTAAGGGGTTAAATGGTCAGGCGCCTCAATACATTACGGACCTTCTCCACAGGAAATGTTCTAGACATCTAAGGTCCTCGAACAAGTTGTTGCTTACTATGCCACGATCAAGACTAAAACTAAAAGGGGATCGTGCCTTTTCTGTCGCTGCTCCACGTTTGTGGAATGATTTGCCGGATCATATAAGGCTATCTTCCACTGTTGATAGTTTTAAATCTTTACTAAAGACTTATTTCTTCTCTTTGGCGTTTGGTCAAATGTAATTTTATGATGCGCTTTATGATAGGCTTATGTTGTGTTTGTGTTGGTTGGTGTATTTATGTATTTTATATTTTTGGACTGACTGTACAGCACTTTGGTCAGCAGTGGCTGTTTTAAACGTGCTTTATAAATAAAAGTGCCTTGCCTTGCCTTGCCTTTAACTGCAGTCTGTCTGACTGGTCTCTTGAGCAACACAGTGGGTCACCAAACTGGCATATGAAATATATAAAGTCAGCATCTAGTTGAGGTACTCAACTTATTTAACTTGGCAGTGTGTCTAAAATCTTAGTTTGGGGTCTGTAAGAGATTAAGTGTTTTTGAAAGAAGTCTCTTATACCTAGGGTGAATTTGTTTGATCGAAAATAGTGAAATATTATTACAATTTAAAATAACTGTTTTCTGAATATATTTAAAAATTTATAATTTATTCCTGTGATTAAAGCTGAATTTTCAGCATCATTACTCCTGTCTTCAGTGTCATATTGTTACGTCCCTTATGTTTGGCTAGGGGTAAAGGGAGTATAACATTGAAATAAAGAGGTGTATAACTTAATATGAAGGTCAGGGCAATAAAAGAAAAAGGATCAAATCAAAGCTTCGCTCAAAAGTCTTTATTGCACAGTGCCAAAAGTGAAAAGATGAAGAGAAAATAATATTTACAATATTTACACAGACAATAAGAAAAACAACAATAACTCAAATAACAATACCAAAAACAAGGTGGGAAGGTGAGCTCGAGAGATGCCAAATAAAATATATAAATAAAACAAAAACAAATCTGCAGGGTGTGGCACTCTCTCCTAAACCTATGTCTAATACAACCAAGATGTCCTATGTGGTGCACCATGTATGCGACGACTTACTTACAATCACAAACGTGATGACTCAATAAGGATGAACAGTGTGAAAAACAAAACGCTTCACAACCACAATATTTTTAGTTTAATTTATTAAAGCCCATTATATGCTTGATTGCCTCTGTCTCCTGCTCACCAAAAAAAGTCTCTTAAATGTGATATCTTTTAAGCTACAAGCTTTTATATCGTTGAGTACTTTATAGTAATCTAATAGAACAGGAACGTTATTCTTCATGACCAGAACAATAACCTTCCTTGAGAGTTGATAAGAAGATCGTACTGTCGGTTCGGTGGACGATCAGATTATTTGATGTGAAATGAATTCTTTTAAAGGTCATTCTGAAAATTGATCTAGCCTATCTATATATTCATAATTGATTTGTTGTAATATATATATATATATATATATATATATATATATATATATATATATATATATATATATATACAAATACATGGGCTATGTATCCCCTTTTTGGGCAATTTAAAATATGTAGGTAATAACTGATCATAATCAGTATGATTAATTATTAATTATATATACATTTTTTTAGCTAATTCACTACTCTGTAGAAGACTGTCAGGGTTAGGTGATAGGGTTCGGGTTAGGAGATTAAGTTGACTTTTAGTTGCCAAGTTACTTATAGTCAGCAGAATGTCTGTTGGAGGAGCATCAAAATAAAGTGTTAGCAGATATTAAGCTGACAGTCTACTGATACTCTAATGAGATTTAGATGACATGTAGCTGCAAAGTTACTTATAGTTAGGATGTCTAAAGTGGACTATCGAAAGTGTTACCCCTTTTTCTTCCAAACTTGAAAACTAAAGATTATAATAATATTTATATCAAATTAATGATGCATCTGACTTTGGTGCAAAAACACATTCACATTATGAAACACGTGAGTTAAAAAGAAAATATTTCCCAGTCACACCAACATATCCGCTAAATGCATAATGTAAATATCTCCTGCGGTTTAAACAGTGTAGCAGAATCTCTACTGACTGACTCGTTTTTATGATGCACAATAAATTTATACTTCTAACCCTACACTATAGCACTCTCATGTACCTGTGAGACTCCACAAAAAGAAGATGGGATGTGTATTAGATTATCACTGTGATGGATGATGTACCATATGCTGTTTTATGTGGAGGAAAAACTTACACAAGTGCACTTGATCAATGTTTTCTTCAATCAGTGTCAAGTACTACCCAAGTAGTACAAACTCAAATTAAATGCTTAAAATAAATGTTAAATATATATATTTATTTAATGTCTTTGCATATTAGTGTTTGTGTAACAAATTCTTGCATTTAAATTACTAGTGTTTTTGAAGCAGGTCAAAAGTCTGGACATGACAATGAATACTGGAACACTGACATTAAAGTTTTATATTAAGCATCCAGACGATGTCCTTAAAAGACTTCATGGATCCTCCACAGCCCTTCAGAAACTCTCCGGATGCTCTCAGGGGTCTGTGTGATCTTCAAGACTTCTTAAGGGAGACTTTTGTCCTATTTTTGCTAACATTAAATACTCTGTCATGTTTGTACCAGACACCCTTGAGATCTTTTTAAAAAAAAAAATGTATGATAAAGCATGCACCTGCCTTGTCACATGTTCAAACTATTATAAACTAACTAAATGGAGGGAGAAATGGATGCATGGATGGATGGATGGATGGATGGATGGGAAAATGGAAGTTTGCACTTCAATTGTTCACTTGATCAAGATCTGATTAAAAAATGAAATGAATAAAAGTAGTCTACATTATGTGTGCATTATATTCAAAGTTGTATAGGAAACCGCTGCCAACGGATTCTTCACATTTTCTCTTTGTTCCATGGAGAAAAAAAAAAAAGAAAAAAAAAACAGAGGCACAACAGAAGTAATCTAACATCGGTAAACAAATGACAGAATTATATTTTCACTAGCTAAGCAGTGGGACAGTTCATTTTTCTGAAATTGTAAAAACTGTTATAGAAGGAAGAAAGAAATAAAGAGTGGAGGAGGAATCATCTCCTATATTAATGGCTTTGGTTCCACTATGCTGTATTGTTGTTGAAAACCAGGTTCCCTATAATCATATCCTATAAATTAAACGCTTCTATTCCCCTCTAGGGTTAGCATCTTTTATCTTGGCTTGTACACCTCCAGCCTGTGCCACAGATGTCCGCTGAACAGATAGCAGGAGAGGAAATGGAGAACCTGCACTCCACTTATCATTTTGGGAGACTTCCGCAATCCGAGACCGAGCAAAAAAACTTTCATAATAGAAACAACACGCCAAACCGGATGATCATTGCAACACCTGATCAAATTTGCCAATTTTGCTCCTCATGCTGCTCTGGGACATTTGATCGCAACAGGACTATGTCATCAGCCACCTTTCCACTGTCGGGCCAAAAGCGGGTGAGCTAATGCGTGCCAGGACCAGTCGTGTTTGCACTGTCACTTCCGGGGCTTGATCGGGCCTCGCCGGTGCTTCCTCGGGGCCAGCGGCCAGGGTTTTCTGGCCCGCCGAATACCTCGGTCCGAAGCAGGCCGGCTCGTGCTAGAGGAGCGGATACGATCAGAGGCGGAGTTTACCTGAGTCAGGAGACGGCGGTGCCGGATGAGTCTATAGTTATACCAGCTAACATCAGCATTAAAGACTTTTTAAATAATTTACCTCAAAACTCACTTTCATGTTTGAATGCCTTCTGTTTGTGATGCGATGTGGATTCTAATCACCGTATAAGGTAGAAATATTTATATGCGATGCAGCAGACTATGCACGTAGTAAACATGGTAAATATGAACGCTTGAAAAAATCTGACAAATCATCATTTTATTTTATCTGTCAGTAGCCTACGTCTCGTCTCTTTATACCAGACTATCATAAAATAAAGCATTTTTTTGGGAGATTCCTCTGTTTCTCTGACTGAAAATATAAAGTAGCCTACTGGGAGAGAGTGCTAAAGGTCATCAGGTTGTATTTTTGGTGGCATATTAGTGGAAATTATCCTTCTTTCTAAGTTTGATGTATAAATATGTCCCGTAAGTACCAAATAAACAGAAACAGATGTCTGTCCTCTTTCTTTCTTTTTAAATAGACCTAATTCACTTTATTTCTGAGTGACTAATGTGCAATTTTGACACAAATTAATTCATTATGATCAATGTATCACTTTTTATTGTAAACCTGTGGTAAAACATAGTTTTTCTTGGGTTTTAAATATTCAAGTAAACAACAAAAATGCCAGCAAATGGTTGGTTTTATCATGTTTGTTTTGCGATCACGGCCCGTTTAAAGCCCTGGCTGGCACTGGCCGACAGTGGAAACACGGCTAATAAGATACAACTCAAAACGTTTCCTGAGGTTAAATGATGGAGAAGAGAAGAAATTGCAGAGTTGCTCAGACTAAAGTTTAGTGTCAGAGCAATGAACGGTGAATGACCTGAATTACTGTTTAAACCAGCGGGACTCAACTTCACAAGCCATGAGGGCCACATCCAAATCTCTATGAAACTCTGCGAATTTCAACCTGGGTTTGAAGAATTTCAGATCAGCAGGGTAAGGAGTGGGTGAAAATTAATATTATTGTGGAACTCGGAGCCGCAGAAGAGAGTGAGCAATTTTCATTAGGTTGCTGCACAAATAAATGTCAGTTTCGTTTCAAATGAAGGCACATTATCCAGCATCATCGGCATAATCTGAAGGAAATTAAGTTGCCTTGCCACATCAGTCAGAAAGGTTGCATTGTGCATGAATGTGTCAGTAAATTATATTGTAAAATATGCGGACAGCACAAAAAGTGCAGTGGCGGTCCGCTAAAGGATGCAGGAGAGGCTGAGCCCCCTCAAAACTATACCTGTCAAAGGTTATTTTTTTCTATTTAGAATTTTATTCAGCAAAAATGTATCAACATTGATACAAAGTGACAGTAAAGAAATGCTAAATGTTACAAATGATTTCTAAATGTATGCGGTTCTTTAGGACGTTCAAACAATCTGCATATTTGAATGATTTCTGAATGATTTCTGACACTGATGCTGAAAATAAAGAAGACTAAAGGAGCATCAGACTACTCACTTTATTAAACTAACCAATTAGAATGGATATTTAAATCAACAATTTGCTTCTATCCGAACAAGGTTATAGGATGCATAATCCAAATTTTATTGAAAACAATGAACTGATGAAATTAAAGGAAGGAAGGAAGGAAGGAAGGAAGGAAGGAAGGAAGGTTTGAGTCCCAGAGAATGCATGAACTGATGTACATATGAGCCGCTTGAGACAAAAGTGATGCTAAATGCATAAATGTAAATAATTTTAGCCAAGCTATCACCCTCATCATCCACTAAAGGCCAAGGAAAAAATGTCTTAACAGTGTAGGCCAGCAGCCATGAAGGTCATGAAGACCTTCTTGGTCAGTGTCAAAACTTCCCCTGACCCCTCGCTATACCTTCTGTAAATCTGCTTTCAGAGCTGACAGGTCAGCAGATAACGGCGTGAGCTTGGGCTAGCACTTTATCCTGACGCATTTGGACTGTGGAAGATCCCGCATCAGGATTCGCTTATTGACTTCGGCTACACATTTTAAACAGTAATCTCACAGCTTCTACAGGCCGAGCAGTCCCATCTGGCTGTGCCAGACTCCATCTGTCAGTGGATCTCTGACTTCCTGACACTTGGGAAACAGTGTGTGAGTCTGTGAAAGCACACCTCCAACTCACTGAAGATCCAGAGTCTTGCATTCAGTCTCATTTGTTCTGCTCCCCCAAGTCTTCTCATCAAGTCTTCTCCTGGAAGGGCCAAATACACATTGGCCTTATTAATTAAGAGTGACGAGCCTGCTTACAGACACGACGTGGGACACCTGCTGCAGCTCGAACATACTGGAACTGAACTATCTGAAGACTGTGGAGATGCTTGTCAATCTCTAACCATCGCTGGCTCAAGTGTAACCAGAAGAGACCATAAACTTCTGTAAGCTTCTCTATACACAGGGCAACTTTTTGAGCAATGTTGCTGGGCAATCTTGCCGAGCGATTGTTGCTTGGCCACTTTCTCATTGAAAATGGGCAATACATTTCTTTCTGAATAATTTAGATCAGTCGTGTGCTCTGTGTCTCATCTGGTTGCCCATTGACGGCAACATTGCCCAGCAACATTGCTCAAAAAGTAAGTAATCACCTTAATGAGCATAATTGAATATTTAAAATGACCTCAAACTCATTTTATATAAATAGTATATATATATATATATATATATATATAATATATAATATATAATTATATATATATATATTATTATTTTTTTAATTTATATTTCGTTGTTTTATTTTTTTTGTTTATATAGATATTTATTATATTTGTTTCTATTTTAGAGAGAGAACACTGTGAATAAAGGAGTTCAGCTCTCTAGCATGAAACTGATCTTAACAGTGAGCCCATGCAATTCTCTCTCTCTCTCTCTTTTTTGTGATTTATTAATAATTTCATGATTATGTACTGTACTGTTTGGGGTCAGTATTTATTTGTTTTCTCACTAAGGCTGCATTTATTTAAATCATGAATACAGCAACATGAACCATTTCACAACACAACATATCATCTGGGCAGCTGCAGAGATCACTGATGTGACCTTTTCCAACCAAGGACTTTCGTCACCGGATCCAGAAAGGAAGTGATACCAACCCTTTGTATTTATATTGTCCACCTTCAATTGTCATGGATCACAGTCATGGATTTCCGGATGTTCAAAGCAAAAATAAGACATTTTCTTCCACCAAGATGAGGCCCTTCTTACCAAACTGACAACCTAGCATTACCCTTACCTCTCCATTGAGGAAAACAACACCTGAATTCATTCACATAAGAGGAACACATTGGACGTTTTATGCAAATGTAGACTTCACTAGCACTTCTCATAGTGCAATTTCAACACATCAATTGTCAAAATCTAAGTACTCAAGTACTTTTTCCTTTCCTTATGCAATAATGATTTGTATTTATGACCAGTAAAGGCCCGTTCACACCAAAAATGAAGATAACTATAACAATAACTATATTAGTGTCCACACCAGTTCTGTTTATTATAAGCATGTGCTGCAGTTTTGTCGTCTGCCACTTTAAATGCTTGAGCTCTTTAAAGCAGGATGGATTCGGATTGGCTGTCAATTTTAATCATTCACCTGCTGAAACTAAATACATGATTCCAATAATGTTTCTCTGTGCCGTTATCGTTATAGTTGTGGTGTGGACAATTTTTAGAACTACATCTTTATAGTTGGGTGATTCTTTAACTATGGTACTTTTCTTGTCCCTGGATGAAAAAATACAATCTAAAAAACATTTCTTCTTTTTTGTTTTTGTCATATTTACTTCACCCTAAGGGGAACTTATAAAAAATGTATCTTGGCTCAATCATTTTTTTTATTATATAATATGAGGCCTTTTATGCATGGTTTTTACTGTTTTCCCTCTGTCCCTAAGCCAGACTCAGTACCTTCAACCTCGCTTAATTCTACATTAAACATTTAAATTATGTAGATTTCAAGTGCAAATGATAAAATATTGTCGATTTCAATTATACATATTATATATTGTAATATTTATTCACATTTTCCTATATTTTTCATTAGTAGAACCCTTGTCCCTTGGGTTCACTGTCATTTCCACCACACCATACAAAATAGAATCCTGTGATCATTGCTTTAGGTTTGTATACTTAGTAACCATAGCAACAGAAACTCCGCAGTGGAACACATGGCTGGGTGAAAAGGTGACCTCTTTAGGGGGTAAGGAAAAGAAGAAATATCAAGGTAAATATGACTAAAACTGAGAGTATGTTTATTGGTCGTCATTTCCAAACTGCTCATATTTCACATGGACGTAAAAATACGTCTTTACAAATTACAAATTTGATCAGAGATGTGTGTGCTGTTTAATCAAATATATTTATAACAGAAGATATTTAATTATTTACTCTTCAAAACACATGTTTTGCTATGTGATGGAAATGACCGCTTTCTTGGACTGTCAGATAAAAATGGCAAAATAAATATATTATTCAATACAAATCATCACAGCCAACTTAAGGGAAGGTTTCTAGACAGATTGAGAAACCAACTGATACTAAAAAACTGTTTGTAGAAATGTTTTTTATTTTCTGAAACTGTCTAGCTCAAAGAGGACCATAGTTGAAGAATCACCCAGTTATAGTTATCGTCTTTGGTGTGAACGGGCCTTAATACATCCTATTTTATGTTTATCCTTAGAGATGGCACCAACCAAGCCAAAATTTCATTTTCATTTGGGCAATATACCAGTATAAGAAAAAGAAATGGCCTCGGAGGGGATTTCTTGTTGAAATCATCTACTCAATACCACTTCTCACAGAATAATTATACAGCCTGCTAATGTAAACAAGATGATTTCCCTACCTACATTTATTTACTTTCCAAATGCTTACCGAGCGAACCTACAAACTATGCATTTAACCTCTTGTTGCATTCATTTAATTCACCCAAGGCAAATCCCACCTACAGTGCTAGAGTTTGGCACGAAGCCCAGCAGAACATCATGTCATAGGAAAGCTTACGTTTGAAAATGCTTTTAATGTATAAACCAGAAAGACCCCCATATTCTAGTTGTTCACAAAGTAGAACCAAAACATTTAGGTTTTGATGCTGCATTCAGCCAAATGAGAGGCACAGAAAATATTGTTTTTTTAACACTTTATTTTAGTCTGTTACACGTTACATGTAGTTACTATAGTAATAACAATAAATGATGCAAAATTACATTCAACTAACCCTAAAACAAACCATAATCCTAATCCTATAGTAAATCCATAGTTTATTATTTTTACTCAGAACTTAAATGTGTAATTACACTTAAAATAAAGTGTAACCGTGTCTAATAATTATGTCGTCTTTGCTACATGATGTGCACTGATTCCACCAAATATGGACACTGATGAAGACGTTAACGTTATTTATTTATTTTTTTATTTTTTTTGCCAGAGCACCACATGAAATATTCACAAACTGGATACACTTCATAAGATGTAAATACACATATCTTCTAAAACTTCATTTGAAGGATCAGGCATCACAACTTAATAGTGTCTGTGTCTGCATCAAACATCAGTGAACCATTGAAAGGCATCAAGGCTATGGATTCTGTTGAGGTGAATGCAAGAATGCAAAAGAAGAGAATGGCTCTCCTAAAGCCATTATCTTCTCTCTCTTTTTTTTTTTTTTCAAATGCAGAATGCTATCAAGAAGAGTGAACGGCTACAATAGAGCCATGGCACCTTTGATTAATTTCACTGCTTTCCTCCTCTGACCAAATAATTCATTTATGTGTTATTTCATGTCGCAAGCTTTGTACAGAGGGGACAATAGCCTTGCCTCGGCATCCTGCCAAAGGCAAAGGAAGGGGAATGTAATTTTATACTACTGCCCAGCAAGGGCACCTTATGCTTCACTGGCCAAAACAGCGTCCAGTATTACCTCCTGCAGGGGTGGTTAGAAAAACCTATCGGCACTTGATGATTTAACAGGTTTACAGTGATTTCTTAAATAAAACTAATACAGGCCATGACCCACACACCACATGAACACATGTAAGCTGCTTTAAAATGCTGATCTGGTGATGGATTAATGTGAATTACAAGAGGTATGATGTCTGAAGTAATATTGGTTACATGTCGAGATGATGTCATAAGTGTCATCCTGTCTAATTACAGTTATGTCCAGCCCAATCTCATGAAAGTGCATATCTATAGCACAAATTTAATTTCTCTTACCATTTATAAAAATAGCTTTTGCGTGCTTATGGTACGCAGTTTAGGCGTGCATATGATACACACTTTACAGCGTGTAATACGCACGCACTCCACACCCCTAATCCCACCCAAGGGGTATACAGTGCGTATCATTTACACGCAAAAACTATTTGTGGCTTATAAATGGCACGAGAAATCTAATTTGTGCTATAGATATGCACTTTCATGAGATTGTGTTGGTTATGGCATGATTAGGCTTGCACATAATCTATTGAATTAAAACGTTCTTTCTTTATTATTATTATTTTTTTTTTTAACAAATTTCATAATGCTCTCAGGAACTTTACGCTCACTTCTATACTCGTATGTACAGATTTCATGCAGACATAATCATGAAAACATTATGATGGAATTATATTAGTATTATTGAAATCATAATCCGATTTATCATGGTGAAAAATCAGCTGTCTACATACTTAAAAGTTATTTTTAGTAGTTCTGGCAAAAAAAAAAAAAAAATACAAAGGATGAAAATCATAAGGATGAATAAAGGTAACACTTTGCATTATGGTTTCATTTACATGAATTAGAATAACAAAAAAAATTATACAGCAATTATAAATCTTCATTTTAACATGTACATCAAAATCAAATATTTGCACGGTTAATATTAACATACACTGAACTAGCAAAAAACATAAAAATAATAACAATTGTATTTTTTAACACATTAAAACATACATATATATATATATATATATATATATATATATATATATATATAAATGCTGTAAAAACATATTTCTTGTTATTATGTTAGCTAATACATAATGTTAACGGTCACACTTTAATTTAGGGTCCAAATTAAGGTATTGGGTATGATTAAGGGATACAGAATATGGTCATACAGAATAAAGCATTCATATGTGCTTTTTAAGTAATAAACAGTCAATAAGCTAGTAATATGCATGCTAATAAGCAACTAGTTAATAGTGAGGATTTGACCCTAAACTAAAGTGTTACCATATCAACAAATGAGACCATATTAAGTGTTACAAAAATACATTTTAATATTTTAAAGTGTCAACATTTAAAGTGTATTTTATTTATAATAAGCTTAACCAATGGCGTGAGTTTGTGACGGGACTACAGTAGACTACAGATTCACTGAATTTATCAGTTCCAACAGATGTCTTGGGTGAAGGTGCATGCATGTCATTCTACAATTTCTATATTTTCAATAACAGCGTCACTACAAAAGACACATTTGGAGATAAAAGTCATATCTGGGGCAAGAAACTGGAGAAATGCACAACATGCTGCTTTAGAAACATAAAGGCTGCCATTTTGGACTAAAATAGACATCATTATAATAGGAAGCCAGCACATTGCGACATGGCTCTTTTGAGAAAGTGACAAGTTGCTTCCTTTTTAAAAAGCAAACAGAGTGGAGTAGGACGTATTAATCCTCAAAATGTAGATTTTGGCAATCGGAGACACTTTTGAAATGTTGTAGCAAAATGTGCTAAAATCACTCTGAATGCGCTTCCATCAGACGGCATTCAAAGTGAGTTTGCACTGTATGTTTCTGTATTGTATCAATGACAGATGTGTACACTCCACAGCGTTATAAATTCACAGCAGGAAAGGTTGATGTGCCACAGTTATGGTGTCGAAAGTAGATTTATGGATGTTCACTTTGGTTTTATGTTAGTACATAAATCACGATTTGGTACACCTTTGTGCGATGTTACCACTTTAAGATTAGATTGGTGAAATCTACACAGTCCTCATCATTTATACTTTATGACCAAAACATATGGCGTTTATGAAGTTTGACATTCAAAGCTAAAGCTGCAAAATGGTTATTTAGAATTGATATAAGTATAGGCTAACTAGAATTAGATTTCTTTAAAACAAACTTTAATTAATAAACTGTTTTCATTTTATTTTACATTTGTGACATTTCACTTCAACGGAGCAAATGCAAGGGGCTAATTGATAATCGTTGCTGAAGTTTTTCAAGGTGCAAATTGGATAAATCCTTGCAAAAGTTAGAGAACTTTTACATTTTCTAAATAGGACCATTTGGCTTCAGGGTGGCCCAGAGGCTGCTATAATGCAACAGAAAGGAATAGCTGAAACTACACAGCGAGTAAGACAGGCGAGCCCCGGGCCATAAAACATAGTGAGGTGTAGGAAATCCTCTCTTGAACTCTGCTGACTGATGTATATTTGGAACAGAAAATAAATGAAATTCTTCCATATAGATGTCTGGAAATTGGAAAGCACCAGAGGGCCATGTGTACTTTGTCTAGCGTAACTGATTAAAAAAGGTTTAGGATAAAATCACCTGGATTCTCATGAAAGCGCATTTGTCATCGTGCAGCTGGGGATTTTACTGTTCATTACGGGGTACTTGCGCTGATTCAGTTGAGGCGCACCCCTAAAAACTCTCTTTTGAAAGAATTTCCAATTGTAGAACTGGAATTAATATTAATAGATGTTTTACCTCTGATTTAGTTTGGTCACGGAACTCAAGAAAACTCAAGAATACACTAATTTTCACTTAGAAACTGCAAGTGAATTTCACAAATAATGGTTACACTTTATTTTAAGGTGGCGTAGATACATTGTGCTTACTTAAATAGTAATATTAGTTAACTACATGTACTTACTATAGAGTTATGGTTAGGTTAGTTACCTTTTTAATTACTATAGTAAATTGTAACTATGTCACCTTAAAATAAAGTGTTACCTAAATTATAACAAAAAAAATAGCAAGCAAGATTTACTTAAACATTGATTTTTGAAGTAGAAAGACTAAAATATTATTTTCATGTAAATTGCACCCCAATAATCTGTTATATTTAATACTTCAAAAAATAACTTTTTTACAGTGTAAATGTCATGTCAGCTTTTATTTCACCCTCATTTCATTCCAATGTCATATGAACTGCTTGCTTCTGTAAAACAAATCAAAATAAGATGTTTAGCAGAATGTTCATGCTGCTCTTTATTAGGCTGCATAAAGGTCAGTCGGAACCAACACTTCCCATAACACATGATGTACTCGCTACATCATACGAAGAATGGCATCTACGCTAATGTTAGTCTTTCTGTTTATTCTGAGGTATACTGTATTCAGCCGGATCTGGGCCGTATCCAGATCAGCTGGAAGACCCATCACCCTCACGACCACAACGCATGATGTAGCCAGCCGGATCCGGGCCGTATCCAGATAAGCTGGAGGACCTGCACCACACGACCACAACGCATGATGTTGTCAGCCGGATCCGGGCCGTATCCAGATCAGCTGGAGGACCTGCACCACACGACCACAACGCGTCCCTGAAGTGTCAGCAGAGATTGCCAACTAGACTCTCCCCTGTGAAGGCCTCATCGACACGACAGCCATTGGCACTGATCCTCAACAAACCCGTCTCCATACCCGTGTGATGACTCAGATCTTCAACCAGATGATACTGGATAAATATTTAGAATGTTCTGATCTAATCTGACTTCTGACCTGTAATGCTGCCTGAATCATAATCATACACTGTTCGTTTGTTGGCCAGAGGAGAACTGGCCTTACGACTGAGTCTGGTTTCTCCTATGTTTTTTTTTCTCTCCATTCTTTCACCTGATGGAGTTTTGGTTCCTTGCCACTGTTGCCTTTATTGACTTTGTCGCTTTTGGCTTTTAGCTTGTTTAGTTGGGGACATTAAATTTAATATTCAACAATATTATTGATCTGCCTGCATTGACATCATTATATGAGAACTGAACTGAGCTGGACAATGACATCATGGTTTTCTCCAGAGTGGATATATTAAGAAAATCAATAAAAACATTTATTACGATCTGCAGGGTATCTGGCGCTATATAAATAAAAGTGACTTGACTTGACTCAAAAATTTTAATAAATAGAGATTCTGAGCTTAAGTATACCATACAATTTGCTCAAAACTCTCATATGGCTTCAGAAGGTTCGAAATATAGCACATTTTGCAGATGACTTTTTATGGTTTAACCAAATGCACAATGGTAAACAGTGGACGTGGAAGATGGAAGTAAACAGTTGTTATGTTAAAAAAGCAACTTTGTTTCCCTTTCCCAAAAAAATGCCTTTTTAATCAGTGTTATTTTAGTTTCATTGATATACTATTCATTATTATTATTTTCTGTTTTCACTTTAATTTTAGTTCAAGTTTTAGTAATTTTGTTGTGTGTTCTTGTCATTCTTATACATTTTCTTAAATATATAACTTTTATTTAAAAAAAAACTAATTTAATTAACAAAAATGTAATAGAATTTGTATTTGTTTATCTAGAAGTACATCTTCGGAAAAACATAACGCATATGATTCCATTGCCAACTCAAACAGCAGCACCCTGTGAAGACCTCGACTTCAAGCCTCATTTTGTCTGTCATGTAAAGCTGCCACACACGATTAAGAGCGACCCTCCTGATGCTTTGCAATGGAACCCTCTCATCGGCATTTATGGAGCAAACAGTGTGTCTGTGCATCTCCATTCTGCACTGTCTGAATACTGGCACTGATCTGAATGTCACGGAGGTAGAAGCCCATGCAGGTGAGAGCCAGAGCAGAACACAATTGAGCAAGGGTTTATTACAGCAGGCTATTGTTACATGGCAATAGCAGCAGGTGAGACCGGAGCCCATCCGGGCCAAAAACACCACGGCGTCAGGAGCAACAGGACCAGGATGAGTACATGCTGGTTTCTCCACTTGCCTCCCTGGGCCTGCCACGGGGCGCAAAACATACAATCTTAAAGAATCCTGAACTGAGATGAAAAAAGTTAACCACCCTGAGTGTTTCTTCATATAAAACTTTTTGAAAGTAGTAAAGAACAGGAGCTATGTATAGAAATAATCTTTGTGCATAAATATTCTGTCTTTTAAATGAACTGGAGCTCACTGTTTGGAGCGCTGGTGATTTGGGAATCAATCTTGATTTTTCCTTTGTGCTGTTCGTCAACTTCCAAAATCTTGGAAGTTTTCTTAGAATAAAACATGCAAAATTTCTTGTTGAATAAAGACACATCCCATGGCATTTATAAAATATTTATTCAATATTTGACATGCCATCAAAGTTACAGAATAGTGGTGCATACATATGTGTCATTTGGGATTAACTGCATACATTTTTAATACATTTCTGAGTTCTGAGAGGAAAATGGCTGGAACCGCATTTACAATTTTCTGGCAGAAATAAAAATGTAAGACATTCTTAATTGATCTCGATTCAAATAACTAGCCTGATCACAGTTCTCTTAAAAAAAAAAAAAAAAAAAAAAAGTATATATTGTGACAATAAGTTTGAGGTAAATTTGTGGAGTGGGGTGTGCAACAGTATTTAGTTGATCTATTAATTAATTTCTTATTCATTTAATTATATTGTTTGTTTTTGAAAGAAGTCTGCATTTATTTGACCAGCAATATTGAAAACAGAAATATTGTAATTTTAAATAAATTTTTTAATATATTTTAAAATGTAATTTATTTCTGTGCTGCAAATCTGAATTTTCAGCATCATTACTCCTATCTTCAGTGTCACATGATCCTTCAGAAATCATTCTAATATGCTGATTTGCTGGTCAAGAAACATTTCTGATTATTATAAACTTTGAAAACATCTGTGCTGTGTAATTGTTTTTAAGAATCCTGAAAGAAAAAAACATATGACATAGTAATCATTTGCAACATTATAAATCTTTACTTTCACCTTTGATCAATGCAATCTTTTCTTGAGGAATGGATTAGACAGACTCAGACAAACACATTGATAAATACTAGATAAATATCAACAGTCCCCAAACATGTTTATGATCTATAAATGCAGAAATGTATGCGCCGATACCAACACCAAATAGAGTTTCAAAAAGTATATATTTGTCTTCAAAACAGATTTCTCAAAAACTCCCCCGCCTATTCTCACTCCACTTGACATGGATTGTGATGATAGATCAACCCGATCTCACTAAATGCGTCTTTATTGCACGCATGTGCATTGTCGTGTAATTTATACGCTAAATTGAGTTTTTACGTGCATAGGATACGCATTGGTTGGTTAGGGTAGGTTTAGGTGTGTGTGGGGTGCGTGTGTATTATACGCTTGGGTAGGATTAGTGGTGTGGGGTGCGTGTGTATTACACGCAAATGAACTGCGTATCAAATGCACGCAAAAAACTGCGTCTCATATGCACGTAAAAACTCATTTTCGCGTGTCAATTACACGACAATGCACCTTGCGTGTCATAGAGACGAATGCAAATATGCAAACTCCCCCTTTAATGGCAACATCAAAAAACTTATTTGATAAAATAAAATAGTTATCTAGTTTGTCAAATACCAAAAGACATGCAAATTGATTGGCTGGCTATGAAGAATGAAGTTAAAACAACTAAAGTTGAAAAACTGAAAAAAATGAGGCTATTTGTAAGGCTAATGCTGTTTTGATAAGCTGTTTAAATATGTCAAGTTTAATTCTTAATACAGATGATAAGTAAACAAGAATTAATGGGAATAATCCCCTAAAGTAACAGCCAAATATATGGAGATTGTGTAGACAAGTATTTGTTGGGATCAAATGAATTCCGTGTTTGCATTTATGTTGGGTAAAGAAAAGGAACATTTATACAACAGGAAAAAACATGATGACAGACATATTTCGCATATATTACCAAAAACTAACCCTGACTCTCCCTGAAGATACCTTGATGGAACAAAAGGGAATGAAACACTGTCATGAAGCTATCAAAAGAAACCAAGATCTAGTCATGCTGTATTAGCTCCAAACATGTTTTGCATTTAAATAGTTCCAATATAAATTGAAGCATAACAGTCATAACTGGATCTACATTAAATTGGCTCAGAATGACACATTATCCAATATATGACAACACGATCTACAGTATATCTAAATCCAGGAAATTACATCTCCTTAAAACCTCTAAAAATAAAAGTCAAAAAGTTAAACTTAGGAGTTTCAACGGTGTCACGGCAAAAGAAGAATTCAGAAGTGATGGTTTGATTCAGAGCAGAAATGTTCAGAAGTTGATGGGTGCACATCATCAGTCTAAAGATAGAGATGTAGCTGTATAATCTAGGACAGGCCTTAGTCTCACTCTCTCTCTCACAAACACACACACACACGCACACACACATGCACACACACACACACACACACGCACACGCACACGCACACACACACACACATGCGCGCGCACACACACACACACACCTCCAGAATCTTCTGGTTCTGGTTTAATTCTCAGAGGTATATCTGTCTTTTACACCACTTCACAAAAGCAGTCATCTAATAGGATGATGCTCCACCGGGACGGTTTCTCTGTGCGTGTATATAGGCAGTTTAACTCTCAACAGAGTTTGACCAGAGGGCCCAAACCGTCAATCTAAACAACATATCACATCAGTGTAAAAAAGATTTTAATTACACTGAAAAAAAAAGGGTTATTATGATAATACTTTACCTAACATTTTAAAGAGGATGATCACTTGTCAAAAACACATTCGAGTCCAATTTCACCACAAACATCTAAAGAAATAAATACTGTGTACTGCAATATGAAAAAATGTATACATTTAGAGGTATTTGTATCATTATATCAATGGCTTTAATAAATCACTGCAGTATTCATGCAATACACCAAAAATGACAAAGACAAGTCAACTTTTTCTTTTTATACAAATTGATCAACAGGAAAATAATGATTCAGTGGTACAAACATAGTTTAATTCAGCCCATTCTCACCCCAAGGCGTCATTTAATTGAGACTTTTGACCATGCTTCAATAACTGACGCTAAAGGGTGCCTTTAGCGCAGTTAGATGACGCTCATCGCCGAGCGTCATCTAAATGACGCTTTTCACCATGCGTCTAAATTAGACGCACACGGAACCCTTTAGCGTCAATATGAGACGCGCCTACCTACCCATACCTAAACCTACCCATAACGGAAGCGTCATCCAACTGACGCTAAAGGCACCCTTTAGCGTCAGTTATTGAAGCATGGTTAAAAGTCTCAATTTAATGACGCCTTGGGGTGAGAATGCGTTGTTTAATTCGGCTGTAAAGCAGCTCTAAAAACAACAACAAAGTATCATTGTTCGGCTGAGGTCATTTCAGTGTCGATTCAGTTCCGTTATAAAGATCATCATTTATTAAATTAGTTCAGTTCAGCTATAAAGTTCAGTCATCGCCCAGCTCAGTTTAGTTCTCATCAAATAGTTCCAGTGCAGTCAGATCAATAATATAGTCGAATATTAAGTGTCCCCATCTAAGCAAGGCAGAGGCAACGGTTGCAAGGAACCCAGACTCCATCAGTAGACAGGATGAGCGGTTGGGGGGTAGTTCTCCTCTGGCCAAAAAACAAACATGGTGTAATTATTATTTCAGGATTCATCACAAGTCAGAAGTCAGAAGTCAGATTGTGGATTGGCATCATTCAAAGTATATCATCCAGTTCCTTTTGCTTGAAGATTGGATGCATCATACCAGTATGGAGACCAGCTGGCCATCAAAGTCTGTGCACATGTCTTTGGTCTGCTATGATCTATGCCAATGGCTGTCATGTCAACCAGTTCTTCACAGGGGATTGTCCAGTTGACATGGTCTCTGCTGACATTCAGGACTGCGTTGTACAGTAGTGGTGTCTAGGTGCAGGTCCACCATCTGATCTGGATATGGCCCGTATCTGGCTGAATATGGCTGCCTCGGGATAAAGATGAGACAGACAAACTAATATTAGAGTAAATGCCATTCTTCGTACACTGTATCAAGTACATTGCATGTTGTAGGAAGTGTTCCCAGTTTCAGTTGACCTACTTTAAAATCTCTTAAAGGATTTTTAGGCTGCATCATTTATAGAAATGTGATTGTATGCTACAGAGGTGATAAGTTAAAGAGATGCATTTTTAAGCTAGATTTAAACTACCTCCCGGACAATGCTAGGAAGACCGTTATAAAGTTTAGGTGCTAGTTAAGAAAATGATCTACCACCCACAATCTATTTTGATATTCTAGTTTTTTTTTTTTTTTTTTACTGGCCAGAATTTTTAGATCACAATACACGTGAAGGACTATAATGCGTTATGAGCTCTCTTGTGTACTGGGGAGATAAAAGTGCTTTAGCGCTTCGGCCAATGCAGTGACAGAACCAGGCTAATATGGCCATACTTCCTGGCCTAGTAAGAATTCTAGCTGCTGAATTTGTACCAGCTGGAGTTTGTTCATTAAGAGTACAGGGCAACCACCCAGTAGAGCATTACAATAATCTAGCTTTGAGGTCATGAACTCAAAAACACAATTTCCTGCATTGTCACTGAGAGCATTTGTCGTCATTTATATATATTTTTAAGATGGAAAACAAATACTAGAAGTGTGGCTTTCAAATGAAAGACTGCTATCAAATAACACACCAATGTTCCTAACTGACAACAAAGGCATAACAGAGCAGCCATCAAGTGTTAGAGAGTATTCTATATAATCGCACACAGAAGGTTTGAGTCCAATAATTAAAATCTATTTTTTTATATATATATTTCTTAGCAGTAGGACATTACTAGTCATCCAATTTTGTATATCGCTAGTTTTATAAATTGGTGTATATATATAACCTAATAGTAAAAACTAACACCATGCTTCTTAATGATATCTCCCAAAGGTAGCACATACAGGGTGAAAAGAACCGGTCCAAGTACTGAGCCTTGCGGTACTCCATACTCCACTTGTGATCAATATGACAGCTCTTCATTCACTGCTACAAATCGATAACGGTGAGATAAGTATGATTTGAACCATGCAAATGCAATTCCACTAATGCCAAAATAATTTGAGAGTCTATTCAAAAGAATGTTATTGTCAATAGGACTAAGGTCCAGTGACACTAATAGAGAGATAGAACCACAATTGGAGTATACGAGCAAATGATTTGTAACTCTAATGAAAGTAGTGTCTCAGTACTATGATACGGTCAATATCCTGAATGGAAATCCTTGCAGATACCATTTCTTTCTAAGGAGGAACATAGTTGTGAGAATATGGTCTTTTCTAATATTTTTGGCAGAAAAGAGAGACACGAGATTGGTTTGTAATGAACTAATTTTCTAGGATGGTTTCAATAAACAAAAGGGCACTAAAACAAACACAGGTAATCCACCACAAAGTAATAGATATACTTCATAATATTACTTCATTGTGAATAATACAAACAAATAAAATAAAACATTTAGATGCATAATGGTGATGAGATGTATGGAAATGTACTTAATTGTCATGCATAATGTTTGTGGCATGTATTTGGAAAGAAAAGATCCTTAAGCTCACTAATCACTCTACGGTCCATTTGATGCATCTCCGTTCTCTAATTCATTCATTGTGTGGTATTTTTCAGCCATCAACTTTCCCTTTATGATATTCCAATATGTTGCATTTATCATGAAAATGTTCAATTTAATTTTGAAAAATGGAACTAAAGAACTCACAGAGCCAGAGAAGATGAGTAACAGGACATTACCTTCACCTGATTAAGCTTAGTTTTTAAAGAAAGAAGGTGATAGAGCGAAAAAAGAGGAGAGAGAGTGAGAGAGAAAGAGAGATATGTCAGCTATCTGCACACAGATGATGTCAATGTCTTCCAGGAGTGTGACATTATCAGTGAAATGAGACCTTCAAAAGTAGAACACGTCTTATTAGAGGACGAGCCAGAGAAAAAGAAAAGAAAGAAAGAACAATAATTAAATAAAGCAAAGAGTGACTAAGCCAGTCTTGTGCTAGAGGAAAAACTTGCAGTCTGATATAAAATGGAAGATTGAAGATTTCATGTGACAACATGGGGTGAGGAGAAAGGAGGAAAACAGATTTCTTTGGTATATGTGTCACGTAGGCCTCAGGCCTGTGACGTTTGCTGTGTCATCTCAGGCTTTCTGAGAACATCTCATTAAAGCATTGAAAACCAGACAAAGAGGGGAATATCGTGTCTCCAGTGGCATGCCACATGAATTATGATCATGTTTTTGAACAGATTTCTATTAGCGTCAGATCTTTGAATGAACTGCCATTGATATATAAGACATATGGAAGAACACTTTGATCTGGGTCTTTTTCGCTTATTTAAAGTCGAGTATTTTCAGTATCAGTTATATGTTCACACATTAAGGCCTGTGTCAACATATCAGAGTTTCGCTTCAGGGTTCCTAAGTCAGAGGTTATTTCATGATTGCCAACATGCTTGTAAAGTGTATGTCAGCTGGCAACTTTAATAAATAATTTAAAAAGAATAGGCCTATAATCAAGAACAAGTTTGATGTCAATGTTTATTCTAACAACAAAACAAATTGTTTATTAGCTGTTCCTCCAAACTGACTCTGTTGTTAGACAATATCAAATAAGTGAGTCACACTCACGTATCTGTATTATCAAAGAGATGATGTGAGAAAACTGCCGGTGTATTACCGATGCCTGAGGGATATTTAGCATGCTAAAATCTAGACTTGTCTGAGACACAGAGTTTTGTAGTGTGAAATGTGTTTTGACAATTCTAGGGCTGGACGATTTTGGCTCAAATCATAATCGCGATTAATCGAACAAGTTATCTCGATTACGATTATTGAATGATTTATATATATATATATATATATATATATATATATATATATAAAATCGTATATGTCACTGGCAAGGCTTATACTGTAAATATGTTCACGGTTATTTTTTCTAATGAAAGAGTGCAAATCTTTGATTCTAAAATAAGGAAGCACAGATAGCTATTAATGCTTATTTATTAAATATTTCAAACAATTGAATCAAAGCATATAGTTGTTTTTGTAAAAAAAAATAATTATTGTAAATATTGCCATCTTAAAAGTAAAATATAACTTGTATCTCTTGTAAACAAAATAAATTATTCTAAAAATGGCCATCTTACAAGTAGAAATTAACTCACATCTCTTGTAAACAAATGTTAAATAATGCAGAGCTGTCACTCTCACTCTCAACTCTCACACATGGACCATGAGACTCGCGAAATTGACAATTTTCTCACGCAGAAAAAAAATCGCAAGGGCAAGGGAAGGTTCAGGGGAGGAGTCATCAACAGACAATCAGCAAGTAACCAGTCCCTCCTTCATATTCTTCTTTTTCACTGTAAATCAGTCACTTATAATTGGGGTCCTGGAAACATTTCCATTGTGGTCTGTGCTATTTGCAGTGTGTTCTGTAGTTGGTTGTGTTGTGAACTTTTGCAGCGCGTTGTGAGTATTTGGTGTTGTAAAACTGATGAAGATATGTTCTTAATTTCTTCAGTTGCAGCGCGTTGAGCTCTCTCGGCCACCGTAGACAACAGCAACTAGATATAACCACAGACAGTTGTGTAGTGTGAGAAGAACAGCAATCCAACGACTTAACGACTTAAAAATCAAGCATTACAAAACATATAGCAATGCCCTAGCAACCAGTCAAAACACCTTAGCATTGTACAGCAATTTTTCTACTGGCAAACACCACTCGCATTCAATATAAGTTGAAATATTTGTTCAAGATCACCTGCTCAGTACCACATGTTCAGCACTCCACAGTGCTGTTAAGAGTTTTTCTTCCATCCTTCATTACACCCACTCCATCCACTGACACATAGACTGACGTAGCCCTTGATTTTCAGTTCATCTGACATTATTTGCAGAGGAAGGAGGGTGCAAATATTTCAGTCTGTTCATTAAAAGTTCCCTCAAACACTCCATTGATTTAGGGAGAAGTTTTGCAGTGATATAAATGTGACAATAATAGAACTGATGCATGTAATAAATGTGACAATAATAGAACTGATGCATGTAAGATATTAGGTTAGGGATGGAGGTTAAAGTGTGGATGGTGCTTTGAGAAGCGACAACCCTGCTGGTCAAAATCAGATTAAGGAGATGGATTATGAAACATGGATGGTCTACTGACTCACAGTTGTGCCTTAGCTTTGCTATGTGGTTTCTATGAGGTTTTAGGTGGTTGCTATGAAGTTTAAAGTGTGGATATAGGAAGAAAAAAAAAAGAAGAACATTGAGAGACTGGCAAATAAAGGTTATTATTATTTGCATGATGTGCAGTTATGCTAGTCGTATTGACATTTGTTTTTATGTGTCTGTTCCAATCAAGATTTTGGGATCAAAGTATAATTACAAGACAGTTAGCACGTGTGACAGAGTGTCCGCCTCCCTCCCAAACATCGCTCCCCTGGGCCCTCCTATCACTGGCCCACATCCAGCCTCACAATAGGAGATTGCGGCCAAGAAGAGGAATACAAAAATGGAACGGTGCTGGCAGCGCTCACACACACCTGATACTTACTGTACTTTGTCACTGCTGCAATAAATTTAGTATTGCATCTCTCTTCTTCTTGGAACGTTTTGCCTTGTGCATGTGCAAGGCGTTTTCAAAAGTGATATGCCAATGATTTCCCGGTGCCATGTGTCTGGATTAGTGGTCAATGGATAAAGGTTTTTCACAGATCGATGGTGATATCTGAGCAACTGCCTGATTCAATGCCAATATTTACATAATGAAACATGCAAATATATTTTTGAGATGTCACTGTTGGCACACGATCCCCACACTCACCCAGTCTATTTGTTTTCATTTACTGCATAATTGTTCTGTAATATTTGTATAAAAAATTATATCATTTAAAAAGCTAAATGCATCAGCTTCAAAGGCTCAAAAAGGTTCCAGCAATGCTAATATAATAATATTGAAAAAAAAATAAAAATAATAATCATTGAAAAAAAGTTCCAGCAATGCTAATATAATGACAAATTTACCAATATTGTATAAGCAACATTAGATTAGAGCTTTTATTCCAAAAGTGTGTCCAAAAGTGTGCTCTTTTAAAGGAATACCGATGGACTTTCATATGTTTACTTAGGATTTCATCATCATGCATTTTCCAATAAATTATGCCGACCGGTGCTTCATTCATCAGCAAAACACTCTTATAATGTCTGTTCAATTCATCTACAAAGCAAAAGGGTGTTTTTGAGAGGTTATTACCAGTCAAGAGGAGATATTTGATGTCATAGTTTTACATTTTCAGATATACATCCTGAAAATGCCATATATGGACAATATAATGTTTTTGTTTTACTTTTTGATAGATGATAGCGGTAAACAAATAACAAATGCAGCAAAGCCTGACTGATCTATGGTTACAGATTTAAGAATAAAAGGTAAATAATAAACACTTCACAATAAGATTACATTCATTAACGGATTGTATCATGAACAAACCATGATACTTCTACAGTATTTATTAGGTACTTTTTTATTTCAGCATACACCGATACACTAATTTAAATTTGTATAGTTCATTATGAAAAAGAAACATGAATTAACAAAGGTGTATACATATTATTGGAGTATGTTTTACAATAAAACAATACTTTTTTCATGTTTAATTCAATGTAACTTGCATACTTTTGTAATTAATGGTGAGATTTGCTATCATTTTCTGAGTGAAAATGGTTTCTACACTTTTTTTTTAACAATGAAAATAGTATAGTTAACATTACCTAGAATTGTTGAGTGTTACCCAGAACCCAATCCCTGACTACACAACCTCCTTTTTCCAGACTCTTAAATCCTTTCACCTCCTTTTTTAATTGCATAAATAAAAAGTGAGAGAGGCAATAAAAAGAGGCATGTCACCACTAATCCCACCTCTCATTACAGAAAAAATAATTGACAATGATAAATAACGGCTTCGGATATTGCATCTATTGAAACCAAAATTGCTTTAAAAGCTCTGCGATGGAACCAGATTATCTGTTAATTGATTCCTTATCCATTGCCTTTCCATGCATTTCTGCAATCTAAACCACTGATACCATTGATTAATATAGGATCAAACAGAAATCCAGTCTGAGATAAGCATAGCACATCTACGCCAAAATGCTCCCTTATCAGCATATCCGTCAGGAGGGTAATTTTTCCTAATTTAAGTCCTTCTCATGCATTTCCAGGCCTCGCGAACAACACTGAAGAGCTTGCCAGGCTAAATCAACATTCTGTAACCGGCCCAAGTCTCATACTACATGATTTAAGACGCCCAGGCTCGAACATATTGTCTACACCTCCTGTCACAAAGATTAATGAGTGGCCATTGTCTTCAGCTGACATCAGATCAGTTGTTATCTTTAGATATGACAAAGCTTGCAGTTTCCATTAAGTGTGTCTCGCTGCAACATCAGCCCTCTCAATTGTCCCTATTGTGGTAGTTGTGGACTGTGTAGATGTGTGTTCTGAATCCACAATGAGGTCTAGGGAGGAAAGCGGCACCTTGGAGCGCCTGTGCGAGTGTGTCTGTGATCAACACAGAAAGTACGTTCCCAGCAGAAGTGAAAGGCGATAACACCTCATGTTATTTTCCTTAATTATACAAACGGAATATAATTAATTGCAGCTGTAATTAAAGCCATCAAAATAACCGGTTGAACCGTAACATGTAGAGAGATCTGAAGTGTCTGAAAGCGACCACTAAAGGACAGGGTCTAAATATCCACTTGATCAGTTATGGAAATGCTCAAAACATTTGTAAGTCACTTCGTAGGTTTTTTGAAAAGTTTTTAAACACAGTACAAAAGCCTTCAGTGCACTATATGGATTATTGCCTTATTATGGTGCATTTGAGCTTCTTTTTGAAATTCTAGCAGTAAATACAAACTCCACAGTGACAGCGAGGTGTAGTGTCTACAAATTACTATGGTAAGTATGATACCAGTATGCATGGCTGCATATATAACTTATATTATGTATAGCAGCCACTCAAGATAATTCAGAAACGCATATCTAATGACCCGGGTTCGAATCTCACTCGGATCAGGTTGAGTAGGACCGGTTACATTTGGTGCCGTGACCTGGATGGGAGTGTGGTTTAGGAGGGTAAGTGTAACGGACATTGGGAGCTGTGTATGTAAACCTTACACTACGAAGGCATCACCACCTTCATTTCATTAAGCCACTTTCATATACAATATAAAACAAATGTTTATCCTATATGAAGATGTTAACGTTTATACAACAGCTGGTGTGAAGATACCGACTACAGCCAATGAAGTGTAATCAACTAGTTTTTTTAACAAAAGAAAGAAGTTGACTGCCAAAAGCAAAGCAAACCAGCTTAACCATGTCATTCTGATTGTTTTGGCTCATATTTATCTACTACAATGCCCAATATGGCAAATATTCATGCAACTTTTACATTTGCTTCTTTTTCCTTTTGCATCAAATACATTTTATTAAATGATTTCTGATGGTCCTATAGTTATGAAAAAACAAAGCTAATAAAATGTAAATAATCTGGTAAATATACTAATATTAATAAAATGTATAAATAAATAAGTATATAAGGTAATAATAATAATAATAATAGTGATTTGTATCAATTAATCAAATCAAGGGAATACAGACATACAGTAGCTTTATGCAAACCTGCAATAATTAAATAATGCTATTGATGTGAATAGACCCTTGGTGTGAATATATAGTTTCCACTTCATGTAGATTAAAACAGCTTACCGACATGACTGGAAACTTCACAACTTGAGAAGTGCAATAACTTTCCTTTTAAAACTTTGTATAGCATTACACATGCAGTGAACCTTGAAGAGAACGTCTGCATGGATCTCACAAAGCATTGCTGCTCTGTACTTTATTGACAATAAGGCATGAATACCATAGCATGTGCTTTTCATGTGATCTTCTGGCACAACCAGAGTCTGAACTGCTATTGATCCACAGCCCATTCTCACCCCAAGGCGTAATTTTTTGACCATGCTTCAATAACTGACGCTAAAGGGTGCCTTTAGCGTCAGTTAGATGACGCTCATCCTCGAGCGCCATCTAAATGACGCTTTTGACCATGCGTCTAAATTAGACGCACACGGAACCCTTTAGCGTCAATATGAGACGCGCCTACCTACCCATACCTAAACCTACCCATAACGGAAGCGTCATCCAACTGACGCTAAAGGCACCCTTTAGCGTCAATTATTGAAGCATGGTCAAAGTCTCAATTTAATGACGCCTTGGGGTGAGAACGCGTTGTGATCCACGTGCCGATCTTTGGCATTGATTGCACTGTACATGAAGACAGCTCCGAAAAGACAAGGTAAAAATGTGATGGATCAATCTCAATGGCTGTGTAGTAAAGAAGTGTTAAGATAAATGCACAAATGTGAGATGAATGTGCAAGGAGTGAGATTAAAAGCAGATGACAAGTGTCTTTGCTATGCATCTTCTGTCAGCTGGTTTCAATGTGTGATATTAGTTCTTGTTGGATCTGATTTTGTCTTTCAGATTAAATGCAATCACTATTAATGCAATCACATTAAATGCAAACATCAAGATCTACAACAAGCAAACACAATCTGTTCTTGCATTCAAATAACGCAAGTTGAGCAGTCTTAAAACACATTGCTTGCCGTGGGATGCTCAAAAAGCAGTGTGGCAACTGCTAAGCATGTTTGTGTGAATGCATATGGCTGTAGGAATGATTCTTTAGTTTAAAGACGGCTTTTTTTTTCAAAGGATTTTAATTCACAAACTATTTAACGCCTGTCTGCATGCTAACTAAATCATCACCACTAAATACATCAAAACTAAACATAAGCTTCGTCTCATTGCGAAGGCTGTGTCCTCTGGATCTTGCATTTGTCATTGAATCTGCCTCATTTTGGAAAAGTAACCATCCAAAGAAAGAAAGAAATCACAGTAATTTCCAATTTATGAGGAATCACAGTCTTCTATAATAAGATAATAGCAATGTTTTCATCCAAAACTTTCATCAAATTTAACTTATGAATTGGTACATCGCATAAAAACATTTGCGAATAAAGTACAGCTTCGATCCCAAGCTTTCAAGAGGACAAAATCGTTAGTTTCTGGAAAATTGGTGCAAAATATTTGTAATAAAAATGGAAGTTGCTGCAATCGGGGAAGCCACTGTGGCTCCTACATCATAAATGACTTGCATCTCAGAGTTGCAGACGAAATAAAGGCAGTGGCAATAAACGTTGTCATGTTATTTGGGAATCCAATCATGGGAGACTCTTCTGGGAGTAAGTTAAACTAATTCATTTTGATTTGCCAACATTTGGTATGCTGTGCGATGCGATTGGTCCGCTGGTTAGTCCAGTTATCCAATCACATTTTCTGTTGAGGCAAAGTCACTTAAGATGTTTGTTGCGTATCGAGGGATTTATTCGGGTAGTTCACATGCATGTCTTCTAATTAGATTTTTTTATTTATCAGCTTCAATTGAGTGCATCAACTTTTATGTGTATGTTTAGAATTGAGCATCTTGGCATTTCCATCCAGCATTTTATTTGTATCCGACATCCCAAAATGTTCACAAAAATGGATGGATGGAAACATAGCTACTGACGTGTGCAGTCAACAAATGCGACCAGAGGAAGATGAAGCATTCAAAATGAGACAGCTAAAATGTTAGGCCCTGTTTACACGAGAACGCTCGCGGGTGAATTCTCAGTTAATAAATGTATTTATTTATTTTTCATTGGTTTCAGACCCATTTGTAATGAATCCATGTATCTATTATGTCAATTCCCCCGTTGTCTAATTCAGGTTTGGCCATGACTTCACATAGATCCAGCTGTCAATAACAATGCACCTGTTCTAGCCACAGGACATCAGGGTCCAGGAAGAACGCCAGCTCGGTTTGATCTGTTTAAGTCATTTGTGGCGCGGTGCTAAGTTGATTGATTTATGCATTTAGTGTGAGGCTACATTTCCTTGCCAACCAACCAGGATGTTTTTAGATGTTGCAACTTTTGGGTTCGTAAACAAATTACGCCAAAGCAGATCACAGAAAGTCCATTGAGAAATTGCACCAACATGGCCCTGGGGGTAGAAGGCATCTTTGAACCTACAGACATCCATGTTAGGATTTTAAATCTAGAGCTCCATGATCTTCTTTTCTGACATTTAACCCTGCTTTTCCAGGCGTGGATCCTCCACAATGGCTTAAGCCATAAATATGTAGAACTGCCAATCTTAAGTCTTACTCTCAAGCACTGAAAATCTATATCATGAAAACTCAACTTTTCAATACGATCTCATTCGCAGTTCGTAACTATTTTACATTTTTGTGTAAATGTATAGTGTAAATTTACCATGTGCCAGGTTTCCATCTTTTTTATCCAAAATGCTATTGAAAATGTCCTCTACAAACAGGTGGATGAAAGAATTAGTCGCCAGATTACTCTGTAAATAATAATGTGTACAATGAGTTTTAGAATGAGTTGCCAGCTTTTTAACCAGTGTTGGGGAGAAAGCATTAGCCAACAAGTAACTTGGTTTATGCAATCAAATTAATTTCCTTAAAGTAACGAGGAAAGTAATAAAAATACTTTTTCAAATAAAACATTTTCTCATTTACTGACCTATATAGTACAGGAGTGAATTTGCATTTCCTTCAGCCTGACTTGTTCATTTTACTTTTGGTATGAAAGGCCCTTTATATTCTCCAAAACTAGAAGTTTTGTTAAAAAAAAAAAAAACTAAAAAAACACAAGCAAGTCCAGCCCAGGTGAGAAAAAGTAACGTAAACATAATGCATTACTTTCCATAAAAAGTAACTAAGTAACACAATGAGTAACATTTTTAGGGAGTAATGCATTACTTTACCCAAACACTGATTTGAACAATGTTTACAAATGCCCTCTAAAAGAAAATACATTACATTACATTTAAAGAAAAGGATGTATGAGGGAAATTTGGTGTTCACTAACTTGGCCCTCACAGTTGCTGTTTAGTAAAATAAATAAATACATAACATAGTATTGCTAGCACTAGAAAATGCTGTTGTAAACCCAATTGGCTTAAAACAAAAATGTGCCAGTGTACAAAGATAAAGTACCAAAAATGTCCAGTGGGTGTGAGAGGGAGGAAAATGGTCTTGTAAATGGTCTAAAGGAAATTATGTCTGTTTTTGGAGCACATATAACCCTGACTAACACTATAGTAGACCTCAGCGTACGAACAAAGGCTTCTTTTGCTCAAAATGTCTTCTGTTTCTATGATCCACGAGAAACAAGCCTAACTTACAACATTTGACCTGCGCCAGTAGTCTCTTTAACCACGCTCCATATGCTGTTTTAGCAAACAGCCAACAAGCACAGTGAGGATATACCCAAGACAGCACTTGATTAGATTTGCTGTCGACAGGGGCATACATCTTCTACTGCGACTGCTTGTGCAAGGACCACTCTTCTAAGGGCATGAGGAAATTGAATCGGTTGAGGAGTACATATCATCCCGTGTAGTTATTGACAGTAGAATGTGCTCTGAAATGGAGGCATGGGGAGGCTCAAGAGAGACGTAATGAATATGTGCTGTGAATAATGCTGGAGAAGAGGAAAGATGGCAGAACCTGATATGCCTAAAAGCACATTTAACTGCTACGAGTGCCGGTTTTGATGAAAAGTAAAGCTCTTTGAGCAAACCATTAGAGACAGAGGCTTTGGTACAATATTTATAAGCATTTTATAAGTGGGCTGGACAACAAGTGAGCATATGTCGACAAAAAAAGAATGATGATGTGAATTTTTAAATGACATTATTTAGTTCTTAAATTATGCATTTTTGTTGTACCCACCAATGCAATGCATGCTTATAAATGTTAATAGTCAACAGAATAAATGATGTAATCCTTCCGAATATGTGCTCAGATGTGAAAATAAGTAATTTATCTTTATCTGTGGTGAGTGATATGGGAAATATGTTTGATTTGATATAGTGTAATAGCCTCAAAGCTTCTTTTAAGCCATTTTCTGTTCGCTGTTCTGATCAGCATACATTAAATTGAAGTCAGACAATGATATCCACCTATTTTAAGATTGTTTGATTGATATCATGTACACAACTTAAAATGATCCTGATTTCATTTGCTCTCTAAGCTTAATCATACTGAACTAGATTCAAAACAATGAATAGCTGACATTGAATGGGCTTAAATCATAACACTTAACCTTTAAATTGACACATGTGGGATGGAGCGAACAAAATGTAATCCGGGGAGCACACAGAGCAATAAAAGGCCATTTTATCAACAATTTACAGAAGAACCCTTCATTGTACTGCATGCAGTGGATCACTGCCCGGGATGCTGCCAACAGCACGATATAACATCTAGCCGATACAGTAGGATACTTGTAGTATCTCAAATTAAAAATAAAAGAAACAAAAATAATGCCAATTCTCGACAGATTAGCCACAAAAAAAAAAAAAAACGAAGTATCTAGAGAAAGGCTAGTTGCACCATAATGATGCAGTTGAAAAATAATACATATTTATATATTAAACATTCTGCATTCAAAACCTGACTACTTGTCGACAGATGAATTACAAGCAGCCATAAAACAAACAAGCAATTAAACCAGGCAAGCAAGGATGAGCGTTTTCAAAGTTTGCATGACACTGACGAGAATTTCTGTGCAAGTGAATGGAGGGAGACTGCACTCTCTTCTGCTGTTCTCCATCCATTCGTAGTCTTCAATTTTGGTTATGAATGAAAGAACCTTTGGACCAGGGGTGTCCAGCTCAGTTCCTGGAGGGTCACTGTCATGCAGAGTTTAGATCCAACCCTAATTAAACACACCTGAAACAGTTAATCAAGGTCTCAATCCGCTCCCTATTCAGTAGTCAGGGCACTGATCAAGAAGTTGGCCATTTTAAGAGCTGTCTCAATCGCAAAGTCCTTCCATGCACTAAATATCTTTCATCACTAAGCATCTCTAAAAAGTCAATGCACTGTGAAAACCAGGGTGCATCGATGCTCACTATGTTTCCTTAACGGACGTTCTGAAGCACGAACCATACCTAAATCATGCAACCCTGCTCAGCACACATAATGGCACGCAATAGATGTTTTGAAAAAAACAAATCATTATTATATATCAGCATGAATGCACATCGCTAGACAAGTAGTGGACATAATATAGCTAACATGTATATAATTTAATTTTGGCTAAAATGTTGCAGGTATATGTAACAAGTATGGTATTTATTTTAATGTAATTTAAATCACGTTTAAAATATAATGCCATAAATGTATCAGTTCTGCTGTTGTTCATAAATACCAGTCTTGATAATGTATAATGAGGACTTTTCTACATTGCTGAAAAATTGAGTCATCAGTGTCCCAATGTGTAGTGAGCTGGGGTCCTCACCAGGGTCTGGATTCATGACTCATAACCTATAGGGAGCTGATTGAGATGCAACCAAGGTCTTCAGGATTACTAAAATCTTCTAGGCGGGTGTTTTGGGGCTGGTTGGAGTTAAACTTTGCAGGACAGTGGCCCTCCAGGAGCAGAGTTTGACACATGTGCTTTGGACTGACCACCAGCTGCTTTCTTGAAGTGTTCTTTTCTACTTTCTATCCCTTGGGGTTTAACTTAAATAGGCAAAAAAGAAAAAGGAAAATAAATAAATTAAAACCTTTAAGGCATCATCGCAACATCAAAATGTACAATCTACCATCATATCAGTAAGGTTTGACTACACCTTAAAACACTAAAAAAAAAAATAAAATAAAAACTTATCTGGAGACTTTCTACCCTTCTCACTGTACAAATATTTGAATAATTTCCCTTCTATGACTTGATTCATTGTTTTGTCTCACATTATTTAGCACTCAAAAGGTTTATGTGAGCCTGAGGTTCTATAACAGTCTACCTTGACAGGAGAGATTTGTAAATATATGCCTGGAAATGCGAGAGGGAATTTGACATCTAAGGGAATATGTAGCTGTGCCTCTTATGATAGACTTCATGATTCATCAAAGAGATGTTTATTTGACAGAAAAGATAATAATTGACAAAAATAGGTTCCACTCCATTTCACCCTACAAGCAGAGGTGATACTCGTCCTTTCCAAAAGTCAACTGATCTCTGTATTTATCGGTTTGAAAGTTAAATACGGTTTATTTTAGTGGGTAGTGTGTTACTTTGTAAATCAGATGAGAATAGATGTAGCATTTTCAGAGCTACAAGGTTTTAGTAACATTTTAACAGGGCTGTTTTGTTGTTTTCCCTATGCTACAAATTGAAATGATGCAATTTTACAGATTAACAGTCATGGTTGAATGCTAACATGTGACTGTGAAACTGGGATCAAGCAAGTTTTGTGGACAGTAATTGAAATGGGGAAATTGATTCAACTGACAAGTTTTACGAGTGGGCATGCATTACACTTCCTCCTGGGTGAGCGGTTCTTGAAAGGTCAGTGAACCCTGAAATGGAATTTCTCCACAACACAACTTAACAGGTCTGTTCAACAAGCCAATGGCATTTATTTATTAATTTATTTATTTATTTATTTGTCATCACTGTATATCCATTGCAGCACGTTTTACTGATAAAATAAAATCTTGTAGGTTGGAGGGAAATTACAGAGATGAGATTGCTAAAGCAAACATCACTTTATTGTAAACCCCAAACACTATTAAACTTTGTTGATTTATGATACCTCAAAAATCATCTTGCTTGTTGAGTAGAAGTTATTGCTTTTACAAGCGATCAGTCTTGAGAAGCATCAGAGTCGTTTGCTTGGGCCAATAAGAAACCATCTAGTAACCCTTAAAACATCCTAGCAACAACATAGCAACATGTTGAGAAAAGAGAGAGAGAGAGAGAGAGAGAGAGAGAGAGAGAGAGAGAGAGAGAGAAATGTGAAAACTCACATTTTCATTAGAAAATTTAAAAATTGAAGTTTCACTAGTGTTATTATTTTTAGTATGGTATTGTAAATACATATTTGGTAGGTAGATCAATAGGTAGGTAGTTCAGGTAGCATGTAGTTTGTTATGCATGTAGTTCAATGGATAGGTAGATAGTTTGGTAAGTAGTTCGGCAGGTAGGAAGGTAGATCACAATAAATTCTGTTACTTCAATCAGAAAAGAATGGAGACAGAATGTTATCAGTCTCATCCAACCTTATAATTTCTACAGCAATATCCATTATGGACTGCGACTGACAATTAAAACCATCTGGGAATTCAAGAAAGGGGTCACAGAACCCCCAAGGATTTAGATTAAAATAAACGCTTTCAATTCCACTTAAAAATTACAAGTTAAAGGGTTAGTTCACCCAAAAATGAAAATTATGTCAGTAATTACTCACCCTCATGTTGTTCTAACCCCGTAAGACAACACAAATTAAGATATTTTTGATGAAATCTGAGAGCTGGATCACTCCTTAATAAGCTGCTTGGTAATTGCATCTGCCGCCCCAAAAAGTTAGTAACGACATCGTTAAAATAGTCCAAGTGACTACAGTGGCTCAAGCGACAAAAATAATGACTTTATCCAACTATTAATTTTCTTCCGTGTGGGCCTCTGAGTGAGATGCAATTGCAGATGCAATAATCAAGCAGTCTATGAGGGAGTGAGCCAGTTTGAAGATTTCATTAAAAATATCTTCATTTGTGTTCAAAGATGAACAGAAGTCTTACGGGGTTAGAACAACATGAGGGTGAGTAATTACTGACAGAATTTTCATTTTTGGGTGAACTAACCCTTTAATCGTGAGAACTACTCATATGTCGGTATAAAGAAAGTGGAGTGCTGTGCCAGGCAAGACAAAGTTACAGCACAACAAACACATACTTAAAATGCTGCAACGTGTTTAAAAAGCCTTCAGTAGGCTGTTAGAATGTAATGAAGTGGGAATTATAAACTGCGGTTTAATAATTGATGCTATTCTAACCGTGAAAGATCAATGAATGTTTGTGCCATCCCGAGGCCAACAATGCCCCGATGCTATAAAAACCTTGAGAAAACACTTGATATAGGACACGGTAAGTGTGGCGAAGTTACCTGTTACCTTGGGCAGTGCTAGAATCTCAGGAATATGCTAGAAGCGAGATGACGAAACCTGCAAATGTTTCATGAAGTTGCAGACTGTAGTGAAACTTAAGTTTTATGCAGAAAAAAACTTTGAATATTATAGAAATAGTTCACACAAAAACAATATTTGTCATTATTTACTTGTGTCGGTTCACACCTTACATGGACCAAAGAAGGTTTGTTTTTTTAAGAGTATCTTAACTTTTTTTCTTTCATATAATAAAATGAGAATGGGGCCGTCAAATTTTAAAATGACAAAAAGCACCATAAAAGCAGCACAAAATAAGTCCATATGATTTGTGTAACATATTCCAAGTGTTTTGAAGCTATGCGATAGCTTTGTGTGAGAAAATAATTTCATTTCAGCTTTTTTTTTTTTTTTCTCCCACATGTACTTTCTATCCAACATCAGAGTGTAGAGTGATTTGTACTTGAAATACATGGGAATGTAATTCCTCAAACTGAACTTTTATGAACTTTTTGAAGGTATGCTAACTCTGACATTCATAAACCCTTTTTCTATGCAAATTTGGAGCAGGTAGGCAAACATACTGTGCAGGATCACAGTAATTGTTCCTCTTCAGTCTTTGCACAGCGAGGCAGCCGTAAATCTGGTGCTTGATGTACAGTTAAAGTCTCTTTTATCTGTGAATCTAGGATTAATCATTGAACGGCAATAAGGAATTGTGTGCACAAGAAATCTACCTCTCTGACTGAGTGCCACAGAATATTCATTATGCATTAAGAATGGCTTCCGTTCTCAGTTTCTTTCTCTTGGGGTCTTGCTATCAATTTATTCTTATATAAATATGGGCCAGGTGTTAAAAAAAACAACAAAAAAACCAACAACAACCACAAAAAAAAAAAAACATACATATAATATATATATATATATATATATATATATATATAGTACATACATACACATACATACATACATCTCGAAGGCATCGAAGTAAGCTACACACGGAGATACATACATGCACACACACACAAAATTATAGCAATTTTCCTAAATTAAAGAGATGGAGAAAGCAAACAAATCGATCCCAAAACAGCCATGATTGAGCTGCCTAACTTCAACTTTCAATTATCACAATTGTTAAGTATTTTTTCTCTATTGTGTATATATGTATATATATATATATATATACACTCACCGGCCACTTTATTAGGTACCCCATGCTAGTAACGGGTTGGACCCCCTTTTGCCTTCAGAACTGCCTCAATTCTTCGTGGCATAGATTCAACAAGGTGCTGGAAGCATTCCTCAGGGAGTTTGGTCCATATTGACATGATGGCATCACACAGTTGCCGCAGATTTGTCGGCTGCACATCCATGATGCGAATCTCCCGTTCCACCACATCCCAAAGATGCTATTTTGGATTGAGATCTGGTGACTGTGGAGGCCATTTGAGTACAGCGAACTCATTGTCATGTTCAAGAAACCAGTCTGAGATGATTCCAGCTTTATGACATGGCGCATTATCCTGCTGAAAGTAGCCATCAGAAGTTGGGTACATTGTGGTCATAAAGGGATGGACATGGTCAGCAACAATACTCAGGTAGGCTGTGGCGTTGCAACGATGCTCAATTGGTACCAAGGGGCCCAAAGAGTGCCAAGAAAATATTCCCCACACCATGACACCACCACCACCAGCCTGAACCGTTGATACAAGGCAGGATGGATCCATGCTTTCATGTTGTAGACGCCAAATTCTGACCCTACCATCCGAATGTCGCAGCAGAAATCGAGACTCATCAGACCAGGCAACGTTTTTCCAATCTTCTATTGTCCAATTTCGATGAGCTTGTGCAAATTGTAGCCTCAGTTTCCTGTTCTTAGCTGAAAGGAGTGGCACCCGGTGTGGTCTTCTGCTGCTGTAGCCCATCTGCCTCAAAGTTCGACGTACTGTGCGTTCAGAGATGCTCTTCTGCCCACCTTGGTTGTAACGGGTGGTTATTTGAGTCACTGTTGCCCTTCTATCAGCTCGAACCAGTCTGGCCATTCTCCTCTGACCTCTGGCATCAACAAGGCATTTCCGCCCACAGAACTGCCGCTCACTGGATGTTTTTTCTTTTTCGGACCATTCTCTGTAAACCCTAGAGATGGTTGTGCGTGAAAATCCCAGTAGATTAGCAGTTTCTGAAATACTCAGACCAGCCCTTCTGGCACCAACAATCATGCCACGTTCAAAGTCACTCAAATCACCTTTCTTCCCCATACTGATGCTCGGTTTGAACTGCAGGAGATTGTCTTGACCATGTCTACATGCCTAAATGCACTGAGTTGCCGCCATGTGATTGGCTGCTTAGAAATTAAGTGTTAACGAGCAGTTGGACAGGTGTACCTAATAAAGTGGCCGGTGAGTGTATATATACATATATACATACAATAGAGAAAAAATACTTAACAATTGTGATAATTATGGCATATATATTGACATGACAAACTTTATTTCACTCTCACTTTCTCTGAGCCTTTATTTTTCTCAGTCAAGGTTTCCGTTTTCTGTGCATATGTCATTCAGTATCACTCTATAAGCAAAATTATTATCCGTTGCAAATCTGATTGGCTGCTGACCTCTAGCAGAGTGAAAAGTGATAACTTCTCCTTTGCACTCACTCTTTCCCATATGCACTCACTCTTTCCCTTATGCAGTGTTATTACCAGTTTCATGTCAGCTCAGTTTCCATAGCAACCCATCTCAGCACAGAGCTAATGGTGGAAAACTTCAGTGCCTAAGTGTTTTATCCAAGTGACAGTGAGTCAACTAAAGTTCACTCACCCAAACCAGATAGATGTCTTTCCAGCGCACCATGACCTCCTTGCATATGAACATCAAATCACAAATGCTCAGTCAAAACATTATCAAACCACATGAAGTTGTCAAGGGTACCTTTTTTTGGTATTGGGGTTCATGTGAGAAAGAAAACTGACCTGCAGAGAGAAAATGGTGGAAATGATGGAAAATGTTTTTTTATTTATTTATTTATTTTCCATTACTAAATAATAGCACTAGGTCACACTTTACTTCGATGGTCCACTTTTACACATTCTACTAACTGTAGTGAGAAAAAAAAAAGAAAAAAAAAGAACAAAACCTGTAGTTTCAAAACTAGTGAGGCATCTTTAAGTGGATAGTTTACCCAAACATTTAAATTAAGTCATGAATTCCTCACCCTCATGTCATTCCAAACCTGTGAGACTTCCGTTCATCTTCAGAAAACAAATTTATATATTTTTGATGAAATCGGAAAGCTTTCTGTCGCTACATACACAGCTACGCAACTACCACTTTTAGTAGTTCTTGAAACGCTAGAAAAAGTTCATAGGAGATCGTAAAACTAATCCATCTGAATCAAAATGATCAAAGCGATCTCTTTATGAAATTATTGAAGCGGCAAAATGTCAGTTGCGTTGCTGTTTATGGAGGGACATAAAGCTCTCAGATTTCATCAAAAAGATGTTCATTTGTGTTCCGAAGATCTTACGGGTTTGGAATGACACTTGACATTTTTTTGGTGAAAATTGCTCGCAAGTTCCGTCGTCACCAACATAGTTCAGCGATTTGGTGTTTCCCCGAACCATAGTTTCCAACAAACACTCAGAAATCAATTGTAGCAATTGTGAACCCGATCAATTGATTCATTGATCTGATCAATTGATTTCATTGATCTAACCAAAAAGAACTATTCTTAACTACACTCTCAGCAGAAAAGGTTCTATCTAGAACCCCTTTTTCTAAGAGTGTATACAAACTGTATAATCTCTGTCACAAACTCACCAAAAGAGTGGGCAAGATTTTCAATAAATAACAACTTAAAATTAAGTGATAATGATTTGATCGTTAAAGGGGCATTCCACCTCTGGGAAGATGAATGTGTATTTAAAATAGGTCATTTATGTAGAAGAAATATGAAATTATTTTTGAATTTGGAGCTTTCTAGAGTCTAGACTGAGAAAAGCCAGAAAATGTATTTTTGGCTTATGAACAACAACTCCCAGAATGCATTTGCTTCGCTGCCCTAGGAGGCCACGCATACCGGTAACAGAGCGCGGAGGTTCAACATGTTTAACAAGGCTAGGCTACTAGGTGATGAGTGTGCCCAGGTTTTCGAGATTGCCCATAATGTCCGGGATTCGGCTTTTGCGTTCTACAGTCGCCATTCATCAAGTTTACTGTGGCGAGCAGAACGAGTGAGGGCCGCGGGAGAATGGCGCAAGGACGGTGGTGTGATTACTGATGAGCGACACCTGTGAGACGCACCGGTCTCGTATCTCTCACGGAGGAGCGGGAAATTGTCAAACCGGTCGGTCGAATCTAGTGCGAGCGTGCATGTGAGACAGACTGTACTCCAAACCGCGTAGCGCGCGCGCACGGCAGAGAGACCGTGCATGTCCAGATAGCATTCTGTTCATCATCACTCCAAGCTATACTCAAAAGTTGGCAGCTATGCAGATTTGGACTTGTGCAAAAAGTGGCTACGGGCTATCAGTAACCAGCCATTGAAGCACTAAAACATCTGACGTGTGCAGTCTACATTTCAATCCAGAAGATTTCGAACCCAAACCCTTGGGATTGAACTGAGACCCGCGCTTGTGAAAATCGCAATTCCGTCGATATTTACCTTGCCAGATGATGACGACGAACAGCCAGGTGTGGAACTAGCAGTGCTAGCAGCGCTAAACGCATTTGCCTGGAGGTAAGGTTCTTTCTGACTCGACTCTATTAGCAGCTAGTGGCTACTGAGAACACACATTGACAAAGTCGTCTGCTGTAAAGCAACACATCTCCTATGATTTGTCTGTGTACAAACTAAATATCTTGTATGTTTTGCTCGACCTTCGTAACATCCTCCCATACACCCATCATTAAGAATGTAAACATCAAAATATGGGAAAATAGATTAAATATCCACAGATTTATAAATAAATAAACAACCTTCACAATATCTAATTTCATGTACCACAAAAATCATACAGGTTTTGATTAACAAGAAAATAGTGACATAATTGTCCTTTCTTTAGGTTTTAAAAGTAGACTTTCCTCTGGCACCATTTATAATAACTTTTAATCACTTTAGAGTGTAGAATTGGTTTCCTATATTAAAGAGAGACACATTTGTATTTAAAAGTGCATCACCCAGTAAGTCATAGCATTAGCAAAAGCAGTTATTAATGAGTGTTGCTAGAAAATTGAGGTCAAGAGGAAACTGATTCACACTCTTGCTTTGAGTTTCATTGGTAATGAAGAGTCGATAAAGCGGTGGTCTTTGCTTTATGAGAGTCATAATAAAATGCAAACATTTTCTAGGCTTAATCTACCATAGTATATAACAAAGAAGATTAAAAAAGTAAGAGTTCTCATTTCAGTGTACAATTACGCCGATGTTTCTTTAACAAGACAAAGCAATTTGCTATAAAGCACAAGCATCAATATCATGGCAAATGATACCCAACATTGAGGCTTTAAAATGGAAAATTACTAAAGAGAATGGAAATCACTTTCCCCCGGAAGACGAATGCTTTGCACTCGGCCAATTGTTTGTAATTTTAAACCTATTTTTCAAAGAGTAGCTCCTGGACATTATGGGGAAACAAGTAGAAGAGCACTTTACACTGGGTGTTTGAGGTGCAAACGTACACGTGCCGTCTTGAAATCATGTTAGTGTGATACAGAAGAACCCTGTACTTTAATATGACAGGCTCAGAATAATGAACTAATTGAGAGCACTTTGTCTAGTTGAGAAGAGAACAAACCTGAAATCCTGTTAATGTTTGTGATAATGAACATGGATGATATAAAATAAAATAAAACACTCTGTCCTTAGTTAGAATAATGGCAAAAAGGACAATCTTCACTTACTTTTACGAAGTGCCAAAAAAAACTGGGTCAACTCCTCCACTGTTCAGAAAGAAAACGCTAAATTATGTATTGCACACATGTACACCAGGTTATTAGTCCACTTCCTCATGGAAACTCTTCAGTTAAAAAGGGACATTTGCTCTGAGCACCCCTCAAACTGAATGCGTACTGTCCTACTGATCAGACATAATGCTAGAGAAAACGTTCTTGTGGGTTAAAAAAAAAAAAAAAGTCCCCGGGCACCTTGTACTGGAGAACTTCAGGCTGCTGCGTGAGTCTATTTAAATCACAGAAATTGATTGAAGGGGCACCTCACTGTATGGATTGGGTTTCTTATTTCATCATTTGTCCTTAGAGCAATGTGATGACTTTTAAAGCCTTTAAGGGTAACAAGCGGCTCAGTGGGAACGTGTGAATGTGAAAGCCTAAAACGGTAACTCAGTTATCTTCAGAAAGGACATACTGTACAGGACACACTGTTTTTTAAGGCTTAGCGTTTGCAAACCAGTGAAGCAATCGATAACAATGAGCACTCAAATCACATGAGCAATACTGTATCTCACAAGGTTATCGGATTTGTAGAGTTTAGGTTTCACTCAAGACTTTCATGTATCTTCATGTATCTTTATTTCAGCAACCTGCAGTGATGAATACAACGTTTGTCTTTTGTCAGACATGAATTGCATACTATAACTGGTTACATAGAAATGGTCTTTCTTTTGTGCATGGTTGCATAGAAACTTTCTTACTTTTGTGCATGAAAAAAGATTGACAAGAGGTGCGCACAACCACAATCATTTTTATAATAATGGTTTGTTATAAATGAGTTTGGACACAGACACAGTGTCTGCAACACTTCTCCATGTCACTACAGAAAGACTAGCATTTATTTATTTTTTTGTTCTCCATGGCGGGTTCCGTCACATCTATGACATTGACCAATAGGAGCACAGAATCTCTTCCGTACACAGCTTTCAAACATAGCGTAACAAAAGAGATGATGGTATTGGTTCTGCCAGTTGAAATAATGCAACGAATTAAAGTTTTGTGGAGCTATGGCAACAATACTCATGTCTTTATGATGTTTAAATCAAGCGGCAACATTCTAATCTGAAACATGAAGCCTACCCGGAAGTGCGAAAAACTGCAATACATCGAAAATCCGCTAGGGGCAGGTCCCAAAAGGGAGCAAATGTCCATAGACCCCCATGTTAAAATGTCCGTTTTCACAGCATAAATTCACGTTTTTACAGGTTGGTCCCATGGACTTTTATTGTATTTTTCGATAGGTTCCGAGTGCCTGACAACTGTGAGGGGGGTGAATTTTTTTCTAACTCGTTAGTTTAGATCGTATTTAGATATAAAATGTATGACAAATAAGGTCGGTTAACTTTGATTGACAGCTGATACCGGGCTGCGCCGAGTGAAATTTTACGTCTCGGCCATGATCTGACACAACACATCACACCACCTCTGTATCCTTTCTGAACATTTGTATTTTTGATTTCCCAAGATTTTGTTTTGATACCTTTTATTAGTTAAAGGTACAATATGCTATTTTTTTCGCCGCTAGGGGTCGCTAACCTCCTCCAATAACAAAGGCGTAGGTTTATGACGCAGTGACGAGCTGAATGATGGGACTTGCTGTCAAGCTGATGGATCTAATAATGTTTATGGATGTTTTTTAACATTACAGTGGTATGAAGCAGGTCGCGATTGTTAATAAGAGACATATATCACATGCGAGTCCCGCGGATATAAAGGAATGAGGACGTTTCATTCTACCTAATACATGCAAGTGCTGAATTACTACTCAAAGGTCAGTTTTTTTGACTAATTAAACTTGTGAGGGGACGCAGCGCTGTTCCACTTGGTCTAATGTTAACTGTTACACTATACTAAACAGCATTATGATGTTATTATATGTGTTAGTTCGTTTGCTACATGAAACTAGCAGTGACGTTAAGCTAGATCAACATTAGAATAACATACTGATCATATTCTAACATTTCATCATGTTGAGCTATATAACATTGATCTGTTTTATGCACATTTGCTCACCTGTCTAATAAAGTATGTGCAAGAGCGGTGTCGTTGTCAAGTCGTGACTCGCGAAGCTCTGTCAAGTCCAATTTAGTCGCGGACGTGGAGCTCTCGGCATCTCGAACGATGTTGATCTTCGTTTTAGTCCTCTTTTTGTCACAAAGTCTGTTTGCCATGGTCCATAATGTTTGACCAAAACAACAACAGCGTGAGCGTCCTGCTAGGCATAACACAGTTGCCCACGTCTGTCGCCGTGGTTGCTACACTTACTATGTAAGTGGTTACTCGTACTGTGACAGAACGAGCGGAAACCATAGACGACGGAAACCGAGGGTAACGCGGATATGACGCCATTGACTGGCGACTCCCAGCTCCCCCCTGCTCACACTCCTCATTTCCTTGGATAAAATCGCAATTTTCTCACGATTTCAAAATAGTTTTGAATTTTGTAAGTCATCAACTTAACCAAATATATAACACTGGCCTTGTGATTTTGGGATATTCTAATGCAAAAATGTTACATATTGTACCTTTAAATCAGATACATGTGTTCAGGCAGAAAAACATTCATTCTTAACAGGTAAAGCATGCATAATCTTATGGAGCGAATTATGTGCCGAAACCTCACACACACACAAAACGTGTTTTACTCACACCCAATGATTCACAAACAAACTCAATGTGGTTTGTAAATACAAAACATCACTCACAAACTAATGCATATTGTTCTGCAAATAAAAAACGTACCTATCAAACAAATACAGTATGTTTTACATATACATAGAAACGTATTTCTTCAATGACAAAAATATCCTCCAAGTACAAACTAAAATCTTTCAAGTACAAAACAAAATTCTACAAGTACGAAACAAAAACCTTCAAGTACAAAACAAAATTCTACAAGTACGAAACAAAAACCTTCAAGTACGAAACAAAAACCTTCAAGTACAAAACAAAATTCTACAAGTACGAAAAACTGTCACGTGACTTTTGGCACTATTTTTCCGCGTCCAGGCACGCAGGCAGATTTTCTCACAAATGCAGTTGAGCACTTCCTCTTCTAGAACAGTAGATGGCGCTAAGATAGGGGATCAATTTCGCGCTAGTCTCTCGGGAGAAACACTGATGTGAAACGCGTGCTTGCCTTTGCCCATGGGAAAATGAGCGGCGAACAGGTGTGTTTCTGTCTTACTTTATCTATAATTAACCTTATTGAGGTTTTGGTAAATGTTTATTATATAGACAGAAATCCACATTAGCACTTATTAGCACTCCACTCTAGGATAAGGGGATCTATAAACTGAAAGCTGCCATCATGTTGCTTTTTACATTTTTGTAAAAACGTTTCATTTACTGAATGAGTCTATTTCTTTCGTTCTCCATAAATTAATTAGAACATTTCATTTAATTGAAAGGAGGGTCCCACTTATTCATTAATTTAGTTGGAATTCAGTCAGCGTAACTGTTAATGTAATAAAATAATGAATGAACAAAACAAACAATATACAATTGTTTCTTAACTTCCCTGTGACATATTGCCCAAATTATTATTTTGGACAGACAAATGAAACCCTCCTTTCAATTAAATTAAATGTTCTCTTTAATTTATGGAGAACGAAAGAAATAGATTCGTTCAGTGTACATAATCACTAATTTAGTCATTTCACACGCGTCTTATGTAGATTATTATTATTATTTTTTAAAAGCAACATATGACAGAGCTTTCAGCTTAGATTCCCCTGTCCTAGAGAGAGTGGAGTGCTACTAGCGGTAATATGGATTTTTGTCTAGATGTAATAAACATTTTGCAAAAGAAAACCTCAATAAGGTTAATTAGATAAAGTAAGACAGAAACACACCTGTTCACCGCTCATTTTCCAGCTGTAGGCAGTGTTGGGAAAACGTATCGTTACAGAATACATGCCCAAAAATGTCATTTGTAACGTATTCCGTTACATTACTTAATCTGAGGGATTATGTCCGCATTGAATTGCCTATATATTGCCTATATGCCTAATACGTTACAAATGACATTTTTGGGCATGTATTCTGTAACGAAATACGTTTTCCCAACACTGCCTACAGCTGGAAAATGAGCGGTGAACAGGTGTGTTTCTGTCTTACTTTATCTAATTAACCTTATTGAGGTTTTCTTTTGCAAAATGTTTATTACATCTAGACAAAAATCCATATTACCGCTAGTAGCACTCCACTCTCTCTAGGACAGGGGAATCTCTAAGCTGAAAGCTCTGTCATATGTTGCTTTTAAAAAATAATAATAATAAAGACGCGTGTGAAATGACTAAATTAGTGATTATGTACACTGAACGAATCTATTTCTTTCGTTCTCCATAAATTAAAGAGAACATTTAATTTAATTGAAAGGAGGGTTTCATTTGTCTGTCCAAAATAATAATTTGGGCAATATGTCACAGGGAAGTTAAGAAACAATTGTATATTGTTTGTTTTGTTCATTCATTATTTTATTACATTAACAGTTACGCTGACTGAATTCCAACTAAATTAATGAATAAGTGGGACCCTCCTTTCAATTAAATGAAATGTTCTAATTAATTTATGGAGAACGAAAGAAATAGACTCATTCAGTAAATGAAACGTTTTTACAAAAATGTAAAAAGCAACATGATGGCAGCTTTCAGTTTATAGATCCCCTTATCCTAGAGTGGAGTGCTAATAAGTGCTAATGTGGATTTCTGTCTATATAATAAACATTTACCAAAACCTCAATAAGGTTAATTATAGATAAAGTAAGACAGAAACACACCTGTTCGCCGCTCATTTTCCCATGGGCAAAGGCAAGCACGCGTTTCACATCAGTGTTTCTCCCGAGAGACTAGCGCGAAATTGATCCCCTATCTTAGCGCCATCTACTGTTCTAGAAGAGGAAGTGCTCAACTGCATTTGTGAGAAAATCTGCCTGCGTGCCTGGACGCGGAAAAATAGTGCCAAAAGTCACGTGACAGTTTTTCGTACTTGTAGAATTTTGTTTTGTACTTGAAGGTTTTTGTTTCGTACTTGAAGGTTTTTGTTTCGTACTTGTAGAATTTTGTTTTGTACTTGAAGGTTTTTGTTTCGTACTTGTAGAATTTTGTTTTGTACTTGAAAGATTTTAGTTTGTACTTGGAGGATATTTTTGTCATTGAAGAAATACGTTTCTATGTATATGTAAAACATACTGTATTTGTTTGATAGGTACGTTTTTTATTTGCAGAACAATATGCATTAGTTTGTGAGTGATGTTTTGTATTTACAAACCACATTGAGTTTGTTTGTGAATCATTGGGTGTGAGTAAAACACGTTTTGTGTGTGTGTGAGGTTTCGGCACATAATTCGCTCCATATAATCTATCACTGCACACATATGTACTGATGCAAAAGAACACCTGTGTAATTTAGCACAATAGATTTACTCTAAAACAAATTAAACCAAGGATTGTCTAAAAAGAAAATAGATTCACACCGTTCTAATTTCCTCTCAAAGACCTTCCAATGATTTGCTGGAGCACTTTCAGGGCCAACGTTTAAACGCTGTAAATCCTTGGACCTTTATCACCTCATTTCCAATTCACTCTTCTTTTCAAATGCCATAATAATCTGCTCTTATTGCCCTCCACCCCCTATTTGCGATAAATCAGCGAGCCTCACTTCTTTCGCAAATGTCCCTCACTAACAAGTGTGGAGGAAACATTCCAAAGCTCTTTGCTCAACCATCATTGTTCTTTAAAGACAACTGTTGCTTTCTTACAAATACAGACAAACAAACATTGAGCACCAGCAAACATGATGAAGAAAAACTAGACTAGACACAAATCTCCCCCATAGGTATTGGCAGTGCATTAGAAAATTATTCTGGGTACCAAAAAAATTTAGTATAGGACTGGCTTTTGGCCAGATAATAACACAAAAGAGCTCTTTTTAAAGATTAATAGAAACATTATGCATGGCAGGAACGAGAGCTTTCCATATTTCGCTTGCTCATAGACTTGTGTAATCTAGCCTCATTGTCTGGCTGTAAGTTGACGTGATCATGATAAGGCTTAGTGCGAGTTAACTTATTCCTTTTTCTTCCTCTAAAGTTATATTAAGTGCTATGCAAACCTGCAATAGGACTGATGAGGATAGCAAACTCTTGACTGTATTTTAATAGCTATACAACAGGGAATTTCAGTTGGTTATAAACACCCCGTTGGGGAAACTGAGTGAAACTCGATGGAAATTAGTATTTTAAGCAAAAAGAAAAAGAAAAAAAGATTTTCTTTCTTTTTTTAAACAAAGAAAATTCATAAGAAACTCTACTGGGTATTAAGCGTTTTAATTTTGACGGTAATATCTGGAAGGTAGGACACCTTGACTTAAATTTGTGTAAAGGTAAGTAGGCTAACATTAATTACACTTGTGTACCTGGAGATACATGTATACTAGAAGACCGAAAATGTATTCCTCGCCTTGAAGGAACTGAAAACTACACCAGTTTTGCTTTGTATGGAAAACACAAATATTTACAAAGATAAACAGGTGAATGTTGCTTTTGAGTTTAGATGTGAGACTTGCACATTTACAACATCCCAAGACACCTCTACATACAATTAAGCGATTAGCAAAGCTTCCAATTACAATCCAATTACCAATGACAGTATGAGGAACAAGACTGATGAGATTGATCAGTGTTGTTCAGCCCTGCTGAACCACAATTGGCTGACATGAAGAAATACTTGCAAGTTTCTTTTACCAGCCTCAAACATGCACATCAAGTATTTAATGCACAATATAGGCACTAAAATAGCAGAAACGCAAGATATGATCAGACTTCCGGAGGGCAGATAAATAATAAATGCAACGATGACTTCCGAAGAAGGAATAAACATCTGTTTGTGAGATTTATGCCACTGAATATTTGACAGGTATTTTAGTTGTATTACTTGGCAAGTAGACATTCGCAAACAATACGGTACATTTTGCTTTGTTTTCAAAGTTATATCAAGGCCATTTTTTTTTTGAAAATCAAAAATGATACACCAAAATATTACATGCATGGGCATATTTCAGATCATAAAATTTTCATAATGTGAGAAAGTAATTTTACTGCTCTCTCATTGAAAGCATGTACGTGCCGCTTGATGTCTGAATAGTGACACACTGGGCTCTTTGCCGAGCAGTACTTCACGTCTTAAAGATGAGAACCTGAAATTGGCTTTACCAAATTGGTTACAGTATTTTACAACCTCCAAGATTGGATATCAAGCTAGACGTGGCTTTTCTCTAGATTTTGCTCTATATTTTGAACAAACTGCATTTGTCTGCCAGGGTTTGATTTCCACTGTTATCACACTAGCATGTCATCATAACATGACTTCACAGTGATTTTTTTTTTTACAGTCTGTCACTGAGAGAATTACTATCATTACAATTCAGATATGATGGATCTGATCTCAACAAAGGCCTATCAAATCAGTATACATCACATAAATATAAGGTCTACACTTTTAACTGTTACAGTTAGATATGATATATTTGCCTATGGAAAAGAGTTGAATTAGGAGTGAATCATGGTAGTATATCAGACAAAAACTAAACAGAAATAAATAACCATGAAAATTCAATTTAGTAGTGCATCATAAAGCATGGTAAAAGTCTACCACAAATTCTCATTCATCAATTAATGTAAAACATATATGGAAACAGTTCATGAATAGCCTACCTCAAACCATCCACACATTAATATATAATGTCTAGAACAAATGTCAACCACTCACACAAACTTGAGACACAAAGCTAATCCAAGTTCCTCTAAAACTACCTTGAAACCACTAACCTGACCGCTAACAGGTGCTACAAGGACCACAGGTATCCATCAACTTTGCCTGTATTACATGGTACTGCATTACAGACATGTTCCTTATAGCTAAACTTGGATGCTGTTTAATTGATATAATCATGGCGTTCAAGATTATACTGTTGCACAGAGGATGTTAAAGTGATTGAAAGAGCTCATTTCAACAGTGGCAGATTGAACAAGCCGATGCTGAAACATAAGAGCATGTGTTCACAGTCATTTATTGTCAATAGATACTCAGCATGTCAGCAACACATCTGGCTCAGGTAACAACAGCTTTTCATGCTGTGATGCATGCAAAGGAAGACATTAAAACTGATATGATTTATCCTTATGACAAGTGTTGGAGAATGTTACTTTTAAAAGCAATGAGTTTCAACATTATATGATTTTAGTTTATTATTTTTAATACATTTTAAGTTACTTTTTCATTATGTAATTGCTTTTTACAACTGCTGCACGACTGTGGGAATTCCTTTGACGATTATAAACTCTCATTCTTATTCATAGTCTCGGTAAGAAGCTGAATCGAAAAATTGATTGCGTAAAGTCACATAATCTGACATGATAATAATACTCATTAAAAGCATCCCTCTAATAATCATAATTAAATCTGAATATAATTAACATACCGAAACATCTCAGGCAAACGAGATCCTAAAATGTTAAGCAGTTTAACCTCTGTGAGCCTCAGTTCTTTATTTCTTGTTAGTGGCATTATAAACGTCTCGGTTACGTATGTAACCCTCGTTCCCCGAGTGGGGAACGGAGACGTTCCGTCGGATGACGACGATTGGGGTTTCGCTTAGAAGCCTATCAACTTCGAGTATTACAAAACGAGCCAATGGCAAGGGAAATGCCATGGGTCTGCGGAATTTGCATGGCGCATCTCCGCCCCACCTCGTGGGTATAAAAGGAGGACGCCGGCAATATGCAGTTTATGTTTTCCTGCTGAGGAGCCGAGACTGAACTCAGGCGTTTCCCAGCGGTACAGCGGAAAGTGGCAGACAGACGGAACGTCTCCGTTCCCCACTCGGGGAACGAGGGTTACATACGTAACCGAGACGTTCCCCATCGTTGTCACTCCGAGTTCCGTCGGATGACGACGATTGGGGTTACCAGTCTAATCACGCCACCTTCGAAGCTGTCTTCCAGTGCCCTGCGTAAATCTGAGATCCCTGTTGTGAGCTAGCACGGACGAAGGACTCCTATTTATCACAGGAATACCAAGGTATACTGGGAAGCATATCTCATATCTCAGAGGAAATATGCAATTAATGCCAGCCCAGAGGGGGGGACTTAGAGAATACACATATGACCCGGAGGGATGCATATGGAGAACACTGGGGTGTCCAGCCGCAGGTGGAATATTTCAACCCCAGGGGTGGCAAGGTGGCTTGCCAAGGGAAAGACACATGCTCAGAGAGGCTTACAGTGGAAATACACATGTGGGGGTCGCTAAGGAGGGACCATGCACACGGAAGGCACCTAGCCAACGCGCAGGCAATAGACACTGGCGTCGACGTCAGCAGTGCTGGAGGAACTCAGGGCTTACGGGGAAGCTCACCTGAGGAAATATCGCACGTATCCAGTCCGTGGAGTGGAATGGCGAGCAAGCGAAGACACCTGAGCGGGTCCGGTACTAGCTGGTTGAGCGAGTACATGAGAGGACACTGGCTCCACTCGGAGATTGTAGAATCTGGCGAATGTGTTAGGTGTCGCCCAGCCTGCAGCTCTGCAGATGTCTGATAGCGAGGCGCCATGCGCTAGAGCCCAAGAGGATGCCACACTCCGAGTGGAGTGGGCAGTCACACCAAGGGGGCACGGTCGACCTTGCTGCTGGTATGCCAAAGCAATGGCGTCCACTATCCAGTGAGACAACCTCTGCTTGGAGAGAGCCTTTCCCCTCAGCTTCCCACCATAACAGACAAAGAGCTGGTCTGAGGTCCTGAAACACTGCGTTCTGTCTACATAGGTGCGGAGAGCACGTACTGGACAGAGCAGTGCCAAGGCTGGGTCTGCCTCCTCCAGGGGCAGCGCTTGCAGGTTCACCACCTGGTCCCGGAAGGGAGTGGTAGGAACCTTGGGCACATATCCAGGCCGGGGTCTCAGGATCACGTGAGAGTAAGCCGGCCCAATTCCAGGCACGCTTCGTCAACGGAGAATGCGTGCAGGTCTCCTACCCTCTTGATGGAGGCCAGTGCTGTCAGGAGCGCTGTCTTCATAGACAGGAACTTAAGCTCCACTGACTGCAAAGGCTCAAAGGGAGCACTCTGCAGGGCAGTTAGAACCACTGCGAGGTCCCAAGAGGGAACGAGAGGAGGGCGAGGAGGATACAGTCTCCTCGCTCCTCTCAGGAACCTGACGATCAGGTCGTGCCTCCCCACAGACTTACCTTCTACCGTATCATGGTGTGCGGCAATAGCGGCAACATATACCTTGAGGGTGGAGGGAGACAGCCTTCGCTCCAACCCAGCTTGAAGGAAGGAAAGCACAACACTGATCGAGCATCTCCGGGGGTCTTCTCGGCGAGAAGAGCACCAGTTAATGAAGAGGTTCCACTTCAACGCATAGGCGTGTCGGGTAGACGACGCTCTAGCGGAAGTGATGGTAGCCACCACCGCTGGTGGTAGGGTACTCAAACCTGCCTCGTCCCATCCAGGAGCCACACGTGGAGGTTCCATAGATCGGGACGAGGGTGCCATAGGGTGCCCCGTCCCTGAGAAAGGAGGTCCTTCCTCAGAGGGATTGGCCAGGGAGGTGCTGTCGCGAGGAGTACGAGTTCGGAGAACCAGGTCCGGGTGGGCCAGTGCGGCGCGACCAGAATGACCTGCTCCTCGTCCTCCCTGACCTTGCGCAAGGTCTGCGCAAGAAGGCTCACTGGGGGGAACGCATATTTGCGACCCCGCGGCCAGCTGTGCGCCAGTGCATCCGTGCCGAGCGTGCCCTCGGTCAGGGAATAAAACAGAGCGCAATGGGTCGAGTCGTGAGAGGCAAACAGATCTATCTGTGCGTCCCCGAACTGGTCCCAAATCAGCTGAACCGACTGGGGATGGAGTCGCCATTCTCCAGGGAGGGGCTGAAGCCGTGACAGCTCGTCGGCTGCACAGTTCAGGGCTCCAGGAATATAAATGGCTCGAAGCGACCTCAGATGCTTCTGACTCCATATGAGGAGGTGGCGGGCGAGTTGAGACATACGGCGGGAGCGTAGACCACCTTGATGGTTGATGTACGCTACAGTGGCGGTATTGTCTGATCTGACTAGTACGTGTTGACCCCTGAGCAACGCTCGAAAGCGGTGTAGAGCAAGACGTACTGCCAGCAACTCGAGGCAATTGACATGCAAAAGGCGCTGAGGTCCTGGCCAGGAGCCCGCGGCAGCATGTCCATTGCACATGGCACCCCAGCCCGCGGTGGAGGCATCTGTTGAGACAACAACATACCTGGAAACTCGTTCTAAGGGCACACCGGCTCGTAGAAAACGAGGTTCGACCACGGGGTGAAGGTCTGACGGCAGGTCGGAGTAGCTGGTACTCGGAGCGTGCCTTGTTGCCATGCCCACCTCGGGACTCGATCGCGAAGCCAGAGCTGAAGTGGTCTCATATGAAGCAAACCGAGCGGCGTTGCTGCGGCTGGAATGCCATATGCCCCAGGAGCCTCTGAAAGTATTTCAGTGGAACCACACTCTTACCCTCGAATTGTCTTAGGCAAGTCAGCAGTGACTGCGCGTGCTAGCTCGTAGCCGCGCGCACATGGCGACCGAGTCCACACTGAGAAAAGAGAACCTCTACACGAAGCAAAGTTTGCTCTTCTCCCAGTTGACCCGAAGGCCCAAACAGGCTAGGTGCCGGAGCACAAGGTCCCTGTGTTCGCAAACCTGGACTCGAGAGTGAGCTAGGTACAGCCAGTCATCGAGATAGTTCAGGATGCGAACCCCGTGTTGCCGTAGCGGCACAAGGGCTACCTCGACGATCTTCGTAGAGATGCGAGGAGACAGGGACTAACCCGAATGGGAGAACCGCGTACTAGTATGCCCACTCCTGGAAGTAAACCGTAAAATGGTCTTAGCCGAGGAAAAAATGGAGACATAAGAGTAGGCGTCCTTCAGGTCGAGCGCTGCAACCTAATCCTGTGGCCGCACACATTCGAAAATGCGTTTGGCCATGCGCAGCTTGAACGGAAACGTGTGAAGGAAACGGCTCAAGACGCGCAGGTCCAGGAAAGGTAATAACCCACCGCTCTTCTTGGGTACAATGAAGTAAGGGCTGAGAAGCCAGACTTCATTTCGGCTGGAGGGGTGGTCTCAATCGTGCCCTCGCCAGTAGGGTAACGACCTCCGCACACACGAAGGGGCATAACCACCCTACACGGTAGCGGACTCCCCGGAAGCGGGGAGGAGACCATGCGAACTGAATCGCATAGCCGAGCCTGATGGTTCCAGAGGGCCAACGGGACAGACTGGAAATTCCAAAACTGAACCAGCGGGGCATGTGAACCACAGACGTACCCACGATGGGGCAGCGAGGCGGAATGACTGGCCCAGACGTGGACGGCATAGCGGCCCGGAGTGGGGGCACGGTCATAATCCGCATCCTGACAGAGGAGGCCAGGGAAGGACCAGCGTTCCACGGGGGCCTGGTCTGTCAGGGGTCTGGCGACAGAGGGGGACGAGAGCGGCGAGGCTCGTAAGCGGCGCACACTGCCATCCGCGCCCTCTGGGGCTCAGAGATGGGAAGTCAGTTCTTAGAAAAAGGATTCTCCCCCGGCCCTCCACCGGGGGAAGGAGTGGCCCTGCAACCACATCCTGGAAGAACTGCAATCCATCTGTGAGCCGCCCGTAACGAGAGCGCCGCGTGGCCTGGCGTTCAGCAGGCTGCGGGGCTGGTACGGGCTGAGGCGCCTTCCTGCGACCACCTCCACGGCGCGGCCAGGGTGAAGCTGCTGCTGGGGCCGGGCGGGAGGGGGCGGAGTCACAGGAGGGCGCGTTCGACGGCGAGCGGACTGAGGCGTCTGAGCCGGCGGCCGGGGGGCAGCAGCTGGCCGCGGGGTCAGCCACAGTCCGCTTCTGGGCGGCCAAGAACTGTTGGGCAGAGCTCTCGACCGCGCCGCCGAAAAGGCCAGCCTGGGACATGGGGGAGTTGAGGAAACGGGTTCACTCAGCCTCGCGCACATCGACCAGGTTAAGCCAGAAATGTCTGACCACAACTGTGGACATCACCTGACTCAGGGAGCGTGCGGTCACCTTCGTCGCTCGTAGAGCAAGGTCGGTGGCGGCACGCAGCTCTAGTATGAGCCCTGAATCAGCTCTACCCTCGTGCACGATACATGCGGTGAGTCGGCAGCCAGCCCCGCAGCTCTATAGGTGCTTGCCACCGAAGTAGACAAAACCTACAGGCGTTGGAGGGGTGCTTAGGGCCGCCACGCCAGGTGGAGGCGCTGTGGGGTCACTGACGTGTCGCCACAGAACACTCCACAGGGGGAACCCAGTGCACCCTGGGCCGCGGTCTCACGAGGGCAGAGAAGGTGGAAGAGGCCGCTGAGCGGTCACGAAAGTCAAAAAGAGACTCCCACGAGCTCATGACCTCTTCATGCACGTCCGGGTAGAAAGGAATTGGGGTCGCCACCCCCAAAACCAATCATCAGCCATGAGTACTCGGGACATGGCAGATGTCCACACAAGCCCGATACTCACGGCAGCCCGGGAAAGCATAGCTGTCAACTCTGGATCAGATTCGAGAGGCTGACGCACCCGGAGGTGGCAGCACAGACGAACCGTCATCTCCAGAGGACTCCAGCTCACCTTGTGATGCGGCGATAGACATGATTTCATCTGCTGGGGGCGCCGGATGAGCTGCTGGAGCCGCCGGCGTCCTAGTGGACACGGGCAGTCAGCGAACTCATCTGGACACCGCACGGGTTGCAATGTGTAAGAGGGGGGTGTGGACCGAGGATAAATCGTCGGGTTTTGTTCCACACCATCAGCCTCAGGTCACCCTGGCCACCAGCCAAAGTATTCCCTCACGTGGAGAAAATAGATTGGGGTGTGGATGAGGGGACTCTCGCTCTGTTGAGCTCATTGAGTCTTGACCATAACACTGCGATGGTCACGTTCGTAGAACGTGACGCACCCGCGATCGCTGTCTGAGCGCAGCCCAAACACAACAAACAGCGATCGCGCCCATCAGCTGAATCTATCAGACTATCGCACTCAGAAATACACGGGCAGAGCGTCTTTAAAAAGACGAGCCGCGTGCAATACACGGGCAGAGCGTCTTTAAAAAGACGTGCCGCGTGCAAGCTCTTTTTGTGAATGAAAGCTCTTTTTATGAATGAAAAGCTCGCAGCAGTGCTGAAGCGCCCAGGGAGAAACACACGCGCTGTCGCAGAACACTGCACAGATCAGCAGGCAGGAAAGTGAAACTCGCTGGAATACGCCGTCACACCAACACCGACTGGAAGCTGCTCGTCTAGAAGATTCTCGAAGATAATCAGAGAATAGACTACGGAGTGAAGAGGACCTCTTGGCTCCGAAGCAAAAACATAAACTGCATATTGCCGGCGTCCTCCTTTTATACCCACGAGGTGGGGCGGAGATGCGCCATGCAAATTCCGCAGACCCATGGCATTTCCCTTGCCATTGGCTCGTTTTGTAATACTCGAAGTTGATAGGCTTCTAAGCGAAACCCCAATCGTCGTCATCCGACGGAACTCGGAGTGACAACGATGGGGAACAACAGTTCTTTGCAAATAACTGTACACTGACATTTAAGGGAAGTAATTTGAAGCTCTTGAGTATTTTCAGTTTTATACGCTTTTATTATGTGCAATAGCAACGTTTATTTTTATCCAGCTCCAATTTTATACTGGGCTAAGCAGTTTTTAAAAGCCTATTCCACTCATTTTCTGTCAGAGATGCGATTAGAGAATAATCTACCGACACATCAGTAAGTTTCCCACAAAACAGGTCAGATCAACAACCAACTGGTCCGGACCGATAATGAATCATCTACAGAAGTTGCTGTTTTTGTTTCACAGATTTGGAAAAAGGCTGACTTGAAAACATTTGCATGTATATTTACAGTGATAATGATGGTGTTAACCGGTAAAATGTCAGATGCTCAATTCAACTCTTGAGATGTCCAATTAGATGGAGTATATAGCTGAGAACTACTCAATTATGTGTGTGTACTTCACCCTCCTGAAAATGCATTATGACATATATCTCTGTCATATGGTAATCCAGAAAGACATCGGTGCATTGCTGTATGGAGGGCACATTCCTTGAAATATCTTTTGCATTTATTTGATCATGAACACAGCTATCATTGCAATTTAAAATAACTTTTCTACTGTTTTTTAAAATGCAATTTATTTCTGTGATCAAAGCTGAATTTTCAGCATCATTACTCCAGTCTTCAGTGTCACATGATCCTTCAGAAATCATTCTAATATAATGATTTGCTGCTTCAAGAAACATTTCTTAGACAGGTTTACATAAAACATTGACCGGATTTTGAATCTTGAATCTGTTGAGTCATTTCACTAATATGATTAATTCAAATTAATTCAGTTAATTAATTAAGTTACTCCAGTCCAGAAGATGGTGACAGGTAAGTTGTTTTGCGTCTGTGTGTGTGTCTATGTATGTGTGTGTCCTGTTCTGATAAAGTCACTGAATCTGTTACTGTTGTTCAAACTGTTATAAAAACCCATCAATTTAATTGAGTATGCTTGTCATCGGACATTTGTACGCGTTGAATGAATCATCTCCTTCCTCCTCTTGTCGTGAACAAGATTGAAGCAATCAGTCTGTCAGACAATCCACAGTCACACATGAGATGTTTTGTTTATTTAGTTATGAAATAAAGAACAAGTTATTCTCCAGTTCATTTGATTCGTTCAAGAGCAAGAAATCTCGATCAGTGCAACTTTGACATTTTAATGTCATTTAGATTCAAAACAACAACTCGTTCAGTCCTCGGCTGCAGGAACGTCATCATTTGTACTCTATAAGAATTTTTGACTGAACGTGTGGGTGACACGTGACATTTACCTTTACAGGAGGCAATCGTGCCCTAATGGCTAGAGAGCCAGACTGGTAACCTGAAGGTTGCGGGTTAGATTTTGAGTACCGGAGAGAAAAATAACTGAGGAGCCCTTGAGCAAGGCACCTAAACCCCAATCACTCCCAAGCGCCACAGTAAAAAATGGCTGCCCACTGTTCAGAGTGTGTGTGTGTGTGTGTGTGTGTGTGTCCATGGTTTGCAGTGTGTGTGTGTGTGTTCACTACTCACAATGTGTATGCACTAACTTGGATGGGTTAAATGCAGAGGACAAATTCACAAGACATGCCTTGACATTTCACTTTCACATTTATGCATTTAGCAGAATCAACTTGAAACTTATATGCATCATAGAAAATATAGCACCTTTATCACCTAAAATAGCTCAAATATGGCATCAATTGTCTATGTTCTCTGTTTCAACAAGTACACCATGTCATTATATATCTATGTCATCCCTAAATGGTTTCCCAAATATGTAAAATAAAAATAAACAAATCATATCTGTTGTTCTATTATTCTTAATATAACAGCAAAAGCCTGCCAGCAATGATAAAACATTATCCATTCATCAGCATTTCATACTTTCTGTCAGTCTAAAAAAAATGTATGCTGCATTGGCAACAAAGTATACTGCTCAGCATTATGCAAAAATTAGGGTTTTGAGGATCATTTTTTGTCTTACACAGATGCAGAACTGCCCTCATGGTGTGCAATGCATGGCTGAGATTTAAATTTGAGTTCCAGCATCTTGTCCAAAATCAGCATAAAGTGGCAATTCACTGAACAAATCCGAAGTCTTGCTCAGCCTTAAGTCACGGAGAAAACCCATTTGCTAAAATTCAAGAGAGAACTGCTAAGAGGCTCCCCAGGCATGAAGCTGAATATTTACAAATATTTTTACTCTATTATTCTGTCCATAGAGAATAATAATTCTGTTATATTTCCATATAAATCAAGTTAGTTTCGTAAGTAATGAATACATGCAGTCCTGAGGATTCTTAAATTAAAAGTTATCGTCTTGAAACAGACGTGAGCTTTTAATATGCATGCAGTTTTTTTTCAGAATTCCTTTGTTTATTGGTTCATTTATTTCACAAGGAACAGTAATCATAAGGCACGTGTGAAGTGGCTGCTGATCCAACATGGATGAATCAGTCCATGGGATAACAGATTTATTGGGGTCTTTTTGTCTCGCAAAAGATTTTCCACTTTGTCGTTTAATGCGTCACAATGCCTGTTAGTGTAAAACCCCCGGAGGAGGAAAAGCATTTGCCAAACTGGGTCTTTGAGAATAATTGTGTATCCCGTACCTCGGCTGTGGGGAACGAGAAGAGCTCTGACAAACGAAGCAGCCACCATGACCGGGTAGACTGGATATAGCAACAAGCATCCAGATTGGACCATGGCAACGGGCTGACAAGCGTTTTTTTTTTTGTTGATGTGGGATAGAAGAGTGTGGTGCCACTATTTGCCATTGACAACACAGCAAAAAAAAATAATTTATACTAGTATAATTATATCAATTTAAACGTCAGCCTTTCCAGACACATGGCTATTCTATATGGCTCTATAAGACTCAGAACAGTACTTTTAGAAAAATAAAAAAGGTTAAATAGTATGTGTTCTTGAATGAGTTTTAAACAGTGTTGGGGAAAGTTACTTTTAAAAGTAATGTGTTACAATATTGCATTACTATCTGAAAAAAGTTACTAATTGTGTTACATTCTATGGAAAATACTGAGCTACATCACACCTGTGGGCTGGACTTGGTTGTGTTTGGCAAATATAAAGGCCCTTTCACACTGCAAGTTAAATGGAGAGCAATAAGACAAAAAAAGTAATTTTTGCTTATTAATATGTTTGACTTGGATCATCAAAGGTGTAACGTTTATTCCAGATGATGAATATGAGAGAGTCCAAAAAGGTTCAAATAACAAAAATAAACAAACTCTGTTACTTTCCAAAGGATGAAAGGCAAAGTGACAGCGTGCATAGCTCTACATGCAAACAATAACTGTCAAATGAACTGAAATAAAGTGGAGCTTAAATACACAATGATAAAAACAAGCAGCTGTGCTTTTTTTAAATGAATATCCATGACAACTGATTAGTTTTGGGGAAACTAGACCAAAGGAAAAAGAACAGAAGAGAAACAAACTAAAAGTCCTTGAAAAAGTGAATTTGTATTGTTTGACATTATTAATTAATTACAGGTTTGTATATGCATATTATTCTGACTTTGCATTCCACTGTTTTATTAGCTTGCATTACTTATTTGAATTAGATTGAAATAAAGTAACATTTTGTTTAAAATTTAAAAGTAATATGATTCCGTAACATGTGTTACCCCAAACACTAAAGAACCAAAGCCAAGGCCAAAAATGTGTAATAAAAAGATAGAGTATGTTCATGAGCTTAATTCATAACATTTAGTTAAAATAGTTTAATTAATTAACACACATTTAATGAATAAAAAAAAAAAGAATCAAAACTAAATCCACACAATGGTCCAACGATGGGGACCCCTTTAATGTTCTATAGCCTATAGAAACATTTCTACTAAAAAAGTAGACCAGCAGAATGAACCACTTTCATGATACTTGCAGTCTGAAAATAAATGTAGTCTGATGAGTAAAAATCAGTGATTTTCATAGATTATATATATATATATATATACTGTATATATATATACAGTATATATATATATATATATATATATATATATATATATATATATAAAACAGCAGTTCAGAATAAAAATAAATAAAGACAGAATAATTTAGAATTACATGACTCCAAGTAAATGATGAAAGAAATTTAATTTCAAACCTAAAAGTTTAGCCTTAGAGATAAACGAATGAAATCCACAGAACGAATATGTCAACAGAGTGACATTTTGGTTTTGCAGGATAAAAGTCGCTAGAGTTTCAGTATGAAGGCTTTTATAAAAATAAAAAAAAATACATAAAAGAGTTTAATTTATTAGCTGATGCTTTCCTCAAATATGTGTCGTAGGGCTTGCAAGCTGTTCAACATGACATTTGATCATGAAAACACCCCAGTTGTCATTTTCATGCATATCTTACAGCGTGCATAGGAAGTCAACAATCCGAAAACCAGTTTTGTTATTATAATGGAAAACCAGCGGGGGTTCCTGACTGAGTTCCAGTGTACATGAAGCAAAATGTGTGAAACTAACCGGCTAATTTGTCTTTGCAATTTGATACTGCACCCAAACATCTTTTGTCTAAGCAGTCTTTTGTAAATGTTGTTTTCCTCAGGAATTAAAAGGTAATTGGGGTTCAACTCGAAAACTACTTTGTTGGTAAGATCTACCCGTAACGCAAATTATATCAGCATTGTGTCGTGTAATGGTTTGCAATGTGTGCAAATTGGCTTACCGTAATGTGTGATGAGGCAAATGCAGTTTCACTGATATCACGGCCTGACTGTGCTCGCAGCTGGAGAGGATCGACAATCTTTTCTCAGTAAACAAAGTTTATTTTTGTGCTCAACCTGATATTTATGTAGCTACTGATGGTTTCTGAAAGCTCAAACGATCAAGAGTCATTTGAAGTTCATTGAATACTTTTCTGATTCAAAAACTGTATATTTTTGAGCATGTAAGATATAATGCTGCTACACAAATAGCCATGCATAAATCCCGTCAAAGATCTAGGCAGGAGGAGCTGGGGAGGTGGAGGGTTTAAGATGAACTCTGATAGCACTCTACAGGACTGGCTTACAGCAAACAATGAACCAGACATAAATGATGAGCCAGCAATCTCACTGGCGTCAGGATGAGCAGAGGCCGATCAGCTTGTGCTATGCAATACTGATGTGATTGCATGCAAAGGCCCTATCAGTCTGCACCCTCTAGAGTTTTGCGGGTGGGATGGGTGGATCATGTTCCTGCATGGATATTCCTAATGCAAATTAAACATATCAAGTTGACGTTCATTTGTGTTAAATAAGAGGCTATCTCGCGCTGTAATGTGTTGTTTTTGAAAGCATGATGAGTGTTAGTTACCAATGTTATCAGTTGCAGAACTGATAACAGTTGCGGTCCTTTTAGCTAGTCTTCACACAGACGAGCGCTTCAATCTATCGCTTAATATCATTGCGTAGACTCTCTATTCTGTCCCTGCACTTGATATACAGTAATTAATTAAGATCTTTGATATTAGAAACCGGATTAGAAACTGGAACCTCTCATATGCTTAGCAAAAGTTCTTCCACCAGACCATTAGGGGATACAAATCCTGATTGCGGGTCTTTTTATTTATTCACTCATGTAAAGAATCACGGGCCTAACAATATATTGTAATATAGCAGATGTCATCAGAAGTTATTGAGATATTTAGGTTTTTACTCTAAATTATTATCACTGATCATGTGAAATCCTCTATGGTCAAGAGGTCAGTTCCAGCTTCCATTGATGCCATTGATCTCAATTCATCCCATAGAACATGATCAGGTGAACAACATGAACATGCATCAATACAAGACATTATGACACCCATTTTAATTATTTTAATTATTGTCCACTTCCATTTGAACTAATTTCTTTGGATGGAAATGGAAACTGATATTGGAGTAGCCTATAATTGCGCATTGCAATAAAGATCTTGTAGTTTAATGGGTTAATTATGTCATTAAATGGTAATCTAAAAAGGTCAATATGAATTTGCACTATATTATATCAGCTGGGGCCTTGATTGCCTGCCTCGCGTTGTTAAGACCAATTGGGAAGGCCTGTGAAAAGAATAGGTTCAGTATTTAAAGGCAGGGGACATCCTCTGCTTTAGGGGCTTAAATAAATGAAAAGTCATAAGGTCAAGCCAACGTAGACTCTTCGCATGAACTGAAGTAATTTTAGACTTCTGCATAAACACAGAAATTAACTCTGTCTTCTGACAGTGACCCTAATTACCCTGTGGGTTACCTTTAGTATATATATAAACCACAAGAACAACCTTGTAAATGGATTTACTTAGGTCAGTGCTTATATGTTTAACTACCAGCTATTTCTATTCGTTTTATCTAATCACTTCAAGATCAGTGTTGGAGAAGCTACTTTGAAACCGGAGCCTCACTCTAGTTTTAATTTGATTCGTTTTCAGCTTTTTAATTCAGCCTCTTTGATTACTTTTCCATTTCAATCAGTTTGTTTTTTTTGTTTTTATGTGCTTTTTGTAATGCTAAAAAAAAACTTTTTGTCTGTGCTTGAAGGATGAATTGATTTTTGAAGTAGTTCATTAAAAAGAATCATTCAAATGAATCAATTCACTAAAATGACTCTGACTCACCTTTACTTAGGTGCAGTCATGCTAGCTGAGTTAGTAGAGCCAAGTTAAGCGCTCAAGATCCGACATGCCCACAACTAATTTAATAATTCAATTTCACTCTTTTTTTCACGTCTTATTTCTACATTGTCCATTGGGAGGCCCTGCTCATGTAATGCACTTGAATGGACCAGTAATTATAAAACTAGGACATATAGCAATGGGAGATAATTAATATTACCAAGTCCCGGGGAGATTTTTTTTTTTTTTTATGAATTTAGGTTTTGACAGAGGCTTTCAATTATGTCAACCCCACTGGGTACTTATATCCAGAATGTATTACGTCTATATTAGGTGCCTGCATTATGACAAATGTGTGTTCAGATGGAGTTAACATCACAAGGGATGTGAACCTATGATGGTTTGTTAGCTTTAATTCATTACACATGCCAACAAATAGCTGATTTGGAGTAAAATAAGCCTCCTCACTCACCATATGGACACAAAGATGTCAGTTTGATGGACAATACTGTAGAATAGCAGGAGATACTGAAAATTACCTTTGAGCCAAAGTTCCCTTTCTCCGGATGTAGTAAAAGAGAAGCAAGGCTTGAAAAAGTGTTGCAGAGAAAGACATTGTAGTTGCAAGGGAAAGCTTGTCCCTTTGAATAAAAATTGCAGATACAGGTTTCTTCTGAGCCCTAGATAGGATATCATATTTCAGATGTTAACTTGTACTGAAGCCAGTTTAGGAACGAAACGAGACATCATGGCTATAGATGTTTTGACGGGTGATTGCTTATACAGCTCGAACTGCGATGAACTGCGATGAAATTAAATGACAAACCTCTGGAACCTTGAAAACATCAGTGTCTTTAGCTTTTTCTGCAAATACATTAGTGGCTCTAATTCAGAATACTTCACATTCTTTTGGTGTATATTGCACCAACAATACATGTAAAATAAATGGATTGAAGCTTTTTTTTCTTAACAAACGAGTATGATGTCAAACTAGATATTATTTCAGGTAACACTTTATTTTGATAGTCCACTTTAGACATTCTACTAACTATAAGTAACTTTTCAACTACATGTCAACTTACTGTCATTAGAGTATCAGTAGACTGTCAGCTTAATATCTGCTAACACTTTATTTTGTTGGTCCCCCAACAGACATTCAACTGACTATAAGTAACTTGGCGACTACAAGTCAACTTATTCTCCTAACCTGAACCCTAACACCTAACCATAACCCAACAGTCTACTGACAGTCTACTATAATATACTAATACTTAATGAGAGTTAGTTGACATGTAGTCGAAAAGTTACTTATAATTAGTAGAACGTCTAAAGTGACTATCGAAATAAAGTGTAAACTTATTTCATAATTATTTTTGTTTGTTTGCTTTTATGTGATTTTCCTAGTAATAAGTATCAACATTAAATATGTACAAATATTTTAATTGAATTGTACTTGTATTGTATTATCTGTTTTTATTTTTTACTGGAATTATATATATATATATATATATATATATATATATATATATATCAATTGTTTTTGTATTCCAATCAAATGTATCAACAGAAATATGTGATTATATTCTAAGCTTTTTTTCTCAGAAACCAAACCAGTACTACTTTGCACTTCTCTGAAAGTGATTCATCTGCCATTATGCAAAACCTCTACCATACCTCGACCTAGAATGATCTTTAATACCCATCCATCCAGAGAAAACTGCTGCTTTAATCATTTATTTTTTTCCTCACAGAATGATGCACCGGATATCTTCCAGGGCCTAAAATGTGCGGTTTCACTCGACAGCTCGACATCATCAACCTTTGTTCTTCCAGCTATAAAAGCTCAAGAGGACAGCTGAAAAAGTGGGTCGCTGTGAGAAACTGGAATGTATTCTCTGTCTTTATGACCCTGGTCCCACACAAACTGACCTTATTCAGCACCTGGGCATTGTTTACCTAGCTATACATACATGCAACAAAGAAAATTGTTCATGGGAAATGTGTTGCACCAGTGGAATTGATGAGATTTGTGTCTTCAGAGGACAAACATGTGGAGAGGTTGAGTGTTGGTTTTATGCGGTTCTATATTAGACATGTGGTCGTGTCTTTGGTGAGTTGCAGTTGAACAGAGTATTGTGTCAGGGCAAAAAGTGGAAAAAGGGATAATTGAAGGAATATTCTTTCAAAGTGACTTTCACGTTCCACAGAAACTAAAGCATACAGTTTTGGATTGACAGAAACAAAACAAAACAACAGAGTTTTCACATGGGTGAATTATCAGTGTGTAATTCCATATATAAAAAAATAAATGCAAAGAATATAATTATTATAATCTGTTTCTGTGTTGATCACTGTGTAAAGCTTATGATTAAGGAACCCAGCATGGAACAAATTGTTCTAAATGTAGCCCGCAAAAATGTCTAAGTAACAGCATATTGAATGCTTCTCACAAATGAACAGTAACTTTCCAGTAAACGAAGACAATTAAAGCACTGTAGGCCTGCAGAAAACTCTGTTTATGTTGTTGTATTTCAGCATATGACAGTTTTAATTTGTCCATTTATCTTCCTACTCCAATTATTATTTATGCTCATTTGAGATAAGGCTAATATTCTAAAAAGGCAGGATTTATCTACCACTCTCTGTATGAACAGAGGCAAATGTAAATGAATTTATGCTGCTCACAAAGAGCATTAAAACTGATTTAAAGCTTCAGACGAGTGAACAAGTTACAGAGAAATACCAATTAACTGCACAGTTGCAAAGTATTTTACTGTACTTACTGATGATTCCAACGCATAATAAAACCAACAAATACACTTTAAAACCCGACATGAAATCAATATTGACATTAATGCATGTTCAATATGTGCAAAAATAGAGAATTTTAGTGGAAATTGATTTTAGTGCAGAACGCCCTATACATAATTACCTATAAAACAACACATGCAGACAGCACATGAAAATGAATGATGCTATATCTATGGATTGGATACTTCCTCCCTGTGTATTTTAACATTTATTCCAGTGGAATATTTCCCCAGGTTAACAAACATGTAACAAAAACATTTAGCTAACAGTTCATAAGAAATTAGTATTGTTTTTATTATTATTATTATTATTTTGTTGTTGTTATGCAAACGTTAAGGGAACATTCCATTCTATAATTGTGCAAACATTATGGAAACGTCACTTTTGAATGTTTTCTGAATGTTCTGAAACAAGTTAAAAAACAGAGAAATTGGCAACTTAAATGTTTCCGAGAACAAAATTCCATGAACGATGTATAAATAATGTTTCTGTGCTAACATTTTGAGAACATCAATAAAGAACAATGAACGAATGTTCTATGCATTGTTTCAAACAAAGCAGCTTCACAGTAATAAACTGGAAAATAACAGAATCATTGAGGCAAATTTGATCAAATATGAGACAAATTCAATCTCAGCTTATAAAGCAGCTCTACAGAAGAGTGTCATTTCAAATAATGTTCTTCCTTTTTATATAGAACTTTCTTTTGACTAACTTTACAGGGAGAATGTTTGCTCATAATTCTGAGATAACCTCAGCAGAACGTTGTCACTGTAAGCGTGATTTTTGTTTAATCGAGGGATTAGTCAACAATATTTCCTGTGGTAATCGGCAGCATGTCACGGACCGCTTTGAACATGACTTGTATTGAACTAGGGAACGTTCCTTCAGCAGGGCAGCAGGGTTTTTATGATTATTTATTTACAAGGGCTGACAATTTTAAAATGACACATCTAAGATGTGGGCAGCCCCAAGGGAGGACAGGGGATTCCATATGTATAACTGTACTTTTTTTTTATACAGTGACCTCTTTTCCAGAACTCATGCAGTGGAGATATGTGCACTCAATGCACGAACAAGCTCGCCTGGATATCCGGGATCCTCGTCAAACTCATTTATGAACATGAGCAAGAGAGCGGAAAATGAGAGCAAGCAAGAGACGAATGGAGAGACGCTGCCCAGGAGAGTTAAAAAGAGAGAATCGCTCTGAATATTGTCTGAGTAGGAGAGAGTACTAAACTATGCCACTGTACTTCGACTCCATTTGGTTGTTAACCGATGCAACCGTATCACTGAGTTGAACTCGAGAACCGAATCAGTAAGCGAATCGTTTAGATCTGATTCAGAAACCGGTTCAATGACAAAATAAAGTAAGATTTTTTTCTAGTTCTGTCAAACGATTCAAATATTTAATCGTGATTAATCGCATTAAAGTCATAGTTACCTTACAATTAATCGCACATTTTTATCTATTCTCCCTTGATTTCTTTTTGTCCCATTATTTTTTCACATTTTAATGCTTATCAACATGGAAAAGTGGATTGGCTTTCTTCATGCAAAAGGTTTTTATTTTGTATTTTTTTTTTTTTTTTTTAAACAACATTGGCATATACTGTAGTGTTCAATTTCACACTAACATTCTCACTTGAGCAGTCATTCATTCACACTTGGAGCAAATAATCTTTCACACAATGTAACACTGTCCATCATAAAAGGGTGAAAGAAATCATTTGTGACACAAACAGTTCAACACACTTCAACAGCCCTTTCTAAGGGATCAAAACAGAGCGATACAAAATACAATTACAAATTTGCGGAGAATTCGCATCAGCTGTGTGCTTGGCCATCAAGTGGTATTTCAGACTGGACGTGCTACGATGGATAGCTCAGTTTACAACGACGAAACACACAGATCACTTTGGTCTTGTCAATGGAACCATTTGGCAACTTTTTAAAAGTAAACTTTTCATTCAGAATCTTATTGCCATCCATTTCGGCATCCCGGCATTCCCAAAATAGCGCAGATGGGAGTATAAAGTTCTGTGCGTGATCTACTGACGACACACACACATAGCCAAATTATTTCCACAACCAATGCAATCTACCAAGAGTAGCGCAAATTAGCGTCTGGTTTAACACATGCTCTTGGGCGGTAAATAATGGCGCAAAAAAACAGTAAATTGTAAAGAGTCTGTTTTTATTGTCTCTCTTGGAGATCTCAGGATCTCAGATTCGAGAATTAGTGCTTTATCGTAGAAAGGTTGTGTTCCAAAAGAGTTTGGAACAGCATGATAGTGAGTAAAAAAGAAAATGACAGAATTTTTTGGATTGAACTATTATTTCATTCAAGGAGAAATGAGAGGTGAAACTAATACTCATAAATATAGGCCTATTTCAGAATGTCTGCTATCAAGTGAAATCAGACACAACTCGTGTCAGGTGACACAACTGTATCAATTCAAGCTGTACCAGTAAAAGGGATAAATTCAGTCTTTGGATAATGTACTGGGCTGAACAAACCAAGGCATTATTATTCCCAATCCCATCCATCAAGATCGAAGTGATAAATTAAGCGATTCTCCTTCTTTTCAGTTTCCAAACTTTGTGAGGCTGATGTAGCTTCAGTAACTTTGTGGACACAATTACAATGCATGTATTTGTAAAAACCCATTTTACCAACTAGCATATATGATATGATTATTCTACTATTATTTTGTTTTGTTTGTAGACCATCAGTAGTCCTATATTCCAACACAATCTCATGAAAGTGCGTATCTATAGCACAATTTGTATTTCTCATGCCATTTATATGGCAAACAAATTGTTTTCGTGCAAATGATAAGCACTTTAAACCCCTTGGGTAGAAACTGTAAAAAATAAACCTGTAATTTATGGTAAAAAAACGACAGCTGTGGTTGCCAGTACTTTACCGTGAAAAATACGGTAGCAATGTTATTCGTTTTACAGACTTGACTTAAAATTTACAGTAATAAACCGCATTTCATTATCTGATAATGTTAATTTATTGGTCTTTTGCAGTATTAATATCTGTTTTGTACCATTGTAATACACTGACATCCACCAATCACAGCAGTGATGCGTCACATGATCAATCAAAGATCAATCAAAGCTCATCACAAGAAGCTCTTCCACAAGAAAGTTAATACTAATATATAGAAGCTGCACAGTGTTATTCGCACAAACATTAAACACCAACATGGTAACACACATGAAATTTTAAAAATGCAATAAACATTAATTTAACAACATTAAATGTAACATAAAACCCTAATGTACATAACTGATAAGAACAAAAACTAAGACAACTATGAAGAAACAGTTATTTTAACAAAAATACATCAAATGTGAAGTGTCACGCAGGGAATTGTGGGAATGTCAATTTAAGTTTTTTTACTGTAAATTGTACAATGAGTTGTTCTTTTTCACTTTCAAAAACTGTAAATTTAATGGTATTTTACAGTAAATTTACATTAAATGTACCATTAGATCTATCACAGTTATTTACCGTATACAGAAACTTTCTGTTAACCAATTTACAGTTTTTCACTGTAGGATTTTTACTGTTAAAATCACGATAATTTTTTACAGTGTAGGGGTGTGGAGTCTGTGCGTATTACACGCCAAAAGTGCGTATCATATGCACGCGTAAACTATTTTTGCCGTATAAATGGTACCAGAAATTTCATTTGAGCTATAGATATGCACTTTCATGAGATCGGGCTGTGGTAGCTTTGATTGGTGGACTAGAAATGTATAAATTAATAAATAAAACAATTATGCTTGCTCTGCACAAAATTGACATATTAGATTTAAAAAAAAAAACATATTTCAATTGCAGTCAGGTGTGAACATGATGAGCTCTTAAGTGTGCAGCTTACTTGATTAAAAGAGGTGACATTGCTAAACCACTTACACATCTTACCAAACTCTGCGTCTATATGTCCTCTGTATAAATGCTGCTTTCATCACTTGTTTCCTCTGAATCATTCTCAACCCTAAGGGCAGGCAACAAAAGCTGAGGCGCTCTGTCACAGCGTTTCGTCACTCGGGCCATGACTTCCTCATCTGATATTCTTCACTGTATTTTATGATACAGAAATACTTGACCCTTCGTCTGCAATATAAATCATGTCGCCTTAGGCAAGGTCTCTCCTGCAGATTTTAGAAGTGTATGTCCTAAAAAAGGACAAAAAAATAGAAAACAATTACAAGGATTTGCTTACTTAAGGGAAACAGCAAAGGTTCCCTCTGAATCAGGATTCAGGATCACAGATTTCTCATTTAAAGCACAGAAGGCCCTTTATCTCTGTCACTGTCTGCCTACACACACACATACACACCGTAAGACATAAACGAAATCCCACTGTACGTATCTATGGCATTAAATGCATATGTTTTTGACATCTAATTTTCCGCCACTATGTCTTTAAAGCAAACTCCGCCCTAGTGACACAACAATCCCATGTGGCCATTCTTTAATCTTTGAATGCCCCCATGCTGTCGATTCTGATACGGCACTCGGTGCAGACGCCGCGGATGTGTCTGAAATCAGCAATCTTAGGAATAAGGAGCGTTGGTTGACTGATTAATGACTGTTTTTGTTAGATACAGTATATTATTTAGTTTCAGACACTTTGTCTATTAAACATGTCATTCTTTATGCATAGGAGAAGGAAGTGTCACTGTTATCTTGATGTGTTGTTTACTAGGTATTGCACTGCAATGCTTATGCTGGAATCATATTGCATGTCATGAAAAATGTGTAAATATATATCCTTTCTAATTGTATTCTATTTATATTCTATTTTATTTTACATATTTTATTGAGCTGATTATAGTGTTTTATCATCACGTGTTTTATCAATACTCTAATGAGAGTTAGTTGACATGTAGTTGAAAAGTTACTTATAATTAGTAGAACGTCTAAAGTGACTATCGAAATAAAGTGTAACCCTTTGTTTTCGCTATTCTAAAATCTAAAGAACATCTTTAAAGAAAATTAATAAATGAACAAATATTCATAACATTTTCATAAACTCCATTCTGCATATTCAATGTCTGGGGGAAAAAAAAATAATAGCAATGATTGTTTTGCTGCTTGAGAGTGTTAATCGTCTAAAGGATTCTCTTGAAATCACACATAATGGGACTTTATCCTCCCTTGAGTCCATATGTGAAGAAGATCAGGAGAAAAATACTCTCGATACCGTGTTTAGTGTTTTAAAGAGATCAGATTGTGGACACTGTGGCTGAGTTTGTTTTCTTTGGCATCACTGTCTCTTACATTTACATTCCCTTAGTGCCTCTCACCAATACAGGAAAAAGGCTATATGTTTACTTATGTAATCCAAGTCATAGAGGCATATCTTAATAATTTTATTTTATTTATGTTTAGTTACATTCATTTTCTTTGTGTATGGTTTAATTTCTCCTGTTCTTTTTTTTGCCTGTTCCCGGTCATTGTTAGTTTCTGTGTTTTCTGATTACGCACCTGTTTCATGTTCTGTTGATAAAACCTTGTCATTGAAGCCCTTAAGAGTTTGGTGTCGTCGTTGTTTGATGGGGTTGTGTTTTCCGATGTGTTTTCTGCTGGATATATAAATTAAATACTGTTTTTTTTTTTTTTTTTGTGATCCAGCATTATGCGAACCAATGTTTGTGGCAATATGTTTAAATAATTGAAGTTCTGCAGCCTGTTTTGCTTATAATTTTTAATTTTTATTTGAGCCATAAATAACAAATCTTCATTGGCAAGCCGTCATTTGTCGATCATTAGACCTATTCTTCTCGGTGCAACCTGGAAAACACAAGTTATCTGACACTCTCTCCAGTAATAAAATACAGGGGTGTAATTATTCCTTAGACTGGAAGTTTTTGTATGCCTTGCTTCCTAAAAAAACAAACCTATGTGTCACTACAGATGCAAGTGAAGTAGACAAAGGTAATTTAAGTTGCTTCAGTTCCTCTAAAAATATCTGAAGGCTGCAGAAATCATTTATTGCTCAGGAAAAATTACATTTGAAATATTTTTAGAATAAAATAACAATAAATAAAACAAAATAATGTATATATATATATATATATATATATATATATAGGCTATACATAGTATATATATGAATTGTCATATATTCAAATTCAAAGTCTGTCTGGGCGACAACAAAACAATAAAACCTAAGCATAACCCATAAAAAAAACCTCTTTTTTTTCTTCTTCTCACATTTTATTGATTTAATTGAACTTCGGAAAACAAATATCCCCTCCGGTAACCACTTTTGACCACTACATAGTGGCCAATATTATTTTAATATTGTCACAATAGTATCTAAAGATATTATTATTCTAACATTATTTTTTTTTCTCATTAAAGTCATTATTATCAGTATTTGCATCACGTGTGCCAGTAAGAAGCTGGTGGGACCCAAGCATATCTCTCAATAATATTTTAGTGTATAATGTCTAACACAAATGACCTAGGGCCCGCAGGTATCATCAGAAACATACTCTCCCAGTATGTGTTTTATCACTGCTGTTAATTTTATGAGGGCAGTTAAGCAAAGTGGAGAAACGTCTGCCAGCTAGTATACAGCGACTCGCAGTATTTTTGCTAAAGACAAAAACCAGAAGGGAAAGACAAAGATTTCGATTCAGAAAGAATTAGGTTTGTGCTGCCGTTATGAGACCATGGGAGACTGATGATGCCAGGTTTCAAGTGCAACAGGATTTCTTCTCATGCATTATAATGTTCTCTCTGTCTGCCTCTGTCTCTCTCTCACTCGCTCACAAAGAAGCCAGTGTTCGGTATTGTGTGAGATGCATGTTTAAGTCCCCTGATGAGAGATGTTAACCCCTATAAGCTGCTTGTGTCCACAATACATGGTCTTGGAAACTGGTGGAATAGTTTGGTTTCACAAATGTTGGTAAAGCTACTTATATAGCCTTTAAAGCTACAAGCTACTTAACATTTAAAGTTCAACTACAGGCAAGGTCTAGTTGACTTGCCAATCAAGTACAGGCAAGACTCCTTAACAAGCTTTGAATCCACAGAGTGGATGCTTTTTCAGTATTATGTATATATTTATATTTTAGATTTAACTACAAAACAAAATTTTTAAAATTCTATTTTAAAATGTTATTTACTCCTGTGATGGAAAAGCTGAATTTGTATCATCATTACTCCAGTCTTCAGTGTCACATGATCCATCAAAAAACATTATAATATGCTGATTTGCTGCTCAAGAAACATTGATCATTATTATTATTATTATTATTATTATTATTATTATTATTATTATTATCAGTGTTGAAAACCGTTGTGCTGCTTCATATTCTTTATGGAAACTGTGATACATTCCACTAAAATTAACCCTTAACTGTGTTGAAACTAGAGGTCGACCGATAGTGGATTTTACCGATAACGATAGCTAGGTTGGGCCGTACTTGCCGATAACCGATTAATCAACCGATAGTTTTTAAAATTGATACTGGATAAAAACAATTATTCACGATACAGCACAGCCTCTGGAACCTTATTGCTTAAACATAACACTCCAAGTAAAACAGTGCTGAACTTTATATACAGGCCTCTATATATATATATATATTTATATATATAAACTGTATGAACCATGAAAACATGCTAAATTAAATAAATATATAAATATGAATAAATATTGAAGTCAATAAAGACATTAATTCCAACTGAAACAAAAAGTAATACTCTAAATAACAAATAAAACCAGTTACATTGCTCAGTCAAGAATTAATAAAAATGTAAGTTAAAAAAAAGTTACATTCAAAATTTAACTGTTTAACTCATCCAATACAAGATGATTACAACATTATCAAACTCTGTAAACAATAAATCAACTCTGATTTCATGTTAAAGACAATCAAAAACGCAGACGCAAGACAGCAAGTTGCATTTGGATGAAATGAGAGCGCGCGTCCGTTGTGATACATGGATGTGCGCTGTTAATGCGTTGCTATTGATGACGGTAAACGTCACAGAATCTTGCTTTAAAAAGTTTTTCCACTTCAAACACTGAAATGTTTTTATCAGTTCTTTTTGAACACGAATCAAATGCTTTTCTGATTTGTTTATATTTTCTGTCGGCTGTATATTGAACATAGCCTATCAGTTTACTATTTTACGTCTAGCTTTAAATATGCAACGCTGCATAATGAATGCATAAAAGTGACCAGCAGCCGTATAACGTAATAATCTAATGCAAATATATGGTAACAATTGTGACATTAAACATTCGGGTCGGAGTCGGACTTAGGTTTGTTTTTGTCCGTGTTTTAACCGCTTGAGGTACTAATGTTAGCGTCCTCTCAGCCTCGAAGGCAAACAAACATGCGGTTCTTTCTCTACTAATGCAGCATCTAGTCAACAAGTTAATCACTTTATAATGATATGACAAAATGTACTGTATGAATACCTTTTCGCTGTCGGTGCTTTAAACGCGCATCTGATGTCAGGCACTCCACGCATGCAGCGTGTGCTCTCAGTGCAGCGCGCAGCGTCACGCGTCGAAATAAACACGAGGCATGAGTGATAGTGTATTACACCTCTAGAGGCCACTCTTGTACTGCATGATGCCAGTAGACCCTTCTCTGCTCTCTAGTACTGTTAATGAATGACAGCGCGCACTTCTCAGCCGCTCCAGCAACGGACGCAACCAGGAAAAACTATCGGTATGGATTTTTGCCGATAACGATAGTTCCACCAATCAACTATCGGTGCCGATTAATCGGCAAATCCGATGAATCGGTCGACCTCTAGTTGAAACAGTGGCAACAAACGCATAACATAATATTCATATTATTCATGCCTCTAGCAAATATAATGCATGCGAAAACCTCATATCTGGAAAAATACATGCAACCTCAGATGGAAAGCACTGAGCAGAAGTCGATCTCAAACAATGCACTCTGACCTAAACTGACCTTCAGTTTGCTCAAGTGTCTCTCCACCAATGGGAGTGAAGCAATTTCATGTACCTAAATTGTCTCATGAAATGCATCTGCAGTTGCCCACATTTATTCATCCCAAGAACTATAATTTTGTTATGAGTATTTCAGTCCGTGACCCATGAAAATACTGGTCAGAACACTGGATTATTAATTTAAATATACTTACATAAACAGATTTACAAATAAATAAAGCAAGAATGGCCTTTCTGAGTACTAATTATTTTAAAGTAATTTGGTTCGGATCCAAGTGCATTAGCAGGAAAACCGACACATGTTGAACATGGAAAAAACGTCAGGTTAATGGATGTCTATAACCATTCCCTGTACATTTTTACAGTATGTTTGTGTAGGCCTACTTTATAAATCAGCTTCATATTTAGAGGTCCATATTATACAGATGAAGTGTGTTGAATTCTGTGCATAGACTGTATTTGTGTCACACAATGATGGTCCAAACCAAACCACCGAACCACAGTGATCAAACAATCTCTATGTGGGTGACAGGAAAACGCCAATTTAGACATGGATGGACACTGTGTTTATTGTCTATTGACCTGTCCAGTGTCAAGGAAGGGTGTGCAACATCAACACTGTGCATGGATTACTTGATGACAGATACATCACTGTAAGAGAAGGGGCCGGCCAATCCCATTTCTTCTTTGTAATAATCCTTGACACCAGGACACCAAGTCAATAGGCCTTTCTGATAGTGACAGTATCTCAGTTTGCATCACAATGCAAGGCATTGAAACCAATTGAAGAGAGGTAATGTAAATAAATACATAAATAAATAAGCCTTGCATAGAAAAGTTTGATCTTTAGTTTGTTCTGTAAGTCTGAGTTGGTCGAATTATTAATGCATGTTTTGCAGCATATGGCATATATCTCAGATGTGTTTTTGGTTCAGCCTTTTTCATTTGAAAAAAACAAACAATCTTATTAGTTGTGTTTTAATCACAGGTCAATCAGTAGGAACTAGTGATAAAGCTGCACACAATTTGTAAGGATAGATGCAAGAACTTGCAGAATGGGTATTGCAATCAAAAGCTTGAATGTATTGCTGTGACAGACTAGTCAATGACTAATGAAGATGTCTGAGATGAAGGAAATACAAAAATAATTTAAAAATATGAAAATATGTCTAGATGAAAAGTCTGGATGAAAAAGTTCTAAGAGCGTAATATTTTTTTATTAATCATAGTTCCATGGTTTTTAAAAACATGTTCAACATTTTCGAACAAAAGTTTTGATTTAATGGCTTTAGAAAAACTTTCCATAGACTTCCATTTCCATAGACTTTCATATATATATATATATATATATATTTACACTCTGACAACACTCAGGCACTCTTGACTTCATGGCCCAAATTCAAAATATATATTAAAATGTATTTTAATTCAGAAAGCAAAAAACAGGCTTGTCATATTTTAAAAATGCTGTATTTATGAGTACCACCAATGTATCTCTAATTTAATTATTAAATCTGAGAAAAAAAGAAAAAAAAGTCATGTCACTAACCTACATGAATTGATGAACATTGAGTTTACATTTTTTATCATGCACCTAACCCTAGCTCAAATCCCAACCATATCCTGAGCCATATCTTCTGCAGCAACAGAAATATTACACACTTTCACAGGAAAATGTAGTTGGTGCTTGTGCTTGTTAGACAGCTCATATTAATGGGTTGCCATCTTCAGAGAATAAAGAAGAAACACAACAAATCTCTGCTTTATTGTCATGCCATGCTCTGATCTTCAGGCATATGTAGTCTAAAAATAGACTTTAAGTGTGTGTTTTCTTCTCTCTCTGTGGTTTGGTATTTCATATAATATGTGACAACCAGCCAGTGTTTAAGTGTTCGTATGGTTGTTGTGTTGTTGTTTTTGTTTTGTTTTGTTTTTTCAGCCAAAATGTATCTCTATTCTCATCTCTGTATGATATGGGTTGTTTATTGATTGAAAATAAAAAATCATAATCACAAAAAATAATATGTGACAACCACACTAGCCTTACAAGAAAGTATTGTGGCAGTAACATGATTTCCATATTCATCATAACATTTTTATGGAAGATCATCATGACAAGAACCCCGGAGCAGTGTAAGAAGTGGTAACCTGCAGTTGTGTCGGTATAAATGAATGGATTTATGTTGATTCAGCAGTATTCAGTCCTTGACCCTGTGCATTTTAGTGACTGTCCTTCCCTGGAAAAAAAAGGGCAAATGATGGATGAGCTAATCCTAAACATTCAACTAGTTATTACTTTCAATCAATAGAGTGTATAGCAAACAGTTGAATTGTCTTCAGTGTGTGTGTTCCTGCAGGACAGTGACCAGTGGGCTGTGAATGACTCCCCAGTGGGTCGTCTGTGTTTGTTCATTTTATGTTTGGCTGTCAAAACTGCACATTGACCCTTAATCAGTTTCACTGCTACTGATTTATAAAGCTGTTTGGCCTTGATGTGAGATCACATCATGGATACATTAAGAAGAGGCAACTGTCTGCTTTCATAAGCTCAACCTCAGATCGTTGTTATATCAGCATCAAGTAAAACACGAGTAATTGTTAGACCTATAATAATCATTGTCGTTAACATTCAAGGCTTCTAGAGTTTCCTTACCTTTAATGAACAATATAATTGTCAATGTCTCTTAAAGTCAAACAGGAAGAGAATTCAGTGTAGATATGCAAGATAGTTATTTACCAAACAACACCAGTGCCCCCTGGTGTTTAGATAGGGTACTGCACAGAAACAGTAGTTATGAAGACACCAATTCAGCACTTTCTTTATATGAGCAAGCACTTAACATTCTGGTCTATTCTATTAGAAATTAATGAAGTTTATATTTAATTATCATGGAAATTTGCCAGTGGAAATAAAATAATCAAATATCATACACAAAATGCATTAATAATTCCTGCATTTCCATATCTTTAAACTGATTTGTTTCTAGTTGCATTTACTGTAAAACACTCTCCGGCCACTTTACCAGGTGTACCTGTTAAACTGCTTGGTCATGCAAATATCAATTCAGCCAATCACACAGCAGAAATGATGAATAAAAAACATGTAGGCATGAAGACATGGGCAAGAACGATCTTCTGAAGTTCAAACTGAGCATCAGAATGGGGAAGAAAGATGATCTTAGTGACTTTGACTGTGGCATGGTTGTTGGTGCTGCTGATCTACTGGGATTTTCATGTTCTAGTGTTTATAGAGAATGGTCTGAAAAAGAGAAAATATCCAGTGAGCGGCAGTTCTGTGGGTGAAAATGTTGATGCCAGAGTTCAGAGGAGAATGGCCAGACTGGTTCAGCTGATAGAAAGGCAACAGTAACTCAAATAACTACTTGTTACAATGGTTCTTCTGCAGAAGAGCATCTCTGAACACACTCAGAAGACACACTGGTGCCACTCCTGTCAGATGAGAACAGCAAACTGAGGCTACAATTCACATAGACTCACCAAAACTGGACAATAGAAGACTGGAAAACATCGCCTGGTCTGATGAGTCTTGATTTCTGCTGCAACATTCAGATTGTAGGGTCAGAGTTTGGAGTACACAACACTAAAGCATGGATCCATCCTGCCTTGATTCAGAGGTTCAGGCTACTGGTGTTGTAAAGCTGTGGAGGATATTTTCTTGGCACACTTTGGTCCTCTTAGTACCGATTGAGCATTGCATAAACGCCACAGCCGACCTGAGTATTGTTGCTGACCATGTCCATCCCTTTATGTCCACAATGTTCCCATCTTCTGATGGCTAGCAGCAGGATAATACACCATGCCACAAAGCTCAAATCATCTCAGACTGGTTTCTTGAACATGACAATGAGTTCACTAAACTCAAATAACCTCCAAAGTCACCAGATCTCAATCCAGTAGAGCAGTTTTTGGATGTGGAGGAACAGGAGATTCACATCATGGATGTCCAGCTGATAAATCTGCAGCAACTGTGTGATGCTAACATGACAATATGGACCAAAATCTCTGAGGAATGTTTCCAGCACCTTGTTGATTCTGTGCCGTGAAGAATTAAGACAGTTCTGAAGGCAAAAGAGAGTTCAGCTCAGTACTAGCAAGGTGAACCTAATAAGGCTGAGGCTGTCGCACACACAGCCCGGTGGACATATAGACATCCTCTATGAGGAATTCATCACACAGGACGCTTATTTGTCCATAGGCCTGTGTGCGCTGCTTCTTCCACCTACACTGCCGTCTGATTGTTTGTCACACAACCTTCCCTTGGGTTTTGTCTTATAATTATTTCTGCACATTTTCTTGCCCAAAGCACAATCAAGAGTCAAACAATACCCATGATACTCAAGGTAACAGGGAAAGTCAGTACAAGAGGACGAGTTCGACAAGCTTCCATTAAGCAATTTGAGTTAATTAGCAACTTATTCCATTATTCATGCGAGATCTGTGTTGGTTCTCTGTCATAAATTAATCCAAAGTTTAACAAAGTCACAGAGTGAGACTTAATGATGCCTCTTTATGTCTCTATTTATTTTCCCGACAAATCTGACGAAGGCGATGTTTGTCCTTTTTAACAGGGGACAAGACATCTGTTTATTTATGTAATTATTTGTTTAATTTTCTTTGCTTCGGTCTCGTGAACATGACCCAGGGTCCATTAAGTGAGTTATCAAACATATTTTACATAATTATTTTCTTGTGTTATTTGATAATTGCATGACAAATCTCATCCTTTAAACGAGCGCAAGCAAATAACTCTCGTTACTAATTCTGCTCATTACTCTAATGAGATGATTTCATTATCTTTAGAGGACTTAGCCACCCAACAAGGGCAGATTCAAGTTCTACAAGGTGTGTATCATGTTGTGTGATGACAAAAGTCTAATCGCTGATTCTTGAGGACTTGGACCAGGGGGACAAGGCAATTGAAAAGCTTTTTGACTTTTTGAAATCATAATTTTCTTGCAAAATGTTTTATATTGGTCTGTCACTCATCCTGTGATGGGACCAACACCATCAAATACTAACAAAATATGGTAATACCATAGTAATAACAGTAATTTATGCATAATAAGATGCAAATAATCCCACCCTAACCCTATAGTAAATGTAGGTAATTAATATTACTTAGTACATAAATATAGGCTAATTACAATGTAACAATGACACCTTAAAATAAAGTGTAACCCAAAATGTTCACTGTCATGCGAAAGATTTATTATACATATTGACAATTCTAGCATCAAACTGACAGATCCATTGATCTGAGCTGTCAGAGATGACCAAATTGTCATATTTTTCATGTAATAAATGCAGAAACAGTTTTGTTTTCCTGATGTTGCTAGATCCTAAATTGGAGCCTATTCGAAATATAATTATCAAATAATCCAAACTGTATTTAACATTGATATTAAGCATAAATGTGATAAAAGCAATAAATTATATAACATTGGTCTCTCTGAACAATCCATTTTATGGTTTAATTCATATCTTCACTTCAGACGTCAGTGTGTACATTTTAATGGTGCTCGCTCTCAGTTCATGATAATGGAAAAGGGTGTTCCTCAAGGTTCTTGTTTAGGCCCTCTTTTATTTTCCATTTTCATTAATGACCTCCCACAAATATGCTCTGATAGTCAAATTCTCTTGTATGCTGATGATACAGTCATTTATTCTTCAAAACGTGATATTAATTTAATTCAATCATCACTGCAACTTGATTTTAATACTATTCAAAAGTGGTTCTCGAATAATGGACTTATTTTGAATAAAAGTAAGTCTTATAGTATGTTATTTTCCACTAGATCTGCTCGACATAACCATGGTAATAGTTTAACATTTAAATTCTCAGATGGTACATTTGTGGAGAATGTTGAGGAATTTAAATACTTGGGCCTCTGGCTTGACTCTAGCCTCTCCTTTAGGCCTCATATTGACTATATAGTGAAAAGAGTCAATTATAATCTGAGACTATTATACCGTTCAATTAATTGCTTTACACAATTGGTTAGACTAAGAATTGTAACTCAGCTTTTATTTCCTATTATTGATTATGCTGACTTTGTCTATATGAGTACAACAGAATCACCCTTAAATCCTATAAAATCCTATGTAGATATTACTATCTATAATAGTCTTTGTCGATTTGTGTTGAGATGTCCGTTTCTAACCCATCATTGTCATATGTACCAACAATTGAATCTTTTATCACCAAAGGCTAGACGTCAGCTACATTGGTTTCAGTTTGTTTATAAATGTATATTTTTTAAATATCCTTTTTATTTGAAGCAACATTTAGTCCTATATAGGTCCACTTATGGCCTGAGACACCTTGATCATCCCTTTTTTTCTTTCCCAAAGATATCTAAAGAAATTGGAAGACGTGCTTTCAAATTCAAAGCCCCCTCTGATTGGAACAGCTTACCTTGTTCCTTAAGGTCCATCTCTTCCTTTCCTCTCTTTAAGTCAGCTCTTTTAGCTTATTTGCAATCTTGTGACCAATGTATATGTTTTCCTGGTATATGAGCTGTTAATTATATAATATCACTATAGACATGCATGCATGTTTGTGTGCATATGTATCTATAGGTATGTATTTTTGTATTGGTATGTTATGTAGGTTATATTTGTTTGTTTTTGTGGTTTCGTCAAATATGGTTCTCTCCTGTAATATCTTAATGTCATACTATATTGTTTGTGTGAAAATGCCTTGGACAGAGGTGGGACAGGCTGGGGTGGTTGGCTGTGAGGAAGAGCTTTAGTATGTGCGAATGTGTATGTGTTTTGTGTTATCTTGAGGACCCCCTCGAAAATGAGATGTTCCATCTCAAGGGGTTATCCTTTAATAAAATGAAATGAAAAATGAAATGTTTATTGAGCAGCAAATCAGCATATTAGAATGATTTCTGAAGGATCATGTGACTGTAGTAATATATGTATATATATATATATATATATAGTTTTTGATCAAATAAATACAGCAATGTTTGCAGAATGTAAATGTTATTTTCAAAACTAATTGCTGGTAAACGTATGGTAAACTTCCTCAGATAAACATAATCTGAAGAATCAGTGCAAATTCTCACAAGAAAAAGCAGCTTTGCCAAACCTCTGTGTCTCGTGGCAGCAAACACACTCCAGGTGGCGGCTTTCTGCTGGAGATCAAAACGTTAAATGATTACCCTTCTCTCACACTGAAGCCTGCCTCAAGTCAACATTGTCTCTGACCTCCATTTTCAGCAAAACTAAACTGGAGATAAAACGCAGTAATTGTTTCAATGGAAGTCCCACCTGAGAGCGTTTAGGCTGGGGGATAAACGCCCCGGCTGATGCCCGTGTTCCAGGAGCTTGGTCACGTATTGGGGGATTTGGAGTGAAAGGGGAAGCTCTGGCCTGTGCCCAGGGGCCAAAACATTAGCATTCTGTGGACTAGTCAAGCTATCCAGGGAAAGGCTCCCAAAGTCACAGAGCAAGGGATAAAGGTAATTGCTAATGGATGTGTGCACCTGCTACTGTGGGCCTTGAGTCTGCCATGAATGGAGAGATGAGAGAAAGAAGGGAAGAGGAAGAAAAATTAGCAGATCTCTGAGAGAGAGAGAGAGAGAGAGAGAGAGAGAGAGAGAGAGAGAGAGAGAGAGAGAGAGAGAGAGATGGGTGTTTTTGGCCCCTTGGCAATTTACAGCCCGACACCAGATTCTCTGAAAACACACACACACACACATATAATAAATAAACTTATATTGCTCAGACATTGATCTTTCTCACAAAATTATGTATAGGTACAGTATAAGATATAAATCTATCTATCTATCTATCTATCTATCTATCTGTTTTCTCTCAGCTGAGTTTAGTGTATTTGTTTTTCTAGCAGTGAACTGTGTTAGTCTTTGTTTCTCTCTGAGCAACAGTGTTTCCATCATGAAACTTTCCAAAAGTGAGCTCTAGAAAGTGCACAGCACACATCTTTAATGATGAAGTAGCAGTGATCCGATGTTCTGTTGCCCTGTGGGTGCAGAAACATGCTGGTAGTTTAATAAGCGACTTTCTTGAAATCTCAGCCAAACAATAAGCTCAGTTAACAGTTAATAGATTCTCACATCCGCCTGGCAACAAACATGTGTTCAATGGTTTTGTGAATTGTTCCTCTAAATGTCAGATGAGTCATCTTCAATTTCTGAACAACAAATCATATTTTTTCCCCCCATGTATTAAGGCCCAAATGTATTAGTCCTTAATCTATTAGTATCAAAGTGAAAATAGTGAAAATAAAATAATAACATTTCATGCTTTGTGGCAACCCGGTTACTAATTTTGGTTACTCTTGGGGCTAAAATTGTCTAATAACATTACAAGTTACTGTAATGCACAATAATAACATACTAATTTGCTATATGTTTTTGTCAACTGAAATAAAGATGAAATTAATATATAATTAAATATTAGATGAAAATCTTAAACCTAAATGACAAAAATATGAATATTGCCTTGGCATTAAGTGAAATAAGCCAGATTAAATTCAAGCACTTAAATTGAAATATAAATACTGTATATCAAAGATATAGAAATATAAAAAAAATAATAATAATAATGACCAAGTAAAAATAAAATTAATTCTATAATAGCATACAATTATATAACAAATAACAAAGCAGTGCTTTCAATGTTTGTAAATGCCCGGTACTGACATACAAAGTCACACTTTTCATCAGTTGATCCCACTGACTGACACAGATTTAAAGGTATTCAGACATTCACATTTTACTCCTGAAAGTCAGATAAAGGCAGTCTGCACTTCCTGTCTCTTATCATCAGCACTCAGTCTCAGCCACAGATAATCTCAGTAACACACGTCACTCTCCTCTCTAACCGAGCCTGTCAGGAACAGCACACACACCTGTCGCTGTCCCTGGCGCCACTGCGCGGGAAGCGTCAGCGTTTCACTCTGGTGTCTGGCTCAGGGAACAGCCCCGGTGATGGCCACTGATCTAAAGCGGTGAGGTCTCTTCCAGATTTCCCAGGAGTCTCCTTCAATTGGTGCAGAACAGACTCCATAAACCAGATCAAGCCGTGTCCGTTCAGTTCAAAGTAGAAGTGCTGTGGGAAACACAAGAAATGTGAGGAAAACTCATTTTTATTTCATATTGTGTGAAATGACTATGAAATCATGTAGACCATTAATAGCCAGTGGAGAGAGGTTGCACGTGATGGCATACTATGGGTTCTTATAGAACTATGGGTTCTATGGGTAAAAAGTAAAATTTTAAATGCATTGCTTCATATGTATTTTCAGCAATGAACTAAAACTGAAATGACAAAAAATTAAGCAATAACATCAAATAACATAAAACCACTTCAAATAATGAACTGTAGAGGTTTTCAAAATATGAAACACATATTGCCCCATCATGACATTTTAAGAAAAAAAATCATTTAAAATTGAATTGTTCAAGATGTTTTACAAAAATTTTATCACACAATTTTAGTTCTATTTTTCAAAATAACTGTGTTGTGTTGTGATGTGTTATTAAATATTAATAATAGCAGTAATCATAAATGTGACTTGAGCAGCAAATCATCATGTTTAAAATGATTTCTGAAGGATCATGTGACACTGACGACTGGAGTAATGATGCTGAAAATTCAGCATGAATACATTTAATTTTAAAATATAATATTTTAAAAACATTTATTTCAAAATGTCATTATATTTCACAATATTACTATATATGTATATATTCGTATCCATATTGTTTTAGTCTCTTAACACTCGTTCTTTAAATCTGATGTCTTTAAGCTGTTCCTGGACCCAGCTCGGGTCATGGAGTACACATCTGAGTTAATTCAGTCATAAAGGATGCAGGGCTGGCTAGGCTCCAGGACTGGTTTAAAATCATTGAAAAACTCAATTATACTATGAACAGACTTGCAGTGGCATTCCTGCGTCTGATCGCCAGAAGAGGGCGTTGTGAGACAGAAGACCATGTCTCTTTGAGCAGAATGTGTCAGCTCTGAAACATGTCCTGATATATTCTTCATTATGTCTGGAGGCTGGAAACACTTCCATCCCTTATAATTTGGTGGGAAAAGCACATTACACAGGCTTGTGTTTTTCTGGGGTTCAGCTATTTACTGAGAGTTAAGCCTCAGAGAGCTGCGCACAACAGCTCCGAGACATGCATTAAAGTTAACTGGTACAGTCAGCAAATATGTACCCGCCACAAGGCCAGAGCGAGTGGGGGGCACTTAAAAAAAAAAAGTAAATTAACAAACAAATAAAGATAATAAATATTTGAATTACTGGGAGGATTATTACAAGATGGTGAACCATTGTTTGAACCACTGAACAAAAATGTGTTTGTTTGAATTATATAAATGAGAGAAATTTCATTTCTCAATTTAATTTTAATCCTTTCATCAAATTCATTATCGCATGAAATTCAAGTAAAACAAAGTAGGCCAATCTATAGAGAAAACATGTTGTAGACACTGAGATGACTATTTGAGAGGGCGCTGAACCCGTGTGATTTTATTTTGTCAGTTTTCTTTTCTTTTATTCACTCACATTCACCACAATTCACTGCAGTCTCACTACAGAGACACTAAAGTTCAATCTTAGTGTTATCGGTTATCAGTGAGATGTGAATGTATTGTGTGACAAAGTGGCAAATAAACATATTTCAAGTGTTAAATGTGTTGGTCTAAATAACTGCTAAAATGATTATTTGAACAACATCTTGTCTTATTACGCTAATAAAGTCAATCACGCTTCCTAGCATTATGTGTTTGCTAGGTCAAAGAGATGTGTTTTTAGTCTAGCTTTGAACTGACAGAGTGTGTCTGCTTCCCGGACAGTGGTAGGAAGACTGTTTCAAAGTGTTGCTGCTAAATAGGAAAATGATCTACCGCCATCAGTCGATTTTGATATTCTAGGTATTATTAACTGGACGGAATTTTGAGATTGCAATAGGCGTGAAGGACTATAATGTGTATAGTACTGCGAAGCTAAACCATTTAGTGCTTTGTAAGAAATCAACAATATTTTAAAATGTATAGGATGTTTAATAGGCAGCCAATGCAGTGTTGACAGAACCGGGCTAATATGGTCCTTGTTTGACCCCCTTTCGCCTTCAGAACTGCCTTAATTCTACGTGGCATTAATTCAACAAGGTGCTGAAAGCATTCTTTAGAAATGTTGACCCATATTGATAGGATAGCATCTTGCAGTTGATGGAGATATGTGGGATGCACATCCAGGGCACGAAGCTCTCGTTCCACCACATCCCAAAGATGCTCTATTGGGTTGAGATCTGGTGACTGTGGGGGCCATTTTAGTACAGTGAACTCATTGTCATGTTCAAGAAACCAATTTGAAATGATTCGAGCTTTGTGACATGGTGCATTATCCTGCTGGAAGTAGCCATCAGAGGATGGGTACATGGTGGCCATAAAGGGATGGACATGGTCAGAAACAAGGCTTAGTTAGACCATGGCATTTAAACAATACCCAATTGGCACTAAGGGGCCTAAAGTGTGCCAAGAAAACATCCCTCACACCATTACACCACCACCACCAGCCTGCACAGTGGTAACAAGGCATGATGGATCAATGTTCTCATTCTGTTTACGCCAAATTCTGACTCTACCATCTGAATGTCTCAACAGAAATCGAGACTCATCAGACCAGGCAACATTTTTCCAGTCTTCAACTGTCTAATTTTGGTGAGCTCGTGCCAATTGTAGCCTCTTTTTCCTATTTGTAGTGGAGATGAGTGGTACCCGGTGGGGTCTTCTGCTGTTGTAGCCCATCCGCCTCAAGGTTGTGCGTGTTGTGGCTTCACAAATGCTTTGCTGCATACCTCGGTTGTAACGAGTGGTTATTTCAGTCAAAGTTGCTCTTCTATCAGCTTGAATCAGTCGACCCATTATCCTCTGTCCTCTAGCATCAACAAGGCATTTTCGCCCACAGGACTGCCGCATACTGGATGTTTTTCCCTTTTCACGCCATTCATTGTAAACCCTAGAAATGGTTGTGCGTGGAAATCCCAGTAACTGAGCAGATTGTGAAATACTCAGACCGGCCCGTCTGGCACCAACAACCATGCCACGCTCAAAATTGCTTAAATTGCTCTCCCATCCAGGTACTGACCAGGCTCAGCCCTGCATAGCTTCAGTGAGCAACCAGTCTTGGGCTACAGGGTGATATGGCTGATTGGTAAATTCATACGTCATAATGGACATCAAGCCACAGATGCTGTTGTTAAAGCTTGTACTGAACCCAATACATTGAAACTGGATGTTTATTTGAGAAAGCATCTGTCATCTGTTTAAACTAGATCGTGTGCCTCAATCCTAGTCCATGATTGACCAGGTCATCACTCATTTGCATCTCCAGGACAAGCTGTCCCTTTTGGTCCATCCACCGTGTGGGTCAGCACAGGTGAGCAGATCCCGTCCCTGAAGGGCGTTGAATAGACATTGCATGTAAGCCAACAAAAGCTTCTACTGTTTGCAAGACAAAGTTTTCCAAACTCGGCACAAAGCCGCTGAGCTTTAGATAAACATGACACATTCATTTTTAATTTGTTGAAACACAGCCAGACAATGGACAGGATCTGACTCCAGAGTATAGACAGGTCATAAAGCTTTTGTTCTGCAGTGCCATGAGAAGAGATATGAGCTTTCTAAAGGTGACAACCTTACGTTGTGTGCGATTTGCCCTAAGGGAGGGATCAGATGATCGGCCCTGCAGACTGACCGACATCAGAATGCTCACCTGCCTTCGGGAGAACGATTCATACAATAGATGTTTTAGTATCTCCAGACACACACTGTTCTGTGCCCATTTGATCAAAACATATCATGTGAATCATGTGGCACTGGCCTGATTATCAAGGGCTCCATCATGGGTCAGAAACAAGGCTTTGTTTAAGTCACATCGGTGAAGCTCAGGGGTGTTGTGACTTCAGGCTGTACTTGAACTTTTTCTAGTTTGACAAGAAACCTTACAGAAACCTTCTCGGCTTTTCTTCTAATGTACCATATAGCAACCACACCAAACATCCTAGCAATGGCCTGGTATCAAATACCTATAAAATAAACAATCTATAAATATATATATATTAATGGATTCATTTATATAAATATGATATATATATATATATAAACTATCAGGTGCATTTCCATCAGATTAGCGCAAAACTTTTTCAATTTTTTCTAAATGTCGACAAAAAACGATTGCGAAATGACGACGTTTCCATTAACCTATGTTATGCGACTAAAACACTTTTTTTTCCTCTCATTCCAAAAATCATGGTGACAGATGTTGGTAGGTTTACGTATATCCCAGCCACTGCACTGGCCATTGTTATTGATCGAAGGAGATGTATGTGTGTTATCCAAGCATTAGGAAATATGCTTATGCTTGAGAGCGGCTCATATGAGTGTTTCTGGGTGTTTCTCCCTCATTTCTGCTTCGAGGTCTTGGTTGTGGCATTTCTTCGAGGTTTAGAATTGTTTTGTCTTTTATGGATTTAATAAAGAACTCTGTCGCGTATTCTGTCCAAACCTACCGCGTCATCTACGTCAGGTGACCTGTAAATGCGCAAAAACTGTTTCCATTGCAGTTTTGCTAAAATATTTATTTTTCGAATTGCCTGAAAAACCTCCTCATGCCAGTGTAAAAACTTTTCTGTGACAAATGGGAGTTTTTGTGAAATTGACTTGTTTCTATTGGGCGTATTTTCAATTCGCAATTTCAATTCGCGCAATTTGAAGGGTAATGGAAACGCGGCTTGATGCAGTGCTGCATAGTTGTATTTGTTTATAAATATGTCTTATAGACAGGCAGGAGATTTCATCACAATCCTAAATGGAATGATTGAAGGCCTCATTGGAAAGAATGTCCCTACTCAATGCAAAGTATGTAGGTTTTGAAAGGTTTCCAAAAATGCATGAGAGATGTCAGTCAGAACTATTATGAGCATAATGGGCCTCTCTTTCAAAATATATAGTTATTATATTAAATTATTTTATTTAATATATGATTCAAGCTATAATTGTCAGCCTTCAAATGATGTAAAGTATATGGCATGATGTTTAAAGTATTGTGTTGAGCAGGAAAGAAGTTCTGCAGAAATTGGAAATACATTTTGTAGATTCATTCAGTTCTACACATCTCCACCCAATGCATGTTTGCTTATTAAATATTTTGGGTAACTTGATAAAACGTTCAGCTACTAATAAGATGCATGACTTTACATTTTTTTTTTTTTTTTTTGTGCAGGATTATAAACAACTCTTGTTGCGTGTGATCCTTGACCATGTACTTATTTTGTTCAATGCTGTGCAATGTGCAACCTTTGAAATAACCGAAAGCAAACAACAAAACACAGGCATGATGCCCTTGACCACACTTCTGTTTCATTCCAGAGAATTCCTCCCTGATCTCTTTGATAAGGAGCGTGTGATTATCGTACTGGTAGCTGTTTAAACATGCTGAAACACATTCTGTGGCATTTGTTGACAGCTCAGGTAATGTTTGCATAAAGCATGCGTGCCTCCGGTGACAGCTCACCCTCTCATCTCCCTCACGAGAACACGACACTGTCCGGTCCCATGCAAAACCATATATGCACCATTCCTTCAGTGCGGCAATGGTTATTATTTAACTTTTAAGGAGTCTGGGTAGTATTTCTTTTCCTGTTCAACATTTCGGATTTCTTTACAACTTTGCATGCTGTGGCAAAGCACAAACCCTTTATTCAGCACTGTTCCATTTGCATACTTTAGGTTATGGGGTTAAAGTTAGGTAAGATGAGCCCTATAAATCATAATCAGAGGCATCATATGACTTGCTTTCCCATAAGTTGTCTACACATATTGTATATTAGGCCTACTGCAAATCAACAGCAAGAACAAAATTTCGAAATCTCTAGAGAAAGTGTACAATTCTGTTTATTATAAACCTTCATAAAATATAAAAATATAAGTTATCAAAAATAAATTAAAATATAAATGATATTAAATTATTATATTGACTATATATTAACACATTCATTATTATGACTACTTTTTACATTTTGGAAAAATATGTCCAAAATCTTTCATAAATGTAAAAATGTAAGTTAAATAAAAATAAATACATTTATTGCATTGTGTATATAAATATGAAAAAAAAAATCTAAATTTTGACTACTTTTTTACATTTTAGAACACTAGAATAATAGATCAGTTATTTTATTTATACATACCACCTCTGCTCATTTGAGATACCTCTGTTGAGAAATAATTTGCCTAAGTATCAGCAGGTGCTGTATTACAGTAGTTTTCATATACGCATTCTTCTCATTGTTCACCTCAGGCAAATAACATAATCATCATGGCTGGCTCTTTGTTCTGAATGTTTAATCGAACACATGTTCAAATAATTCAACACGTGTTAATCAAACATAGGTTTAGGGAAGAAAAACCCTCATACAACAGATCCGTGTTTGTCCAATCATAATCTCACATGCAAACAACCCTTTTCTCTGTCTATTCCATGAGCTATATTGCTTTCATTTCCGATCATACCTTTGTTGGTTCATTTAATCTCTCTGTCCTTTTCTGTGTATATTTATCTTCATGTGTATTATTTTACGCTGTGGAGTGTCTACGTGAGAAAGAACGGCTCCACCTGTGTGCAGTTTTTAAACATTACTGTAGGTAGGAGAGCTATCGGAGATATTCACCACAAGCCCCGGGTTAACAACAAACCTTAATGTCATGTAAGTATTTCAAATTTATGTCTTGAGTTTGTTCTTGACTTCAAAGTGATTGCAGAGTTGCTGTATACATGCTGTATTATATATATATATATATATATATATATATATATATATATATATATATAATGCTGCTGCGAGAGTGTTTCTAATGCAATGGCTGAGGGAGCACTAGTGAAAAATAAAATACCAGAATGTATTTGAAATACATTTATTAATTTATTATGTTAAGTGTACTATAAATACAGTACATTTACATATGTATGTACTTAATATGAATACTGTGAAATTGAACTTTTGGTATACTAAATTGATATACTTAAAGTCTCCTAAATTGGAACAACTAATTTAGTATTGGATGCACTGTTTATCCAGATGTAGTGCTGAGTAGTGCTAAAGATGCTGAGGTGTATTTGATTGTGCTAAAGTGGAACTATTGCAAGTATACTTTAGGTACACTTTAAATATCTTGCATTTAATGATCAATATTATACAGAGATCATACTATCCTTGTACTAATAGTGATATTAAAACACATTTTGGCCTTACAATTATAATAATTGTTTATTGTTAATTAAAAAGGTACTCTACATGCATTTTAATTATAATATTTATACCAGTAAGTCTCAAATAATATGTCAGGTAATATGTTAATGTATACTTAGAATGAAATTAATGCATTGTAAAAACATTTTTGTTTTATGTTTGGGAGTGACAGCACATTTGACATTTTCTGACTGCTGTAATCAATCTCTCTATATTTTTGGAAAGTCATGGAAATGCATGTGCAGATTTTTTTATTTTGCTACTTGCACAAATAAAACTAAAATAATATATTTGCTGTCATCTCCCATTCACCACTATAGAAGTTTACCCAACTATGACGACTTCCACTTCTGAGAACCCAGAAAGTGGTTAATTCTAGTATCACACCGAAACCATTTCACAACTTTTATCACTCCGCTTGTTTGGAAGCATTTCTCACAGCAAGCGTCAATGGTGGAGGAGCAAACCCACTATAATTATACAAATACTACTGTTATTGTGTCACGAAATGTAGTTGCAATATATTTTTTTTATTTATTTTTATTTATTTTTTTTGGGCAAGAATGTAGTTGTTTACCTCAACTATGGTATTTATAAACCAAACATAACACCTATTTAAAACATTTACATTTATTCATTTAGCAGACGCTTTTATCCAAAGCGACTTACAAATGAGAACAATAGAAGCAGTTAAACTAACAGCAGGACAACAAAATGTATAAACTTTCAGTGTAATCTAACCCGTAATTTTATTTTTTTTATTTTTTTTATTTTTATAATAGAAATAAAATAAAAATGTGCTCGGAGATGCGAGCTCCAGGCCGTCAGGGGTCGTTCAGCGCTCATGTGCCCCACGAGAACAGCTTCATCTCGGCCAGTCCTTTGGGAATTTGTCGCTGGGTCTTATGTATAGTGTTTAAACATGAGATATCATTTGTTTTGTGCATATCATGGGCAATCTTTGATCTTATGAATCTATTATTTGGTCTAGCTAATCAATTTGGCTATTTTTTTTTACTTAAATCCTGTACAAACAAGAGCGCTGCTTTTGTACTTTTGACTGAATTATCGCATTTACCGGAGATCGGTGACTGCGTGGAGCTGAGCATGTCTTAACTCAGCATTCATTAGCAGCTGCTGACTCCGAACTTCGGAATGCTGCTTCCCAGAGAATCTCAGTGTAATTCAGCCCAAACAGATGGAAAATGCAGATGTCCTATTCTGCAAATCAATTACATGCAGTGATAATGCCACTCTATTGGCCGCAATTCCTTTGCAGTATAAAGTACAATAAAAGAAATGTTTTCTACTATTCTAAAATTGCATTGAAGCATATAAATGTACACACAATATAAGAGGACACAAATGTGTATAATAACATGCATATTACACTGGTGTTACAACTTACACGTGATTTCTGAGGACATTGCATGAGTCCTCATATTTCAAATAGCTTAAAAAACATTAAAAAAAACAATGTTTTTAAAAAAATACAAAATACAAAATTTCAAGCAAAACATTTCTCAAGTTCAAGAATCTGTCACTTTGCAACCCAGAATGACCTCAAGGTGCTTTCATTCATTTATGTTTGGGTGTTTCTTTGAATATTCGCTTTTGGCCCTGTGGGCTTTCAGAAAATAAACTCTTAAAACATATTCACACTTTAGTTTAGTATTTGATTCTAACAATGTATATCCATACATCACATGGAATTTTTTAGATCATTTTTTTTTCCTGAAAGTCATGAACTTTAAAGGATTAGTTCACTTTTAAAAAAAACTTTTGCTGATAATTTACTCACCTCCATGCCATCAAAGATGTCCACGTCTTTCTTTCTTCAGTCGAAAAGAAATGAAAGTTTTTGATGAAAAGATTCCAGGATTTTTCGCCATATAATGGACTTCAATGGACCCCAAATGGTTCAAGGTCCAAATGACAGTTTCAGTGCAGCTTCAAAGGGCTTTAAACGACACCAGACGATGAATAAGGGTCTTATCTAGACAAACCCTTGGCATTTCAAAAATAAATAAAAAAGTTTAAGTTTAATAAGCACAAATGCTCGCCTTGCTCTGTTCTGTGATGCTCGTTCACGACGTTGAAAAGGTCACGCTTCTGTCCTGGATACGCACACGAAATGGGTATTTTAAACGATAAACTGACACAAAGACATTTGAATATGTGTATATGGTCCTCTTTCCTCACAATTGTAAACACTGACTCGATACTTCCGCGTACGTCGAGCGTGACCTTTTGAACGTAATTGTGTATTACGTGAGTCAAGAACACGCATCACAGAACAGAGCAAGGCGAGCATTTGTGCTTATAAAACTTAAACTTTTTTAAATTTATTTGTGAAATGCCGATGGTTTGTCTAGATAAGACCGTTATGGATCGTCTGGTGTCGTTTAAAGCTCTTTGAAGCTGCACTGAAACTGTCATTTGGACCTTGAACCGTTTGGGTCCTGTTGAAGTCCATTATACTGTATGGAGAAACATTTATTTTCATCAAAAACCTTAATTTCTTTTTGACTGAAGAAAGAAAGTCAGGGACATCTTGGATGGCATGGGGGTGAGTATCAGCAAACGTTTTTTTAAAAAGTTAACTAATCCTTTAACATCACAAAAGTCATCATTTCAAATTATGTTTCATTGTGTGTTTGACATTACATTAAACATTTTTGTAATAAAATGATTAACTTCTTTCTCTTGCAATATGGCTAGCTTAGTAATAGGTAGCATTTCATTCATCCCACATACACACAATTTGTACATTATCATATTTGCACAATTGTTACATATAATTTGACAACCTTGTAGCTTGAAAATGTAATAGCCACAACATGTTTGGTTGATGTGATATTTCCCTTGTTTGTTTTTTTTTCTGGTTTTCTTCACACATCACTGCTTTTTTATCTCAAACATGCTCGATAACACTGTTGTGTCCCTGATAACCATGTAGGCTACACTCACTTTTAATAAAACTTTATCTGGGAAATGTGTTAAATCTTATGAAAATGACTCCACAACTGAGGGTCACAATTTTGGTCAAACAAAATAATGAGAAATTGCACAAAAAACTTGCATATCTCATTAAATTATCAGCGTTTATAAAATGTATCATTTTTGATGGATTTTCATATTTTATGAATAGGTCTGAGATAAGCGCAAAACAATAAGATCTATAGAAGGAACTTGAATAGTTGCAAAGGGAAAGGCAATCTCTTCTCATGTTTTGAGATATTATATTTGTATTCATCAAAAGCATGTCAGAACGCTGTATTGATATATGTCAGAAACTGTGCATGTGAGGGTTGACTCTTGCCTCTCACGTGGGTGTACTCACCTTACATAATGTGGATAGAGAAGGTGTGGGCTGCTCTGGGTGTTTGCGCAACACTACCTGAAAACACATGAATACAAGAGAAGAAGAAAATCAGTGTTCGAACACTGCTCTCTTCCTCTTTTCCACTCGTGTTTAAGAGTGCAATACACCTAATATTAATGGTTAAACAGATTCCAACTGATAATTGTGTGATTTCTGAAATGGCAGGTTTCAGTTACATATAACAGTTTCAATGAATTTACGCTTTATGACTCATAGTGAGCTATACATGATCTCGTCAGTCTGGCTGATGGGTTAGTCATGATGACACAGAAGAAAAAGTTTGTGGGGTTGGGTGGATCCTATAGGAAAACTGGAGAAAGTATGATTTCATATGAATATAATTATTTTAAAAATGCTTTTTGTTGATAAGTTCATATTAGATGAATGTTAAAACATACTTTAAATTAATTACTAATAAATAAACAGTATAAATATAATGCATATTCATATAATGTATTAGGCTACTTCATTTATATATTTTTATTTTTTAAAATATAATTATCATACTGTACAGATTCTAAGTATACATGTCCATATGGATTGTTCCTCACTATTAAAAAATAGGAGATTAATTTTACATATCCATATACAGTACACATATGGATATATAGGGATTCAAACGAGTGAAGCTTCTCGTAATATTGTGTAAAAAACATGCCCCGCTGTAGGGCACTGTGTGCTTAACGAACTGTATATTTTTCCTTGGACAGATTTATTGATTTATTTTGTTAAAACTGTAATGTATGATTCAGAAATGAACGTTTAACAATAAACCTCACTGCAGTAAAAAGTGCGACAACTTCTCTCAATTATTCATAAGGTAACAACATAACTAATGGCTGAGCTTCCTCAGACCTTTACACTCCTGCAGAAGTCCTGCTCGCGCTGCGCAAGGATGCGTTCAGGTCTCTCTCTCTCTCTCTCTCTCTCTCTCTCTCTCTCTCTCTCTCTCTCTCTCTCGCTTTTCTCTCCATATGGAGTCACGATAGCGCCTTTGACTGTACGGAGGGAGGAGCTCTAGCGAAGTGAAGCTCCAGCACGAGCTCATTCACTGGGCAGATCGAGAGGCTAGAGAATATGTGCCTCCATCATCATACCTTCTATAAGACACCGCGGGGGTCAGGCGCTCTCCGAAGGGACGCGGACAGCTGCATTTAAATCGCGGACTTTAACTTTCAACCACTGGACTATCTGTGAGCTGAACACTGAGACGTGAAGCTCCCCCAAAATGCGGTCGAAACATGTTTGAAAATCGTTACTGGACACATGAGTAAATAATAAAACAAATCATCATTGCGCGATGGACAGCTGAGGGCAAGTTGGACCTGGACTTGTTCCATGCGTCTTTTTGCGCGGTGGGCTCTTCCGTGCCAGGGAAGCCTTTTGAGAAGTACTGCAAAACTGGGTGGTTTTGTTTGATCCACAAAGCACAAATAACTTGGCCAAGTGGAGCTACAAAGACTCCTGCGCTGCGTAATTTGGGTAAGAGTGGCTTACTAATGGCACATCCGAAGTCAAAGCAAGCAAAGTGTGATTATTCCATGCACTTCTGTCTCTTTTTCTATAGGACAGAAAGGGTTCAGAATGAATGCTTGGTAGTATCACAGCAGATGCGATTGATTTTGTATCATTTAAGGGTCTTAAACATTTGTTAAAGATTTAAAGGTTGGCACAAAGCCTAGATTGCTAAATGCACAGCACTTGTTTGTCCTTTGAACAGTTGTAGGGTATGTTAGTATATTTTTATTTTAATATGAAATTATTTCAAAAGTATATTGAAATTGGCAGTGCTAATGTAACACTGTATCCTGTGATCTCAAGGACACCTTATAAGGTTTATTTTACTTATTCATTCCCTGCAAATTCAATCCCTGTAAATGAAACTCAGGTGACTTCATTGTGGTGTAGCCGTCTGTAGCACAGATGCTCGCCTTCAAAGTCACATTTACACAAAGGCATACACACACACTACCACACACACACTACCACACACACACACACACACACACACACACACACACACACACACACTCACTCTCTCTCTCTCTCTCTCTCTCTCTGCCAGACATACCCACACACACAGACAAGTCTTAATTTAATGTCTGGAGAGGCAGTTTCCAGCACCCTCTCTAGATGCTCAAGAGAGATTGATATGGAGAGTCCACATTCAATCTGTCATGATGATTAGAGAGGTTTAAACTAGTCTGAATGCATGTATAATTATCATGTGAGTTTGTTAAAGAGAAATATTGGTTTGTGCACATCTAAACTTTTGTTGTTGTTTTAATGCAACATACATGATAAGTACATAGCTATAGATATATGCATTAGGATTAATGTGTAGGATTAATATGTCTGGAGTCTGGTCCTTTTTTTGTTAAAAACACATAACATTGATTTAATGTTTAGTGGCTTAACTGGCAGTGAGAAACCAGTGTTTTGAGCTGATTAAATGAAAATCACTTTCCAGAAAATCATCTGATCAATGCATACATGTGGGCAGCAAGCTGATATTAAATTCAGTTTCCCTTTATGATTATGAACAAAGTTTCAACTTAATGACATGCATATTTGTATTTAACATGAACAGATGAAATGCATTTTCACATGCTAACATTTCCCGACACGTACAGTACATGCCAATTTCGGTTTGTTTATTGCATTTATATTACAGTGTGTTTTTGCATGCTTCAATTACCTCAAACAGAATCAATACTACCCTTGCACTCTTAAAAATAATGTTTCCAAAAAAGGGGGTTTGTAGCGATGCAATGGATCCACCATTTTTGTTTCCACAAAGAACCTTTCAGTGAACAGTTCCTAAACATACAATTTTTTCCATAGTATATATCAATAATCTGAAGAATATTTTTCACTTTAAAGAACCTTTTTGTGCAATGTTCCATGTTAAAGGAAACCCTCTATTTTAAGAGATAACAGTCACAGATGCATTATAACAGAGAGTTAAAAGCATCAATAATATCAGGTCAGAAGTCTGGCTACATATTAAAAATAAGAGATTGTTCATGTTTTTAGTCAAATCAACAGCACAAATGTACTTTTACTAATAGTGAATGACACTCCATATCGAGTGGGCGAGTTTATTAGCTTCACAGGACTGTGGGCTTTTTCTTTGGCCTGTGTTCTTATATGTGGGTGTTGTGGCGTCTCCCTGGGGCGAGCACATCATTTCCTCATAGTGCCACAGACACAATGAAGGGCCATCTGCGCTAGCCCACTGATTTGCGCAGGGTAAAATGGAGCGTCACTGATTCACTCATCCCTTTGCCCCGAGCCCAGTATCCACTCTTTCTCTTCATCTCTCCATCCCTCATTCTCCTGCGCTGGATGTTAAGGTCCCCCCAGTGACATGCTGCGGATGGCAACCAGCAACAATCTGTTGTAGGTTACTTCCCTTTATGGAGAGCTATGTGATTACATGCTCGACAGTGACACAAACATCACCGGTGCGTCAAAACAAGCGCATTGGATCTCGATACCTGGCTAGATCTTATTTAAATTGGCAGGATTCTGTGGGAATTTGACAAAGAATCGAGGCAGCACTTTATTAAAAGTATATACTTGATTAAAATTGTACCAATTAGGATTTCATTGTTATCGTGGTGCTTGTCTGTTCAAATGGTTCAAAGTGTTGAAGGTGGTTGCTAGGGCATTGCTTTTGGTTGCTAAGGAGTTCAGAGTGATTTTAAGTGCATTGCTGTATGGTTGCTGACTGGCCCAAGTTAAAAGAGAACACTCCCACGTCTTTAGAAATGGCTCAGGTCCTTCCTTCAAGGTCAGTTTGGGGATTTTTTCCCCCTGTATAATCGACCACCTGGTCGAATTGCTTCGAAAAGAAATAGCACACAACTGAAGTCCTTCATGTGTGTAGAAAAAAGCAATACAGGATGAGTTGTATGCCACATTTTAGTACTTTAAACAAACCCCTAATCCATGAGCAACAGTAATAGTGATGCTTGCCACGTTATAACAACTATTCTCAACTTTGTTGGGAAGAAGTGCACCTGCAGTATCAAAGGCTCTTTGCTCTTTTTTAAGACAGTGTGTGTTGATGAAAACAACACTGAGAAAATTAAATCATCGATCTTCTTTCTCTGCAATGAGATAACGGTTGCCCTTGTAAATACATGTGATTGTCTAGAGGATTCACATTGTGCAGTTAGAGGAGTCCGATTTATTGAGGCTGGGCAACATTGAAATCCTTTTCTTCCTGGCTGAATTGAGAGGAAACAACTGGGCAAGAGCGCTAACATGAACAAGCTAGAGATGCACATATTACATTTCTCTGCCAGTTACCGACAGCCGATACAGAATGACATCTGCCGATACCGATAGTTCGATATCTCCCAAATCATTCTGCAAACTATACAGGAAACCCTATCATTTTGGTACATTACTATAATATTAGAGGATAAAATAATTAACAACAGAGCCCAAAGTATTATATTCAACTGGTATTTATTTTCAGATATAATAATTACACTCAAATATAAACTGAAATGTTTGTATGCAACTCGGTTGCACATAAGGTAGGTTTCCTAACCACTTGTGTTCATTACAAATTTATTCAAGCATACATATATCATTAACAGTTAATAAGCTCCTCTTTAGTGTTTTCTTTTTATAGCAAACTAACCAACATTGATCTTTGGATAACTTTCCTGATGTAAACGTAAGATAAGGTGCAATATTGTCCACAAGATCTTCCATTGATCCCTTTCTGTGGTTGAAACACTGATTGAGTGATAACGTGAGACATGATTCATTTCGGTTAGTTGTACTGTATCTTTCAACACACCATCTGATATTCATTCATGTTTTTTGTGCTGTAACTTGTATTCAAGAGAAAGCAAATACCTGAGGTGCTACAGCGATCTGTCACGTCACATTAAGAGCATCAAAATGCCATTTATTGTTTGAACTTTGTGATAAAAATCTGAGACTTATGTTTCTTATCAGAAGTAACAAAGCACAAAGCTCTTTGTCATTATTGGATGGGGGCGCACTACAAATAATGTTTTGTGTAGGGAAAAACACAAACCTGCAACCCTGGCTTGAACTATGGGTAATTTGTAGTATCAAACAGAGCCTGCTTTAACAAATTGTTAACATGCAGTTAATGTGTTGTTGTTGCATTAACTTGCCCTGAATTTATCACAAGATTGATTTTCTTCACACACAGTATTAGTTGCAGTCTCACACATTTTTCCATCCCCTTTTGATTGACAGGATATAATCATCGGCTATTTCTAAACAATCGGCCAATGGCCGATAGTGAAAATAATTGCTTTTATTGGAAATTGTATTTACATTTTTTTTTTTTTTTTATCAACTAACGTAACAAAGATTATTAAACGGTAACAAATGTATTGATCATTGTTAGTTAATACATTCACTAATGTTAACTAATGGCAAGTTAACTAATGTGAACTTACTGTAAAGTGTTAACGAATATATCTTGTTTAAAGTGCTATGAAAGGAAAACGGTTGAAAAGCTGTTAAAAGTGATGGATATTTTATTAAATGATTACATCTCTGTAATATCTTCTGCGTTTGTCTCATTAGCTGCAGTCTTTTTCATAAGCTTCAGGCAAAGACTGAATTCACAGAGCTGAACGACGTGAACACTCATATGATTCATCTAGAAATGCAGCACTATATAATTTTAAGATGTTAGCTCTGTGTCAGACCCACTGCTGTCAGTCTTCCACTTCATTTGCTTTGGTGACCGAAAAAAATAAAATAAAATTTTCAACAAGAACAAGCCAATCATTATTTACATATTTTTATTGTACACATGTAAGCTAACACCATATTAGACAGACTGCAAATATGAATGGTGCTAAGGTGTTTGAGGAGTTATTTACCAGTGCAAGTGTGATGTTAATTGGTCCTTCTCAATTTGTAGATATTTTACAACAATTTGAGGTACGTCCATTGGCTTGAGTTCTCCACCAAAGTTTAATACTTTGGGTTAGGGGTTTGTTCAAATCACTAACCCTGAATATGAGCAGCAGTGATCCTTGATTTACTTTAGCATGTACCAATAAAATGGGATCACGGAAGCGTGGTCTATTAGAGTAAACTGCAGTGAAGGGGAAAATCAAATGGAGAGCAGAAAAAGTGAGAACAACTTCCTGTTGTGATGTTGATTTGCAGGGAGAGGTACATCTGTTACATCCAGATGTTTGATTCTGTGAACGTATTTGGTTTCCTCCGGTAGATCTAACTGCTAATTTCTGTGAAATAATTACAGCACATTTGTTATGCAACACATTTGGAAGAAAGCAAACAGCACTTCTTCCCCTCCTATGGTTGTGATAAATGCATGCATATCAAATATGAGAAATGACAAATTTGGTGTAGAGGGATGATGTATAGGCTCCAAAGCTTGCATGGACATCATTGGCACACTCACAAAACTAAGGTGGTTCCAAAATGTAGGCAACAATATAATGTTGTTTTCTTCACTCTTAACAATTATGGTTCTTTAGGTATATATGGTTCCATGACGAACCATTAACATCCATAGAACTTGTCCATTGCAAATAAAGTTTCTTTAGACTTTTAAAGGGACGCCGTGATCGTAGCTGTTTTTTTGTTTTGTTTGTTGTGTATCGTGGGTTTTGTGATAACAGAGATGGAATGTATGTGTATATTGTAAGTTATTCGATTGAAAGAGCAAAAAGAAGGGCTAAGAGAAAATCTCCTATGACAACTTGCAGTACATATCATTGAGGCTGAGAAAGAACACAACGCTGCAGACAAAGACAACAAGTAATGCCGTTAACATTGGCTTTCTGTATGTTTATATCTTGTTGTTGTTTTTCGGCCAATCAACATAAACTTACGGCACTGGTATTTCCTATTGTGTAAAAGTAGGAGCTAACTTAGGAGTTAACCAAAAAGAGTTCCTATAACTAAAATCTTTCCCAGTTCCTGCAGTGTGAACACGCCGAAAAATTGGTACCTCCGCCAATAGTTATAGGATCTAGGAAAATGTGAAAACCCTTATGGAAACTGTATTTTTCAAGAATGTAAGATAACTTGTTTTACCCTATAATTCTAAAGCAACATTGCACGCATCGCAGACAAAGAAATAAAAAAATGCCTACAAAGGCGCCAGATGAAGTAAGATAAATTATGTTTAGAAATGAATTAAACACCAAAAAACAATGAAAAAAAAAATTTGTCTAAATAAAAATTCAATAATTTCCTCAATATGTTTGTGTACAATGCATGTTTATGCTTATTAGAATGATTTTTTTTTACATTATTGGTCAAGGTTAATTTCAGGTAGTAGCAAGACAGGATTTGAAACAGAGCCATTTTGAATTTAATAAATGATACAGCCAACTTTTAAAACCCCAAATTATAGTCTGTATGTTGTACCTTGGGTGTGGATATTAAATGGTCTGATGCCTGAGATATTTTAACATACTTCTATAATGGAAGCTTACTAGACCTAAATTATTCTACCTGGAATGAGGTTGCAACCCTAACCGTATTGTCTCGTAAAAATGTCACGTTTGTCATGTTCAAAGATGGACGACTAAATTGGTTTGACACCAGTTCCACAGGAGACATGAAAGATAAGACAATACTTGCAAAAGACTAGGAACATAAAAGTTGTACCTGTCCTTTATATAGCAGATTATGCAAATTATGGGATGGCTTTGTGGTTTGGTTTAAGCAGTCTTTGACAAGACCACCGCCATTGATTGCCATGCTTCATTGGCCAAACTTGTTCTGGTGGTGTTTCATTACTGATCAGATAAATAATGAATGACCAACCCTTAGAATTGTGTCTGAGACAGCAGCTATTCTCTCAAACTGCTCAAGCAAGACAATGCCTTCTGTCTAAAAACAATACCTCTCCTGGGCCTGGATCAAATATAATTTCCCTTTCAAAAAGGTTAGCGTCATGAGTTTCTATTAAGATTCAAATGAGCTCCAAATAATAAATAAATACAATGACCCAAACACTTTTATTGTGCAATTTGCAGTTAGTTGCAAACTAGCTCGGTCTAGATTTGCTCCACTGGGCAGCTGGTAAAAAAGCTGTAGGGTTGCAAGCGATTGGAATTCAGCATCGCAGGTAAACAGCACATGGGGCCATTTTTTTTTTTTTTGCCTCAAAACAAAAGACACTGAATTGTGTTGTCAAGATAAGATAGTGGAAGCGAGAAGCACACACTATATTTCCGCTGTTATGGATATATGAAGTGCTCAGCTACAAATAAATTCACTAGAGTCATACAAAATAGCCTTGAGGGTTATTTTTATTTGATTTAATTTATTTGAACATTTCACGGTACATACACCTCATATGTCATCAAACATTCACCGATGCACTGCTGTGATGGATTCTTCAATTGCATTCTGGTCTAATGTTCAGTGGAACTGGGAACTTTATAAATGGATAGGTGTACAAAAAGTCCATGAAATGGAATGCAGTGGGGTAGATACAGTATAAATGGATCTCTTAATTTATCACTGGTTACCGGGGCTTGCTAGCCTGGATGCCAGCCAAACTTAGCCCCACCAACAACATTTGAGGATGAGAAGTTCGGTCTGGACTTGATCCGTTGTGAAGCAAGTATGCCCAAACCAAAGCTGTTCGGACCAATCAAATTGTCAGGGCGGGCTTTATACGATGATGGACAGATGATCAACAGTAAGGTAATCATCCACGTCATCAAAGAGCGCTTGGGTTGAATTCGTTTACAACAAAGAATGGCTGCCGCTGGAGAATTAAGATGTGTAGATTCAGCCATCGCGTCTGTTATAGAAGATGTAGACAGCGCATTCATTTTAAAAGAGGAACAGAGAACCGCGATCAAGGCATTTGTCGATCCAATTGAGTGCAGAGGCATTTTCTTTCCTGGCTCGGTTGAAACGCCCCATAATCCCAGCCCAATGGAGCAGTATCAGACTCACATTGGACTACAATATGAGTATGACGACGTCAGGCTAGGGGCTTGCATACTGTATGTCAGCTACAACAATTACAAATAAAATCTCTTTAACATCTCAATTGTCTCTCTTAGTCTTAGGCAAGCTTAGGCATAAGGATAAGTATATTAAGATCTGTCCTATTGATTATTCCAACAAGTTATCAGTAACCTCATAATTCATTCGAACAAAAGTGCATCGTCAATAAAGGTGGACGTATGAGAGAAAATCCCAAAGGAGATCTTTGTAATATCTTAATTGTTTTTCCAAGACAGCAAAGAGATTAAATAGAAAGCAAATGGAGACATTGGCTGAGGTTTTCTGCTTTTTTAGATTTTTTTTTTATACTGGTATAAAGAACCAAATCTAATATGTATCTACTCTACATTTTCATAAGTGATCTCAATTGTGTCTCAATCTGTGCTCAGATTAGACACGATACAAAGTCTGCAATTAAAAGTTAGATTTCAAAATAAAATAAAATATTACTTTACAATAGTATCCACACTAATTTTCTACCCTATAATCTCTATGCACACTGTTAAAAATAAAGGTTATTTATTGGCATATATTTTTCTGTTAAAGAACCATGAAACTTTTCCATTGTTCCAAGTTCTTGATTGATTGATTGATTGATTGATTTATTTTTTATTTTTTATTTTTTTGTCCTCGAGAGGAAATTTGTTTCCACCATAGATGCGTACATAATACAAACACATAACATATTAAGAACATGGACATATAAACACACAACAACAACAACAACAACAACAACAAAAAAAAGAAAGAAAAAACAACAACAAGAGAGCATACCTGACACATCAATGGCCGATTTCCTATGTGTTTAGAGCTCGTATAGATACAGGAACAAAACTCTTACTAAACTTCCTACACATCGGTAACCTATACCTATGGCCAGAAGGCAGAAGGATAACATATTTATGAAGTGGGTGTTCTGAATCATTTAAGATTTTTTTTGTTTGAGCCCTTCGCAACGTGAATGTCGAGACACTATCTGATAGGTTAGGGGTAGGTATACCAATAATTTTACTTGCTAAATGAGTTATCTTTAAAGGGTCATGAAACCCCCCTCTTTCAGCTCAAGTCTAGCTCACAATCTTTTTGAAAAATGCAACTTAAATGGGCGTGGACGGCTGTGAGAAGAAGGGAGGGAGTGGGTGTGTCTGGCCACCACTGTCATTGCCAGTGGACGATGCATCGACTGTCACTAAAAAGCAGTGGTAAAAACGTAAGGAAATGCTAGATTTTTTTTAATGTCATTATAAAATATATAGTTGTTTATATAGATACTATAAATGCATATATTTGAAAATAATTAATTTTCCTCTTAAAAAAACGTTCCGTGCATAACCTAGATCTACGCGCCCCCTGAACCCCCATAATAAAGATCGCTCTTTGGAGGTGGAAGACTTCTCATTTTAGACACAGACAGACACACATACCTCTGAATTGATAGAAAAGTCCTCGGGACTTGGTACCGCATCACTCGCAAGACGCAAACTGCATTGGTTGTCAACAAGGCGAAATCCACCATTCTCCAGTTCTCGAAGCTAATGTTTGCGGCACACATAGTTTAGATGTGTCCGTGGTTGATAGCAAACCAACCGCCCAGAGCCAGAGTCTAGCCCTGGCAGCATCGCGGGGAAACATATTCAACCCACTTGGACTTTTGCACATGGAAAACAAACACTTGTAGTAGCGTCCCATGTTTGTCTCTCTCATCTACTTCGCGATATCACAGTTTGACATGTCATGCAACTTGGAAAGATCCACGTGGTGTCATGAATAATTATGAGACAGTGTCTTCTCATAGGATATGAAAACTCAGTCTCATTAATAATTATGAGACACCGATGAGTCATCAACGCACTCTACAGTGCACTGCCACGTCACAGCCTGTGATGAAGATTTTAAACCCGGAAGACGAAAAAAGCGGAAGAAAACTCAAATTTAACCATTTTAATCATACTATTAAATTTAACAGATGCTAACATTGTCTTCAATGGTGTTCAACACACATACCTCTGTTAAAATCTCAGAAAATTTGGTTTGGGGTTTCATGACCCTTTAAGAATTTGTTCTTGTTGGTAACTGTAAGCATATGAAAAAAACATATGGCCCCATAAGTAAGGACTGGCTCAATAATACAATAATACAATAATACAAGTAAGGACTGGCTCGATACAGAAGCAGAAGAAGACGTGGCTGAAAAGACAAGTGCCTAAGTTTACGAATAGCTGTCAGTCTTTGTTGACAGCGTTTGTAAACCCCTATTGTATGCTGGTTGAAATTGAGATTTTGATCCAAAATAATGCCAAGATATTTGAAATGCTCTACTCTCTCAACTATCTCTCTCTATCAGTGATAATGCTAGAAGCATGGATATGTGTTTTTGAGGTGCTTAAGACCAAGTTCTTCATAGTGGAAAAAAGGTTCTTGGATTATGAAAATATCCTTCACATTAAGGAAAAATGTTCTTTTGAAAACTGTTTAATGAAACCCAAAATGGTTCTTCTATGGCATCACTGTGAAAACCATTTGTAAACCAATACATGTAGAGTGTATTTTGGTCACTGGCTGTATCCTAAATCACACACTATATACTATGTAAGTAAGTATTTCCGAATTCAAAGTACTCATTAAAGACAAGGCAAATAGTCCCCAGATAACTTACTCCTTTTGGCGAGATTCTGAAGTGTGCATACGATGGACACTTTACTCTTCCATGAGGCCACAGGAGAGGATTTGTGGATGGCAGTGAAGCGAAGCAACTGATGCTGGAAGGTCACGTGATAATGATGAACGAATGGCGAACAAAGTATGTCCAGATTACATTCATATTACACACATTCATATTATATAGAACATCATTTTTTAGCGGTCGTGAAGCAATTACTTATTCAAAATAAATGCCAACTCAAGAGAGTATGCAACTTTGGACACAGCCAATCAGAGCATGACATTTTTTAGATTTCTTCTAAAACTAGTGAATGTGAGATATACGGTCTATTTCTCAGTTTTTTTTTTTAAAGGAACACTCCGACTTTTTGGGACTTTAGCCTATTCACCTTATCCCCCAGAGTTAGATAAGTCCATACATACCTTTTTCATCTCCGTGCGTGCTATAAGTCTGTTTGACGCACCCACCGCTAGCCTAGCTTAGCACAAAGACTGGCTGTAAATGGTTGCAGCTAGCATACTAATCCAAATAAGTGACAAAATAACGCGAACATTTTCCTATTTACATGTTGTGATTTGTATAGTCACAGAGTGTACAAAAAACAAAGTCACATGAGACACAGACATATTTTAACCGTATAAATACTGGGAACTATATTCTCTGAAGGCGAAGCACTGCTACTTGGGCGGAGTGATAACCGCAGCACCTGAGACACGCCGTGGTGAGGAGCAGAGAGCCCAAGTAGCCCAAGTAGCAGTGCTTCGCCTTCAGAGAATATAGTTCCCAGTATTTATACGGTTAAAATATGTCTGTGTCTCATGTGACTTTGTTTTTTGTACACTCTGTGACTATACAAATCACAACATGTAAATAGGAAAATGTTCGCGTTATTTTGTCACTTATTGGGAGCGGTATGCTAGCTGCAACCATTTACAGCCAGTCTTTGTGCTAAGCTAGGCTAGCGGTGGGTGCGTCAAACAGACTTATAGCACGCACGGAGATGAAAAAGGTATGTATGGACTTATCTAACTCTGGGGGATAAGGTGAATAGGCTAAAGTCCCAAAAAGTCGGAGTGTTCCTTTAAGTCTTAAGCAAAGATCTCCAATTGTACATATAATCCCTTCACTATTTATGAGGAGTGAAAATTGAAAGATCAAAAAGATCTCATTCGTGACTTCTTTCCTATGTGATGGTCTATGCTTTGGGTAACCGTGTGAGAGAAAGACAGGGAAATTTGCTGTTCATGACAGATGTTCCCATTCCCCTCCAAGGATGTGTGGAGCGGGTTAGATGGGCAGGGTGGGTGGAGACCTGAGGGATGAGGACTCACGGGTCGAGCTATATGTGCGTATGTGTGTGTATAGATAGATAGTTAAGTAGATGGATATTAGGCTCTGCTTAAATGCATGAGAGCACAATATGTAGGCTTCACTGACTCTTAATGGACCACAAATTCTCTCCTTGCTGTCAACCACACACTGCTTGCTAAAAATAGGAATGGGACAGTTTTTCAGTTTCTTTGTCCTGTCATCTAGCATGACATCCAAGCATTCATTTTCTCCGCAGTTTTTGTAATATTTTAATCTAATTTTATTTATGCCCCCACCCCTTCCACTGCCTGTCTACCTGCGTCCTCAAGAGAGACAACGAAAACCATCTTTGTTGTCTTCACACGCTGTGCTTGCTCAGAGCTGTCAGCGCACGCAGCCTGTCGGTGTCATGTGGCATGCAGGACCATTCAGTGTTTGATTTTATGTCGATACAATTGGGAAGCCTTTCATTCCTCTAAGATTCACTGGGACTCTGGGGTGTTTTATGTTTTAGTTAATTTGCATAGCACTGTGTTATGTTAAATGACATAATAACAAAGAATAGCGTGTGGTTATTTTCCTTCAGTTGAAAAGTCTGAGGAAGAGGTTGCTATTTCACAGCTCCAGGGATTTATTTTTCATTTAAATATCAACTTTGTCCAAAATTTCTCTCATAAAGGTCCTTATAAAAGATAAAAAAATAAACAAATTGTTGACCTATACTTCTGTATATAGAATTTTCTCTGTAGAAAAATTATAATGTCAATAATTTATGACAACGTATGTTTTGACGTTGCTTTAACTCATCAAAATAAGTTAAGCAATTGTTAACTTTTGTACAAGATTCAACTCTTTTTTTTTTTAAGTCAGTTCAATGTATTTTAAGTAGAAAACTAACCTTGCTAACTAACCTGTTAGCAACTTAGTTGGTTAGCAATGGGAAATTGCATTGCAATCAACAAAGTTGCTAACTTAGTTAGCAACTATCGTTTTGGGAAACGCTCCTCTGATCATTTGGTCTGGGATGAATTTTATGAGAAATGTTTGAGTTCATATAGGGATCTCTTACTTTTGATTTTTGACTTGAATATATCGTTGAAACATTGGACATGCACTTCATCAGTCCTTAAAAATAGAAATAGACACAAATTAGTCATGAATCATATTTATTTAATGATTCTTGTACTGATTCCTCTGATTTTTTAGCAGTTTCATGAAAAAAAAGTGTTTTAGTAATTTTGTGGAATAAATACTATTATTATTTTTTTTTCTAGAGATAAGAACTCATAAGAGTCATTCACTGAGGAGTCCAAATTCTTGTCTCCTAACCAATACAAATAAGACACAAAATATAGAACTACAAGATCTACTTCTACCTGTTCTTATGAGAATGTTCATACTGAGGTCCCTGACCTGTGCAATGTTTATGGACAGTGTACTTCTGTTTCATTCAAATGAATTCTGAGGTATAATTGTTGGCAGTATAGGACACATCTTAAAGCAGTGGTCACCAACCTTTTCAAGCCTAAGATCACATCCCAAGTCCAAATGTAAACCAAGATCTACCACTTGCAAAAAATTGAAAATGAAAAAAACAAGGACACAATGTAGTTCTACATTGACATTCTTTGTTGCCTGTTAGTCACTAGCAAAATATTTATTTAACTATACAAATAGTATATAACTATACAAACTCTCAACTATAATTCAACAATTTCAACAGTAATATAACATTAAGTATTTCCACAGGCGTATTACTCATATATAAACACAATAATTAGTCAATTAGGCTACAGGTGCTTTCACTTTTAAAACATATTTCAAACACTTCAAAATGGAAATAATCCATACAAAATGTTATGACAACAGTCATCCTTCAATTCTTCAAAAATATTTTCACACAAATTACAGACCTACTAGGCTACTATTCATTACTAACTCATTAGTCATCATTACCTCAATAATCAATCAATTACAAGCCTAAAACAATCATGTACAGCACTGATTATCTTTCCCTTTTTCAACAAAACACAGATCTCCTTTTAACAATATAGCCAACCGATTTCAAACTAGCAATACTCCCTCACTCTGAGGGCTCAGATGAGATTCTCTCCCCACACATTCAATGTGATGGTTGTGATTGCACACTTACACTATCAGCAAGTGCTCTGTAGTCTGGCTTATAGTCTGACAGCAAATCTTACACAGCCATCGTTTCGTTAGCTTCGTATCGTTAGCTTGAAGAGCTTGATGTGAGCGTAGTGTGAAGTGGCTGAGCTGGTTAAAGCACCTTGTTTATACTCTACGCGTCCGCATGAGCGCGAAGGTGCGCGCGGCAAAAATAACGTAATTGTAACAGCGCGCGCGCCTCCGCATCCCCATAGACCCCATGTGCATTTTAAATTAATAAATAATAATGAATAAAAATATTTGTGTTTTTTTCTCTGATTTTGAAAACTCTTCGCGATCGACTTAAAATGCTTCCAAGATCGACGGGTTGGTGACCGCTGTAGCACACTCATCCAGATGTTAGAGGTAACAGGGTCAGAACAACTATTAATGTAAAGACAAGTCTATCAGGTTGCCTGCTGCTGAGGATTGATGAAAAATTTAAAATCATTCAGCTTTTCATTGTAAAATATAGTCTATGCATGCATACAAATGATTTGCCTTTGTTGTGAACAAAAAAAAAGGTGAAATCATTTGTTCAGTTTTTTTTTAATTTACGAATTATGTGGCATATAAGCAAAAATCGGTTTCTTTAGTAGAATTTAATTGTCCCAATCATTTAAAATAATGATTTCCCTAATGTGATATAATAACCACTATTATCATCATCATCACCATCAATGACGCAACCATATCATTCATTTAGGACTATTACAGTGTCAGTTAAAACGAGTTCTGGAGTTCCACTCACTGTTTGTATGCAACAATAAAATGGAATACGTTAGCAACACTTACAATGGTTTTAATTATTTAGCAGATTGTGAATATCTGTTTTTATGCACAGATTAGATTCCCCGAATCATATCCTGATTAGTTTATTAGATACACTGTGAACTCCTTGCAATAATTCATATAATTCAGTGTTCTGCACATGGCTATTTTATGTGTTTGCTAACTACACTCAGTAATTACCTTTCCTTCTCTCTCCTGTGTTGTCTTTTTAGATACACTGAAGAAGAACAAAATGCTGGCCAGGATTGTTTTCGTTTGCTCCTTCTTTGCTGGTGGTAGTTTTGGAGATACTGAATCCAAGGTGTTGTACGATGGAGCATGCAAATCTTTGTGCACCTGTGAAGAGACAGATGGACAATTGAACATAAACTGTGAGAAGAGCAACATAAGCAAAATGTCAGATGTTGAAGTACCATCAGATAAACCTTTTCATCTAAATCTATACAAAAATGACTTAGTGGAGTTACTTGCAACGGATATGGATGCTTTCAAGAACGCCGTCACCTTACATCTCGGTGAAAACAGCATACAGGAGCTTGAACCTGGTGTGTTCAGTGCCCTGGGATCCCTGAGAAAGTTGCACATAAACAGAAATTACCTGGTCATGCTGAAGGAGGACACATTTCACGGCTTAGTAAATTTGGAATACCTTCAGGCTGACACCAACTTCATCCGGGTCGTGGAGCCTGGGGCCTTCAGCAAGCTTGTCCGTCTTAAAGTTCTGATTCTCAATGACAATGAGATCGAGTTCCTTCCGAGCAACATTTTCCGCTTTGTGCCTCTGACACATTTGGATCTGCGTGGGAACAAGCTGCAGACACTGCCGTACGTGGGTTTCCTGGAGCATATTGGTCGTATCATTGAGCTCCAGTTGGAGGAGAATGACTGGGTGTGTAACTGCGAAATCTTACATTTAAAGGTCTGGATTGAGAACATGCGAGCACAGTCATTCATTGGTGAGGTGGTTTGCAACAGGCCTGAAGATCTTAGGGGCACCTCTTTGGCTAGGGTCAAAAGGGATTTAGTTTGCCCCTCTCATGCTGACATCAACCTTGAAGAGCCATCAAAGTCTCTAGACATGGTTGTCACCCCATCCACTAAGGTTGTTCAGATACCGAATGCCAAAGATGATGCAAAGATACCTACACCTGCAAACGGCCTTGGGCCTTGTGTCACTGTGGGTTTTTTAATGCACTGTGAGGACCGAGGCATTCAAAGGATATCTGATCTAGGCATTCTTGAAAAAAGCCCTACCATGCTGGTTTTGACAGGAAATATGATTCAAAGACTTTTCAAATATGATTTTGTGACATACGACAGTTTGGAATTGCTCAATTTGGCAAACAACCAAATAGACTACATTGACAATGAAACCTTTCTGAGTTTGAGCAACCTGAAAAAGCTGTACCTGAATGGAAACAGGATAGAGAAAATATCTGCTACAATGTTTCTTGGCCTTCACAACTTGGAAAATTTGTACTTAGAGTATAATGTGATCAAAGAGATTGAGGCTGGATCGTTCAACCCTTTGACAAATCTAAAACTCCTGTACCTAAACAACAACCGACTCAACACTCTCCCTGCACAAATATTCCGTAATGTGCCCTTGATGAAATTAAACCTAAGGAAAAATGTCTTTATGCACTTACCGGTGAGTAATGCGTTGGACCAGCTTAAATTTTTGGAGCAGATTTACCTTGAGGACAATCCTTGGGACTGCACTTGTGATTTGGTCAGCCTCAAACAGTGGGTGGAAAAGCTTAGCAAGGAAACCGTGGTGGGTTCCATCTTATGCCACACTCCAAAAAAACTGTCTACTGCTGAGGTCAGAAACCTGAAGCATGATGTTCTCTGCCCCGGCTTGGTAACCTATAACTCCTTACCTGGAGGCACCGAGGACGGTATCCCAGTCACGACTGCGCCGGAGGGTGGCACCAGCGGCTTCTTCCGGTCCATTACAGATGCAGTGCCACTATCGGTGCTCATCCTCTGCCTTCTCATCCTCTTCCTGACCGTGATTTTCTGCGCTGCCGGGATTGTCGTGTTTGTGCTACACCGTCAGCGGAGACATGCCAAAAAGAAACAAGCTGAGGAGCAACCTCGCGAGAGCAGTCCCATCCACCTGCACTACAGCATGTATGGCCAGAAAACCACCCACCACGTAACTGAAAGGCAAGGACCCAGCATGTACGACGAACCTTCCCACAGCCCCATCCTTCAGGTCTGCAGGAACCCCAGTTACTGCTCTCAGCACAAAGACTATGAGTTAGATGACTACAATAGCGATAAACCTAAGCATATCTGCCATAGCATCCTTGACAAGGACAACGAATCCCTCCCTAACGTGAAGTTCAGGGCCGTCACTGACTACCCCGCTGAGTTTGTAAGTTTGGGAGACGCGAGCTCCTTGTACAAGAACATCTTAGAAAGAGAACGGGAGCGCCAACAGCTCAGCCTCACCGAATACCTCAGGAAAAACATATCACAGCTACAACCAGCTGTGGACATGCAAGTCCCCAACCACCACAAAGAGCTGAAACTAATGGAAACTCTCGTTTATACGAGGCCGAGGAAGGTCATGTTGGAACAGACTAAAAATGAGTACTTTGAGCTCAAAGCCAATTTACATGCTGAACCAGATTATTTAGAAGTCTTAGAGCATCAAACGACTTTCAACTGAGATAAGTACACTGTATATTTTGATTTGACAAATGATACTCCAAGTGCCTTGACAGTCCATTCTGATTTCTGATTTACCCCGAGAGATATAATACAACAACTTCAGAGTAGAGGCCATTTTCATGATACAATCATTTGATGCTGACACACTATCTAATTTCAGGTGGACCTTTAGCTCTAGCATGCTATTGGACATTGCAGATGATGGATTATACATTCTAACACAATTCCAATCACACAGAAAGAGTCACTGAGTTGGACAAGATTGGCTTTGATACCAGAACTTTTCTTTTGCATTGTGGCTAATGCATTCTCTTTATGTTTGCTACATGGTAGGGGAGACTAGCATAGAGTCACGTCACATTTCTATCTGTGTATCTCTTATTATGTACGTGGCAAATCTTTAAGCTCTGTTTATCTGTAGCAATGGAAGAAAACATGTTTTCTTTCTTCTGTCAGACAGAACATTTATGGTTAGTTAAAACATTCCCTGATTTGCTAAGCTTTGAATTAAACATGCCCAACGCAGTTTTTGTTCATTAAATATTAAATAATGGTGGTACTTAGATCTCAATATGTCTGAAAATTGTATTTATTAATAAATAAGGCGTCATCAACAGCAAGTAGCTTGCCAAGTGGCTATTGTTTTGACCCTGAGGTCAGACTTTATGACTGGGCTCATTTATCATGCCTGAAATTGGCGTCTCACCTGAAATTATCAACACGCCTGGAGAGTTTGTTAAAAAATGATGTCATACAGACCCACTTGCTCAGACCTCCACTGCTTCTGATACGGACAAAAACTCTGCTGGGCATCCATGAAGAAAATGAAAAGAAAAGAATTGCACTACTCAAAATGCTATTTAAAGGTGGTTGATGACAATCACGTTGTGGGGTCGCAGAGTCTATGCCATTTTTTCCCATAGGAAAACTGAGTAGTGTAGCTTCTGGTTTGTAAAATAATGTTGTTTAAAGTTCCTTTCGACACAAATCATATTTTACTATTTTCTTTCAGCATGACAATTATGCAGGGTGTTTTATCTTCATTATGTGGCTGGAGAGGAAAATAAAATATATATAACTATAAATGTATAGAGATAATATGCACACAAGTTATTGTGTTGAGCCTTGAAATGTTTTACTGTATAGATGAGCACCATAGCTTTATTTTGTACAAGTGTGGATACAAGTTATTTATTCTGTATATTTGTACATAATTTAACATTTATATGTTTGTGTGCCTTTAATGTGGTACCAATTAAGCTGTAAATAAAAAATAAATAAATTGAGAAAATTGCACTATGTATGGTCAGTAACATGAAAAGCACTTAAATAAGGAAATAAGGAAATTAAATAAGGGGGAAAAAAAACTAAAAACAGGGTTTTTAAAAACAATGTTAATTGTAAAATAATAATACAATTAATTAAGCACCCAGTTGTGCAAAGTTAGGAGAAAAAATATAACAAAAATAAGATATATAATTATATATATATATATATATATATATATATATATATATATATATATATATATATATATATATATATATATATCAGCTTTTAAATGAGATTTCCAAATAAACTCTACAGTTTTTTTGTTTTTTTGTTTTTTTGTGCAATGCATCTGTCACTTAGTAGAAGCTAGAAAAAAATAGACTAATGACTACATGGAGAGATTGCTTGACATGTCCTCATACTTTAACCAAGAGCAAATTTATTCAAAGTAAAAGAAAATATGATCAAGACCACATAAAATATGGGTTAGACTGATAAGGCCACGCCTAATAACAGTGAAGTAGTTAATCACATCAAAACATCCTACAAAAGTCGCCGATGTCAACATGGAGCTGGTGAACTTGACAGTTTGCCATTGCGAAACATGATTCTGTCAGACCCTCATTTCTCAAAAGAGCCTTTCATGAGTGTGCAAGCAGCGTGCAACATTCAGTTGCTCCTCAGAACATTGAAGGCTTCTTTTCATCCTCTCCACACTTTAATCTTCCTCTTCTCCTCGCTTAAGTGGCTTTCCAATATTTTCCATTAACCATCAAATAGAATCATTCACGCCAACCTGAGTAATTTCCGCACTCCCTTGAGTAAAGGAAGTCACCTGGGCAGGAAAGACTAAGAGCATTTAAACAAAATGGATGGTTGAAGAAGGGCGGCCAATGATTTTTGACAAGTCGGTTGTTGAAACTTCCAGCAAAGTGCAAAACAGTGTTCACTTTCAGGACTGGTTTTCTTTATTTTCAAGTATGTCAATTATTGTGGTGTGAATATTTTAGCAAGGAAACAAAGCCAGCGGCTCCTTCACATTGCTGGAAATGAGCATTGCATACCACCACTTACACTTGATAGATTTTATTGCAGGTTTTTTTCATTTCATGGAAGGGTGCACCAGACTCGGCACTGAGAGCTTGGCATCTACCATCTATTCTTTATTATGCCCTCTAAATACCAGTTTTAGGCCGAGTCCGCTGCGCTTGAGTGCACATACCTGATTTTGCATCCTGAACCTCATAAGAGCAATCCTCTACGGATGATGTGCAGAACTGACAAAGGTCATGTATGTAGGTGATATTCTAAGGAACAATATTGCTCTACTGAAGACAGTGAGGTTTTACACTACCTTTTCACAATTTTGCACATCCTGATTTTAACTCTCAAGGGCTTTAAAACATCTTCTCCTACCTACAAGTTATATTATATTTCACAGCAGTGCCATTCAGACATGGTATATGTAGACCTTTATATCATGTCAAATCTTCGGAGGCTTCATGACTTAACGGTTCTCTATACAAGCACAGGAGTATGTGTAAATGTCTGGGAGAAGTAAATGGCCTCCATTAGAGTCATATGCAACTAGTGGGCTCTGTATGTAATTCAGCAAATAGGCATAGCAATATCTCCTTCTCTGGGGAGATCTTTAGAAACAGACTCTGCATGATCTATATACATGAATTGTTCCTGCTGTATGTTGCCAACAAATCCATGTAACCTCTAATGCACATCAATTTATCGTTGATATCATATATCCAACCTGAAACATGCTTGAAATTATTGGTAGTGGCAGGTCTGTTTAAGCATAGAATAATGTACTTTCAGACCTGCTGTTTAAACATGCCAATGTCTGGACCATCCAGTGCTGCAATAAACATATATAAACAGGGTATATCCAGTCTGCTAAAACACACCAATGAATAGCCATAACATTATTCCTGAAGATTTTCCAGATATAGCTGAAGAGAAGATATGTTTGACCATTCAAACACACTCATATTTCTTAACAGCATATTTGTTGCTCAGTGGCTCATGTAGGTTGAACCACATATTTAAAAAAAAATAATAAAGTAATATTCTGCAAACAGGACAAGAATTTACATCGGTTTTGATGTGTGCATCTTCAAATTCAATTTATATAATATATTGTTAATAGACTATATATTACAATTATTATAATAAAACCTATACTTTTTTTAAAAGTACTATAACATTATTGAAGTACTGAATGAGCATGGAGTCAAATGAATGGAAATCAAACAAAAACAAATTAAAAGTAATATAGCTTAATACCGCTCTAACATGAATTAACATGAACTTTGTTGAAAACATCCAATATTTGTAATTATGTTTATATGAGTTCATATTATTCCAGTTGAAATTTCAGTTAATTTGCTTAAATATGGAAGAGCATACAGTACCAATGGATAACGTGTATTCTTACTGAATTAACAATCCCACAGTGAAGGCTAGTTTGCTTGTAGTGACACATATAACTATAGTCCTCATTTAACTCTCTTATAATGATAATGATAACACTTGTCAAATATCTGTCTGACGATGCTGTGTGGATCAAGTCATCAAATATTTTATTTCTTGCCAACATATCACTTCTGCTCTTCCTCTCAATAACTGCATTCAGAGGTTGAGTCACGCAATGCCATGTTGCGACTGGTTCAGTGCATACTTTTAGAGATCATATGAGAATCAAAGCATCTTTTGGCAAAAGCTGTTGTATGCTGTTGTGTGGTGGAGTAAAAAACAAGCCTTGAAGTCTGTTTTCCATCCCATTGGTGATAAATTGGCGTCCAATGAGTTCATCTCCTGAGGCGAATCTACAAAAAAGAGAAAGAAACAACTGTTTCTTCCAACATGGTGGATCATCTGTCAGATGTCTGTATGACTTTGTTTCACTGAATGAGGTTTATAAATACAGTACTTATTACTCATAGCTAATTTGCTTGCTGTTTTTAGTCACTGACAAAGTGACAAACTAGTTTGATGGCGTAAGGGGCAAGTCATCACAAATGCCTGCTCTTATATTCCTTCCTGTCAGTCGCAACAGAGTCGCTTTGGGCTACCCCTCAAGTGTTTGACAGATTTCTCGCCAGCTCTTCTCCTCCATATCTGCCCGCGCCAAATGAGAAGCTCTTTGCTCCCAAATGTCATACTCCTTACCCTTGACCTCTTCAGACAGGAGTTTTTTTCAAGTGGCATCTGCTAATGGGCGGCTACTGAAAAACCTGAACACGTCGAGCAACTTTTCCATTAAAATGACTGTCCTATTCTAGTAAACCACAGGATATAATCACGAGAGAAAGTTTCTGTAACATTAGCATGCAAGCTAATTAGCAGAAATATATAACTTTATTGGATATGTTTTTAGCATGAACATTAGAGTTGTTGATATGCAAATGCTTTGCAGTGTTGTTATTGTTAACTAAAAGTGCTTTAAAATCACTTGTGGTAATTAAAATAAAGATGAAATAAAACTAAATATAAATATTAGATGAAAAACTTAAAAATATTTATATATTTCTAATTTTAGTTTTAAGTTAAGGTGCTAAAAATGAATGAAACTGAATAAATAAATAAAAATGTTTATAGAATTATTAAACATGACAAAATCACAATTTCCAAAACTGACTAACATTTTACTAAAATTAAAAATAAAAAGACAAACTTAAATTAAAATATAAAATTCAAACCATGTATAATGAATTAATTATTAATATGAATTATAACATACTAATATTTGTTTATTTGTGTGCTATAAGTGTGTTCTTCTAGGGATTTGTGGCTATTTCTAATGTTTTAGGAATGTTTATCTGTGCATGATATAGTATCCCTTGTTCTCTGTGGTTGCTAGGGCATTGTCTATGATTGCCAAGGTGTTATTATATAGTTGCTAAGGTTTTAGAATGTTGATATAATGCTATGATATTCTGCATGCAAAAAGGGATTCTGGTGGTTGCTTGTGGTTAGGGTGTTACACTACGATTGCCATTTTTTCTATGTGATTGACATAGTTTTCTGTGTGGTTTCTAGGTGGTTGCTAGGGTGTTGTTTACACCAGAAAGCTAGTTGCACAACCCTCCTCAAAAAAGCCACTAATCGGATGCACATTTCGTGTTGTCTGAATCCTGACCTCTAGACCTTATAGCTCAACCTTTTCAGCTCTGCTTTCGTTGTGTTCTGTCTTCCAGTTGGTATTTCCACAGCATGAAGGTAAGATCTTACAGATTTATGAATGCACCGCTCATTTTAAAATCTACTGACATTTGTTATAAAATCCGTTTCAAACATTACAATGCTCAAGATAACTTTCGTCAACTCTACAATAAGTAAATCTTCTTGTAATTGCTCTTCGACAGCGATGCCATAGTTTAAAGATATAATTCTAAAGATGGCTGCAAGCTTGTTTCCCTGGCACATAAAGTTGTTTTTTTTCTCTCTCTCTTGCTGTCTCTGTTAGATACATTAGTATTCAAGGTCATATGTAACTAACAGATTGTATCTAATTCCCCCTGAGACAGTTGATGAGTTCCCACTCTATACATGTGCCATCTTATGAATGTAATTGATGCAGTCTTCTTTAAGGGAGCATGTGTTAACATTAGCTTGACATGTTACCTGTCCTGTGCTTTTCTTGTTTGCCGTGGGGAGACACGTATTACGGCATGTCAGCAGGCAGCTCATTAAGGAATTCAATACCCACCTTGACCCATGAACCACTGCTGCCATGTGCTTTTTTTGCTACAAAGTATGTTGACAGATGATGAGAACTGTCCTTGCATATGAATCACAAATGCGAATAGTGCTTGTCCGTGCAAAACTTGTTGCCATGATGCAAGGCTGCTGTGGCATATCATTATTATCCAACTTTAATACTGTTCAGATGCAATAAATCTCAAAAACAGGGATGGGAAGTTCAGATGAGAAGATAAGATTAATGATTGCATAACCATTAAAAAAATGATCTGTTGATATGAGATTAAGTGGCATCTATGGTCAAGGCGAAAAGTAAAATGAGAGGGAAAATCTTAGCCCAGAGCAACAAAAAAAAGCATAAAATAAAGTAGCTCACTCAGTCAGGTTTGACAGAGTAACGAGGCCACTCAGAAAACCAAAGGGTCAGCAGTAAAATGACCTTTAACCTCTGTTCCACTGCAGGATTCCTCAGACTTAAAGGGCAAGTGGGCACAAGCTTAAGCGACCTCTTGTGAACTCTGTGCTGTCACCCACTTCATCTACAGTTTTTGTGGTAGACTGGTCTGTCAGTCTCAGTTTGAGATCAGCACTGGACACCAATGTCAGTCTCAAAGCTCCTCTTTACTTCACGACTGAGTCTGGCCCTCTCACAACGCCTGCCTGACCAACCCCGCGGCTATTTTTAGCTGCTTCACTGCACCTCCAAAATGAGCACTAGCCTTTCCTTTTTAGATTAGATGGCCTAATACAGCCTCCTCTTTTGATGGTTTGGGAAAGGGGGGTTGATCAATTCCTCTTGCATATTATGCAATCACCTTGAACTAACTTTGTGGTCTCACGACTTAGCTTCTCACGTCACATATAATTTCCTCTAACCCTATCTTGATTCATCGCCTTGGCTTTGGATCTTTTTATACTTTTTTTTTCCCCCTTCCCTGGCTGGATTTTTCTTTTTTTTTTCGCTTAGCAATAATTCCTGAAACTTCCATTTCTCCAGGTACCTGACAAGGATAATCTCAGGATTAAGGCTTAAAGTGTCAGTGATCTCAACTGTCAAAATTCTCCTGTAGTTACAAATGTACACGTATGATTACCTTTCGTCTGAGTTACCAATGTAAACACAAAGGAAATAAGAAAGCCAGATGGAGGTGGGACAGCATGACAAGACGAATGTGAGTTTTCTTGCTGGGGTGTGTCCTTTGTCGAGTTATCACAGGGCTGTTGTCTATCTGAAAAGTTTGGCGGCATGCATCTGGACAGTGTCCAAAAGTAGGTGCATCCTTAGAGTGTGTTCTTGAAAGATTAATGCACATTGTGATTTAAATAAATCAAACAGGAAGATCAGGCGTATTCGACCTGTCATGAAGCAGATGACACAAGTTTGAATCTTTGCAACATCCTGCTATGAATAACACTGGAAAAAAGGAACACACATACACAAACACACACACACACACACACACAGTATATATCTAAGCAACGGCTTTTACTTTGTTAATTTATGTTAAATGCAGCCTGTTCTCACGTAAATGCGTCTCTATGACACGCATGGTGCATTGTCGTGTAATTGATACGCGAAAATGAGTTTTTACGTGCATATGAGACGCAGTTTTTTGCGTGCATTTGATACGCAGTTCATTTGCGTGTAATACACACGCACCCCACACCACTAATCCTACCCAAGCGTATAATACACACGCACCCCACACACACCTAAACCTACCCTAACCAACCAATGCGTATCCTATGCATGTAAAAACTCAATTTAGCGTATAAATTACACAACAATACACATGCGTGCAATAAAGACGCATTTAGTGAGATCGGGTTGGTTAAATGCTATTATTTTGAACTTGACATGGATCAAATAGTCCTGAATATATGAAGCAGCACAACTCTTTTTTTAACATTGATATAACAAGAAATGTTTCTTGAGCAGCAAATCAACAAATCAGCATATTCAAATTATTTCTGAATGATTATGTGACACTGACGACTGGAGTAATGATGCTGAAAATTCAGCTTTGGCATCACAAGAACAAATTAAATTGTAAAATATGCAAAAGTAGGAACATAATCAAATAAATCGAGCCTTGGTGAGACTTATTTTATCAACATTAAAGATCTTACCGACCCCAATCTTTTGAACAGTACACTTAAAACCTGTCTAAGTGGAACTTGCAATTTCTGTCATGAAATGATGTGTCTGATATAATTTCACACTACACACTATACAGTATTTTTGTCTTTTACGGTAGTCCCTGTCAGATTATGTGATTTTGACTTGTAAATCCTTGTCGTGTCGTGGACGAGAAACATATCAGACTACACGTTGCTTCCCGACCAATTGCCAGTTACCGTCTTTAACGGCGTGTGTGATGTCATAGAGAAGGCGGAACTAGTGACTGACTTCCGAAAACAAAGCATAAACAAACAATGGTGTGTTAGCTTAATGCTAATTTCAGTAGTCACCAGGTTGCTAAAGTGCCTCTGCTATCGTTCGCAAACATTTATCTTGTCGTGGTAGTCCTTCGAGGAAACATCATAAAGACAGGAGTATTGTTGCCATAGCTCTTTCCTACATTGCACAATTTCACCTAGCAACACCAATACCATTGTCTCTCTTTTGGTTTGCCATGTTTGAAAGCTGTATGTGGAAGAGCTTCTGTGCTCCTATTGGTCAATTTCACAGATGCGACAGGAATCCCATCGCGGGGAACTGAAAACAACAACAACTAGTATTTCTGTTGGGATGTCATGAAGCATCTCAGTCAGCCACGCATAACATTTTAAATAATTGTATCTTGTCAAATGATTGATTCTTGCGTCTCGACAACCATCGTCGTTTACAAATCACCACATCACCCTACGTCAAACGGATCGTGCCAAAAGCCATTATGTCAAGGCTTCAACAATGTATATGATCATTATTTTATAATAATGCTAAGATATTCTCATTATATTCATGATAATGCCATTTTTTTTTGTCTTACAGTATACTGGACATGTTTCTATAATATTCAGCCATCCTTAAAATCTAATACTAGTCATCTTTTGAACATTAGCTTTTATCGGCATGGCCTCAAAGCCAGAGCACAAAGCCTGTATTAAACTGTGGAGGGAGACGTCTATCTGTTTGTGACCCGTATAGGGCGTTAAGTTACGCAGGTGTGTGACCAGAAGAACTGCTGGCAGCTGTCCGTTAATGCACAACAAAAGGCACGAGCCCTCAGGGGTTCCACTCACCAAACCACAGAAACGAAAATGTTAGATGAGATAAGAGTGACATTCCTGATGTCACATGACACTGACAGTCTGTGTAGGATTTCACATCAAACAAAACGACACATTCCGCCCTGAAAAGGTAAGAGCTGTGATAAGTGCTGATAATGTAATGAAAATGATCAGCACACATGTGTGTGCATGCCATGTCAAATCCAGGTCACTGATTTCTCTGATGTGAAAGAACAAAGTGAAGCACACATATATCAGTGCAACACCCTCTTTATTTCAAAAGGCTTTGAGTAGGTAAAGATTATTTTTTTTCCATCCTTATAAATGGCATTATGTGATTCAGTGAATAAAGCTTTTACGGGGGGAAAAAAAAGGAGTGCCATAGAACTGCCATCGACATACTACAGGATTATTATTACAGGATTTGAAATACTAATTTTCCCAATGAACTCACTCGGCACAAGCTTTTGAACAGCTTATTACTTGTATACACTGGCAAATGATGCATGGATGCATTGAAAATGTATTGTTGTGGGATTTAAATGGTTTGGTACTCGTCATCTATTGCTGTCTTTCTTCTAACGACAGAGAAGGTATAAAGGTCGTGGTTGGGTAAATGGGTAATTTAAGAACTTACCCTATAATTCATGTATTGGAGTTTGAATTAAATTGGCCAGAATTTGAATTTGAATTACAGAAATTGGGTGGATGGATGGGTACGTGAGTCAAAGCTAGTAAGTGAGAGTAAACCTCACTCCCCTGGTCTCAAGATGCGCGTTGGTGACTGATGCTAGAGGCCATGTCCACATTAATACGTTTTCCTTTGAAAACGTATATTTTTCTCTCCATTTTGGCCTCCCGTCCACACTGAGACGGCGTTTTAAGTGAACAAAAACGTAGCTTTTGGAAAACGCTCTCCAAAGCGGATACATTTGAAAACGCCGTTTTCGCGTTGTAGTGTGGACTGTGAATCCAGAGGTATTTGAAAACGATGGCGTAAGGTTAGTCATGTGATGTTGTACCAATAGATATTCATGTTTACCGGTATTGTGCCTGTTAATTATGTGCGATTTACTTTTACACTGTTGCTCAAATAAATATGTTACTTTGGAGTTTGCACACTCTTCATATCACAGTAGCCCACTGCCAAGATGACAGAAAATGTACTCACATTTGCTGTCCTGCAGCAATACAGGAGAGCAGTCGCGTTTTAGACCAAACATATGGTGGGTGCGACCTGGACGCATCAGTGAATGGTGATTAATTTTGCTAAATAAAATTATCCTGTTTGAAGAATTGCGCGATAACTTTATTTATTTTTCCATCTGTATCATCTATCATCAAGGTGAATTTAGAAGTTTCTCATCCACACTGAAACGTCGGAAAACGCCAGAAAACGCTAGTGTGGACGGAGAGTGTTTCTAAACGAAAACTCCGTTTTCAGATGTATCCGGATTAATGTAGACGTAGCCAGAGACTGCGGTCTTTTAGTGTCCTTGTTAGCATGCCCACCTTCCACGTCGAAGACACCGTTTCGAATCCTGCTCGGAGCGGGTCAAGTAATACCAGTTACAGATGGATGGATGAATTTTTTTGTGTTTTGTTAAATTTCTCTTTTATATTACCTGACGAAAATGTAGCATGTTTTCTATCCTGACATGGTTGCCAAGGTTTTGCTTTGTGATTGCTAAATTGTTCTAACTGTTTCTTTTTGTATTTTTTTTTCTGATGCTATGCGGTGGCTAAGATCTTCTGGGTGACTGCTTACTGGCCTGAGTCAACAGTATCCACCTCTACGAAATTCAAGTCAATGCAAGTCTGGTGGAATACTTTGTCGTTTATTGTCTACTGGGCAAAAATCATAAAGTCCAATTACTTTGAAAAGTAACAGCACATCTCTCCTCAACAAGAGACTTGATTTGAGGCATTCGTGTCTGTAGTGCACAGTGTTGGGGAAGTTAAACACTTAAGGTCAATGTCTTTGAAAAACCCCTAGCCCTATGTGGGCGTGATAGTAATCGTGATGCTTGCCTCAGCAAATGGCACTAATGACATTATCCTTCAAGAACTAAGGACTGCTGACCACATCTAAGATGTTTTTTTTATTTTTTTATTTTCTGGGAAAACCTCCCTGGCTGAGACTCTACCATGTACAGTAGCTTACACGTATATGTGATTCAAAAGTACACAATCAAATTGTCGCTGAGTGATTTTTAACATTATTATTGAATCAACAGCTAGTTATCCACTACATATGAACAGTGTTTCGACTGAGCGTTAATAAAGAGAATTTCCCATTTACTTTTTTTCATTATTACTTCCTCCATTACATTGCCCAAAATGTGATGAACAGAGAAATAATCCGAAAAGACTGAGAGAAATGTTCTAACAAGCTATGTGGAAATTACAAGGTTTTAGCACTCATGTGTCGGAGCGAACGGCCGACTATTAGAGCGATCAGTCATGTGGAAAAGTCAAATTTGTGGCGTGGCTGCACTGGAATACAGTGAAATAGAAACAAGCTCACAAGGTTTATGGGTTGATATGTATGTATGTGAGTGTGTGCTCCCGTCGTAAGGTCCCTCATGCGAATCTAACTATATCCTTCTAAAAACCGAGTGGACAGTCAATGTCACAATTCATGTCTCTCTTGCAGACTCATTTGGCTGCTGTGTCAAGTCCTCGGCTCCCTTAAAGTTGCCTACGCGCTGCTTTATTTGCTGGCCACTGACGGTGGGAAGGGGGTGATGAAGCAAGTAGCTGTACATTTAGATGTCTACTTTTGAAAAATGAGCATCAGATGCCTGTAGATAAGCCACAGATATACACAAGAAATGAGATTCCCATCCGAAAGGTCATTCTTACCGTTTCATGGATTGGCGTTTGAAATGACGCTCTGGTGAACCGTGTCGCGATCTGCCAAGAGTCATCATCTTCCTCTGATGGCAGGTCAAAATATCACCAGGCCATCAGATATAGGGCAATGACTCCATATCTATGACTTTTTTTTTTTTTTTTTTTTTTTTTTTTTGTGGTTTGTAATAATTCTGACCAGTAGAGTGACAAAATTTCATCTTAGAACTCAAGTATTTCATCATATCTTGAGATTAAACGGAGACTTCCGCTTACTGGATTATTATTTTGATTGTAGTCTCCACATTCTCATTACTACAGTTCTTGTGTGCTGTTTAGCATGATGCAAAGCAAAGCAAAGGAATTAACCATGATAACGGTCTCTGTTCTGCACTGACTCATGATGTTTTAGTGCTTTTACAGAGCAGAAGGAACAGCAAACATAATAAAAAGACAACAAATTTACGGTTCAGGTTCAAAAATTAAGTGCATTAAGCTTAATAAAAAAAATTATTCTGCCAATTAATATAGTTAATTCAGTTGATATTATAGACATCTAGACTTGGCACACTTCCAGCTGTGCATTTTGTCTGCTTCAATCATTACAGAGCCATAACTATCTGTGTAATTCTCACGAAACCTGTCAAGAAATGTAGAGGTTACGTTTTACTCTTATTGCATAAGAAAATATAAACTACCAGTACCCAAAGAATGCTTTGCATTTTTCAGGACAATTAAGGACATTTTACTCCAAAATTTTTATATTCTCACTATTTCAAAATGTTCAGTATTTTCAGATTTGTGAAAATACTGAATTATGATTGTCATTACTGTAATATTGTTTATCTGTAAGTCTTATTTTCTGTATTACAATATTTGCTATTTTGCATTATTTAAAGAATCAATACATTTTAAATAATTCAAGGCAGTACAACATCTGCCACTACGATTTATATTTTAATGTTATCGGCAATGCAAGTAAAGACACGTCACAATGAAAAAAAAGTCTTAATTAATAAATAAAAAAATGACATGTTGTCAATGTATTAGTACCCAGTATGAGCATGTCTTGAAAATAATTTTGTATGTTATAGTAATGAGTATGTCATAAAGCAAAAAGGACAAAAATGAAAAAAATAAAAAAAAACGAACTAGTATAAGGAGCATTATCCAAACAAAATGTAAAAATTATATTTTTATATTGTTATAGTATTGAGAATTGTCACAAATTCATATAATATGATTCAAAGAATATTCTTAAGGACTTCATTTATTTTTGTTTTCCTCTGGTCTTAGAGGCAAAATAAAATGTGAGAACCCTCTGTGGGTTATTTTGTTAAACTATCACATTTTATGTGTTGTTTCATTTGTAATACCCAATACATATGGCAAATTTAGGTAGTAAAAGTACATTTATACGCCCACAATAACGTTTGAAAGCTTCATCGTGCGATGCTTCGTGACACAACGTATTTTAATGTGCTCTTGAACAAATGAGATTTGAGAGTTACGCCGGAGGGGAAGATTACCATATATCATTTAAATTCAGTCTTCGCTTCTTATATGATTTTTTTTTTTTTAGCAGTTTTGGAGCTTGAAACTAACCATCAGCTGTTATTATATGGAAAAGAGCAGGCAGGAGATTCCTGCAAAATGTCTCCTTTGGTGTTTTACGGAAGAGAGAAAGTCATAGAGGTTTGGCATGAGTAAATACTTCTATACACCCTAATCTTCTTCATTAAGCTTCATCAAATAAGGTATCAGTTTACCACAGGATGTTACACCTCTCAAGAGCCTCATTTAACTATCTCTCACCATCGCACTCCTTCTTTCTCTCTCTTTTACCATCAAACTCTCTCTTTAAAAAATAAAATAAAATAAAATACAAGAGCATATCTCAATGTGTCACAGCCACAGTTGTGCTGGCCAGCTAACCTACACCCAGTTATCATTAGCCAGTGCTTGCTAATGACTTCAAGTGTTAGAGGGCTGTCACTGCCTATACTTTTAATGGCCTTCAGCGGGATCCTCTCTACCTGTCACAGGGCTTCGTGACAGTGGTCTTCCTTCACTTCCTGACAGAAACACTCGCTCGCATAGCACTCGGCGTTCCTCCTCATCACCAAGCTCATTGCCTTTCAATATAAACGCTGTCACTATTTTAACAAACAACACTGCACATCTGACATTCACGTCAACTGCTCAAGTTACCCGCTTGTCACGGAAAACATCATCAGCTTCTAAAACGAGATAAAAAAAGGTCATTTCCAACTCAAGACAGGCTTAAAGTCATGTTACACACCTCATTGAAAAGGTAAGATTCCAACCTGAGTGACAGGATTTCCCAAGGCAGAGTTTTAACATAAAACGCAGGAACTCAGGGATGAAACTACGATTACAAAAGATGCTCTTTTCGTTTTTTTGATTGCAATGTTTTTTTGATTGCAATTTGGGTGGTTGACAGCTTTTTTTTGGTCAGAGAGAATGAATGCAAACTGAAATCACTAAATATATTGTGCTGGTTGGTGTTTACTGGATAAATACCATTTAGGACTGGGGCACGTTGTCACACTTTATACTCCAGTGAATATTTCTCAGGGCGGGTTTATTTAGACACAAACCATTAAGTCTTAGCTACAAAAAAAAAATGTAAAATAAAAATAAAATGTAAGACTTTGATTTTTTGGGTGCCTCAATAGCAGGGTATGTTTACACACAATATGAGTTAAATTGTCACCATGGGAACCTGGATTGCAGTAGGCTATACTATATTGTACAACCACAAATACAAAAGAAACATAACAATTAGTGAATGCACTAAGTACACTACAAATCCTTAGCTTTGACTTAAAATGAAGCTCTGCCTTTCTGTATTTTGCACTTTTTTGATTCCTATAGATTAACTAATACTTTGCACTACTGTAATGACAAACAATTCAATTAAAGTTTTCACTTTGCGAGTGAGCAAAATGGAGATTTGAAGAAAGACTGTTGAAAGAGAGATGGCTGAGACACATTACAAAAGAGAAAAGGTCAGAGGAATTTCGTATGATCAGGCAAGAGCTTTAGGACCCCAGTTAATATTAGTGAGACTAAGCGGGAAGGCCTGAAAACGGATGCCAAGGTTGTGTAGTTTCTGCTCAAAACGTGAGTGACATTGGTTTGGCTATGCTTCACAGAACCAAGAAACGCTGATGCTCTTGCTTGTATAGTCTCGTGTACTGTATGTTCATTTTTTGTTCATCCTTGTCGTTCATCATCTTTGCTGTATTTTTGATGAAACATAATTTTGCTTTGCTACAGCTATGATAAAGAGACTTTCTGGGGGCGGAGTAATGCATGGAGTGGTGTGATTTGGTTAATTTTCAAGTTTAATAGCATTTCTCAGAAATCGCTTATCGCACCTTTAAGAATTAATTTCCAATGCGTTCACACAAAAGCTTACAGATGAAGAAAAAAACAGGAGACCATTTTGTTCCATGTGAGCATCTCTGCAGCCATAATTAGTCAAATACTAAAACCATTTTAGTGCAGGGAAAGGAGAGAGTCCAAATCTGGCCTGCAGATGTACAAGATTAGTTTTAGATAAAACGTCCAGGCTTTGTGTCTTCCAGAAAGATCTAAAAGAAGGTTTGCAACCCAATATGATGTTTTTCTTTCATTCATGTGAATTTAATTGCATGTACATATATACAAATAGAAGATAACAGGAGAATATGTACAGAAAGGTCATTAACACAAAATGAAACACCGACAGGGTTACAGGTTTTTTTTGCGACTGTACACTTTTCAGCTTATTATGTGGCTAATTGTCAAATATATAAATACATGGAAGGAAAACATTGATTTGAGTTTGAATTATTTTACAATGAGAATAAAACGATGGATGAATGATAACAGCTGAGGGTACGTTTACACAACAACAATGTACTAAAATAGAAATCTTTTTCCTTTGCATTTTATGTAAATGAAAAAGCTTAACAATCCCCGTTCACGCTGTAAAAATGAATTTTGATGATTTGTTATCACAACTTTTTATATTTTGTCAAATCAACTTAGATAATTAATGTAGGTCAGATAGCATAATATTTTGAGTTTCTATTTATTGTATTAACTCAAATTTTTTATTTCAATGAACTCAAAATTTTAAGGCAACCAGGTAACTTACCTTTTTACGTTAATCCAACTTTTTTTTTTACAGTGCACCAGATCCATGAAAACGACTAAATACACTGTAAACTACTTTAGACACATAATACGCATGTGCGTGACATCACAATTTTTACAAATATACATGTTTGTAGTTTAAGCGGAGACGATAGTGTCGTTTTCAAAAACTTTCACTTTGAACCCGTTTATAAAGGATCCCGTTTGCAAGTTTGTATTTTCAGAACCACACAACGCCATTATCATGAATGCATAAAAAGTATTCTGTTTTTAGTTGCAAACGGTGTCGTGCACACTCCCCCCTAAGAAAATAAATCGGAAACAATGCTCAACTGCACAATTTAATTTTCATTTCACAAATCATTATACAAAAATATTTGAATGTCAGAATATTTATTGTAATAAGTATTACAATAAATATAAACATTATGCATATGCACAGGCTTATGCAAATATGCATGGATAAATCTGTTTAAAGCTGTGCAATAGTGGGTTTTTGCAGGATGCAGGAACATCCCTTAATTGAACACCATAGAGCTGGAGTGTGTCAGAAACAAAACAAAATGTGGAATCACCCAAAATATATACAGTATGTTGCTGATAAGTTTTTTTTATCCACGACCAGTTCAGCCATTTGGAAGTGAACAAGAACAAAGAGGTTCAGTGGAAGACGGATGTAAACAAATGGCAGATGTTTATTCTTGCGGTTCCCCCAGAGCTGTACATAGAGTCCAGCCCCATTTATGCCTCATGACGAAGACAGAGAAGAACACTATCATACAATATTAACACTAGCTCAGCCGTGTGGCTTGATGAGAAAAGACGTGTCATTATTGCCTTCCTGGGTAAGAATAAGGGCATCTGGGATTCACTTTTGGAAAAAGTTAGAACAATTTCACCTGCACCCTCATTCTGTTTAACATCAAATTGTTTTATTTGAGGATATTTGAACAGATTGGTCTCTGAATCTGGTGCCAAATGATGACTAGTGAAATCAAAGTCAAATAAAAGTAATTAAAGTTCACAAAAAAATGGAAATTCTGTTATTTCTACTCACCCTTATGCCGTTCCAAACCCATATGCTGTTATTTTTTGTTATGCGAATAACACAGATGGGGAGTTTTGACGTCTTTAATGATGACAAATGGCAACGATTTTCAGTAGATAGCAACTTTTCAGGTATCTGTTTTCAGAAGACTTTGTACAGATGACAACGTTACCAAAATGATCCCCGTTTCACATATTAGCGAAAATGACTAATAAGAATGTTGTATAATAATAAGTTGGCGATGTCACTTTGTAAAGAAAGACTACGCACAAACGCATTATTTCACTAACAGTGCACTCGAGCCAAACTCACATTCCTATAGACACATATTACCTAATTTTTGTCCAATTTTCATTCTCAGGATGTTAATCTTCATAATACTGTACTATTACTTTGTCTTCTGGATAAATGTCATCTTCACAAAGCCAGAAACATTCACTGCAATCCCAATTTTAGAATATTCTCCTCTGATATAAAGTCCCATTTTATTTCCTTTAAAAAAACAAACACTCGAACACGAAGTATTCGAAAACATGTAGGCTATCATCCTTGAGTCTGTTGTAAGGATCCTTTAATGTTTCATGATGACAAAAGGTTATATTACGTTGATTTGTGTAATTCTTATGACCACTTGTGATGATGTGCGTATGTTTTTTTTTTTTTTAACCCGATTTCAAAAGTTTGCGTTTTCAAGCTACCAAAACGCTGTTGTCGTCTAAATGAACGACCAAATTGTTTAAGCTTGAAAGTCACGGTCACAATTCAACAAAGTGTATAAACTAATTATTCTCTAAACTAATACAAATAATATATTCATAATTAGAACATTTTTAAAAGCCTTGATAATGAACAGATGACATCTAAAAAGTAAATTATGCATGAAATGCATTTTGGCCCCCGCAGTGCTATTCTTATATCCATAAGCACAACGCTATACTGTATGCGCTCGTGGAAATTTAAGAGCTTTTATAACTCTCCAATCACATTCGATCCATAAACAGTGTGATGGAGCGCACCATTAGGCCCAGAGAAACAATTATATTTAATTATGTAAATAGCTGAATCTCCCAATAAAATCCAAAGAGGAATGGAAAAGGCAGTCAGGTCAGCAGATTTTTTTCCGAGGCGCTGGAATAGCTCACTCCTGCGAGTTGTGGCATCACAGCTTGATTTTTCACAGTCCCAATCTCGAGAGTTAATTGAAGTCAATAACATTTAGCCCCTGGGGTGGAATTTAAATGGTTTGTTGCAGGTGAGTACTTTAAAACCCTACGATACTTTGATTTATACTCTCTCGCTCTAGTGGAAGAAAACATTCTATGGCACAAAGCAAATCGCACAAAAGACGGAGGTTATTGTGATCACAGCATTCTTGTACAACATTTCTATAGACACAGGGAAAATCTATATCAATTTGACAGAGTTCAGGGAAAGACGAGTTACTGTGCACTGTGCTCTCAATGTGACAATACCACAAACAACATCCATTTTAACACTCATTCATTCATAAAAAAAAAATAATAAATAAAAAAAAAAGCACTGTGTGTGGTACAAAACAAGCAATAATAAGTCACTAATAAGAATAAACCCTGCTGGGAAGAATGCTTCTGGTTCAGTGCTGCAATAAAAGGAGGACATTCAAGTGGTAAAGGATGACAAAAATAAGCTTTGGTGGGATTAGACTCAAACAGAAAGTAAACTAATGAAATAAAACACAACCTTTAAGCAACACTTTTTTGTGCAGTAGTTTTCAAAAGGAGGATAAATGACTTTACTGTCGCAGTAGAAAGCACCTTTGGGTGATGTGTGTTGGAGTCGAGGTGGAAAATCTACTGAAAACTTTTCAACAGATCCAGACAGCTGTGAAACCTACTTCTGATACTCAAATAGAAATATCGAGGCAATAGTCACCCACGGAATGTCTTTTTTGTGGTCTCAAAAGCTGGATACGTCTTAGCTATTAGTTTCCATCCAACTTTTTTATGCACATTTAGGCTATTGCCTAAAAAAAAAAAACACTAGAAATGGCAAGATGCGCATATATTCTAAAAATGCACATAACAATTGAGGCAGATACATTTTTTTATCCGATAAGACACATAAACTATGATGGAAACACATTTATCGATTAAATCCCTCGATACGCAAAACAAAAAACTCAAGTGACTTTGCCTCAACAGAGAATAACACTAAAATAAGTGCATGTTAAATTGTTAAAACATGTCCTCTTTTTGAGGGATCGATCTAATGATATTAAATATTAATCCTGTAAATTACTTTCAAAAGTATAGTCAAAATTATATTTGCAGCCCCTCTCTGTTGAAAGCATCCTATTATTAGTTTTAATAAAAAGTTGAGTTCATAATTTCCCATCTTGAAAAAATCTGTTTAGTGTTTTTTTTTTTTTTTTTTTATGTTCGAAAATATACAAAATTGGCCAAATAAATGATAGTAGGCACAAATCTTTATTTATTTTTATAGAAAAGCTCACATTTAATTTGAATGTACCAGTTCTGTCTTTTCATCAAGATAAATGATCTATGTCCTTTTTTCAAGGGAATGACATTAAACATGTATTTTTAACCATAAGTGACTTTCTCAGTAAAGGCCATGTTTGTGTCCTCTTTCCGTGTCTTTCAAGTTTGTTTTGGAGCAGATGGTTCCTGAAGCAAGCAGGCTCATTCTATCTCAAGTGTGGCTTCACTTCTGAATGGATAAAAACAAGCCATGAGTGAGTTTTACATTGATAAATGAGGGAGGAATCCAGTCTCCTGCTATAAACGCACCACTGACACCAGCCCACTTATCCCACAAGATTCCATGGATATGGGACAAGGTCTTCTGTTTATTTTTAGACTTACAAGATCTTTCGAAACCTGAAGCTAGCTGTCATAGATTACGCTCCCTAGTTTCCTATAAACACACAGACCTTTTCAAAGGACTGTGTGCAAATAGTATAGATGAGCTTGGACTGACGGGTTTAAAATAGCCCAGTTTTATATTCATACTGTTGCATCACTAGTGTTCTTCAAAATAACAAGTTTACAATGAAGACAATAGGGAATCATTAGACTACTGCTGGATTTTGTGTGTTGTGTCCAGCTGCTGAAAAGTCATTCTAGTAGTTCATGGTGACATAAATAACAAAGATTTCACAATATTGTTTTTCACATGAAAAAATAAAACCAAAACAAATGATTTGTATACCTGAACTGACCTGGCAATAACGAGCAATTGCCTATTATTTGAAGTCAAACTGTACAATATATTCCGAAATACATGTCTACATTTACAGAGTCCTGAACTGACAAAAGCAGAAAGGTTCAATGATAACATGAGGGTCGGCACACAAAAACATAGCTGAGAAATATATAAAACAAAAGCAATTATCTGCAATTGATTTGGTGAGAATTAAAAACGGTAACTGATAAAATGAAATAAAAAGATCACTAGCGCTATTTTTAAACATATATATGACATTTTGGAAAAAACGAAACTGCAAGTTATACGAATGGCTAAATGTAAAAGTTTAAGTTAGCCAGTAGGCTAGTTACTATCACTATCAGAAAATGAGTTGGGTACCTCACGAAACGGTGGCAATGATCTTTCATTTCAATGCACCAAAACATTATGAAGATGCTCACTTCTTGTCTTGGGCCACCATTGTTCACATTGTGATAACAAATTTGAATGTTGGTTTCTTGAGTATTACCTGTGGAAAGTATCAAGGCCAAGAGTTATAGCATAGAAAAGTGATATTTCATCAGTTTGTTGCACTACAGAAATTGAGAGGGATTGTTCCCCAACAGTGGATAAAAAAACGTCCCTACTGTTTTATAGACTGTTAGTATAATAATAATAAAATCAACAGACATAATAGCAGCTACACACCTTCAGTGGCCCCATATATAGTTATTGCAAATGAAACAACTTCAAACAGCATACACCCTCCAGCTCAGCGTATTATTCAGTTTAATGAGGCGCTGCTTCAACTGGAATTGGTTACCTTTGGTGTAATACATACATGCTTTGTGTTTATAGCATTTTGTGAATGTTTCCCAGTCACCCATGCAGTTAAACCTCATGCTGCACTGTACACAAACCGGCTCTAAAATTAGTATCAGATGCTTACGCTCGCCCAAATATCTCATTGCATCTGGATGACTTCCAGACCCTTTCTCCTTTATGGTGCTTACTGATCATATATATTTTGAGCCAGTGCGAACCGTAACTCAGAGCTAAAGTCTGAAACTAAAAACAGACCAAACTTGGCAGCTCTGGAGTGCTGATGGTCTACAGACCCCTGCTAAACCTTAAACAATCAGAAAACAAGAGTTCAAGCCTGGGGCATCAAGAAGTAAGTCCTTAGTAAGGTTTCTGAAAACAGTATTTTAGCATTTTCTTGTGATAGTATTTAAGTCTCAGGCAATATGTGGTGGTACCAAAGCAGCCGAGAAGCACTGGCTCCAATCCAGAGCTCTAGAGAAAACCAGAGAGTTATTTGAACAGCATGTGATGTGTTTGCATAATCATACTGTAACACAATATGCTAATTTTAACTAATGGGTAGATGCACATTAAGTGATGTTTAATAAGTGGGGCTTGCTATGGCAGGCGTCTCTATTACCATTGCTCATAATTGGGGTTAGGGACATGTTATTTGCCCAATACTATTTGTGCTACAGATGTGTGCTATTACTTTCCTTAAACTTTTGGCTTGGTGGACAAATAAACTGGCCAGAAATCACCTAGACTTGCATTGAAGGATGAGTTTAGACCACAAAGACCATCACAGAGGCTGAGGATCATTTAACCACTCAGAAAACCCAAACATCCAATGAGAAAACCCATTCATTGTGGCCTCGTTGGAAAATGTAAAAATCTAATTCACAATAATCATTATTTATGGTTACTGGCTAAATGTTAATGCACAGCAGAGGTTTAACTATGTCTATAACCATTAAACTCCACAACAAATAAATCAAAATATTGGTGAAAACATTTTCAAAAATCCCATAGACTTACTTGATGGAGGGATATATCTCAGAGTAATATCTGGAAACCAGCACATCATAGCTTCTGCAGATAGAACACTCTACCTACCTAGTATACCCTAGCAACACACTAACAACAACTCTGAACTCATTAGCAACCACCCTGTCAAGCCCCTGGAAACCACCCACAACACCCTATGTGTAGCATCATCAAGGACACTTTTGCACAGGCTGGCATAACTTGTTTTCTTCTGAAAATTCAGAATAATTTTGGATTAGTTGGTCAAAACTTCTTATTTGGTTTTGGAGTTTTAAATACATACAATACATTTGAATGTTTTAACATTGAACTAAATATGTATTTTTATTAATATTTTTATTCTTTTTATTTTATATATTTTGCATCACAGTAAAACAACAACAACAACAAAAAAACATTTTAAAATATTTTACAATAGAAAGCAGTTATTTTAAATTGTAATAATGTTTCACAATATTAATGGATTTCTTATCAAATAGATGCAGCCTTGGTGAGTATAAAAAACATATTTCAAAAACATTAACAAATCTTACAGCATCCAATCTTTTGAACGCTAGTGTACAGTATATTTCATATGACCTAATTAATAGTAAAAAACTACTGTTTAAACTGTAGATTTTCTAAATGAATGGTCTAAACAGATGAGAGCAGGTGATTCTGAATCGAAGTCTTGTGCACCCGCCAAATAAAGGACAACACTACTTTTCACAGCACATTTTTATCTCATTACTTGCATCCTATTTTCATCCTTCAATTGATGTGGTGACCAGTCCAATTGGAAAACTACAGTAAACACTGACAGCATCATGTCACATTTTTGGTAACCACGTCTAAGATCTTTTTGGTGCCATACTGGCATTTCCTGTGAACAGAGCGTCCTATTCATGAGATATTCACTTTGAAAAATTCAAAAGGCTCGTCTTGATGTCAGCTGGGTGATGTAAGGGAATCAGTCTTATCAGATCATTGCTTCACCCAGACAATGAACATGCCCTGTAATTCAAAATCAATGAGTCATTGAGGCTTGAAAATCTGATGATGGTCCAAGACAGCCGAGGATGAGCACTGCCAAATAGACCAAACTTTAAATGTTTGTTGGATATTTATTAGGGCAGTGCATTTGGAAAGAAAGTTAGTATATAATGAATTATGCATGTCATTCAGGCTTTCGGTGACCTTTTTCAAAAGAACTGCAGGTGCCATGGGCGACAAAAAGTGTTGCATGACACGCAAAAAGGCACGCTGAGATGACCTGAAGTCTTTGACAGGGGTCAGTTTTGGACGCTGGTGCTTCTACATGGGGGATAAACATTTACGAGACGAGACAGTGGTAGCTGGATCTTTCTGTGTGTGTGTGTGTGTGCACAAGGCTTTGTTAACCTCTGTTGACACAAAGATCCTTGTATGATATACTACTTCAAGGGCACTTTGATGCCAAAGTTTGACAAGGGCACATTTCTGCAACTTTTTGCATTAATTCCCCAGCCAGGATCTGAGTGACCACGGCTCGTCGTGAATATCAATGTCAAGCCTGTCAGACGAAGCAAAGACGAGCCAGTGGGATGATGGCTGATGCAACCTGGTGCCAATATAATTCACTGTCTAATTATTACCACAAGTTCTGCTCCAATCGGGGAAAACCTCAGGGATACTGTATATTTATGCATTAATTTAACTGTTCAACGTGGGAACATATTAAAGCAATATGGGCAAGAGAGGTCATACGTAACAGTCATTTTACCATGGTTGAGGGGTGAAAATTCAAACCCAACCTCATGAGGCTTATTTATGAGATGATAGAAACAGCAATACGACATAACATGTTGAAGTAAATAATCACGATAAAAACGCATCCCAAATAATGATTCAGTCCCAAGCAAGTATATACAAATGCAAATACGTCTGCAAGTACGAACAATTTCAGTATGCATTGCATTCTCAGAGGCATGGCAGTGGATTAGTATATTTTTTCTATGGTCTGTTCTGTCTTTCAAGTCAATTAATTGTCTTGGAAAAACAACAATTTGAAATGGATTATGCTGATCAAGTTAGTTAATAGTTTAACTGTATACATGCTGTATACTGCTGGATACTGTACCTGAAAATGAATGTACAGTGAAATAAAATATATTGCCCTTTTGATGTGAGGATGTACAGTATCAATCAATGATCATTTCATAAACAAAGCTTTTGCACATAATATCCAGTGCTGTTCATAAGTTCGGGGTCAGTAAGATTTTATAATACTTTTATCCAGCAACAACACTTATATTGATCAAAAACATTACAGCAATGATATTTGTATTTTCAATAAATGTTGTTCTTTTGAACTTTCTATCCATTAGAGTATCCTGAGTTAAGCAACACAGCTGTTTTCAAAATTGATTCTAATCAGATGTGTTTTTTGAGCAGCAAATCACCATATTAGAATGATTTCTGAAGGACCATGTGACACTGAAGACTGGAGTAATGATGCTGAAAATTCAGCTTTGATCACAGAAATAAAATACATTTTTAAAATATATTAAAATAGAAAACAGAACGGTAGTGTTCAATTCAGCTGACGTGATCCCATTGGCTAATTAACGTTGCTTTCAAACGAGGGTTATCCACTTAGATTACAAAGTTAATCTATCTATTTAAACATTTACAACATTTTGCTAAATGCATTTCATGTAACTATAATGACATACATCAAGACCCAAGATATACACTTTCAAATGTCACTTGCCTGTTCTACTTCATAATGCATAAATCTGCAGGTATACTCTACATTTGCCACATCTACAGAGGGAATGTGTGGACCATCGGGTTACAATTACAGCTTCAAGCTTTGTCTACACTTATGTCTTCCCATTACATTCAACCATAACAGGGAAAAAGCAATTATAGTTAAAGAAAAAACTCCTCAGCAGGCACACTAATTTTACGTATTAAATGCAAAAAATTGAAAGGGGCCATTTGTTCTCCATCTCCATTCTAAAAGGATGGTTTCTCACATCAGCGTCTTGAGGCTACACGTGTGGTCATAATTGATTCACAGCACCTGGCAGCTTTGGTCAGGCTATCAACTTCACTTTAGAGGTTTCCTCAGGGGAAAACAAGGTGTGCAAGCTTAATTGATGCAGTTTATTTCGTTCTCAGTTCTGTTTGTGTCTGTCCATCCAACCTGTCGCAAATGTAAGCACATGTTATGTATTCTGTATATTTATATTCAAAGATGTCTTCTCTATTATCCTGTGATTGATCTTGGTGCTAATTAGCTGTGCATGAATGGAGCGAGTTACTGTTTATCTGCACCAAAGTGTGACAGCTATTATTAATGTAGGAAATGTTAAATCAAAGCCAATTACCTGCAGAATGAGGGCAGACTTATTAAAGCAGAAGTTTACCTCATGCATACAAAAGATCTAGAAATTTAGAAGTCTCAAAAGTAAAATGAGAATGTGTGAGCTCTGCAAAATGATTCCATTACTAATTGTTGACTCAAGACAACTTAAACAAATGAATTTATGCAAAGTAGATTTTTTTTTTTAAAGCAGATGACTAATTTGACAAAAATATACAAAAATAAAACATTCAGCATGCCTGATATAAAAGTTAATGTTTACCTGAATAAATAAATAAATAAATTAGGTCAGAATACATAATATTAAAGGAAGTCTGTCAAGATTTACTCTTAACTTTTATCCAAACGATGTAATATACAAAAAAGTCCTCCAAAAGGCTTATTTATCCAATCTGCATAATCAATCTGCCACATTGTGATTGATCACGACACACGAGAACAAATGGCTAATGACATCAAAAAACTATTTGGAAAACCTGATGTTAGATTTCTATGCTACCATACAAAGGCTTGGGATATATTGCATGTGTCATATATACCATATAATGTTTTTTGAGGGGGTCATCGTTTGGAAGAGTTGCATAATGATCCTTCTGAATTCATCCGTTTGTGTTCCACAGAAAAAAAAGAAGAAAAAAAAATACCACCATACAGGGTGAGTAATTACATTTTTGGATAGCCTATTCTTGTAAGTCAATTCAAGTCACCTTTATTTATATAGTACTTTATACAATACAGATTGTTTCAAGGCAGCTTTAAAGAAAAATAATGATTCAATGATGCAAACCGAGTTCAATGTAAATCAGCTCTTAAAAAAAATTGTGTCATAGTTTAGTTGAGCTCAGTTCAGTATTGATAACTGTAAAGATCATCAAATATGCAATTAGTTTCATTCATCCTTATATTCAACAATAATGATTTTACTGTACTGACACTATCGGTTGAGACATCACTATTTTCTACAGAGGTGCTTTGAGTGTCCCCAACTAAGCAAGCCAGAGGCGACAGTGACAAGGAACCCAAACTCCATCGGTGAGAGAAATGGAGAAGAAAAAAACCTGGGAGAAAGCAGGCTCAGTCGGAGGGCCAAACGAACCAACGTGGTTACTGAGTCTACACAGACCTGCAGTATAAACATTTTTTGTTTAAGATAAGGGGTGTTTACTGTATATGTGGTGGATAGCACAAAGGCAAACAGTGATAAAGTTTAGTCATGCTACACTAGTGTATACTGCATGCTAGACTCAGTTTGCCAAGACAAAGCATGATAGAGTTCAAAAGTTGGTGTTTGAAATGAGATTTTGAGGCTGTTTTGTTGGTGTCAGGACTATGGAACGACGGTGGAGGGGGTGACTCATATTTTTGTGATGGATCCCACCGCTTCACAGTTGTAGAAGGGCTTGGCTTGCAAATACAAGCGACAGTGTGCTGAGTGGAAGAGACATGTTTATTGATGTCGAGCATCCTGAGAGGTAAGTGACAAAAAGATCTCAAGGGACCGAATTGCTGAGTGTGTGTGTGTGTGTGTGTGTGTGTGGGGTGGTTTACTGCAGCTGCCCTAAATAATCGGGATTTCACAGATGGGAGACAACCGCTCTCATTGTATAGTTATTGCTTCACCCAGACTATGATACACTAATGTAAAAAAAAGAAAACATTGTCTGTTCACTAAAGAGAGATGCAGTATTGCTGTAAAGGCATTATGGATACGTTTTCTCTTACAGAACCCAAGCTGTCCAGGTTTGCTCTGGAATACTCTAACACATACAGTCGCCCCATAGAGGTTTAGTGTAATCCAAACCCAGTCAATACTAATAACATCAAAGCTTTCAGTTTGATCACAGGACTCCGTGATCTTTACTTTTTGCCCAATCTTGTTTTTCAGGTATAACTGTACAAGTGTAAATGATACTTTATGCTATACATCAAAAGGAATTGCTTCGTGTTACAGAGAGCAGTCATTTTCTTAAAAATTCTTTCATATCATGCATTTAATATAGGCTACCACCGTGGAGTTTTAATTTTTGAAGATTAGTTTGTCCTAATGTATTCTCAAAAGTGTGCGAAGAAGCACTGAACTGTTATCTCTGACCGATATTTGACACAGAAATTATATTCCATGGGTAAGATGTCAAAAAAAGCATGACTTTAGACAGCTTTTGTTTAAAATTTACAACAGTCTTGCAGCCGACAGAAAACCAGACAAATTCATGCAACATTTTATGTACAAAGATTCCAAGCCAGGATCTTCAACACTATTTATTTGCTACCTTAGAAGCACATTTTCTTCAGGAAATGCAAATGTACTTGGCCAAATCTTTGTTTTCCTAACAAATATATAGACCTTTGTCTTTCCTTATGGTAACATAAACCACCCACAATATCTGTGCTGCTTGTGTTGGTGAGGTTTTGATGATTCACTGTGGTTATTAAAATACAGTCGCCTATATCATAACTGTCCCCGCAGAGTAAAGATAATGGTCATTCATAATAAAGGTAGTGTGAAATGTTAATATTCTTCCAGACTATGCTGTGCCATTTGCTGCAGCCTGTTTCGATTAACTTGTCGGCATATATTTCGAGCTAATAATTGTCATTTTTATCTGTATTTTAGAAGGATATATCAGACATTATATCTGATGTAACAACAGTAACAACCATCTGCCTGGCTTAATGTGTGTATGGCTTAAGAACTGCAGTTTAATTGGGAATGCCTAGGGAATGCAAATCCTGCTTGAGGCAATTCCTCTCACGACGCCTGCTTCTCCCTTAAGCAAGTCACTTAATTCATGTCCGCTCCAGGAATGCTCCTGGCCTCTGTGCACTGACCGCCCTCCTCCTGCATAAAAAAAGGGAGAGAAAAAAAAACTGCTTCTGCCAAATGCGGAACTAATGTTGACATCCGTTAGACCTGGAATATGTAAAAATGTGGAATACTTTTCCTCCTGTTTCCGCCAAAGTCCTCCGTATCATCAGCCAATTCATTTAAAGTTTGGCTTGTTCGTCTTACACCTGCAGGGGAAATGCGGGTTCTGTTATCAAAGACTTATAATATGCAAATGAATTCCCTGAATATCAGTGTCATTCTGTTATTTCCCCTCTGTAAAGTCATTCCAATCACACTGACAGGAGGACGGCGCAGAACTCGCATTGTACTCACTTAACAATGCGGGGATCAAATCCCTCAAGGCGTGTGCGTTAACCGACTCCATACACAGAAGAAATGCCATGCATTCGTGGCAATGACATTACGCACACGACATGAAGCAACATGTTAGGGTATTTTGCCGAATGCTATAATAACTTGAAGGCGATGATGGGAAAATAAACAACTTTGATGCTTGGTATGCGTTCTTGCATGGCTGCATTCCTCTGTCAGTGTGTTTCAGATCATTTATAGGCCTAAACCTTTCAATAATACACGGGTTCACACATTTTATGAGGATCCTGTCAAATTGTGGTGAAGAATGTGAATTATACAGTTAATAACTGTTTTGCACATGCTGAATCCACGGCACACACTTGTCTCATGGATCACATGATTCACACTGCCCATGTGAGCAGTAAAAAAAAAAAAAAAACACATGATATAAACATTTTTAACAACACACCCGTTATCAGTTCAGGTTTTTCTAAAGTCACATCAAACTGTTTGACAAAATACAGCTGTGATTCAGGCAACAGTGACATGCAGTCAAATAGCAGTTGCTATTCAGTAAATCTGACTGAATCCAGACAGTTAAAAGTTTGGTTTCAGTTCAGTGTAGATTAATTAGCATTTGATTGTAAATGTGATACACCTCATCATATAAATTAGATATCATGATGATGAAGTCTGTAATATGTCTTAGTGACTCACTCCAGATAGCATTCTTTCCGTGGTTTCACTGTTATACGGTAGGGGGCGCTATTACGCATCTTCTGAAAGAGTACTGAATCTCCTGATCAAAACACAGGCGAAGAAGAGACAGAAAAAGGTGATATATGTAAGCAGATACATATGTAAAATAATGTGATCATCAACATTAAAAGCATGTCAATCAAAACTGCTTAATGTTACTGAAAGAAATGTCGACCCAGTACGAGCTATCAGATTGTGCAAGCATTAGGGGTGTTGATGAACTCGATCTTAATCTCTGTTTTAATTATTGTTCTGAATTCAATCCAGATGTAGTCTTTGACAAAAACACAATTTACTCAGCTTTTTGCTCAATTAAACTTACCCACAAAAAAATGCATGAAGCTAGAATAATTTTTTTTTTGTTGTTTGAAAGCAGAGGGTCTGTTCTTTCTATTGATGTATTCCAAGTTCAAATATTTATACAATAAAAAATTCTGGGAGCCTTAAGTTTTGTAAAAATGTTACAAAAAAATGCTGGCGGTGACTGGCAACTTTTTTTCAAAAACACTGGCGGGGAAAGAGTTAAAGGAAACACAAACCATGGAATGAGTCAAATTCACAAAACCTGCGTGTAGGAACTAAGTTAGGAGCCAAGTAATTTGTCCTGGTGCTTTAATTTTTCAGTGCATTTTGTGATTGTGAAACATTTACTTTTGATTCCTCCTCCTCTTCTCTGCTGGAAGTTTGATATTTTTAGTGGCTTCTGCAGCCGAATCTCTGCCAGATGGCAAAAACTATCATTTAACGGACTTCATCTTGGAACCCAGTATCTACATGATTGTTTTTTTTTAAACAGACCATCTGAAGTTGGAATGAGACGTGCATAATTTCTTTCAACATACCGTTTCTCTTCTGATAGCATCAATGTTTGCCAATGACATTTAGCAACCCCAGTGAAAATAATTTTTTATTTACCAATAACTTCATGGTCACTTTACAAAATAAAACATTCTGCACTTTAGCAACTACTCAGAAAATACTAGTAAACAACCAGAAATGCACTAGAAACAATCTAGAACACCCGAACATCCACATAGTAAAGTCTCAGTGTCCACTTCGAACAGCCTAGCAATCATCCAAAACGCCCTAGCACCACTGTTAACAAATATTGATAAATTTATCAAGCCAACTCCTCAAAAAAAGCAACTGATACTGATCTTTTTGATGTTTATTTTCCTGCAGACTGCTAGGCTTTTCTCCTCAACCCAAGAGCAGTGTTTTTCCTTTCTTTCGAACCTAAATCATGACAAATAAACTGCCGTTGTAGATGTAATGTATTCGCCCTGTTTCCCTGCCTCATGTTTGCCACCACAGCCTGTCTCTAAGCGTTGTGTATCTCTTTTGTGTTCAGCTTGCCTTCTTGCCATTGGCATGCATTAAATTCTTCCTATCATGTTGTATCCATCATTGACAAGTTGCCATCTAACTGTGACAGCCCATCATCCTGGACATCATCAGTCAAATGTGCCGATCTGTCCTGAGGTTACTGACCACAGTCCAGTGGAAGCATACTGACCACCAGTGGCAAAACCCAGCGCTTTAACACTCCTCGGCTGCTGACGGATGACTGGATCGATAGCCTCACCGCATGTAGAACTATTTCATAATTACAGCCTTTGAAATGGACAGGAGCGTGAACATTTCAGTCGAAGTATAATGGCATGTAATGGAAAAATTAATTGAAAACATTCTTAGGCTGGCAAACCGCAGCCAATTGCTTATGCAGTGGACAGATACTGTATCTGACAAGGAAAGACAATCCACTAAAGTTCTTTCTCTAGGCATCATTATGACTCATGAGTCCACTGCTGAGTTAGTTAACAGTCCACTTGAGCTTGAACATCTTGTTACTTACATGCCATTTATCAGACACGTTTCATCCAAGGCGACGCGTAGTGCACTAATTGCAAGGACAGTTCATCTAGATTTAAGTGTCTTCAGTGGTAATAGACCAGGAATGTTATATCAGTACGTCTTTAGTGTCTGCACAATTACTGCTAAAAGAATAAATGTAAAATGCATTTTCTATTCTCTTTTTAATGAGCTAATATGTTTAGTTAAGTACTTCTTGAAGCATAACTGGCAACATGAGAACAGTTTATGAATTTAGCATAATTGCTACTTTCCACAAATACAGTACATTTTGGTGGCCTATGACCTTTTTTAAAGCATTGCAGGCAAAAATACAATGTTTCTTGTTATGCAAGTTAGGGCTACTGTTACACATGTAGTTCCTGTCGTAATAATTAAATCATGCATAATAACATAAGAACATGCACTGTAGTTCATCATTATTACTCTGTATTAAATAACATATAATAAAACATAAAATTGTAACCCACTTTAGTTTAGATCATTTTAATCACCTTGAATGTCTGTATCCCCTTTTAAAATGGTGATTTTGGTCTGACCCACCTCAGAAAATAAGAAAAGTTTGGGGTCATTTATTTTTTATAAATTAATTTTAATCAGCAAGGAACATTGATCAAACGTGGCAGTAAAGACATTCACAGTGTTAAAAAATAATTATATTGGTCTTAATACCTTTTCTGGCCAAATAAAAACTTTGTATTAATCTTACTAAATCAAACTAAGACTGTGCTACCCATTCTTTAATTTAATAATCTGTATTTACTTGAAATATACTCTGAAATAACACATGTAACAAATTGTGTTCACATGATTACAAGACAATCATCATTTTCTGAAGCTCCCTAATTGCTGGGGTAAAAAAAAAAAAAACCGCAAGTCTCTTCTTTCGTACCCAATTTGTGCAAATCATGAATTATAAGAAGGATAAGCTGCTCAACATCTAAATTTAACTCTGATGTGTACACTTGGCAGCTACAGCACATTTTACTGTTTTACTGAGTATCTTGAACTATTGTTTGCAAGAGTACAATAAGTTGGCCTTTAAAGATGGCACCATTTATCCATGGAAAATGTGAGAATAGAGAGCTTAAAAAAACATCCACAACTCAACTGCACTTGCATGCCAAAAGCAAACTGCGAGTCTGTTTAATGAATTTTGGCTCAGTGTATGATTCATCTGTTTGAATGGGTGCTTGGCAAGATGATTTGGCCGAGTAGCAATATCATCTTGGATGTGCAAAATAATAATAGTTGCACAAAACAGGTCTGTAGGTTTGATCTGACATCTGTAGTGTGGCACAAAGCAGTCTGGTGTCACGAAAGCTGCTCTCGCATAGCCAGACTATTGGACTATTGGCATAAATTGTTGCCCACATTAACATCATATTCAGGCCAACAATCATGACAGGCTTAAAAGTTTGTGCAGTTTTTTTATTTATTTAAAGGTACACTGTGCATTTTTATACATGTTTTATTAACACAATTTAAATAATGAGTCAATACACTGTAAAAAAAAAAAAGTTGGATTAACTTAAAAAAGTTACCTGGTTGCCTTAAAATTTTGAGTTTATTGAAATGAAAAATTTGAGTTACCACAACAAAGGAGATTGGTTTAATAAATAGAAACTCAAAATATTATGTTATTTGAACTTCATTATCTAAGTTGATTTGACGTTTTAAGTTGTTGTGATAACAAATCATCAAAATTCATTATTACAGTGTACATCATCAACCATTCTTCCAAAACTTGTTTTTGTTTTACCCTGATTCATTATGGTAAGCCTAAATTTTCAGAGCCAACGCACAACCAAAACAATGTATACAAATATAAATATACAGTCAAAAATATATTTTATACAAAATATAAAAACAAAAATATACAGTGCACCTAAATAAACTGTAATTCCATTTATAAAAATAACAAACAAACTGTAACAAATAAGTTATTACTCAAAATAAACTAAATAAATTGCAATTAGAACATTTTTTTTATTACTTTAATAAGAGTTGGCATTTTCTTTATTTATGACACCCTTATATGTAATTGACACTAATAAAAATCTCATGTAAATCTCCAGAATACCTTTCAAAAATATGAATCTGGCTGGAATGAGTAAACACTAATTCAACAACTAGTGGACTCCTAAAAAGCCCACCAAACGATTTAAACTATTGTTATTTTGTATGCAATATGCATCCACAGTACACAGTTTGAGACTGAGCAATCTATAATCTGCCACTATAATTCAACTTATTGTACTGTACATGTATATTGCAATAGATACTATCTCTCTAATGCACTTGAAGCAGACATTTTCTGGTTACACTTTATTTTGATAGTCCACTTTAGACTATATGTAACTTTGCTTGTCAACTAATTATCATTAGAGTTTTAGTAGACTGTTGGTTAGTGTTAGAGCTAGCAGACTTGACATGTACTTGCAAAGTTACTCATAGCCAAAATGTCTATTGGGAAGCATTGAAATAAAAGTGTCAACAGACATCAAGCAGACAGTCTACTAATACTCTAATGATTGACATTCAGTTACAAAAGAATGTATAAAGTGGATGATCAAAATCAAGAGTTACCCATTTCCTTTGCTGTACATTGGTTTCTTGCCAAGTGCATACATTTCAAATTCCCTTTACAACCTTTCAAGGTTATTTAATGGCAGCCATATGCGATGAGGCGTGAAAACGACATCAATGCTCTCTGTTACATAAATCATGTCATTAACGCTGGTCTTCTTACAAACTATACAAGTTCCGAAGGACATCAGGTGGCACAAAACAAAAGACAGCAAGATCAAGGAGTGCTTTGAAGGACTGAAATACTTTTCGGCTGAGATTTTATTTGAAATTCCTACCAGTGACATGAGATTCGGAGAATTTCCCTCAAGCTTATGACCTCTCATGCAGAGAAATCCATAATTAGAGAATAATAAGCCTCATTCAGTTGCCATGTGCGATCTGAAGTCTTCAAATGTTGTTTACAATGTTCTGACCTTCATAAATTTGATGGGTGTTCATGATAATGTCAAAATAACCGAAGAACTAAGAACTTATAGATAATTTATAGCACCTGCTGTTCAATAGGAGTCCACAATGTTTCTCTTAATGTTATTAATATTTAACATCTCTGAATCAGGCTAACCAAGGAACATTGCTTTGATGCTAATTTCTTTTCAGCTCATGTGCATTAGGCTCTCATTATCAAACAACTGAATTGAACTGAATTACATGGAGACAAATGTTTGGATTACATTGAGAGATATATAATCGTTGATATAAATTATGTATTGATATTTATGAAACATTTCATTTTTTATTATTTTAAATCAACCATCTCAAAGAATGTTTCTATTCAGTGAAATATAACTGAGAACTCCATTATATCTCCTGAGTTATGAAAGAGCAACCTTTGAGCAATAAAGTTTCCCTCTGGGTCTTGAGCTTACATCCTTTCATAACACTGACTTTGTCCTCATTTCAAAAGTTATTGTTCTTAAATGTGTTAAGTCAGCATAAACATGGTCCAGTGCACTACTTCAAGAAACCTATAGATTAAACGCTTGAAACAACACTGTCTTCAGCTTGATGCTTTGTGTATTAAACTCTCTGTAGAAAATATATCATCCACAACAGTTCAAATCGCTGCACATGATAAATGTCTCGCAGTGATTATATTTTGCTGACAATGCAATAATTTCAGCTGAGCTTTGTTATGACCTGATCAAGTCCATGTGGCCGTGTCTATGAATTATAGAGTTACATGCAGAACACAACACCTCGGGTTCTTCTGCTAGGATAGTAGAAACCACTGCGGAGGACTCACTCATCTGCTGAGAAAATCATATTTTTAGAACACATTTTCATCCTTTTTTTTTTTTTTTTTAATCCAAGGGTTCATTTATGGTGACGCTTTCTATTATAATGACTGTTTGAAAATGGGGAATACGAATTGGGTCAATAAAGCAGTGATTCAGTCAGAGAAGGGTAACGATGTGCCTAAAACTAAAAAAAAAATACTCCAGAATGAGAGTAGAAAAACAAAATGCATGTGACTTGATGATGTAGTCTCCAAACAACAGGGCACCATCATCAGTGGTGGAAATGTGTGATAATTGCATTATGAAGAAACACTTCAGTTTTTAAAGGGATACTTCTCACATTAATGAACATCCTGTCATAATCTATTCACCCTCTTGTTGTTTCCAACCAGCATGACCCTCCTTCATAAAACATCCACGATGAAGAGGAAGATGATCACTGAATGATGATTCACTAACAGCTACAAGTTTGCGGTAGGGAAGATTGTTTGAATGTTTTTGAAAGAAATGCACTTACCAAGGATTTATTTGATCAAGAATACTGTAAAAACAATTATAAATAAAATTTTCTGAATTTTCAGAATCTTGTTTAATACAATTATTAATTTATTTTAAATTCAATAAAACATTGAATAAAATGTCTATATTATTACTTCAATGATTGTTATATTAAAGGTTAATTTCACATAAACATGAAATATGGAGTCATACATCCTACTTCCACTGTCCTTTTTAGAACTTCACAGCCATGCTTTTGCCGTTTATATGAAGAAGAAGAGAAAAAAAAACAGCTTGGAAATGATTTCAATTTTCCCCTTTTGTTTTACATGAAAAAAATAAATAAAAATCACAGTGCCATGAAACAACATGAGGAAAATGACTTTTTCATTTTTGGGTGAATAATTCCTTAAACAGGTGATACATCTTTGGGCTGTTTTCCAGAGAATGTGATGTACTGACTTTTTTCTATGCTAAGGACAATAAGTTGGTCATAGTGTTTCTTTTTTTGCAAGCCTTGCACAAACGTCCTCAGGTTGGCCTTTTTTTTCCTCCTCAACAGAGTGTGACATTACCCAAGGCCTCTGCTCATATTCCCAATGTAAACTAAAGCTGAAACTTTGCGTAATGACCTCAGGGATCACCGAGTCGCCTGATCTTCTTCAAAGCAGTAATGTATCATGTCACTGTTTTTTTTTTTTTTTTTTTACCTCTCCAGCCACCTTTACCTTTGCTTTTTTAAACAGCCTGACTAGCAAGCACATCTTATCCTGATTTATTTTATATTCATATGCACACGCAGCTGAATGCATGGATCAATCTCAAGAAAACATCTCCAGGTTATTCACATAATGTATTAAATAACTTTTTGCATTGTTCATGTTAACCAAATACATATTTACCCCAAATTCTATTTTCTAAGATGAAATGTGACCATCAAGTGTTATTTTTTTTAGATTCACCAGCAGAATAAATAATTTACACTCAAATCAATTCTTCAGTGTAGAACTGTGTGCTTCTGTTTACTCGATCACACCAGAGCATCTAACAGAACATGTACGTGCAATAGTGAGATCACAACAATATGTCTAAAGTCACATGTAGAGGGTAATAGGGTGGACATGCAGCATCTGTTTTTATCAACAACAAGCTGAAAGAAAAAAAGCCACTATATTGAATAATTGGTGATTCAATGATAAAGTCTATCACATGTCTCTGGAAAAATTTCTGATCAGCTAAATGTCACTTATAATAAGAAACTGCAGCACACTGTTTATGTAACTAATTACTAATTTAAAAGTCACATCCAAAAAATAAAATAAATAAATAAAGAGAACACAAAAAAGAGCAGTATTTTATCTGATATATATATAATGTGTGTAAGCAGTAAGGTATGAGAGGCTGCCGTATTGTGAATAAGTCACGACTGAAGGGCATGGTTAGTGTTAGTGCACACACACGGTTTTCATGTTCTTGGGTTTCCTTAGACATAATAATGTATTATGTATATTCAATACCCTAAGCCTAACCTTACCCCTAAGCACAACACTCACAGACATCTTTTTACATAAAAAAAATCAAAATAAACATATTTTTAAACAAGTATTATTTATAAGCTGTCCCCACAACATTAGAAATTATTGGTATTACTGTGGACACACACACACACACACACACACACACACACAGTACTGAATGCTTGTAGGTTTGATGAGTTTCATCTTTGAAAAAATTCAGATGGCAATGCCACAAGCAGAACGACCCAAATACATATGTTTACAGAGAGCAATTTAGTTCAACATTTCTCCATGAACTGCACCTAAGATCAAAGTCTTCAGCTCTGGGGGTATTTTAGGTGTGTGTTAGCATTGTTGTTACAATATGTACCGCAGTACAGCACTGGGGCAATATTCATTATTGTGCGTATTATTTGTCCACACCATTGAGCACAAACAGTCTGCCTCATAAAAAAGAATAGATCTGGCCGGAGAGAAGGTGATGCAATGTGCGGCTGGAATAGAAAGAGAAGGAGGGCTATTCTGGTTCAAGCCTGGAGGGATCGCTTGTAATGTAATACAACTCAATTCTATCATTCTAAATCAAGATGAGACTCTAAATCTGCTCTTTTAATGCCCAAAAGATCAAGTAAACCACTACAGTAATTTGCAAATTCAGAGATGAATTTCTTTGATTTGTATTTATTGATTAAATGTAATTATCAGCTATGTCCAAGTTAAACAAGCTTCATTTCTAAAAATGTTTTATTTGAGCATTTATAATTCAATAAGTTAACATTAATATTTAAATTCCTTTCATAAAAGAAAAAAGTATTTTGTCTTAAAAAAAAAAGAATAGAGTAGGCTGACTTCTCCCTTATTTAATAATTCAAGCAATTGATCTCCCATGAGCAAAAGCGCCCATGCACGCACAGCTAAAACTGTCACAAGAATAAAGTATTTTTACACATCCAACTGATTTGAAGACCTCAAAGGTAGAAAAACTTTCAAAAAGTATGTATTTGTTATGTTTATTTCCATCCCTCCACACACTTCATGCAGTAAGCAAACTGAATACTTAATAATTTAACAGTATTCAGTAATCTCTTGGTTCCCCATTCTCAGCCCTGTGAAACTTTGAATACAATTAGCATAAAAGAACGACTCTAAAGGGCTTAAGGTGCACATAGTCTGTTATTTTGAAGATGACTGACTGATGACTGACTCCCTGACTGAATGGACCCAAAAAAACAGCATTTGAAATAGTCATTTTGAATTACTTCATATTGTGCAACGGCACATGCCAGAAAAATACAATGCAGGGTCGATAAGCATTAAGCTGCATTACAACGTAAATCAAATCAATTAAATGCATAACCAAAAACATCAAGTATGTTAAGAGAACTGCTGGGTGCACCATTAACAGCACAAACAACAGTCGAGGACACTATTGAAAATTGTGCCGCAGAATACATTACAAAATTTTACATATTGTAAAGGATGACTGCAATGCGAAACCCATTCATATGATTAAACGCTGTGTGATTATGTGATTGCTAAGGGATTTTGAGGGATTTTATACATGTTTCTAGGATGCTCTGAGTGGTTTCTTACTGTAAAAAAAAAAAAAATATATATATATATATATATATATATATATATATATATATATATATATATATATTCTTGTCCTTGCTGCAATACATACAACAGGTAAAAAAAGTTACAAAGCTCAGCTAAAAAAAAAAAAAAAATCATAGTATTGTTGCTACCATTCCCAATAAGTCATGGAAAGTTCTTTGAACATTCAAAATGTCTACTTTTTTAACCAACTCTTTCCCCGCCAGTTATATTCATTCATTCATTCAGTTAGTTAGTTAGTTGCCAACCAGCTCCAGCATTTAGATAATTTTAACAAAACGGTCATGGATCCCAGGATATTGTGTTGTATGAATATTTAAACACAATATATTAAAGAAAGAACAGAGCCTCTTTTTCTAAAAAAAAAAAAATCATAGTATTGTTGCTACCATTCCCAATTAGTGATGGAAATGTTACGTTCTTTGAACATTCAAAATGTCTACTTTTTTAACTAACTCTTTCCCTGCCAGTTATATTCATTCATTCATTCATTCATTCATTCATTCATTCAGTTAGTGGCCAGCCAGCTCCAGCATTTAGATACTTTTAACAAAACAGTCATGGATCCCAGAATATTGTGTTGTAAGAATATCTAAACATAAAATATATAAAAGAAAGAACAGAGGCTCTGCCACAAAAAATGTTAAAAAAAAAATGAAATAAAATAAAATCTAGCTTCTAGTCACTTTTTAAAAAAGTCTGATCAATTTTAAAAGTAATAAGCATTACCCTCCTAAACGACCCACATGTTTTGAACCATCATAAATGTCTGCTCCACAAATGCTGAGGTATGAGTTTAGGGGGTTTCCCCTAATAAAAGACAATCACTGAGTACAGCTCAACCTGCGGCCCATCGGAAGGGCACGAGGTATGGATACAATATGCTGTCAGGTTTGATTTATTCATCTAGTACAGAAAAATGACTCCAGAGTTATTGCTTCATTTTGGATCTGTGCATTTTCCAGTTCCATACTTTTGGAGGGCAGTCAAAAATACATAAGAATATACTCCTTACATTTTACTTAGGACCAGTAAAACCATGGGATTGACCTCATTAAGTAAACATGAAGGTCACCGCCGGTTCTTGTTTTTGTTATTTCAAGCAGCACAATGAATGCATCAGTATCGCTTATCATTCTCAATAGATTTTTACAAGCTGATGTTGTGCGCCTCCATATTAAGCAGCTTTGTATTTAGCCGTTTTTATGCTGTTATTGGGAACAGTGCTGACCATGTGCACTCTTTGGATGTCTAAATGACTTGTTTTCCTCTCTTTTAAAAGCTTAGAGATAATCTGGGTGCAAATGCTTTGATGCCGGTTCGCTCCATACGGACAAAACCTTCCCACCCACGGAAGAACCCTGAGCTAGGCAGATTCATTGGACGGCTCAAGCGCAATTCACTGCGAGGAGATTAGCTGGAGTGTTTCGCCAAAATCCGAACCTTTCCTCTTTGGATCAAGGAAACCATCACGCATATTCTTCCAGAATGTTATTTTATGTGTGAATGTGGCTGATAATCTGAAGACTTCGACAAAAGCCTCGGGGTGTCAGCCCACATTGTGAGGAAAGCTTTGACTGACATGAAGTTGAGGAAAAATATCCTGCTGACTGTTTCCTTCACACTTTTGCTGAACAGTATAATTAATTAACTTCAACATCCAAAGATCACTACAAATGTGAATAATATCTAATTATAAATACATTTTATTCAATATTGATGTACTTATCAAATCATGTCATCTCTCATGTTGCAGTGAATCCAATGAATTTATAATGTGACATTCCAAAGAATATAATGCTCTTTTAATCAATAAACAGCCACAGACTCGGATGATGTTACCAAAGTGGTTTAACTTACGGTTAAACAATATACAATTGTGCATAGGGACAAAAACACAGCCTGCAGTGCTTTGTAAACATTTATTATGTTGTAGAATAACAGTTTTTATTCCTGGATCGCTATCAAAGTGTTTAACAATATGAATGCGTGCCTGGCATCTGGCTTAGCTTCATATGTCGATGAATAAAACCCATGATAAAGCCCATGACTTGATTAGATGCTATGGAAATTGTTGGAACGAACATTCTTGAATTATTTATTTATTAAGTCTACAATTAGCATGCTCTTTATCTGGAATACTAAAGGTTGTTTGAGATAAAGCTAACAAGAGCCCTCACATCAACATTGTGTTCCTGTAAGTAAACAATTCCATGTCACGTAAAACAGTCCACTGCTTTAAAAGGTGGTTTGAGGACATGCTGTTAGTGAAATATGGGCTGCGATCAGCAACACTTAATTAGTTGACATGCAGACCACCAGGCATGGCCACTACTTCAACCAGCATGTTTATATCAGCCTTCTTCCATATCAAAAGTGTCTAAACAGTCTGTCCATGACAACAAAGTCTTCCACAAAACCTCACACAGTCAAACAGAGCTTATAGAACTGCTACACAAACAACTAACAGCAAATAGACACAAAAATTCTATAGACAACCTGATCTCACGGCAATTCGTATGAATTTTACCAGGTGGCTAATGGTACGAATTCAAACAACATGACTTACACCTGACCCCACCCCTAAACCTAACCATCACGTGGGTTTAGACAAATCGTACAACTTTGTATGAGTGAGGCCGTACGAATTAGACACCTTTTACTCACTCGTACAAATTGGTCGTGAGATAGCATTGGTATTAAATTTCACCATAAAAATAATGAAAATGACTTGATGTCTGTTACAAGTACTGGTATTTTGATGGTCCCCTTTAGACATTATGTTGAGTAACATTAAGTAACGTTGCACCTATATGCAAACTACCAGTCAATAAAGTATTAGTAGACCGTCTGCTTAATATCTGCTAAGACTTTATTGTGATGCTCCCCAACAGATATTCTATTGAAGTACTAATACTCTAAAGAGAGTCAGTTGACATGTAGGGGCAACATTATTCTTTTATTTGTATTCTTTTATTTTGGATAGCCCCTTGAGGTATACCATCTCATTTTCAAGGGGATCCTTACAATCACTGATTGAAAATAACAACCAATGCCACACATGCTCAAAACATGACAATACACAAAAACAGAAAAAAACCCAAAAAAAAAACAACCTCAACAAGACATCATTCACAGCATGTTCCCCCTCCAGGACCCACCACCCACCCCAAATTATACAATAAATTACATGGATACATTGACAATAATAAAGGCTCATACAGTATTTGCATGACACTACAGCTTTCTAATGAGCCCAAATTTACTACAATATAAACTTATATATATATATGTTTAAAAAAAAATTTATATATAATAATAATCCTCATTTAATACATGTACATGGTGTCTTTAAGTATACAAATAGTTCAGATTTAAATGAATTAAAAGATGTAATATATTTTAATGACAATGGAAGGTTATTCCAGTCCATAGGAGCTTTATAACAAAATGCTCTTCCTCCAATTTCACGATTTATTCTAGGTGTAGCAAAAAATGGATGTAAAAATGGATGGAACATTATTTATAGTCAACAGAATATTTAAAGGGGATCATCAAACTAAAGTGTAATCAAAAGTACTGTCATAAGTATACATATTTAATGAGCCAAATCATTATTATTAGTCACAATTGAAGTGAATATCATTGATAATCTCCTAACAAGGCTGCATGTTAAGATCTGGGTACATTAGATGGTAAGCAAACAATCAGTTCTCATAATCAACATGTTGGTGCAGGATAAATGGGCAGGAATAAAGATCAGAGTGACTTTGACTAGGGCCAAATTGTTATGACAAGGTGACTGGGTCAGAGTACCTCTGAAACAGCCAAACTTATGGGTTGCTCCCGGTCAGCAGGGGTGAGAATTTACCAACAGTGGTCCGTGGAGGGACAAACCGGCGACTGGGTGTTGGGCGCCCAAAGGGCAACGAAGACTATTCCGTTTGGTCCGAGCCAACAAATGGTCTACTGAGGCACAAGTACAAGATTTTAGTGATGGTTATGGGAGGAATGTGTCACGACACAAAGTACAGTGCATCGCACACCGCTGTATATGGGTCTGCATAGCGTCCAATCAGAGTGCCTATGATGATCCCTGTCCACCATCGAAAGTCCCTACAATGGGAACATAAGTGTTGAAACTGGACCTTGGAGCAGTGGAAGAAGAACAATTGGTCCGATGAGTCCTGCATCTGTGCGCCGTTTACCAGGGTAAGTGATGACACCAGGATGCACTGTGGGACGATGACAAGCCAGTGGAGGAAATGTTATGCTCTATTATGCAAAATTCTGCTAATATTCTGCTGGTACGGCCACTTATGTGGACGTAAATTTGAAACATGCCACCGAACTAAACATTGTTGCAGACCAGGTAAACCCCTTCATGACAGTGATGTTCCCTGGTGGAAGTGTCCTCTCTCAGCATGGGTAATGCACCCTGTCACACTGCACACATTCACCAGGAATGGTTTGAGAAACATGATGAAGAGTTCAAGGTCTTGCTCTGGCCTCCAAATTGCCCAGATCTCAATACAATTGAGCATTTGTGTGATGTGCAGGACCAACCAGTTGGATCCAGGGCAGCTCTACCTCGCAATCTTCAAGACTTAAAGGATCTGCTACTGATGTCTTGGTGCAATATACCACTGGACACCTTCAGGGGTCTTGTAGAGTCCATGCCTGAGTGAGTTGGCACTGTTTTGGCTGCACGCGAAAGACCAACAACATGGCTCATCAGTAAATTATGGATGGATGGATGGATGGATAATCAATACCACTTCAAAGAATGACAAACTCTAGCCCAAATGGTCAAATACGAATGCACAAACATGAATTCAGTCAAACATAGCAAAAGGAAGTTGTGTCAGCCAGCCAGGTTTCTTGCACTGGTCATTGGCAGAGCTTCAGACATACTAAATATGCGGCTCAGATTGCAGACAAACATTTTGCTAAAAGAGCTGCCGACCCACTTAGAGATGTTGTTTGAGCACAAATGGATTGCAGAAAAAGGATAGCTCAAGGCTTTTAGAATTGTGTACAGATGCACCTAACCAATTGTTATCTAAAGTCACCCCAAACTAGTCATGCACTTGAAAGCGTTCCACGGTAACATGTTGCCGGCCCATTCACACTTCGTGTTAAATTAATGCATTTTTTTTTTTTTACAATAACATGCTGTGCACAGGCATACGGTTCGGTTGCAAATGAAGTTGTTTACATAACGTCCTTGTTCCAAGCCATTTGTGTCCTTTAATGATTGCGACAGATGCAACACCTCTTAATTTTAAACGTGAACACTTGCTTTTTGGGTTTAGGCAAAGAATCAATCAAAAACTTAATACCCTTAACATAATGCCTATAGACAGAGAAATGTGTTTTGGAGTTTTAATGGCAAAGTAGATTACCAATCCAAAATGCATCGTATAATTTTTTAATCCATGACCTCTTTATAACATCTGGTTGGATGTTTACATTTTGCTACTACTGTAAATATGGGCAGCTTTCCCATCCAAATTTCCATGACAGCTGTCACAATTGTAAAACAATTCTGGTGTCAGACAAGCACCAAAAACAACCTCTTGCATTCTCATATGCTGTTGAACCTGACACCCCACAAGAATTATGTAATTCATTATTTATCAAAATCTCTGAACAAAAAAAAAATGGATATTTGAGGTTCAAATGAGGTAAATGTTCACCCTCAGACAGAAGCTCGCAAGATGTCGAGAGGTCCGTAACAGATTCTCATTACTCTAAACTTCTCGTAATAATTCCATTTTTTCTGTTTTATGCCTTTCACCCAATCTGTGAAAGTATCATTCCCACCTGCATATAACAACCTGGCGCACATTAGCTCAATGCTATTATCACTCTCTGAATTGTGAGCTGTAATTTTGGCTGAAAGAAATGGAAATTTGTCATTTCTATGCACATCTCCCATGGTGATGAATGATAATTTTTTCCACCTTTCTGTTTTTCCTCAATTGAGATTAGATACGAGGTATTATCAACAAATAGGCCTTATACCCAACTAATATTGAAAAATTGGCCACAATATGTTATCTCAGAGCTCAAAAGTGTTATTAAATCGACAATGAAAACTAGTCTTCTGAAGAAAATGAGAGCTGTGAGTCGTGCAAATCTGGCAGACCACAATGCTGAGGTGGTTGTAGTGGTCGCTCAGGCTTTGTCATGTGGTGGCTTCTGGGCTGTTACTACTGTATGTGATTGATTACTAGCCCACATAAAAAGGGTTCATCTCCAAGTGTCTATGATACTATCATCTCTGGATATCGATAACATTTTATTGTTCGAAAATTGTAGCATAAAATTCCTCAAACTCACTGATTTATGAGCTGAAGTTTAATACTTAAAAGAAAAAGGTTTTCAAAGCCCAAGTTTTCAAAATAGTAATAGAGGTTCTTGCCTTAGCAAATAACACTACAAATAACTTCTGTAAGTGCAAAAAGTGTTTACTCTGGTGGTGCTTTAAAACACATGCCAACGATCCCTTTGTTTTAGAAGCTATGGATCAGCAGACAATTGATTCGCACATGATTAAAGAGCCTCAAAGCAGGCATTTTGCTTGTACCAATTTACTCTTATAAAGGTTCAGTACATCGCAACTCTCAGAAGCAGAACTACACACATTTGTTCACAGAGTCTATTGCCTGCTGATGATGAACCAGGCTGGACTGGCTCATTCGGCTATTTCTATATATGTTTGTAGATCCCTAAAGTCAATTAATTTATGCTGCTATTGAAGTTGTATTTTAATTAAGGCAAGGGCACTATTAATATAAAAAAAACTTTTCCCCCTCCCCCCTCATCATCTTTAAATTAAACATTTTTTTTATAGAATAGTTATCTCCTTAATGTTTTCTCCCATCCTTTATTTACTCACTCCATGATGTTTTAAAGTCTTGTGCTGTTATTTTGTTTTTTAATGGAAGATAAACCTTCTGCTGTTGTTATTTATTTATTTTTTCAATGGAAGATAAAAGTGGGCACTTTCGACTCTGTTTTTCCATAAAATAATGATTTATAGTGACCATTTCTGCAATTTCCAAAAAGGACAAAAACACCATGAAAGCAAAAGCAGACTATTGAAAAGAAACCAGGATTTGATCCGGTACTACAAATGTGACATCTGCATGATGCACTTGCATCATCTGCAATGCACTGACCAACAGTTTTGGCCCGTACTGATAGATAGACAGACAGAAAAAAAATAAAAATACATTGCTGGCTATGTAACATTTTTCAAATTACTCACTTATGTGGTCCTGTTTCAGTTCAGATGCTTCCTTTCAAGGCCGGTCTATGTAGGCCGAAGACAGCATGTTAGCTAACTAGGTTTTTAAACAGTCCGTGTTTTTGAAAGAGAACAAACTGCACAAATTGCATCTTCAACGACACTTCACAGCTCAGATTATTGGGAGGGTTTGGAAGGAGACTGTATTAATATTTCACATGTTCTGCAAATTAGGTTAATCTCCCCCTATTCCCGCATGCGGGACTTCAAGTTTCTTTCATTTCTCTTCAATCCTGTCTCAGATTCACAATGGGAGGGCTGAGCTTCAGCTGCTAAGGGAAACCATGGCAGATGTGTTGGAGGGGGTGGGAGTGGAGAGGAACCAAGGTTGGGATTACAAAGCATGACATCTGGAGCAGATAACAAGATATACCCACGTCTACCTCAGCTGGCTCCACACATATACATTCAAAGAACTGTTTTATGATTCACATTAATAACTCTTGAGTGCAGACCTGAGTGCTGTCAGGTCTAAAAGTAATAATAATTTTTTTTTTTAAAAAAGAATAAAAACTCAGCTAGATGTATCCGTTACGAACAATGTCTGAAACAGTTAAAATGTTTAACTCACTGCAGAAGTTGCGGGGAATATAAATATATATATATATATATATTCACCGATATATCGACCAACAATCAGTATCGGCCGATAAGAGCAATTATTTTCACCATCGTCCATTTGTTTAAAAACAGCTGATGATCAGTGCAGATTGTATCCTGTCAATCCAAAAGGGTGCGGTAAAACATGACTGACTGCAAATCACAATGTGTGTGAAGAAAATCTCTCATGTGGAGTTAGTTAAAGGGATACTTCAGGATTTAGCATTAAGCTTTGTATCAGTAGAAAACCTGTAGTATTTTCGAATTACCGTGCTTTCCTTCCTCATATCCCCCTGAGACGAGAGATTTATGTATTTTTTGTCTGGAAAAAATCCTCCGATGACGCAAAAATCGTCATTTTGCGTCATCGGAGGATTTTTTGGCCAGAGGCTAAAGACTACAGCCAGTAGAAGCCGCTGTTCATCATGTTTTCAACTCGCCCATAGAGGGTAGGATCTCTCAGTCACATAATTATCAAATAGTGTCAGGCTGTCAGCTATCTTTTATTTGGAAGCTAACCTAGCAGGCTCTTGTTCTGTGGAGAAAGCTGAGTAGGGGTTTACATCCTCTTTTTCCCGGACATGTCCGGCCTCGAGATCGTCCAAAATGTAAGGGATTCTTTTGATTTCTGCTGTCGCCATTCATTGTTTAACGTTACATGCACACCTTTTGTTTCAATCTAACTGACTTCCTTCCGATTGGTGAATCTGAATGTAGTGTTTACATGAACGCTAAACAAGTAATCGGTTGATGTGCATTTTAACATTGCTAAGAAAATTCCCGCTCCTCCGTGATAGAGACCGGTGCGTCTCACAGGTGTCGCTCATCAGTAATCACGCCACCGGCCTCGCGCCGTTCTCCCGCGGCCCTCCTGCTCGCCTCAGTAAACATGATGAATGGCGACTGTAGAACGCAAAAGCCGAATCCCGGATATTTTGAGCGATCTCGTAATCCCGGGCAGACTCATCACGGAGACTCACTAGTTGTCTAACCTGCGCTCTGTTACCGGTAGGCGTGACCTCCTTGGGCAGCGAAGCAAGTGCATTCTGGGAGTTGTTGTCTTTCATCCATATGAGCCAAAAATACATTTTCTGGCTTTTCTCAGTCTAGAAGGCTCCAAATTCAAAAATAATTTCACATTTCTTCTACATAAATGACCCATTTTAAATACACATTCATCTTTCCAGAGCTGAAGTATCCCTTTGAGGCAATTTAGTTGTGACAATAAGTGGAGTTAGTTGTGACAATAACGCATTTTAGAGTGCCCTTATTGTGGCCAGCCTAAGGCACACCTGTGCAGTAGTCATTGCTTATGTATGATCTTGATAATCATCTTGATATGCCACAGGTGATATGCATCCTGGTGGACGGATTATCTCGGCAAATAAGAAGTGCTCACTGACACAGATTTAGACAAATTTGTGAACAATATTTGAGAGAAATAGGCCTTTTGTGTACATAGAAAAAGTCTTAGATCATTGAGTGTTCAGCCCATGAAAAATGGGGGCAAAAACAAAAGTGTTACGTTAACAATTTTCTTACATGAGAGAGAGAGAGAGAGAGAGAGAGAGAGAGAGAGAGAGAGAGAGAGAGAGAGAGAGAGAGAGAGAGAGAGAGAGAGAGAGAGAGCGCATTTATAATCTTGCAAAATGTAAATACAATCTTTGTTGAGTTTTAGTGGATCTACAAATTAAAATCATTGCAACTCAGACTGAATTAAATTGTTATGCAAACTGTTACAAACTAATGAACCACTGTTACAAAAAAGGAAGAAAAAAAGTCGAACGCCTACACGTGCACGCTTCATTTGTGCAATTTTCAGAAAGTAATAAGGATGGCATTTGTCATTGCAATGGTAAAACTATTGTGCTTTGAAATACATACATGCTAAATCTAACAATATTTCTTGGAACAGTACACTGTAACTGATTTCTGTAATTTGAACAGTATTTTACTGTAATATGTACTGTAAGATACTGTAAAATGTTTATACAGTATGTTACTGTAAACAGCAAAGGATTATGGGAAAATATATGGTCACTACTGTAATTCTTCTCTACTGTAAAGTCAATTTACAGTAGTGAACTTGCCCGCGAAAAACTGACCAATGGCAAGAGAGATTTCTTTTGAATTTTTTTGACTGTATGGTTGAAGTGGCAGTTAATGTGGACAGAAGATGTAGCCTACCGGTAACTCCAAAAAGGTTAGTATATTATTTCTATTTTATGTAAAACAAACATTTGCAAAATGTTTTCATTTATGTTAACAGCAAACTAACATGATTTGTCTTTTTGTTTTCGTCGGAATGGTTTTGGTGCCTTTTTTTTCCTGACTGTCGGCCGGATCTCCGTCACGGTGATAATATTAACTGGTAAGTAAGCTAAGTTCACCTATATTATCCGAAATATTCTTTAGTTAAAACGATAACAATAACGTTTGTGTATTCATTTGCCTCTTTAACGTAAGCTCGTCGCCAGGCGGAGTCGTCGGTTAGGCTAACTTAACGTTAACCGCAACGAACTAACGTGTCGTGAAATACTGAGGTAAAGTGAGAGAGACGAAACCCTTGTTTAAGTGAGGTTTTTAAACAATATTTCCAAGTACTGCTATATGCTTTGGTTTATTTTCAGGTTTGTGATCTGTATAATGTCTGCAGTCTGCAACGATGGAGGTGTGTTGGAGCCTTTTCATTGCCGTCATAACGGTGATAACATCAACTGGTAGGTTAACTTCACCTAAATAAGCCGAAGTAAACTTATTAAACAGAGAAAAATAATAACTGTTGTATGTTCCGTCCTCTATTTATCACACTTAGCTAGTTAGGCAGATGTAACAACGTTAACAGTGAGCTAACGTGAAAAAATAAGTTAAAGGAATAGCCTAGTGCACCTCAAAAAGAAATTCTGTCATAATTTACTTGCCCACAAGTTTTTCTAAACCTGCATGAAGTTCTTTCTTCTGAACATAAAAGGAGATATTTTGAAGAATGTTGGTAATGGAACAGTTTGCTGGATGTAGCTATGTATGGATGTAAAAAAAAAAAATACTATGGATGTCAATGGGGACCAGAAACTGTTTGGTTACTCATGTTTTTTAAAATATCTTCTTTTGTATACAGCACAATAAATAAATTAATACAGGTTATGAACAAGTTGAGGCTGAGTAAATGGTGACATAATAAAAAAAAAATTCAGTAAACTAACCCTTTAAGCGACACCATTGTTAATTACATATTTTGTTTTATTTTCAAGTTTGTAGTCTGAATCATGTCTGCAATGTCGGAGGTGTGTTTTGGAGTCTTTTCTTGTGATTGCCATCGTAATGGTGATGACTTCTACAGGTGAGTAAGATGACATCAACTAAATTAGCTGAAGTATGCGTTAGTTAAGCAGGCAAACATAATATAATGTAACTGCCGATGAAACCAACGGAAGGGGAGAAAACGGGTTTACCAGGCAGCAGAGTTAAAGTGCTTGTAAATAATCATCCATCAGTTTCTGTTCTTTATTTTGAATTTGCAGAAGCCATTCCCTCCGGACTGTACATCACTGCTGACACTCTCCACTAATACACAGAATAGGTTGACGTTTGAGGAGGAGGAGGAGGAGGAGGAGGAAAGGGTTAGCAATATACCATTATCAATATAGCAACATTTTGCTAACTAATATTTTAAATGTTGTTTAATTTATTAAAAACTATAAACACCATACAACATCATATCTTACATCATCTTTACCCTTCATGTTGTTGTTGTTAGTTATAAGTTTGGTTATTGTATATTATTTCTGTGAACTATAATAACACTAAAAAGGCTGCTGTGACTTTGTCTGTTTCAGAGTCTTTTCTCTAAGAAAAAACATGGATGCTGACTATGAAGGGCAGAATCATCATCCAGTTACAACAGCTAACAGACTCTTCTTCAGCATTAGCTGTCCATTTTGTCGAATGCAGAATTAGGTAACCCAAAATATATTTTTTACATTACATTTACATTTATGCATTTGGCAGACACTTTTATCCAAAGCAACTTACATAGTATTTAAGTTTAAAGGGACATCGCTACCGTTTTTTGAAATAGAGGTTTTTCACTGTCTCCCCTATATTTAGATAAGTGGGCAAACACATTTTTGTCTCAGTGCATGCACTGTCTTATGGTGCGTTCACACCAAACGCGAATAGAACGTCTGATGCGAGTGATTTAAATGTTAAGTCAATGTAAAGACGCAATTACGCATGTCTAGAGGTCAATCAACATCAGCCATCTTGCAAACAGACAACCATCGGACGCGCGTCAATTTCGCTTCAAACGCTTGCTTTTTATGCGTGTCAATTTTGCTTTGGACGCGCGAATGGATTCAAAATGTTCAAGCGTCCATCAAGACGCGGTACACGAGAATTTGACGCTCTATTCGCGTTTGGCAGCGCCGCTGGATAGCATGTCCTGAGTAAAAGTGACCCCCCCCCCCAAAAAACAAAACTAATTACTTATTGTGGCCTGCGTATTCACAACGAGTAAAAATAGCAATGCAGATTAAAGGAACACGCCAACTTTGGGACTTTAGCTTATTCACCGTAGCCCCCAGAGTGAGATAAGTCCATACATACCTTTTTCATCAATGTGTGTGCCGTAACTCTGTCTGACGCACCCACCACTAGCCTACAGTAGCTTAGCCCAAAGACTGGATGTAAATAGCTCCAGCTAGCATACTAATCCCAATAAGTGTCAAAATAACACCAACATTTTCCTATTTACATGTTGTGATTTGTATAGTCACAGAGTGTACAAATAACAAGGTCATATGAGACACAGCCATCTTTTAACCATATAAATACTGGGAAATATATTCTCAGAAGGCGAAGCACTGCTACTTGGGCGGAGTGATTACCGCTACTCTGAGCGAACTCTCTGCTCCTCACCACGGGGCTTCTCAGGTGCTGCGAGCAAATCACTCCACAGAAGTAGCAGTGCTTTGCCTTTTGAGAATATAGCTCCTAGTATTTATATGGTTAAAAGATGCCTGTGTCTCATGTGACCTTGTTATTTGTACATGCTGTGACTATACAAATCACATCATGTAAATAGGAAAATGTTGGCGTTAATTTGTCACTTATTGGGAGCAGTATACTAGCTGAAGCCATTTACCTCCAGTCTTTGTGCTAAGCTAGGCTAGCGGTGGGTGCGTCAGACAGAGTTACGGCACGCACGGAGATGAAAAAGGTATGTATGGACTTATCTCACTCTGGGGGATACGATGAATAAGCTAAAGCCCCAAAAAGTCGTCGTGTTCCTTTAAGACTAGGCGATTTCCTAGGCAGATATTGACTTGGGACTACATTGCGGTGAAGCACTGCTACTTGGGCACAGAGATATCACGCAACACCTGAAATCCCCCAACTTCCGTCAACATACCGCCGTGAATATTAGTTAGCTATTTTTCCTACAGTAGACATAGTGAATGGCGATGAATATGGCGGATTTTGTGAGAGACAAAGAGGATGACTTCTCAGACAGTCAAGATCCGTGATATCTCTGCACCCCAAGTAGCAGTGCTTTGCCTGTGTTTCCCCCCAATATAGTCCCAAGTCAATATCTGGCTAGGAAATCGCCTAGTCTTAATCTGCATTGCTATTTGTACTCGTTGTGAATATGCAGGCCACAAGAAGTAATTGAGTTTTATCACTTTTACTCACAACATGCTATCCGGCAACAAAGGGTTCCATTTATTATGCTACGCTAAGCTAACGGCGGCACAGCCAGACTAAGACAATGCATGCACTGAGACAGAAATGCGTTTGCCTACCTATCTAAATATAGGGGAGAAATATAGAAAATATACAGGGAGTTTCTCTGCTGTTTAAGCTACACAGGAATGTATTGTAAAATAATAAAGCTTAAAGGGGACATATCATGCTTTTAAATCGTTCCTTTTTACATATAAATCGTACATTTGTGGTCTATATAAAGCGGAACTGCAATACTTGGGTCTGAATTCCTCATTATTATAGCTCCACAGGCCCCTTTTCTACCCCTTTTCTGATATGCGTCTGAGAGCAACTCGTTTTGGTGCGTTCTCTTTAAATGCAAAAGAGACACTTCATACCCCGCCCCCTCTCCATGCTGCAGAGGTGACACTCGGTTCAACTCCACCCTGTTCGGCCATTTTTGTAGTTTGATAGTAGAGATTTACGATTATCTAGCGGCACAGAAACTTTTTATTCACACGTTATTAACAAAATGCCAACAACGGACGACTTGTCCTTTGCGATACATCCATATGAAGATGTTGTTCTGCAGGTTCGTCGTCTTCATTTTCATCTCGCTCCGAGCCAGAGTCGGACCCGGAGCGAGATGAAAATGAAGACGACGAACCTGCAGAACAACGTCTTCATATGGATGTATCGCAATGGTGTGTTACTGTATTTACAGTAACTTCATCCATGCCCACTACTACAATACTGCATGTTTTACAACGACTATTTAACAAAATAAAAGTTGCTGATAACTTCTGGATGTGAAATACAAATAGCGAGTAAATGTGTTTGTGGTACAGACGCGGATCAGTTGCACACTGCAAACGCAGCATATGTGAAAGCACTATAGCGCGTGCTGCTCCTGTACCGCATACGGAGTATGTGTGAAACGGGCGTAATACTGCTACAGACGTGTAATTAAAAATATTATTGTTAAAAAATGTCATAGAGAATAGAAAAATCCGAACAGGTTGCAAAATATGTCCAAAACAGAATATAAAGATATCAAAGAAGCACCTGAAAAGACTAATTTCAACTTTTCTGTACTTATAATCACTCCAAATATACAACAAAATGCATTTAAGGGCTAAAAAAGTGGATTTAGCATGATATGTCCCCTTTAAATTATTTGAATGTAATGGATTATGAGGTAATTATGTACCATCCCTGTAGGTGCATTCAGAATCAGATGTTTTGCTTTTATCAACATAAAAGTACATGCAGCATCAAGTTTGAGACTCAGGGCAAATTCTGACAACACCGATCTCAAAATTAATGTATTTTTTCCCCCTTTGTGCTTGCAGGTTCATTCTGAGAATCAACCCTGATGGCACCAAACACTGGAAATCTGGAAGGATCCAAAAAAAAAAAAAAAGCATCCGCCTGAACCCCTCAGTGTTTCTCATCAGAGAGCTTGTCAACTTTGACTGGCAAAATTACTGAAATATAACAACACAAACTGACTTTTACTGTATTTTATTTTTTCAAGGCCTGTTTTGGTTTTCAGTGTGTGTACGTTTTTGCCATGCTACAGATACAAATGGTCTGCAGGAGATTAGTTCAATGGACTATGGTGATTTTGCCTTTTTTTTTTCAGCTATTGGGGTCAAGATTTGTAATTTGTACTTCTAAAAACAAAATGTTTAATGATTAAAAAGAATATTATAAGGACAAATGTTCATGTGTTGTTGTAATTTTTGGGAGTGGGGTAAACAAAAAAAAACAAAAAAAACTCATACTAATACTGTAAATGAAAATACGGTAATATTACTGTAAATCCAAATACAGTAAATGGTTGTATACTGTAAGTGAAAATACAGTAAAGGTACAGTATACTGTAAGTGAAAATACAGTAAAGGTCCAGTATACTGTAAGTGAAAATACAGTAATAATACTGTAAAACATTTTACAGTAAATTACTGGCATCCAGCTGCCAGTAAGTTACTGTAAAATTTACAGCAATCTCTTTACAGTGTAGGCTGAGTAATGTATGAAGTGACAGGTATCAATTATTTTGAGTTCTAATATATCAGATCAAAGTCAACGACATGGCAAGCAATCATTTTCCCCCCAATCATGATCATATAATGCTGAACACAAGTGTGCTGAAAAGCCATTACATGTTCTATAATACTGTATATGGGTTCCCATTGTGACAACTTACCCCACACAGAGTGACAACATGTCTTAATAGCAGACAAAAGCCTGGGTAATGACATGTTTTAAGTTTTTCTTTTTAAGACTTGATTCTAAGCCTACACAGAAGATGACATTCAAAAACATGCGGAAGCATGAAAGTTATATGCAGAATCAAAAACATTAAATGCCTGGCAAAAGACCAAACTGTTTTCAAACCATAACAATGGGACTAAACACTTTAAATTAAACCCACCATGTTTGTCATGATTCTTAATTGCATATTCTTTTTCGGCGAAAAACTCGACACAATAGAACTGAGATAAAGAATCCAGACCTTCATGAAATCCTCCCTCCCGACACATGAATTAGCATAATAAAGCGAGCAGGTGTGCCACCAGTTACAAAAACAAGCTTGGTTACAATATTGTGCACAGTGATGCTGTTGACATTGTTAAAGCTCTCCATTAAAAAGTTCAAGTCAGCACTAGCTGTGGAGGTAAACATGAAAGTTAATTACAGCAATTAAGCAGCTTTGCCGCACTGCGGAATGCACCAAAATATTTTCCCCAGGCTATTTTGTCCCACAACAAAATTTTGTGGGTGTGTAAAGGAAATGGACAATGTGGGTCCCTTGTGGCTTGTGGTAACTCAGTCCAAAAGGTTTGTAACTTTGTCCTTGAGGTTGAAAAAAAAAGGGTTTTACCAGGTACTACAAATCTAGTGTTCTGGGTCAGTGCTTGAGAATCATCAGCGATGCACTGACCACAGCTTTGGCCCGCACTGATAACAATCAGATTTCACCTTATGCTTGAGGAGTTTTGTGAAAAAATATCCTCTTTGTTAAAAAAGAACAGGCTGAAACGAATTTGGCCACATGTGGATTTACGATCTCTCTCTTTCTTTAAGTCATGAATCACTATTACTATTGGAATGTTCAAAAAAAATATTCACCAAGGATGTGTTAAATTTATCAGAAGTGACTAAAAAAAGGTTTCCAACAGTTTTCACAATTAATAATAATCAGATGTGTGTCTTGAGCAGCAAATCAGCATATTAGAATGATTTCTGAAGGATCAGGTGACACTGAAGACTGGAGTAATGATTGGAAAATTTTGCTTTGAACACAGGAATACACTACATTTTAAAATATTCACGCTTATTTCTGCAACGGAATAACACAATTTAAAAGATAACTGAGTCAGAATTGAGAGATAAAAAGTCACAATTACCTTTTATATTTTGTATTCAGTGGCATAAACAAGCTTCCATAGAAAACAGTTGTTTAAAAATTTAATAGTATAGTTTTCACTATGTTTTTGATCAAATAAATGTAGCCTTGTTGAGTAGAGAGACTTTTTTCAAGAGTTCAAACCTCAAACATTTGAATGGAAGTTTATAGCTCAGGTTAATGAATCCATTAAGTTTTTTTATTTATTTATTTAAAAACAAGTTATATTCTTCTCATATTAGTTATTGCATTTGCACTAACTTATAGAATATTATTATTTTTTTAAACAAAACTTCAAAGCAACCACCTAGAAACCACTCAGAACTGAAAGCAATCACCCAATATCCATAGCACCATAAATTCAGAAAATTAAAAATATATATATATATTTTTATACATAGGCTATTTTACATTTATCCTCATTTATGCACCCTCACGGTCCCTGGCATATGTGGAAATCTGAATATTACAGTACATGTGAATGGATATTCATTCATGTGAATTACAGGATATCGATTGGCTCAAGCCTCAACTGCAAAATGAAGCTGCGTCCGAAAGATATGAACTTCCCTCGCCGATCTGAAAGTCCAATACCAAGAACACTTTCAACAATAATATTTCACCCACTTTGTGTTTCACTCCAGTTAATCAGATTTGATATGCTTTTGCCAAAGCTAGGACGCATTGAAAACAAAACAAAACAAAAAAAAAACAAGAAAGGAAAGCGTTCAGAGAGCGAAAAAACTCTATAATAATAATGAGCAGAGAAACGTCCGTTTTCTCAACAGCAAAAAGCCATTTCTTTTGATGGCCACTGTACACAGTGAGGAGAAAATAATTAGGGGGCTGTTGTCACAGTAAAACACTGGGACTCTATCGGGACGCATCAAAAACCTCCATTCATTAATTTAATTGGCCGGTGATGAGATAGGCCCTGTTGTATGACTCTTATTAGGCATTCTTGTGGAGAACGAGAAAGAGATACGAAGGCCATTCATTTGGAGGGCCAGACACACAGCTGAGGAAAGCCTAATCGTTCCCTGCAATCTTTTCCCATCCCTGCATGAATGTATAGAATTTTAGCCTGCTTTGCGTGGGAGGAAAAGGGACATAAGGGAGATGGCGAGAGGGATAGTTGACTCTCCCCGATCTAGATGGACATATTCGCCGCAAGTGTCAAAAGAGCAGGCGTTCAGGGAGAAGCCATTTCTTCCTCAAACGCTACGGCAGACACAAAAGAGCTCAGTGTTGTGTGTTTGAGGGGGGTTCGCGGCTCATTTTTCCAGCGTAAGAGCTATCAGCAGTCTGCGTCTCACAGCCAAACAATGCCCACATCTGATCAAAGTGCACAGAGACGTGACATTCACATTCAAGTTTACGAGCTGCAGAATGCATTATGCCACCGACAAAAGAGGAGTGAGGGGAAGAAAAGGCGAGCAAGACAAGGGGAAAAGGGAGCGATTGAGAAAAGGATCTTCAGAATCTGTAAACATTTTTGCAAATTTTTTTTTTTTTTTTTCACAGACAGTTCCCAGAGGAAATGTCCTCTTTCAGAGTTCTCCGTTTGTTTTATATAAGCATCAGCTTAAGATGTTTTTCCTCAAGAGAAATACAACTTAGGGCTGCCAATTGCTTGAAAGAAAATATGCATATTAATCCATGTGATTAAATTGCATAATATTTGCAGATTAAAAATCCCCAAAGTATGATCATTAAAATATTAAATTATTGTGAAGGATATATATATATATATATATATATGTATAAACTCTGACTTTTTTCCTCAGAATTGTGAGATATAAACTCACAATGGCAAGTTATTAAACGAGGAAAACAAGTCCCAATTTTGAGATAAAACATTGCAGTTAACTTTAATTTATTTATTGGTGCTGTCAAGTCGACTAATCACGATTGATCACATCTAGAATAAGTTATCTTTCATTTATTTATTAGTGCTGTCAAATCGATTAATTGCATCTAACCTACAAGTTTTTAAACATGTAATATGTACACGCACATATGTATATATATATATCAACGCATTATCTTACAATAAAAAAAATAAAAAAAACAGACTTTTTTCCTCTTTTAATAACTTTCAATTGTGAGTTTAAAGTATTCAATTATTTTATTGGTTGTTGGAAAGCGGAAACAAGCTTCCATAAAAGCAATCTAAATATAGATTTTTCTTTCACATTCACTGTATAAAAAATAAAAAAAATAAAAACATATTATTATAAAATATATAATATTTTTCTAAAAAAAAAATTTATACATATAAAAATAACCAATACAAAAAAAAAAAAAAAATATATATATATATATATATATATATATATATATATATATATATATATATATACGGTATATATTTTTTTGTTTGTTTGTTTGTTTTATTTTTTTTATTGGTATGCCAGGAAATTCTTAAGTTTATAGACATTTCCTTCAACCCTGAAACACAACACTGCATGATTCAAAATGCAGGTACAACACCTCTCAAAAGCAATATGGATAATTCCCTCATATTATTGTGCCCTATATTTATAGACCCTCCTTAGAGTTTGGGTTGTGGTCTGATGCGTACAATATATCCACCCTCCATGACCTCCCTCTCTCTATTATCCATCTTTTCTTTCATTCTCCCTCTATTCTTGTCAGTAAGAGTCCCCCTTCTCCAATTTTAAAGGCCTGGCCCCCATTCCAGTGTAAGGTATCCTTCGCTCTCTCCATATTGTTGTCAGACCCTCCATTCACTCCCAGAACAACAAAAGGGATCGAATGATCAACAAGGCGCCGCTTTTCAACCGGAAGCAATCACATGACCATCCAGTGCTGGAGGTATTCACAAAAAGACAGACATTGTTAACCAGTGAAGAATGTTGCGGTTTGGAAATAAATGCAGCTAATCATACAATTTTGATGGAAGTCACACAATGTAAGTGGGAACAAAAATCGGTGTCAGTACTAAAATGTTTCACACTTGAATACTTGCTTTCTTTCTAACATTTGTATGTAGTCTGAAGAAAATGTGAGTGATGTTTGCACATATAAATTGCTAGAGTGTTCTAGAAGTTGCTAGGGTGTTGCTACATAGTTGCTATGGTGTTTAAAATTATTTTAGAATGTTGCCATGTGATTACTATGGTATTATTGCTGGGCAAATGGCATTATGAATTTGTTCAAATGTGTCTTATGCATGATGTTATGCAGTTGATATGGTGTTCTAGTGGTTGCCAGGGTGTTGCTATGTATTTGCTAAGGTGTTCTAAATGATTTTAGAATGTTGTCATGCGGTTGCTAGGGTACTCTTGGTGGCTGCAATGTCATCATTAGTCTTTTGCAAGTGTTCTCTGCATTTTGGTATGCAGTTGCTATAGTGTTCGAGTGGTTGCCAGGGTGTTGCTATGTAGTTGCTAAGGTGTTCTAAAATATTTTAGGATGTTGCTATGTGGTTGAAAAGGTATTATTGGTGGCTCCAATGACATTATTCTGATTTAGAGTCCTCTGCATGATGTTATGGTATTCTAATAGTTGCCAGGGTGTTGCTATGCAGTTGATAAGGTGTTCAAGAAGATTTTAGAATGTTGCCATGCAATATCTAGGATGTTTTGGATGGTTGTTTACTGATCCAAATTAAATAATTTTACATCCATCCTAATTTGTTTGGCCATTTTATCGTCCACTGCAAAAAGACAAAAGTTTGGTCTTATTATCTAAGCAAGCACCAATTATAAATGCAATAAAACAACATTTAAATGTAACACATACATTAATACTAAATAAATTATTATTCACTATAATATAATATATAATATATCAAATGAAAAATTTTTTAAATTTAAATTTAAAATTTAAAAATAAAAAAATAAATTTATTTTTTTTATTATTTAATAAGTTAAACCAGAGACAATTTATATAGAGACATGCCGCTTCCTCAATCCTCAATACAACTACGGCGTAAAACCCGTAACGCCAAATATGTCGGTTGTATGCAAATGTCCCGCCCCTCCCGCTGGAAAGCCAATCGTCTGCTTTTAACAGTCAAGCCGGGAAACATTTAAGCCTATCGTCTGGTTCCACTGACGCATGCGCACAGTTGATGTTTGCGACAGCGGAGACGAGAACCCTTGCGCATGCGTAGTAATGTATAACCTGTGGGGAAAAAGGCGTTTTAAACCTTATTTTGGGACAAAGTCATCAAACTTTTCCAGCGATTTTTATCATATTGTACTGCTGTTTCTATACATGCAGTTTTTATGTCCCGGTAACCAGTGAAAAGTGCAGTTCTGACTCTCTGCCCATTCATTTAGATAGGAGCCTGGTCTTGTTAGTTCGAAATAGCTGCCCGGAGGCGTTGCCAAGATGGCGGCCGAGTGGCATGACTTGCCTAAAAGGACTTTGGTTAAACACAACATTAGAAATGATCAACTAACTGAAACAAAAAAAAAACTACTAAAATTACTAAGATGAAAACATTAAGCTAAACAGCTTTTTTAAAAATGTAAATAACAAAAGCAAACAACAATAGGTAATTCAAAGGGTTAAATAATATAATAGTAGCTAAATAATACTAAAATAAGCACGTTTGCTTTCTATCCTAACTACTGTGCATTATTATATGGTTAGCTTCATTCTATTATATTATATTTATATATTTAATATAATTATTCCTTGCGGTCTGGAAGTCTTATATCACAATAGACCTGTGACCCACTTTTGAGGACCACTGGTCTACTGTATGTAGTCCAAATATATTTTATTTCACTGACAGTTCTAGACTTCTGAAAAGAAAGGTTATTTATAGGTAGGGGAAGAAAAACAGATGCCATGTATAGATAAAATGCCATAGCAGGCATCTGATTTGGTTCCCCTCGGCACGTTTGCTTTCATCTTCCTGTATATAAACGCCCTTTCGTCAGCTTTATGGGGTGCAACAATTCACCCTGAGACCTGCTGTTGACCTTCCCAGCAATCTTTAAACACTTTGCATATGGGAAGAAAGTGTTTGAGACGCAGAGAAGACCAAGGTAAAACAGGGAAGATGTCCTGAACTTAAGCTAGCGTTCTGGTAAGATGCTCTCAAAGTTGTTCTCTCAAACAAACATTCTTCCAGTAACATTAATAGAATGTCCGCTGTATAATGTTATAGATTATCCAAATGTTAGCACAAAAAATGTATTTATATACCGGTGAATGGTTTTCAAATTTTTTTTTTGTTTTTAAATGTAACTAGTTTCAGATTGTTCAGAAAAAATTCAAAAGCAAATTTTCCATAATTTATAAAGAATGATAAACATGGAATGTGTCCTTGACGTTCGCATAACCAAGAAAGAAAAAAACTGAATGTTTTGAAAGTTGAGAGAACATTGAGAAATATTTTTTCATAACTGAATGGGAATGTTTTTGTTAGATGGGGATACATAGCAAAAAATACACTCACCGGCCACTTTATTAGGTACCCCATGCTAGTAACGGGTTGGACCCCCTTTTGCCTTCAGAACTGCCTCAATTCTTCGTGGCATAGATTCAACAAGGTGCTGGAAGCATTCCTCAGGGAGTTTGGTCCATATTGACATGATGGCATCACACAGTTGCCGCAGATTTGTCGGCTGCACATCCATGATGCGAATCTCCCATTCCACCACATCCCAAAGATGCTCTATTGGATTGAGATCTGGTGACTGTGGAGGCCATTTGAGTACAGCGAACTCATTGTCATGTTCAAGAAACCAGTCTGAGATGATTCCAGCTTTATGACATGGCGCATTATCCTGCTGAAAGTAGCCATCAGAAGTTGGGTACATTGTGGTCATAAAGGGATGGATATGGTCAGCAACAATACTCAGGTAGGCTGTGGCTTTGCAACGATGCTCAATTGGTACCAAGGGGCCCAAAGAGTGCCAAGAAAATATTCCCCACACCATGACACCACCACCACCAGCCTGAACCGTTGATACAAGGCAGGATGGATCCATGCTTTCATGTTGTAGACGCCAAATTCTGACCCTACCATCCGAATGTCGCAGCAGAAATCGAGACTCATCAGACCAGGCAACGTTTTTCCAATCTTCTATTGTCCAATTTCGATGAGCTTGTGCAAATTGTAGCCTCAGTTTCCTGTTCTTAGCTGAAAGGAGTGGCACCCGGTGTGGTCTTCTGCTGCTGTAGCCCATCTGCCTCAAAGTTCGACGTACTGTGCGTTCAGAGATGCTCTTCTGCCCACCTTGGTTGTAACGGGTGGTTATTTGAGTCACTGTTGCCCTTCTATCAGCTCGAACCAGTCTGGCCATTCTCCTCTGACCTCTGGCATCAACAAGGCATTTCCGCCCACAGAACTGCCGCTCACTGGATGTTTTTTCTTTTTCGGACCATTCTCTGTAAACCCTAGAGATGGTTGTGCGTGAAAATCCCAGTAGATTAGCAGTTTCTGAAATACTCAGACCAGCCCTTCTGGCACCAACAATCATGCCACGTTCAAAGTCACTCAAATCACCTTTCTTCCCCATACTGATGCTCGGTTTGAACTGCAGGAGATTGTCTTGACCATGTCTACATGCCTAAATGCACTGAGTTGCCGCCATGTGATTGGCTGCTTAGAAATTAAGTGTTAACGAGCAGTTGGACAGGTGTACCTAATAAAGTGGCCGGTGAGTGTATATATATATATATATTTTCTTACTTTGTATTTTTACACACATCTAAATATTCTTAAATCAAAATACATTGTGGAGATGCAAAATGACATAAGTAAAAAAGAAATTGAAATAAAATACGTTTATTTTTAAAAGAAGAAAAAAAATAGGTTGGTAACACTTTATTTCGATAGCCCATTTTAGACATTCTACTAACTATAAGTAACTTTTCAACTACATTTCAACTACCTGTCATTAGTTGAGCATGAGCATGGCCGAGCATGGCCTTCAGTGCAGATGTTCAGCAGATCCTGGAGCTTCAGGATGCAGTGGAAGGACTACTGAGACATGAGAGTGAAAATAGAGATCCCTCACACCTCCATCTTGCCCTTCACAGTTGAATCCAACAAGAATCAGCCGCCTGGCATTCTGCTATCACTCAGGTTTCTCCTTACCCGCCTCTACACACATCCTTCCATTTATTTTCACTCCCACATTTCATCCTCTCCCTGTAGATGTGTTCTGTGCAGTTGTACCAGAGCAGATTGACATCCATACTGGGCGATCTTGGCACAGCACTGGCTCAAGAGAGCTGGGGAGGAAACGGATTAAGTGTGGCGAAATGGTGAGTAGAATATGGGATGCTCACATGTTAATCAAGGGATATTTGCTGAGTGGATTAAGTATGAAATTTCATTCAGTATTTTCTTTTGCACAGAGGTTGTTCAGAAGGCTTTATTGCAGGTGTTTCTCCTACAAACCCTGAGGAGGAATAAAAATAGACACAAATGAGTCAATAGATGGCATACTGTAAGAGTACAAAGCAATACTATGAATCGCAGCTCGGATGATTTTCTCTTGGAAGAATTGGATGAGTTTATATCGAAATCTTTATATTGAAAAGTTGCTGACTTGACAAATATGAGCTGAGTTTGAAAGAATTTTCTTCCAAGGACTTTTCATGAGAGAAGCCAACAGTCTGAGGTCAAATAAACATGTTCCCTTTTCTAATGAATGTTCCTGCACTTTATTTATTACTGAACAAAATTCCAAACAAATACAGAACATTATGGAAGTTGAACATGATTTCAATGATGCCACATTCTTAAGGTTCTCTCAAAGCTTATTTATTGACATTGATGGATCCATAAAGAACATTTAACATGCATAGAGCCTTTCAATCACACACATTTTTTTTTATTTATACTCTATAAAAAATGAAAATTATTTTAAGAACTGGTCACTGAAAGGTTCTTGGGGAACCAAACAAGGTTCTTTAATGTGGTCGCCATATTTTTAAGAGTATATGAGAAAAGGATGAGCTATTCACTAACTCATTTGTGATTTTTGCTTTGCTGCAGGCCAAACTAGTGTTGAAAGTGTCCCGCAGCGCAGCATTTGCCAGTATCTGCTGTAGGAGAACATTACATGTGGCTGAGCACACATCTGAAGACCAGTATCAGCATCAGAAGAGCATTTTGACTCAGAGAATGGCAGTTCACATGAATGTCACAGAATGTTTTATTTAAAAGAACTAAAGGGAGGTATAAATAAATCATTACACTACATACATGTTTAAGCTTCCATTCCGACTGATTTACTTTTACTTACATGTCGCTGCATACACTACCATTCAAAGGTTTGGGGTCAGTAAGATTTTGTTGTTGTTGAAATATATTAATACTTTTATAAAGAATAAAAGCAACACAAATGTTGTCATTATTGATAATAATAATACATTTCTCGAGCAGCAAATCAGCATATTGTAATGATTTCTGAAGGAATCATGTGACACTGAAGACTGGAGTAATGATGCTGAAAATTCAGTAAACTAAAACTTCTGTAATATTGAAAACTATAATTACAATTATTATTTTTTTACTGTATTTAATTAAAAAGGCACACTGAAATTTGATCAAAAAAATTAAACATTTTAAACTAGTTTACAGAACTGCAAATACTCAATTTAGCAGATTGACTTATGGACAATACAGTTGGTATTTATGATTTATGTATTATTCTCACACAATATCAGTTTGCTTGACACACAAACACACACGTTTATTGTTGACTACCGAAACATGAAGATGTAGTTGATATCAAATAACTCAAACATTTAGCCAATAATCTTATATCACAGAACCATGTCTGTGCTCAGAAACGTGCATGTTTATTGCTACACACTAGTGTACTTATGATTATATGTAAAAAAAAAATATATATATATATATACATACATAAATATGTACACTGTTGTCATTACAGAGCAGATTCCTGATTGCTTAAAATAAAAAAATAAAAAAAGGAATTGTTGATTCATTTCTCAGTTGATAGATTGACCAATGTTACGTGGTAAAAACGTAGCAAAAACTTGGTTTTCATCGTATTTGCTTGATTAATGTGTTGTGCACAGCCTAAAAGTTAATTAACGTGGTTACAATGGCAGATGTGCAAAGTATAGGTAAATAAAAAACAAATAAGTTTGAATAAAAAAAAAATTTAAAATAAAAACTTTACGCTTTCTTTTCAAAGAATTAGCATATCAATTAAAATGTACCCCTTGCTCAAACATCCATAGCTTGAAATGTAATTGGGACCATGTCTATTAGCTGTAGAATGCAATGTTCTTTGCCTTTTGTCCGATAGCGGTGCCCTTTCTGTGCCTCTAAATATGCAATAGTCGAATATTCTAATTGGAGCCCAAAGCCTGAATGCCAGCCCATAAACAACACACTAGATCTGCTCTGCAATAAAGTGTTCTGCATATATGCTATGGTCAGCTTTTACTTTTTCGAAAATCGCATCTCCTTTACAGCTTCTTTACAGTGGAATTATGAATAGAATTCTCTTTGCATATTTTGAATGATTATTTTCTTGTTTATCCCTTTACGCTTTTTAAAAACAGTAAGAGATCATGAGAAATCTATTAAATGTACTACAGTCCATTGTTAACACGATGCTTACAGTATGTTTAATTACATCACAATAAAAAAATCTTTCATGCATTATACAAAAATTGGAACATGTTCTCAGTCACATATTGTTACAGCGTTTGCTTCGAACAGACTGAAATACATCCAATCCACTTTTTGAAATCGTATGCACATCACACAATGCTCTCCCGTCGCTATAATGCACTTTATTCCCGGTTTGAGCTTTTACTCCCACAGCTGTGCTCCTTACAGGTCCAGTGAGAGTAAAATCTCCACTCAGCTCAGTTGTTCAAGCACAAATCAGTCTCAGTCTCAGACGTCACACCCACAGACCGCCCACAGTCTGGTCACTGACCGCTTGGTGCATGTTGCACACAAAATGTAAAAGAACTTCGATTGGCTGGCTTTCTGCAACTTCTGAGAGTTAAATCACACTTTTTCCACCTGAAAATCGAGTTGTGTTTACAAACCAGTTGAACAATGAGCACCTCTGAGGAAAAGCACTGGATTTGCAAAAAAATCTTGCAAATATATTCAAGTAAACCCGTGAACTAGATATCCACAATAAAGGACTGTGTCACAGACTGGAGAGATTGGTGAGTATCAACTATACAACCCTTTTTTGAATTATAAGGGGACAATGGCAGAGTGAAAGCAACAGGATTCAATGACAGTGAGCGTAGATGGGAAGCATAGACGGGGAACATATATATATATTAGTTTTAATTAATAATACCAACACTAGTCTAGGTGGGAGATTCTTGGCTAGAATAAACCACAATATAGACCTTACGGTGTAGTCCAAAGTCTTGAATAGCCGCATACACTATAATCAGGTCTTATACATCTCCATGAAACTGCGATGAGTCTAAGAATGTCTCCTCCTATAGTCTTAAGACTACCACAGTGCAAGAGGTATTATCAACACATAGGCCTAATACCCAACTAATACTGAAACATTGGTAGTGGTAGTAAAAGAGGGAATGCTGGTATCGTCAAGTTTTTTTTAAATTTCAGTACCGACCTGGTACCGAAGTCGATGCTTTTGACAACACTACTCCTAACCGACATATTCTTCCTCTCTGCAATGCTTAATAATCCAGAATCTGTGATATTCTTCAGCTGAGAAGGAGGAAAATTCAGAATGAACTCTCTGAGATGAAGAGGTTCCTTAACTGTGATACCTTTTCCTCAGCATGAGAGGCTACGACTGTATTCAGGGCTTTATGCATGCAAGTGAAAAGTGTCTCTCTCTCACTCAATATACACACATATATATATATATATATATATATATATAGAGAGAGAGAGAGAGAGAGAGAGAGAGAGAGAGAGAGAGAGGAATGGAGAATGAGCTGAACAATATACCACAGAAGGTCAAACCAACCTCATTTTCTCATGAAAATTGAAGAGAAAAATCGGTGTGCTTGCCATACCTCCACGCTAAAGGCCGAGAAGGCTCATCAAAGTCCTCTCATATCTGAAAGGCTTGACTTGTTTGATCGTGTCCTTCAGTGAATGAGCATTCTAGACAGATCCATCAGTCAGCGCCTGTTTGTATTTACCCACCAGATGACTAGATAAGAACACAGAAAAAGAAATACATCATTTTTAAATTCAGAGAATTTTGAGGCAGAGGAAAGAAATATACTGTAAGTTCTTGCAGCGTGACATTTTGAAGACAAATTGAAGTTGAAGGTGATTACATAAACTATCGCCTGGATTGAAGCTTCGTTCCCTCTTTTCTTCTCCCATTTCACAGAATGAGAAACACCTGTGAAAGAGTGTCAGAGGCCATAGAGCACCACTTTGATGGACTTCCTGTCTGTACACCGCCAGCTTTCTGTGTGTTTCTGAACACACACACTAGCACGTCATTAAAACAACTGCAGTGTCATTTTTCACCTGGAACGGTTGACTTAAAAAAACTAGGCTATTATATTTTCTAAAGATGAAGTGCTTGCCCATGGAAGGAATAGATAGATGGATAGATAGATAGATAGATGGATAGACGGAAAGACAGAACGATAGGCAGGTGTATAAACAATGCAATGTAAAATTCCGCGCGCACACACACACACACACACACACACGCACAGCCATTAGAAGTGGGTGGTATAGTGGGTGTCGATAAGTAACAGTAATAGGTCTTTTAAAATGTGTGATGTTCTTGTGAAAGTGGGAGGTAGTGTGCTAAAACATCCTACTTTGTATCTTTAACAACAGGAGATTGTAGCTGACATCCCTGAGTGCCCCGGTGGAGTCCTCACAGTGCACTTCTCTTTGTCTGACACGGTCGCCCGGCAACAGAGGGGCACGTGGCTGTACCCCGGTGCTATCCTGGAGCAATCTGTGTCTGTCGCATCTGGACTAGGCCTCATTAGAACTGTGAGAGACCTCTGCTTTATGAAACACGTTGTTTATTACAAACATAATGAGTGCAGCAGAGAGTTCATGCTACAGTTTAACTGGAGAGAGACTTGGTCATATGTTCCATTTTGCTGACACATATCAATCATTTAATTTATTTATAATAATTAATACCATGTGTTTGGGCAATAAATGCAATTAAATATCAAGTGTAATATAAAATATTTGCCTCCATACATAAAAAAAAAAAAAAACAGAAGAAAAGGCAAACAGTAATTTTTGATTTCATCTTAAAGGGGACATAACACACTCAGCTTCTGCCAATCTCGTGTTAATCGTGAGTTCCAATAGAGTAGTGTTGCATTCTTCACATCTCTGACGAGTCTTTAGTTTTATCAGATTTATAAAAGACAGATACAGCTGTACAGATGATGCATGAAATAGCATTAGACATCCCCTTTAACATTATGTATACATAAAACATAAAACACAAAACACAATGCACTGCATTTTAAAGATACAGGCTATATCTGAATGCATTACACAATAAATGCACTACAAAGTGAACATGGAATCAAAACTGACCCTATTCACCACTAACACGCCCCCCCGATTGTATTGTGCATGACTCAGGTGTTACTCCTTGAGCTTTAATGATACTTAAATTGCACCATACAATGACTTCAAGTGACTATGTTTGTCGAAGTTTCATTTGGATTAGATGTATAAAGCCGTTTAGAAGGCTTTATAGAATAACGCATGCGTAAGCCTTCTTTGAAGAATAGTGCAGCCTTTTAAATGTCAAATTAGGTAAATGTGTAAACACACTTAGCAGTGTTAACTTAATTAATCTCAAAAGTCAACACATTACCTTGTGTAGCCCTAGGTCTTATTTTATGGGTTAACATGAGCTAATGCTAATAGATGGTGTGTCAGCTTGATATATCCAATGTGTGTACATGGCTACACAGTTGTATGATCTTATGTCACATAAGGTTGTGCTAGTGCATGAATTGGACCTCACACATTTTCCAGAGATAATGCATGTCATTTAATCTGCATCACAACCTGATATACAGCTGATGACCTAAGAGAAAAACACTGTAAAGGTTTGATTCAAAAGACAGAAATATGATCAGATAAGGTCGACCCTCAGACATATCATCTTTAGAAAAAAACACTATTATTCTTTGTCTATGGGAATCAGTGGGTTTCATGAAGATACAAAGTAGGGGAGCGCGGGGCACAACCTAACGCGGGGTTAAATGTAACACGGACCTTTTACATAGTTAGTCAGGATCAAGCAGGTTGTGTTTCCGCTCTTTTTCTCTCACTGTCAAAAGACGGTCTCCCGCGAATTTGCGGAAAGTTTTGATAATATTTCGTGAAGATACTGGACAAAGAGTATTTTGACACCATGCAAGCAATTTTTTTCATCATCATAATTTTTTCGGTTTCTGAGTTGGGTGTATACGTTTCCAAATCTAACTTTATATTGCCTTAATCACTGTCTTGTTGGCTCAAACATAGCACCGTTTTGAAACATGTCAGCAATTCCTAGCGACTGTTAGCTAGACTTAAAATATGTAATACACAGCGGGGTTAGTTGTAGCACAGTGTTACAACTAAGCCACCAAGTGTAAAATGATAATCAAATGAAAACAGGGTGCACGCAACTTTTCAGGTTTGAGTATTTAATTATATATTTAACTTCGTTAGACTTTCACAAACAATGTTGGAATTTAAAATGTTAAAAATTGAGTTTACTATGCATTGATCACTTGTTTATTTATTAAAAATATGGCCTGTTTTTAATGCAATAAACCCTTTAAATTTTTATTTTAAGCTCATTTGTATTATTATTACTGTTATTATTATTAATAATAATAATTTTACATGCAGCTGCCACACACAAATCTAATTCAATTGCAATTACAATATTTTATGATTTTATTTATTATTATTATTTATTGCAAAACTGTGCAGCCCTTTTCTATGTCTCTATCCATGATATTGATCCATAATAGAAGGATGATTGGATGAGGGATGTATGTATGAATATCTATATATACAGATGCACAAACAACATCAAACTATACAAATAAAATAGTACTGAATTATGTGTGTTACACACAAGTGTTACAACTAACCCCTCTGTCTGTTACAATTAACCCCGCATATGGGGTAAGTTGTAACATTTGCACTTCTGTCACTTTCAATGCAACAGTACAAAAATGGTAGGTCCTAGAATAAAACTTTAAGTGTTCATTTGTAGCAGAGATGTGTATGTTGCTTGTGTAAAAAAAAAGTAAAATCTAACTTAATAATTTTTTTAATAATTGAGCCAAAACCAAAATGTGTTAGGTTGTGCCCCGCTCTCCCCTAGAACGTGGCGCAAAAGCCTCATCTGTCTAATGTTTACATGCGCTTCGATGGAAACATTTTATGGTTTTATGTCATCAAATTGCGTTCATGAGATCGGCCAAATTTAGAGACTACCGATCGAGTCATACAACGTGATTATTGGCTGATACCAATCTGCGTCTGATCAATTGGAGCATCCCTGCTGGTTTCATTACATCTGAAAAACAATCAAAATTGGGAGCAATGTGAACAAGGCAAACATATAAATATGTCACCATTCAAAAGTTTGGGATTTGTGAGAAAAAGTTAGTCATATACTCCCCAAGGTGATGGATGAATGGATGGATGGATCAATGGATCGATGGATGGATTGAATTATCATCTAAATACATTACACATGTTTTTACTGTAACTTTAGACCAATGTAATGCATCCTTGGTGAAAAAAAAGTGTAATTTCTGTCTTTTATTTACCCCAAACTTTTAAATGGCATTGTGTTTATTTCCAAACACATGCCATTCAGATTACTCTGCTATTTTAAGCATTCTTGAAAACACATGCTAGCTTCTGTTGCTTTATTCATTTCTTTTTGTTTGTAAAATCACATAATTATTTCCTCATGGGTGTATGGTAATTATATTTGCAGCAGACTTTCCAATGATTCATCAATTAATAAATCAGCAATGTAGGTTAAACAGAATAAAAATAACATGAGTTTTCGCCCACATAAAAAAAAAAGAAAAAGAAAAAGGCTTTTATTCTTCTCTGAAACACAAAATGATACGTTCATGTTTCTTTTTTCCCCCATATATTTAAAATGGATAGAAAAATGGGCCATTCAAGCGTAAAAAACAAACAAACAAAAAACAGCATTAAATTAGTTAATATAACTCATATACCCCAAGTCTTTTAAAGACCAATTTAAGTTTATTACCCACTTAAAACCTTGACAGTTGTTGTCACCCATTTACCTTCATTATATGAAAAAAGTAACCTGAATTGTTGGGTCCAAAATAATTCAAAGAGTGTGAGAAATTAGAGTGTATTCTTGGCTATTGGCCTGGAAGGCAGATGAAAGCAGCGTTTATTTCGACCGAACAAACAAAGAACGGATATGAGGCGCATGTGTTTTAATCAAGAGAGAGAGAGAGAGAGAGAGAGAGAGAGAGAGAGAGAGAGAGAGAGAGAGAGAGAGAGAGAGAGAGAGATAGATAGATAGATAGATAGATATGTTTGTCATCTGGCTTGTATTTTCTGATTGCAAAGAACCAAAACGTAAAAATAACTACAAAGATTTATCATAACACAAATGAGGAGTTATTTTTACATATCATGTTTTGAAAGCTTTATTTGGCCTAAAAATGAGAAAATTAAAGACTCGCTCATTTAATCACCTAGAGAATGACATCAGCTTATTTGAACGGCAGTGTAAAAAGAGCCAAGAATATAGATAATTATATTTGGTGATGTGTACATGCTATACCCTTTAACTGTTCCTCTTAAAGGAAAAGTGCACCCAAAACTGTATTTCACCACCATGTCATTCCAAACACATACTGTATGATTTATTTTTTCTGTGAAACAATGCAACCATTTACAGGACAAAAAGCATAACAAAGTAGACCACGTGACTTGTCATACGATACCTTTGCGTGACAAAGAGAAAAGTAATTTGGCATCATGAGATTTTAGAGATTGTAGTTGAGTAAAAGAATGAACAACATGAGGACAAGTATTTAATCTCAATCATTTTTGGGTGAACTATTGTTTTAACCAAGCAACTTCAAGCATGAGGAAGTGATTGAATTGTCCACAATGATGGGTTTCAGTTAACACGATGGCTTGTTCTGGGTATTTCGCCGTATGAGAGAGGTCAGACGAGTGGTACCTACACTGACAGAAAATAGATGGATCAGATAACCAAACTCCCTGGAGTAATTGTTCAAAAGATGTTTAGGCCATTGAGTGGGAAATATGATGATTTACTTGTATGGAGATGATGCATATTAGGTGCAACTGACATGGAAGTGGAGTGATAGCATAGATATTGGCAAAGGAATACACAAAAAAATGAAGTTCTGTTATTCGTGTCATTCCAAACCCATATTTTCTTTCTTTTTCCTGTAAAGCACAAACACACACACACACACACACACACACACATAGATGTTTATCAGAATGTTCACGGTGCACTACTCCAAAAAAAAATAATATATATTATTACAATTTAAAATAACTTTTTTCTATTTAAAATTTTAAATATATGTTAATATGTACATTATTCCTGTGGTCAAAGCTGCATTTTTAGCATCATTACTCCAGTCTTCAGTGTCACATGATCCTTCAGAAATCATATGTGCTGATTTGCTTTTCATTTGTTATCAATTACTATTGGTACTCAATTATTAGTAACTGTTCTTATTATTATGATAAATATTGAAAACGGTTTATGGTGCTTAATATTTTTGTGTAAACTGTGAATTTTTGTTAAAGATTTTTTGATGAATAGAAAGCTTTAAAAAAGCATTTATTTGAAATGGAAATATGTTGAGTGATCAAGATTTTTTTTTGAACAGCAGTGTATCACAGTTTCCACATAAATATCAATCAGCACAACTGTTTTCAACATGGATAATAATACGAAATGCTTCTTGAGCAGCAAATCAGCACATTAAAATGATTTCTGAAGGATCATGTGACACTGAAGACTGGAGTAATGATGACTGCTAAATAACTACTTACTAACATTGAATAAAAAAAATAAAAAATAAAAAAAAAACTGATTGATTGACACCACTTATCCATATGTGTTGCTGCGAGTGCTTACACAAACACTGTATACTGCTGAAACTGTACAATTATTCCAAAACAACAGGAGAACAACACGCCTGCTACAATTTACCCTTATGGCATGTCCTGAGGGTAGACATGTAAAATGCAATTTTAGTTCCAGTGAAATCAGTCTACAAAGCGAACGAAGTGATGAATGAATTAATTAGCGAACCTCTTCAAACAGGAGCTTCCAGTTCATGAGCTCAGAGAATTCCCAGAGGATATACTATGACAAGGAGAACAAATTCACTGCTGTCTCACGCAGAATCTGACAAATAAGAGCTATGTTTGGAACAGCATACTAACATAATGCTGGAAATTGGATTGATATTGTATGATTATTACACATATTATGCCAAATTTCTGTATCCCACAGTGCATCACGTTCAATTTGACCTTACATTTCCAATGTGGCAAATGCGCCAGATGTAATATCGCCTGCTGGTATTCCAGCACAATCAAAGAAACTTCCTCATAAATACTGGATGGCACATTGACAGACAAAAAAGAACAGCTAGGAGAACAAAGTTTGGGAGGGAAAAAATGCAGCTCTTTCAGGTATGATTCATCAGAGTAGTTGCAGATGGCATCGGCACGGATGGTACAACAGCAGAGAAGTGACAGCTCACTGCTGAATCATGAGAAATGTCATAGTGGTTGCCTATAGCAGTTTGCTTTAATAAATCTGCCTATAGCTTTTGGAGAGAATTGGCTCATTGCCAGCTCATATTATCGTTCGGATGTGCCTGATTTGGTGGATATGAAACAATGAGCTATAACAGCAATTATAGCATAGTTCAAGGGATGTGATTAGCTATGATGACGTCCACCAGGTTTTATATAGTTCATTATGCAAACCAATGTGGGTTTGTGCTGTGTTGAAAACCATTTTGTGTTCCTGATGTGGGAAAATGACAGGTCTTTTAAAATTGTTTTTAAATCTCTCGTTATGCTACATTGTCACAAAATATTGGATTCAATCTTTTTCTCTTAATTAAGACATGTTTTGTATTTCTTTTTGGGAAATGATTGATCAGAGGCCTCATTGATCTGAGCTAAAAAATATATTTGTGGATAAATTGGTGAATATTCAACAAAAAAATTGAACAAATTTGCACAGTTTATCACACTAGTGTGCTTTAATGTTTACCCAGCATGTTTGTTTTGAAGTGCTTTATTTTGTACAAAATGGAATAAAGTCACACTTGTGTTCCTGGTCAAAAATGACCGGCCTACAAAAGCATAGCTTCTAAATCTCTCCTTATGCTATATTATCACCAAATGTTGGATTCAATCTTTTAATCAACTTGTTTTCTTTCAATTAGGTCTGCTTTCATATGTATTTTTGAAACTGACTGATCGCAGGCCTCATTGATCTGAGGATGAAGTTCATCTCTGTGTAAAAGAAAGCCTGTAATACTCAAAAGAGTTTGTTTGCGTACATGAACGTGTGTGTGTGTGTGTGTGTGGTAGTGTGAGTGTACATATGTACACATATACAGGTTTGAGGCGTTTATCTGTGCAAGTACACATGTAAATATGTGAACATGCTGCTTCATTTTCAATGGATGGTAATTTTTTACCAATACAAGCTCAGATCAATGGGGCCAATGAGGTCTAAGATCAATCAGATCCAAAAAGAAATACAAATCCTATGCTAATTTAAAGAAAACAAGTTGACAATACTTTTGAATCCAATATCTGGTGATGACATAGAGTCATAAAATATGTATTAGCAATTTTTGTAGGCTGTTCATGTTTGAACAAGTGTAACAACTAAAGTTAAAAAAAAAAAAATTCTCACAAAAATTTGGGGAATTAGTTATACCCTGGTTGAGTAAAGTCAGTAAGTTTTATTTTAGTTTTAGTAATTGCATTTTTGGACATTGAAAATCAAAATCAAAATTTGGACATCAAAATGACCCGAACCCAACCGGGTTAATATGTAATTCAACTGATGTGTGTCACAGGCAATGATATTTTTTATTTAAGTTGTATTTTAGTATTGATTCATCTTTTGAATTAGCTTTTATTTTTAGATTTTGAGTTTTATTCATTTTGTATTCAACATTTCTATTTGGTTTTGATTTTCATTGCAGTTTTAGTTTTAGTAATTTTAGCACATCTTAAACTCGTTTTAAACTTTATATGTTTAATTTATTTCAGCTTTATTTCAATTACCCAAGAAATTTTTTTAATAGATTTAGTTTTATTTGACAATGACAGTACTCGGTTTGTGTATTTCAGGTAGTTATAAATGCAAGCCACAAAAAATAACTGGAAAAAACTGAATATAAACTTTATGGCATACAGTTTCCAAAAGAACCATTAGGTTATAATGACCTTGATTAAAGTCGCTGCTGCATTGCAGACTCTTACGAAACAGACATCTATTAGTTTATTTTAGAGCTCTCACCAAGGAATCTGCAATGTTACGGTTTTAAAATAGACCAAAGGAAACTTTCAGGTCTTCCTTTTGGGACACCTATTTGCGGGATAACAGAAAATGTAGCAGATAGTTTCAGACTGATTGAAGGAGGCACATTTAAAGCCACTGTAAAATAGCTGATGCTATGCACCTGTGATCGTACATCAGCTTAGATTAGCATTACATACCAACCGTACAAAAAGCAGACACTCTGCTTTGAGTTGTTTCTAACAACACCTCACAACAAGTTCAGGACACGTCCTGCTCTGGCAAACCGAAATGGCACAAAGCAGTTCCTTCCACTATAGTATAACAATTAAGAGCTTCTGCAGACACCATATTGATCTGCAGCAGAGGTCAGAGGTCAGAGGTGAGTGTTGTTGAATGTGTAGCTACTATGAATTGTTTTGTTGTTGTTGACTAAAAAACAACGACTAAAGGAAACACTCCCAACACTCACTGCCAAAACCGGCTGTATCGAACTCTATACTATGACTAATTTATCAGGTGAATTTGTATAGCAATGTAAAATGCATTCTAGCAGAGTGTTTATTGTGTTATGCATATACGGTTCATATGCATGTGTTTTATATATTTTAAACTATGGTAACACTTTATTTCGAAGGTCCACGTTCTACTTAATGTGCTATAAATAACTACATGTCAACTGACTCTCATTAGTAAACTGTCTTCTTAATATCTGCCAACACTTTATTGTGATGCTCCCCGACAGACATGCAGCTACTTGTCACGTTTATGTTCAGTTAGTTTCACTTTCATGGACTTTTAGTTTTTGTCTTCAGTGACGTTTCCTTTGTTCTCATTTCTCGCCACTCATCAGTAACCATGGACATTCATTCATCAAAGCTGTTCATTTAGTTCACCATGTGTATTTAAGTTTGTCACCTTCCCTGAGTGTTTGTCCAGTCTCGTTTATATTAGCTTATATTAGCATATGTATTATAGTTATTAGCCCTGTGTTGATTACCTGTTGGATTCTTATTAAACTATGTGTTGTGAATCATCATCTTCTGCTCTTTATAATAGCCTACTCTAAGAGTTAGTTGACACGTACACTACTGGTAAAAAAAACAAAAAACAAAGAAGGAAAATTAGAAATGGGGCAAGCCAAAGTAACTTCCCAACTTTTTACAGAAAGGCTAGGCAGGGCAAGGCAAGTTTATTTATATAAGATATTTCATACACTATGGCAATTCAAAGTGCTTTACAATTTTTTTTAAAAACAATCACAAAATAAAATCAAGTAAAATTAAAGCTGCAAGCAGCATTTAGCGGTGTTCAAGCATTTAAAGCCTTTAGTTTTATTACAGCCAAAACAGGCAATTTACCATAAAATACATGGTTTCAAAGCTTTTTGACAGTTATAGCGCCACCTATGGTCCAATCTCCATAAAATGTTCCATGTTTGTTAATGATGTTATGTCACATATGCTCATCAATTTTTGTCAAGTTCTGAGTTTTTATTTAGGATTTACAGGCTTTTGAGTGTATTTTGACACGCCCCTTTTTCTAAGTCAAACGGTCTAGGAGTTATGAGCAATTTAGTACTTTTGGTTGCTGTAGCGCCACCTATGGGCCAATCGGGGTCATACTCTGATAGGTTCTCCCCAAATGTGACGAAACGGCCACGTTTCAAGTCTCTAGGCCTTACGGTTTGGGCTGCACAATGCGTTTTAGGGGAATTTCTTTTTTAAATCCTAACAATTACAATAGGTTTTCAGCACTTCGTGCTTGAACACATAATTAAAACCGTAATAAAAAGTAAAATACATATATGATACATATTATGAAATGAAGAGTAAAAAGATGATACATATAGATAAACTTCTCATCTGGCAAAACGCCGGCAAAACTCCCAGTTTTACTCTGAGATTACACTGTGTCTGTGGTCTTCTTTTGGCACGCTTAAGAAATCTATTGGACGATTTTCCCCTAAAATCGGACAGGAGCTCCAGCACTGACTCATGGGGAAACCTCGGGTTCACTGCCCCATCATCCGCACCCCAAAAATCGTGTAATGCTTTGAAGTACATGATAATATATCAGAATGGCTTGAGAAGAGTCAGGGTTGTTCCACTCAATGCTAATAGCTTCATACTCTCCATGAGTAGTTGAGACATACCTCCCAGTTTTTTTTAGTTTAATGTGAGACCAAATATTCAATACACAGTTCAGCCTGGTGGACTTGTTCTCAAGCCACTTCTTGGTTGTCTTTGCAATTTGGGCAGAAGCATCACATTGTTGAAAAATAACCTCTGATCATTCCTCTTTAGATTAAAACTTTTCATTTGTGGGAAGCAAGCCATTCTGAAATATTCGTGTGTACTCCAAAGAATTACACGATTTTTCACAGTGATGCATTTCACCAATACCAGCAGATAAAAAGGATCCCCACACAATGACACTCTATCTCCTTGCTTCCCTGTGGTAGAGATACATTTATAACATATTCCCCAAATTTCCAAAGACACCACTCTGGAGGATCACCATGCAACTTGTGTTTCATTGTGATTCATCACTCAACACACAACTTCCCATAATCTCAAAAAAAATCATTCTGTCTTTGATGTTTTTCTGAGACAGCAATGGCTTTTTGAGTAGTGCATATTTCCTGACCAATAATTTGTGTTAAAGATAATGAATTAAAATCTTAGTGTTTAGTAATTTTGGTCTTGGCCCATTTTTTTATTTTTTATTATTCATTAAATTATTTTTGTTGTAGTTACAGTGAGTAGAATGACTAAAGTGGACTACTGAAATAAGTCAATGCTTTTGCGTTCTCTCGCAAATATTGCAGATCCTTGCAAAAAACGTTTGCGTTCCGGTGAGAAACGCAGTTTCTTGTGGGAACACAAAACATTTGGGAGAAAAGGCAAAAGTATTGACTTATTATTTTTCCTCCCATCTCATTTTTATTTTTCACCACGATGTCCCTTTTGGGGCTCCGTAGATATGCATGCATGCACACTTGCATGAATAAACAGACAATTTAGAGCGTCTTATCTTATCAGCAGATTTTAGAATTGTGTAGGCAGGTTTCCATGGCCAGATGGATGTTCAAAAAGATCTAAAATTGTGCTGGGACTCAACTCACCCAGACATGACGGGTTGAAAATGTATGAGGCTCTGGATAATTAGTGGAAGAACAGGGCATGCTGGAGTTTCTGACACAGACGTATGGTCCCAGATTGCCTGGGGTACTTTTTGAATATGATATACATTGTACATCCAAAATTAGCACCACAGACTTAAAGACGACTTGTGTAAAGAGAGCTATGTTGTATAAAACAGGAAGAAAACAGGTTAGAGGGTAATGGTTGCTTCATTTTGCATCAGTTGAATGCTAATGGATTGACTGGGGATCACAATTTAGCTCTCAGCTGCGCACCACACACACACTTTTACCCATAAGTAGTAAATGTACCATTTATATAAGTACCAAAAAGCGATTAAGTGCTCTTTTTTAAAAGACAGCCTCATCTACAACATGTGACAGAAAATGATGGCCGACATTAAATTATGTGTTTAATGCTCTTCCCATTTTACTTCCAAATGAAGCAGGACATTTACTGAAAAAAAAGAAAGAAATGTGAAATAAAACATGCTTTTAGCCACTGGGAATGTGTTGGATTGATTAAATGAAGGTATTGAAAAGTACCAAATGTCTTCTGAGAAAGTTGCTTCAGAAGCAGAGCTTTGGTGAAACTTTCTTTTAACTCCATCAATTCCAAAGATGTGAGAACTATGTCACTGTGTACTTTTTGATACTGGCACTTTTGCATTAATATTAATTAAAAAAAACAAAAACAAAAAACAGAATATGTTATTATATTTTGATAAAGGATTGTGTATCACCCTTTTTTTATCTGGAAAAATTACAATAATGAATAAAGCACAAAAAGACCAGGAACATGCATAGGCAATTATATATGGCAAATTCTGATTTTAGATTGACTTAAATGTTTGAGCATGGGGATGGGGCATGGGGTAGTAGGTGGGGATGTCATGAAAAAAATAGTTAACATGCATAGGTACATGTAGACTTAACAAAGTCTATTTGTATTTTTATAAAAAAATAAAATAAATATATATATATATATATATATATTATTTTTTTTGTTGGAAGTAGATGCCATCTTATGGATTTTAAGACAACAATGTTATTTTGTGGGTAAAAAAAAAAAAAATCAAAGCTATTTTTATTTAACAATTGGAATTAGTCTTCAATACACATTTTAGAAGTTGTACTGAAGGCACATTTAAACAATGAAAAATTCTGTATAAGAGTAAGTGCAAGTATATTTTTTAATTTAGTTAACAGGACTCACCTATTGTCCAATTGTTTTCTGGCGTGATTGTGGCCCAGTCAGCGGTGTAAAGTCCAGGTCCAGAAATTAAAAGTCCTCCTCAGTATTTTGTTCCATTCACCTGGAGTTTTTCAGCCAGGAGATCCAATTAATGAAATCAGCAGGCTGAGCTCATGGGTGGAATAAACATATGGCAAGACTTTTACTTTCTGACCCCTGGACTTCCAACGCATTCTCATCCTAGGGCATCATATAGGTGACGCTATTGACATTTCGTCTAAATACCACGCACATGGCAGCCTTTAGCATCAATATAACACGCACTCTGTTATGGGTAGGTTTAGGTATGGTGTAGGGTTAGGGTTAGACCGCTAGGAGGCGCCTTCTGACCCATATATATCTGCGTCTCATATTGACGCTAAAGGGTGCCATGTGCGTTGAATGTAGACGAGATGTCACGAGCGTCAGTATATGACGCCTTGGGATGAGAACGGGCTGGGACTTCACACCTCTTGTCCCAGTGTCGGCTCAGTTTTAGTACCCAGACTTGGGCTAGTTCCGAGTGAGTGTTCAATTTTTTCGTCGTGATTGTGGCCAAATGATGGCAGTTTTGGGAGCCGGACTCGGGACAGTGTATTTAGGCCAATTCTGGGGTGTCATTCATCCAGCGCCCATCACGAATCAGCCAACCGCAACCAGGCCGAGTTATTTCTTCCGGCCTGTTGGATCTGGGCTATTATTGGGCCGAACTGTTTTGGCTACCAGGGTTACGATTACCTTCACTTTAGAATTAATTATACATTATGCATTATTTACATTAATCATGAACCTGTAGTTCTTAGTAGTCTTGGGAGGTATGACAAAAAATAGTAGTTGCTAATAGTGAAATACCTCATTCGACTAAGTACTATTATTTACTGAAATAATGATTTTTTTTTTCGGTACAAACACGTGTACTGTTACACACCCCTAAAATGATTTTGACCTCATATCCTAACCCGTCATGTTACTTTTGACGACTCTTCACCAGAGTGCTAAAAGATTTGCTTCAGTTATTATTCAAGCTAATTAGTTTTAATCAAAGCAGATTACCACACAGCAAACCTCTCATCTCCAACCCCCACCGGCCCATCAGACAGATCAAACACTTCTCATTTACAAGCTTTTGCTGATGAACCGAAGGTGAGCCACATCTGAGAGGGGATGCGTCCTCATTTCCATGCCAGTATGCACTACCACACACACACACACACACTTGCCATCTTCCACCCTTTAATGAAAGCAACGCATTGACTCTTGGGAAATGCCATCTGCTGCTGTTCACCTGCAAATTTGTTGTATCATCTGTGTATGTAAACAATTATGTGTAAACATAAGGCTAGTAGGTAAACATACTAAAAACGTGTCAAATGTTGCATTAGTGTTCAAGTACCTCATTGTAAACACCGTTATTGGTTTCTCCGCTGTAATTATTAACTCTATGACATTGATGCTGAAATGTCAGGCAGGACCTCATTTCTGAATAAAATGTTCAACTAAAATACCTTTCACTGAATTTGCTGCCTAAAGAACCATCCCACTGAGGGAGAAATACTTTAACGGCCTGTGACTCTGCATCATGACTGGTTAACCTGAGAGTAATTTTTACTAAAAAATCAATGTTGCTGTTATAATGACTTTTCTATTCGCAGTGAAGCATTAAATGAGAAGGATTAATTTAATTTAAAAATAATGGTCGTGATGGGATTTTTAGTCCTTTGAGAGCAAGAGAGTTTATGCTCGTGTCTCCAAATGTCCATACAATGTCTTTTAAAATGCATTATGGAAATATTGGCTTAAATGTATTCAAGTAGTCAAGTCACCTTTATTTATAAAACGCTTTATACAGTACAGATTGCTTCAACGCAGCTTTACATAGCTAAACAGGAAAACAATGATCAATTATGCCAACATGATTCAATTCTGCTGTAAAGCAGCTTTATGCAAATATAACTTTTTTTTTTCCTTTTTTTTTTTTAAACACACTTTCCGTAGTTCTTTGTAAAATGTATGTTTACTTTAGACACAAACCACAAAGGTCTTTAAAGGTTGGATTTTTTCTCTTTTTTTTTTCTTTTTTTTTTAATTAAGGCATTAAGATCAATTCCCAAAAGATGATTTTCTTTTTTTATTCCTCTTTTTAGTCAACATGACCATGGGTGTGTTCACTTAAGCTAAGCACTGTATGCACAAAGCATATCCAGTCCCTGGTTATGTTTTATAGCCTAAAACGGTTTCCCATTAAAAAGAGGCCAATCTCAACTGAAAATGGAGACCAGACTTTGCACAGCACATGGCTCTATCTGAATGCTCAAATATGGATTTTCTTCCCACATGTTTGACGAAGTAGGTGCACTTGCATTCAGTTCTTCAATGTGCCACAAGTTAATGCACTAAGAGGCATCATGAAGCAAAATTACATTCTAAAATCATCAGATTTTCAATAAGATTCACAACTGCCAAGCTTTCAAAGGACACAAAGCACAATACAAGTAATATGTATGTATATTGTGCAAATCTTTTTTATTTATTTTTTTTTTTACTTAAATGGTGGGAGCAGAACAAATAAAAAAATATAAAATAAATAAAAACAATTGAAAGACTAAATTATTTCATTTTCTAAGCTTGACGCATTCCTTTCCTCCAGAAAATGTGCTCTTTTGTGAGCATTACAGAATGCCGCTGTGTGAATTGCAAGGAAATGTGGCATAATTTGTTTGACAAGGCAAACAATGTCTTGTAACACCAGGAGAATTTTTTCTTGTGTCACAGAACAGTTGTCACATTAACAAGAATGGGTGCTCAGTGGCGTGGATATTTTCTACAATTAAATTCATTCATTCAGCAATATGCCTGGAGGTACGGACTACGCCACTTCAAGAATGAATGAACGAACAAATGAATGAACGAGTCTTTTTGTCCATATCCTCAAATGTGCAATAGCAATTTATTTTCTTAATTAAAATAAATATTTTTAAATATTATTTTCATATTTTAACAAGAAAATATTATTTTGAATATATTAGTGGTAAGTCAAGCATCACTGTTCAATGTTGCGAATAATTAAGTTTGAGGATATGTGTGAAATTACTTTTCTAAACCTTCAGACTTACGATTCACAGTACATGATAAAAAACAAAAAAAATACATTAAAATCCTAAATATCCTGTCATATCCTAAGCTTTCACATAGCATCGTCACGGCAGCCACCACAGCATGATAGCAACACTCTAAACAAACGTAAGAACACCTTAGCATTCAAATAGCAATGCCTTGACAACCCCCATAACATCATAGCAACAGCATATTGACACTCTACAAACTATCAGAACAGCTTAGTATTTGCATAGCAGCACCTTGGCAACCACCATAACATCATAGCAACACATTGGCAACCCCCGAAACAACATAGCAACTGCATATCAACACTCTAAAAACTAGTCAGAACAACTTTGTATTTGCATAGCAACACCTTGACAACCCCCAAAACATAATAGCAACTGCATGGCAACACTCTAAAAACTATTCAGAACACTTAAAGCTGCAGCCCGTAGCTTGTCCTCTTTGTCACCATCTCTGTTCGAAATCTGCAATTGCAGTTATTCGCGGAATTATCATCTTTACGTGGGTTGTGAATCGGCATGAAACAGCGCGGATGAACACAGTGTTTTGAGGCGAGTGCTGCTGTCAATCACCGCGCGGTGTGGATACTGTCATTCAGAATCACAGATTCACTTTTTGAAAGTTTGACCAACATAAGAATTTTCACCGGAAAATGTCTTCTGAACAAGTAAATAACATCCATTTTTGTTCTGATCAACTAAGGGGGAAAAAGCATTCGACATGATAAGCGATCGTTAGATTTAATCAACACAATATACAGCAACCGTGCAAATTATACATTGTTCTCAATTGTTCATTGGATCCGCCATAAGTTTAATCATGTAAAGTGCTGCGAGAAAAGCCTATACATCTCTACATCTCCTCACGCACAGTATAGCCGGCTAGCCGAAACTCCTTCTTTATGTGTACGGATGTGACGTAATGACGCAAAGACACGCTCGAATTTCCCGTGGAAACTCACCAGTACCACTGGAATTAAAATCATTATTACAAGCTAACCGTTTTGAATCTAGCTATGGCAAGCAGATAGTTTTGAACACTGGCTGAAGATGTTTTTTTTTTTTTTTTTTTTATAATTATTTTGGATTATTTTTAACTTAAAAAAAAGTTACGGACAGCAGCTTTAAGCATTCACATAGCATTCACTCCCCTTTGCTGTAGCAGTATGATGTTTTCACTGCAGTGGGGTTAAACATGCATTTTGAAAGAAAATTCATGGAGGTAATAATATAGGCCCCTTTTTCATCTATGGAATACCTCCCTTGAATTATTTAAAATACAGGACGTGTCCAATTTATTCCAATTTTATCTCCTAGGACTCTTAATATTTAATACACCACATTCACCAGTGCCAAAATCCCACCACTGTGATGTACTTTCTGTCGACTGGAAGCAGAGCGCCACGCAGATGAAACTGCTCAGTCTGATAGTGATACCCAGCGTTCAGTAATACTTAATGCCAAATTCACCTTTTTATTCCCAGTTATATTAATAACACTGATACAGTAATATTGCAGTGGTATTCTGGATCGCAGACAAGTTTTTGATAGGTTTTTGATTTACTTAGCACCAAGCATTACTTATAACATCTCTAAGGACAACGCAATCTTCTTTTGTGAACACTCCACTCCACTAATGGCCACGATCCAATGTAAATCAATGTCAAGTCGTGACTAGGAAAGTTACACGGCTGTGCCCTACTGAGGCAAAGTTTACAGCAGCTCCCCGTAAATAAACTCAGAGAACAAACAGTTTATTTGGAAAATAAGCAACCTACTTTTGTTTATTCCTATTCCGCTTTTTCAAATGTATGGAGTCTTAAGGTTATGGAAGGACATGGGCAAACATGAAGTCCTATTGCCAGCTTTGAAAGAACCTCAATTTGACACAGTGAACAATGAATCAGGGCAAAACCCATGAGGAGGACAGGGTCTGTTGTGCAACCAAAGTCAAGGCTCTAAAATTGCTCGTATTCTTTCAATTAGCTCAAGGCCAGACATCATGTCAGCGTGTTACCACGGGTCAACTCACATTTAAGATGGTGATCCCAAGATACTCCTATCATCTTCTTATTTCTTAAAAACTCTCTCAGTATTTAGGCAGCATCACTGGGGAACATTTCAGGTCTGTTAAAGCTAGTTAACTGCCTACCAAGACAGCATTTTAAGGCATCATTGGCACACACTCAAAATAGAGACTTAAATAAATAAACAAACATGTGTGTGTCGGTGTGTGTTGGTTGGTATCGGTGTGTGTTGGTAATGCTGGTGAGTGTTAGTTGGTTGGTGTTGGTGTGTGTTTGTTCTGGTGTGTGTTTGTTTGTTGTTTGGTTGGTTGATGTTGGTGTGTGTTGGTTGGTGTTAGTGTGTGTTGGTTGGTTGGAAATGTATGTGATTTACAATAAACATTGACCAAACTTTAAAGGGATAGTTCACTTTGAAATAAAATGTTGGTATGTTTTAGCTTACCTCAAGGGCATCCAAGATGTAGGTGTCTTTGTTTCGGCAGTAGTTTCAATTTTGATATTTTTAGGTCAAACCGTTCTTGTCTGTCAGTCATATAATACAGGTCTATGGTCACCACCTCAAAGAGCATGCACAGAGAAGTCCAAATTAAACATGATTTAATGACTCGTAAATGTAAGTACACATTGATGGCCTAAGACAGGAAACGAGCAGTTTGTGTAAAAAAAACAAACAGTATTTATATTGTTCTACTACAATACTACTACAATACAATACTACTACAATACTACTACAATACAATACTACACTGTTAGACTTTTCTGTACTTTCTACAGTTATTTACTTTAAATCACCCAGTATTATACTGTTATTTCTCTTTACAGTAAATAACTGTGTAAAACAATAATTCCCATTGCATCATGGGAATTTTCTGTGACGTCCAACGTCAAATACAGTAGTATACTGCAAAATAAAAAAATACAGTAAGTCTCTGTATGTGGTATACAGAGACTTACTGTATTTTTTTAAATTTGCAGTATACTACTGTATTTGACGTAACGGTCTCTCTGACTGGCACCATTCCATCGTGCTTTTTATTTCCTAATTTTTGCCTTACTCCCCGTGTCTATGTTATAACAGTCAGTCAGAGGCTTTTTATATTGGACACATTGAAGCGACCGGACCATTAATGCAAATGAAAACATGTCCCTTGTCAGAAATGGCGCGAGCGCTTGGACTCGGAGTCGGAGTAACGTACGACAGAAATATAACAGCGCATAATACACTGTCTGGGATTTGTCGTGTCGCGCCGGAGCATCCAGTGCAACATCACCGGGTTCTGGCTGACTTTTATTGGACCGCGCCGTTCGTGCCTGGCCCGGGGAAGAGACGGAATTCACTTCACCGAGAAAGAGACCAGAAAGCAAGGTAAACATTCTGTCTGTGTTGACAGGTTTGTGCTCCCTATAGTTTAACATATTCGTCAACATGGCAGTAACGAACTTTACCACGGTAAACTGCGCTAACGTTTCATTTTACATACTTTGTTGGATTATTTAATTGAATTGGATTATTAAATAGTTATTTAGAGGAGCAACGCTTAGTTTACATTAGGCTATATAGTTTTGGTTGTAGCAATGTTGGCCTACTGTTGAGAAAATAGGCCTATGTTGGCTAACATGTTTTATGGCTAGCGGCCACCTTTCTTAGCATTAGTTTGCCAACTATAACATATTATATATATATATATTTTTTTTAATGGAACTTAATATTTACTGCAATTCTGTATGTGTTTAAAAAGGCAACTGCAACAAAGCGCCAATTCGCGCCAGCGACGTCTAGAAAGATTCCTGAGGTAAGCCTAAACTGTAATTGAAAATCATTTTGACATAAGTTTGCTTAAATGATTAGCATTATGTGATAAGTGATTTGGAGCCACTGGTGCAGGTAGCATACAATATCTTATATAAAATATCTATAAAATTGGCTAACTTTACATCAAATAGGCTAAGTGACCTTTGCATCATGTCTAGTCTAACATTATATTTATTACACAGCAAATGAATCAATCAGAAGATGGACCATTTTCTATGTTCAGTCTCACCAGATTAAATGTATCCAAGTAAGTATTGCAGTAAAACTCTTACTTCATTCATACCAAATCTAGCTTTTTAACAACTCAAGTTATATATTTGTTAAATTATTTTGATATTTTATTAGGCAGAAGAAGACTCTACCATTGCAGTCCCACCTGACCAGGAAGGTCCTAGTATCAGCGCACGGGTGAGTTAACTACTGGGAGGAGAACGATCATCACTCAGTGATTTATTGCATGTGTCTTAATGTGTATTTGTCTCAAACAGGAACCCCTTCACTCCAGACAAGCTGAAATGGGCTAAAACATCGATTTCAGTCTTTCTCCATGGATCTCTGCATTCTTGGACAGAATTTAGGATATGTAAGTATTACAATCTGGCATAATTTAATTTAGTCCATCTGAAATGTTTGAAAATGCAATTATATATTCTTAAGTTTTAGTAAAAATAATAATAAAAATGTTAAAAAAATAAATAAATAAAAATAAATATAGAATTTTCTCTCCTCTCTCTCTCTCTCTCTCTTTCTCTCTTGTTTTATATAGTGTTGGAATCGGGATCTCCTCTGAAGGACTGAGTACATTTGTGTTTGTGGACATGCGTACAGACCAGGGAACATTCTGATGTTGTCAGTCAAGTTCTGAACAGGAACCAATCTTTGGAGAAGGTCATTTATTCACAAAGGTGGACAAAAACATTTTGTTGGCTTTTTAAAGATTATTTTGATGATGACTTTTACTCCTATGCTGTGGAAAAGATGGAGGAGTAGACAGTCAGACATTGATAATAATAAGAAATGTTTTTTGAGCATCAAAGAGACTTCTTTCAAAACATCAGGACATTTATGGCACTTTTCCACTGCATGGTACGACTCGACTAGGTACGGCACGGTTCGGTTCGCTTTAGCTTGGTTGCTTTTTCCACCGAACCGAGCCGTACCGTACCATGCAGTGGAAAAGTGCCATTAAATACTTCTTTTGGCCACCAGTGTACATGAATCCAACAAATTTTTGGAAATAATTATTTTGAAGGTGTGGTTATATGTCATGTATTGTGAAAAGAACTGTGTTTTGGCCTGTGTTAGACATTTCCTGTTTGACTGCTTAATGTATTTATATTCTGCAGTTTTATGAATGTAATGGTTGATATTTCATTATAATAATTGTATAAGCTAAACAACCAATGCCTCTACAATAATTTTGTAAAATGCTAACGTTTTGTTTAGGATTTTATGTACTTTTTTTAAACAATGTGTGCAGTGAAGGACAGCACATAATGTGTTAATTTAACATGTATACACATTTTTGTGTTAACCTTTCTGACATATTTACTTTGTTAAAATTAACACAAAACCTAAACCCACCCATTAATGTGTAAAAATTTAACATCATTTCCAGCATTGGCAGACTGTTTATTTTGTGATGTATATGAAATGTTTTAAATAAAAAAAATTGTATTTTGTAATAATTTTGTCTAATTGATTTGAATGTCAGTAGTACTTATGTAGGATAAAAATAAAAACTAATTCTATATCAAAATTATGAAATCTAATTTATATTTAGTACAAATAAAAAATAATTACAGTAGTGTACTGATTAGCCTGATTTTACAGTAATTCACTGTATTACACAATTACAGTACCATGTAGTTATACTGTAAAACTGAAATACGGTTATGTACTGTAAATCGTAATTACAGTAACTTACTGGCAACAGTGTTGCCAGTAAGTTACTGTAAAAAAACCTTGAAAAGTCTAACAGTGTACTACAATACTACTACACATACTACTACAATACTACTACAAAAAAACTACTGCAGAAACAAAGACACCTACATCTTGGATGCCCTTGAGGTAAGCTAAAACATACCAAAAATTAATTTCAAAGTGAACTATCCCTTTAAGGCATCATTGCATATCCTTCGGGAATGAGTCATTCCAAGAATGCATTGCAAAATCACACCTGAGACAGAAGACAAAATTAGAGAAATATGTATTATAAATATGCTAATTTACTGCATATTCAATTCAAAAGTGAAAAGTATTGATACAAATAGTGTAATGCGATTAAAAATGTACAAATTTACCCAATACCGATGCGTGTTCATGCTTAGCAGCACCATTCCAAATCAGTTATGAGCTATAGCGTTTCAGTTAGGATGCTGTGTTAGCATCTGTGCATCTATACATGCTAGACGGACATCTTTAGCTGGTGCAATGCATCCTGCCGTCTTTTTTCAGCATTTTCAAGGTGACGTGTCGAGCCAGTCAATTCAAGTTTTAAAAATGCATCTGAGATACCTGTGCTTTGTTCCATTCCATTGCACTCTATCTTTTTTTAAACTGCAAGAACGTGAAAGGCGCCTTAGAAGGGAGCTGCCTAGCTTTTTTGGAACAGAGCTTCTGCCTGCATAATGAATATCTGAGACACTAATGTATCTCTCAGCAATGTGGCTGTGTCTGCTATGATTATGAGAGACCTGTAGAAACTTTCCCCCCACACACACATTTTTAGCATGTAGTTACTTTACAAGTGGCTATAATTAATTCAGATTAGAAGGCTGCATATGGTGTGTCAGCGTGAGACTATGAGAGCACAGCTGGGGTGCTATGCAGTCTGATTTACAGATAATTGTCACACGTGTGTGTCCACTTTAACAGAGAGAGCCCCTTCATTAAACTGATCAAAGAGTTGTAGAGATATCCGACGGCTGGACTCAGGGGAACCGCAGAATCATGAGATGGCAAGAGAATAGACACTATTTATGGAAGCAAAGACAAGTTACAATGGATGACACAGTTACAAAATAAATAAATAAATAAATAAATAGGAATCATGTAGTCAGGAATTCAGCAGGATAAAGAAAATGTACAGTTTATTGGTCAAAATATTAATAATTAATTGCAATAAATTCACCATTTATTCAAATGAAAGATTTCAATATTTTATTTAAAGGGACTATGAGTAACTTTTTAGGTAATTTATTATCTAAAATCAATATTTGTATTCATAAATATGTCCCCAATGGTGTACAAATACCTCTGCCAATTATCTGATTTATCCTCGTAAACGAAGAATTTATTATCTTTATATACATGGGACGGGTTATGCCGAGTTCAGACTGCACGATTTTAGCCCCGATTTTGGCTCGGCGACAGGTTTTGAGAAATCGCCGACAAATGCCCGAAATCACAGGTAAATCGGTGCTCGTTCACGCGAGTGACAATCATGCAGTGTGAATGAGCAAAGACGCGATCTGAGAGAATCGCCGACGAGTCGCCGACGCCCATGAGATATTTGGCATGCTAAATATCTGGACCTGTCGGCGATTCAAAATCCTGCAGTGTGAAAGTGTTCTGACTGAAAACTACATCGGTGTTGACCGACAGCCAATGAGAGAGCAAGATACAGGACAGCGGGGAGTTCGGGAGGAGTTATAGACCAGAATTTCAGTATTTTAATAGATATATTTACAATTATATCAAACAGAAACAAAGTAGCCTACATATTGCTTGACCAGCAGCACATTGCAAAATTATTTCTTTACCCTCAACTCTCTTTGCAGAACACACAATCCTTGCTCAGAGCTCAGCAAGTTGATCTCTCTCTGCTTCTTGCAGGCTATAATTTTTAATAACAATTTGAGTCTCGCGTGAGAACTCCGGTCTCACGCACGCGTGATCTTGCGTTATTTTCGTATCACTTCTCGCGTGTGTTTGGTTGTGAAACGTAGTTTGCGTGCCAAACAGTTGTCGGCGATTCTTCCTCTTGTAAAGTCATGCAGTGTGAAACCTCCTGTCGCCGATCCATCGTTCGGTGTGAAAAGAACAGTGACCCCACTTCTTTGAAAATCGTGCAGTCTGAACTCGGCATAAGTCCACGGAGGCTTCCATGTAGTTCCACCATCTTGAAAAACTTTAATAGCAGAGAGGGACAAAAAGTAAAATTTTTGTATTTTTGTAATTTTTGTACCAATGCGTTTCCACAACGCGTTTTCGTTCAGAGTCAGCGTGACGTAACTGACGCAAAAGAAAACATTTTCTATAGCTCTCTATTTTCATAAACAATCAATTAGCTCAAGTTGTGAATATTTTGCTACGTCCATAAGATTGTACAGAGAATGAAAATGACTTGCTAAAGTTACTGCTAGCCACATATAAATTGTACAAACCTCGGTCACTTCTCTTCTCTGCCTTTGGAAACTTTCAATTCTATCAAGATCGTCTCTTGTAGCTCGTTGTATTGACTCTCGCTCTCCTCCTCTTCCTCGCCCAGATCCCACTGATCCACTGCCTCTCTGTCCTCTTCCTCTTCCTCTCCCTACTGTTGAATCATCTGATGATGATATCTAACAATGCACGTAGCCTACTTCAGAAAATATAACGAGTAAACAAGGCATACTACTAATTTCAATAGTTCATGTTTTTGACACTCATTAATTCATACTGTAACATTCGTTGTGTCAATTTGAAGTTTGTTTGACATAACAAACCTGTTCACCCGAAGGAAAACTCGACAAAGTGCTATTAGAAGACATCCTGTCATAGCTTTTTGGTACATAACGGCTACCGTAGATGCAACACGCATTTGAAAACGCGAGGCGCTGGAGAGCACAATTCGTTTGAATGCAAAATACAATTTCACCGCTAGATGGGAGTAATTCTTCCTTAATGTCCATTTAAATTAGGAACAAGAAGAAGAGACTGATAAAATTGGATGATGTTACTGTAATTCACGCACATTTAAAATGCATGTGTTTGTATCTTTATTTCTTCATTTATTGTATTTTTTTTTTTTTCAGTTTCTCTCAAGAACTGTCATCACAAAATAAATCCCTTCAGATTTGTGACCTTGATGACCAACTGATTACACGTTGTCTCACTAGTTAACGCAGAATGCTGGAACCGAGGATTTCTATAGAGCCATGCAATAATATTACAGAATTCCTGATGCAACAGCAGGACAAAGGGATGCGCAGATTTGCTTATGGCATAGCGCACTTCTCCTGCTGCGTCCACTGACTGATGGATAACCGACTGAGCGTGCTTCAATAGAACACCTGCGAGGCTGCCTGAAGGGTGTTCAATCAGGCCTTATTTCTCTGGGTTAAGATCTGTAAAATGAGAAATATATATACATATAAGCACACATTATTTAACCAATCCTGATATTTCAAAAACACATTTCCTCCATCCAAATATGTGATGAGACATTAAAGCCTTCAGGTGTCAAGCCGCACACAAGGTCACGTCAGTTACGTCTAATATCAACACTAAGACCGGGCAAGTTATCAGCACATAATATAATTACATCAGACACACAGATGACCTGAATAAATTAATCTAAATATAACGCTTCATACATACCGTAATTACATTGCCATTCAATCTCGGCTTGAAGCACCATTCAACCTTACATAAATGTCATTTAGCTCTATAAATATGAATATATACATGTTCTCTGAACAATTTGCTTATGTTAATAAACTGGTCAGCGATTTTCATGACATCAGATGCATATTAAAAGAAAAGGAGAAGTGGTGTTTGATAACCCGACTGCATTAATGGTGCACTCATGATTATAGCCCTTATGTTTAACAATGTATAATCAGACGTTGTGTTTGTTAAAATGTAGTAGCAGTAGTAGTAGTAGTAATAAATGTACTACTATAGTTAAACAAAACAATCTGATTGTAACCTAAGTTTTAAAAATAAATAAAATGTGTTTATCATTATTGTTTTAGCAAACATTAACAGATCAATAAACGCTGTAAAAGTGTATTGCGCATTGTTTGTTCATGTTAGCTAATGCATTAATAATGTTGACAAATCAGTCCTTACTGTAAAGTCAATATTGTTAAGTCCTTATTTTGCATATGATGATTTCTCTATGCATTTATTTTAATTTACATATAATTTCAAGAGAAAACAAGAACAATTACAGATCTTTATTTAGCTAATTAAATGTAATAATAATAATAATAATTATTATTATTATTATTATATGTTGACATTATAACATTAAAATGTGAAAAGATTGGGGCTTAAACTACTTTGATCAAATTGATTATTGCAGTTTACCTAAAGTTACATTGAAAAACTGATATTTAAAACCCAAATTAAATCTGGAATTAAACCACGTTTTAGAACTGAAAGGTATGATAAACATGCAGTAAACATAATAAAATTCAGATTATCCAGTGTTCCTAGATAAGTAATCAAATAAGAAAACTTGTGACACTGATCATGTGAACTCCTTTGTGCAAAAGGTCAGCTTATGCCTCCACACAGCCTGATCTCATGAAAATGTGTCTCTATAGCGCACATTGTGTTTATCATGCAATTCATACGCCAAGATGAGTTTTTACGTGCATATGATAGGCAGTTTACACGTGCATATGATGCGTACTTTATTGCGTGTAATACACACGCACCCAACACCACTGATCCTACCCAAACGTATAATACATATCCACCCCACACCACTACTAAACCTACCCATGCGTATCATGTGCACGTAAAAACTCATTTTGGCGTATGAATTGCACGATAAATACAATGCGTGCTATAGAGACGCAATTAGTGTGATCGGGTTGCTCCACAAGATGCTCTCCAGAAGCTTCAGTTCCTGCAGCACAAGAACTGCTGCATCACAAGACAGATTTAGACTTGCATTTCACTCAAACTGTCAAGCTGACAATATAATTGGCGACAAAGAAATGTGTATCAAAATTAGAAAAGCCTTGTCTCTAATGGTCTCAAACTTTTGGATTTCCATAACTGTTTTCCTCCATCTTTAAAATCAATCAGTTGTCCTTTTTTTATTCCACAAGTAAATTGTTTTGCTCTTGATACTGGAGGAAGAGAATGACTTCTCAAGCTCATAAATAGCCTCACTGTAATTGGCCCGCTTGCAAATTCAAACCAAAATTGCATCCCAGTCCCCCTGTGCAGTGATGGAGCATCGGATGGTCCTGATTCTGCCACACACATCGGTGCAGAGATAGACAGTTCCCTTAATCAATTATAGTAACGCTTATGCGTGAGACGTGGTTGACAGCTTGTCTCAGCAAAGGCCCGCGACTCACAGAGACAAAGTGGCTTACGCAAAAGAAAGTGGGAAGATTGAGATGAAAGGAGATGTGTCGCCTGCTTGCCTGGCTGTTTTAAGATTATGCGCAGAAAGCATAAGCCCAGCGAAAGGAAGCACAATGGTGCTTTTAGCACAATCGGCCCACATTTAGAGCGACGCCCTCGCATAAAGACTGTTCCGGTTTCCAGCAGAGCACGCTCAATCTGAGAAACACAAGAAGGAAATCTGACATTGCCCAAAACGATGAAAAGGTTTAAACGCACACCTGAATAGATGAAACACCACTTACGGAGTAAAACCTTTTTCAGGCCAAGGACCCTGTGGTGGAGAGAGAGACAAAGACAGAAACCCATTGCTAGGAAACATACTGTATAAAACTGAGCTGCATTTTAAGCAGTGCCTGCCTAGTATAACAACATGCAATGATTGCAAGAGCATTAAAGTAAGCATTTTTGATAGAAATATCAGCAGCTCAATGCATTTTCATGACCTTGACTAAGAGGTTTTTAAAGCCAAATTAAACTGTAAAGCTCAAATGCTAGCTTTTTGAAGGCAGCCATATCCTAACATATTTTTAAAATACAAAATGAAATACATTTTCCCTTAAACACTTGAATGCTCGAGTCTCTTCAGAAAATTTTGACAAAACAGCTCATTCCTTTTCTCAATCCTTAATCTGTTTGAAGCATCAAAGTGTCAGTTGCACAGGCTGTCAATGGAGGGACAGAAATCTCTCAGATTTCATCAAAAAGATGTTCATTGATATTCCAAAGATGAACAAGGACACGAGGGTGAGTAAATGATGACCTTTTCGGGGGTGAACTAACACTTTGAAGAGTATATTTTTGCTATAATATAATTCATATAATGTACTGTAATGTAATGCAATATATAGACCATCGAAATCAAGTATTCCAGGACAGTGTATTTTTTAAAATGATTTGTTTACTTCCACAGTATTTGTATTTTGAATTAGCTTATATTGTTTTATATTTTCAGTTTTCATGTTGATTGTAGTCACATTTTTATTATGCTTTCCTGTTAAATAATGGTATGTGCTTTTGTAATTATTAGCATTTTTATTTTTTTCCAATAATTTTTTTTTTTCATTTTGTCTATTTATTTTTTTTTTTTATTTTTTTTTTTTTTTTTTAGTAATTTTAGTACTTGAATTTGTTTTATTTCTTTGGTTGGCAATGCAATATTTCTAATTGTAATGTATACTTTTTAAAGTTCAAGTTTTTCAAGTTCAAGTATTATTTTAATGAATTTTTCATGGTCTTTTACAATAACAACCCTGTTCCAGAGAGCCGCATAATAAATCGACATATCAAACAGAGATGCACAAGCACTTGTATCACCTTGATATGACAATTGCATATTCGAGTCAGCACTTTGCCAAATTATAATCGGCTTTCGGTGTGTTTTGAAAAAGCATTCGAGCAGCATTTTTAAAAAAGCACAGTCTGATTGGACATATAAGTTATGCCAGTAGCGTGAGACAAATTATCTAACGCACAGGGATAAATTACTCAATTACAACAACCCAGCGCTTTAATTATGCCTTGGGTTGGTTGTTTCCCTCCTTTTAAATGCTAGAGAAATTGTTCCTCGCCCCTTGAGCAGCTAATAATATAAATTCTCATTTGCATCACTGGAGAAATTGGCCTTTTAAAAATAAAATTTTGTACTCAGATAAAGCCAGGTATCCAAGATTTCTTTTCACATAGTTGCTTTTGTACACATCTAAATGTTAACCTTACTACCACACAAAGTTTGTCTGTTGTACTTGGTAATTGCTTTTTGAAAAAGCTAACCTCAAAAACACAAACCGCGTCAAGTGCGGGGCACCAGCCCATGAAAGGGTATTAGATGGATAAATCGGTTGCACTATTTTTCTTTCACCATCTGTGTACAAATTCACTTTTTCGATTCACAAAGCACCTATTTAGGGATTGAGGTCATTACAAGCTCAAGTGCTTTCGTTTCAGAGCATGCCAAGCCTGATCTTCTTCCAGAGACCTTCAGAGACTCCATTTCCCTAAAAATAAGACCGATATACATTGAAAGGAACAATGCACATAATCTCCTTGTTAAGCCTGACAGTGACCTCAGTTCACCCTTGGTTTACAGATAATTATAGAATTTACCATACATTAAGATTAAAACTGACCGACTGCGAACAAAGCCTTGATAACGTGGGAGGGACTGCTGTATATTATACTCTGATATATGTGGTATTGCTTTAAAATGAAAAGCAAGGCGTGCGGAGCTCCCAAGAGCCACAATCATCCGGAAAACTGCAAAAAAAGCAACTACTGTGAGAATACTGATATTTGTGTTTCACTGAGAAAAATCTCCTTGAAATCTTGTGCTTGGAAGTGTCATTAGAACTGAGCTAAATAGCATGTAAGTGTGAAAGCGTGGGTGCTGAAATGGAAATGTGTAATAGGGTTTCAATGGAATTTGAATTTATATGGAACTTAAAATTTAACACAAAATCAATACTTTCTTGTTTTATTATTATTCATTTAGGTATTTGATTCACACCAAATACATGTTTTATACTCACCAACGCTGTATTTATTTGGTCAAAATACAATAGAAAAACAGTAATATTGTTTTTAATATTTTCATATTCTATTTGAATATGTGTTCAAATGTAATTATTCCTGTTATCAAAGCTGACATTTCAGAATCATTAGTCTTACTCTTTAGTGTCACATGATCCTTCAGAAACCATTCTAATATGCTGATTTGCTGATCAATAAATATGTCGTATTATTATCAATATTGAAAACAATTGTGCTGCTTCATTTTTATATCTTTGTGGAAACCATGATAAATCTTTTTAAGATTCTTTGATGAATAGGAAGTTCAAATGAACAGCATTTAGTTAAAATAATAATATATAACATTGTACATGTCTTTACTGCCACTTTTGATCAGTTTAATGTGTACTTGCAGAATAAAAGTTTAATTTTGATTTCTTTTTAAACAAAAACCCAAACTTTTGAATGGCAGTGTACTGTATGTACAAATTTTTTTAAATAATTAAAAAATACTTTAAAACAATCGAAGAGGAAATTTCATTTTCTGTCTCTTCAAAAGAAAACAAAAACCTTTCGCCTTTTACAGCTCACTGTATTAGTTTTGCTATGCAATATTGAATTTCTAAAAATACCCCCCCAAAATAACTGCAGTCTCTCAAATTAATACAAGGTCATAAAAACGGCATGGCTCAATAATTAAAGTGAAAATCAACTACAAATCAGTGCAGTTTAAAACAGTTACACATGAAGTGCATAATGTCACTTTGCAGGACATCACTATGATCTTTGTATTAAAAACAACATTCGTGCATTTTGTGCTCTTACATCATTATGCTTTATGCAGGATTCGTCTTGAGATATTTGTATTTCAGTATCATACTGCAAGCGCAGATATGATCAAGCAGAGTCATTTTATTCCAGAACGGTTCACAGCCTGAGGTTCTCAAGCATGACTGGCTGCAGCATGGGAACAGACAGCTGATTTTTGGTAGGATGAGAAGACCCAGATTTATGATCAGTGAGAAAGCAAGGGGTCATGCCCACTATAAAAGCATTAAACAAGATGGAAGCCCATTATTTCTGACTATGTCTCAGCTTGTTAGCCTTGTTGTGTTACAACAGTTTTCTAATAATGATGTTCTGCGGTACAATGTGATAATTGCATCTCTGCAGAGTTGTTTGGTCATCCGTGAGGGTGTACATGTTTAACGGATGTAATTATGAGTAATGATAGTATTTTAGGTGACTTGAAAGGGCGTAAATTCTCACAATTTTGTTTTTATTGTGCCTGCTATGTGAATTCCTCAGCATTTCCCACCAGCTGGTAGACATCTTGGAGTCCTATTTTGTCCTCAAACAAACTGTCACACATAGCATTCATTAGTCACACAATATCATCCTCATCCTGTCAGTCCAGATCTGCTGCCTTTGATGCTCTAATATTATCACTATGAACGATATGAAGCAGAATTAATTAAAATCGCTGGGGGTTTTCTTGCGTTCACATCATATGTGTAACAGAAATCATTGTAGGGGAGTTGAACTGAACCCATGTGCAGTTTATTGAAAATGTGAACATGTAAAAAAAAAAAAAAAAAACACTTGACCAAGTGTGACTTGGCTTGCCTTGAAATAACTTGAAACATAAAACATTACACTCACCAAAAATGGTTAGAGGAACAATACTAGAACAAGGCAAACTTGAGGGCTTAAATACACAAGGACTGATGACTAAACAAGACGAACATATGACTGATCAAGACAGTAAACCAATGAACCACTCAAACAACAGGCTTGTTCAACTTCATGCAGCTCTGCGCAGACTAATACAAATATGTGACTTGAAGCAGTGCACGCCAGTTAGAAAATGTCTCCTATTTGAGACAGCGCCGACGACACGTGACTGTGACGTATGCCAACATGATATAAAATCCAAAACGATGCATTACGATATGTCACATTCAACACAAGTAACCTTTCTAGTTACACATGACATCAACAGTATATAAGCCATCCAGACAGACAAAATATGGTAAGATGGATCAGATGGAAGTGCTTCTGTTGCAGTGTAGCCATTGTTGGGGGAATCTCACAAGTAACCCGAGTTACGTAATCCAATTACTTTTTTCAAGAAACTAAGTAACACATTTGAGTTATGTTTTCAACTCAAGTTACTTTGTTTGTAACATTACTTTCCAGAAGACTATCCAGTTAGACTTTTCAGGGAGTAACTCAATATCATAACGCTCTACTTTTAAAAGTAACTTTCCCCAACACTGATTGAAGCTCGGAACACTTATAAAAGGCCATATAAGTTGAGGTATAATTCATGGCCGTAGCACAACAGTGCGAGGTGTGTTTTAAACCCACCAAACCGCAAATCTGAGCAGTAAGTGATGCTTGCCTTAGCAAACACCATTAAATAATGCTGTATGTGTGCAATTTATGTTTTGCAACCAAACACAAAATATGTTCACGCATACCTACACATGCAATATAAGGCCTGAGCATGTGCCAGATGGCCTTTTAAAATTCAGTATTTTATTTGCATCTTAAACATTATCTCAGCAATCAGAGCTCAGCATCACATTCGTTGGAAACTACCAATATGTTAATGTTTGTTTGCAAATAATTCCAAATTATGTGATCGTGCTCAATTTAGACATCTTCTCATAAAGAAGGGAATGAGGTGATGACTTGACATGGTATTTCAACTCAGTGTCACTGCAAGGAAATGTGAAGCATTCTGCTGCAAAGGCAACAATAGAGACACAGAGAAACATGTTTGCATAACTACCAAAAATGACTTATAGCCTGTTTTTTTTTTTTTTTTAACCATAGAAATGTACTAAATTATTATTATTATTATTTTTTTTTTCATAAAGAAACTGAAGCCTGTTTTGGAAGATTTTCTTCTTGCTGTTGCATTGAAACGTTATTTGCCCGCTAATCAAGCATATTTCCAGGATTATGTTGTAAAAAAAAAAACGACCACATTTAAATAATTGCCAATGTACCATTATTTGAAGTGACAAGTATTTATACATTATGAATTTATACATTTCAATATTATTAACTAAATATATTTACCTCAGCTATGAATATTTGACAAAACACCTTTTTACCCATTGCATTAAATGACTATTTGGAATTAAAATGCATGTAATTGTCATGAAAATACTGTCACAATGCAAATGTTCCTAAAGTAGGCTTAATTCCCTATATAGGCAAAACAAAAACAAAATATATATATATATTTTTTTATTTTTTTTTTTGAGTTGAACAATGACTTGGTTATTTTCTTGACAGTTTTTGTGAGATTTACCAAAACACATGTTCATATAAGAGCGAGTCATAAATATGGATATGGCATGGTTTATGAGAATGTATTGCTCATTGTGTTCATGTCAAGAACCAACACTTTGAACAAGAGCAGGTTTTATTTTAAATATGACTAAAACTAACTGACACAACAGCTTGAACGCTCAATGCTGCTTGGCACAGACAATACACTGCAAGTAAATCAACCTGTGAGTATCTTGTCTTTCTGACTGTAACATCTGTTCTGCTGCAAACTCTCAAATGTGTACCACCAGCTGGATGCCACATTTACTATAAACATTCCCCCAAAAAATCATTGACTTGTTTTCACTTCACAGGATTCTGTGTAATCACTGCAATATGGCCATAATGCACCGTATTTTCACTTGACATTCATTTCCGGAGATGATTCAGGTTAATTACCTGAGATAATTAGTGTAATGGCACCTAAAATTGGTTTTAGAGACATGCTGTTTTTCTGTTTTTGTTTTTTGTTTGAAAACGACACAATAAATACTGCAAGGACTTTAAACACGAGTTCACTCAAATATGAAAATTGTCATCCTTCATTGTCATTATTATTTGTGCTGTCAAGGCTTTCAAGTTAAAACAAAAAATACAAAAGCAACATGTATGCATTTTCTGAAATCATACGGTAGCTTTATGAGATAAACACCATCAGTTGTTATTCAGAGCAAATAGTTGGTGCGTTCAAGAAGCAACTTATCATTTTACTAATGATTTCTTTGATTCAGTTCACAAAAGTGGTTTGAATGACTTGTTTAATAATCAGACTCATCCTCGAGTTCAACTCGTCAACTCAATTACACAGTCGTTAACAGTGCATAGATAACCGGGGAATAAATATTCCTCACATATAAAGCTATCATATCCATTCAGAACACTAGAAATAGGGCAAGAACTACATTAACTATTTATTAAAATGTCGTAGGTGCTTTGAAAGCTTGCAAGCCTCAGTCCCCATGGAAACTAAGCTCAGTTGTTTAAAATGTATCCTTGTGTGTCCCACAGAGTAAAAAAACAAAAAAAACAAAAAAAAAAAATATTACGGATTTGGATAGAAAATGCGTAAATGAAGACAAAGTTTCATTTTTCCGTGACCTATTCCTTTAACATCAATATTTAATGCACATTCTCATATGAGCAATAGTGGTATTGGCGGCACAAGCAAACCACCGGATGTCATGTGACTTCTCCATTTAGTCCTTCTCTCATGAAGAACGGTATGTGGTGGTGGTTTTGATGTGGCGCTAGCAACTTATTCCATATGATGAGATTTGGCTACTTTACAGAAGCACGCTGACAATTTTTAGCAGAGAGGCAGTGCAGAAAAAAGCATGATGTTTGGAGAGGTCACGGGTAGTTAGTTCAGGGGATTGTGGGTACTTATATTATTTACAGATATAAATGTGCAGTGATGTGATTGTAAGGTATTTTGCCATGAGTTCATTGTATTTGTTATGTGTTGTTTATTAATGATATAATGAGAGGCAATGATCTCCCTTGCAAAGGTTACTAATGCTTTTATATTCCACAGTTAAACATACGAATCCAACCTGACACTGCAATGATGACAATGTGTTTAAAAGTGAGAGAGTTCTACATTAAACTGCAAACTACTTTTTTTAGGGAACTGCAAACTTGCAAAGCAAAATAAATATTTGCAGTAGTTAGTTCCAGTAATATATCTTATGCTGATGTGGCAATAAACATGTATTACTGTAACTAACTACTCCAAATATATGTATTTATTTACTGCCATATTGTTATGCTGATGTGGCAATAAATATGTATGAACAAATAAATACAACTCTTTAGTTATTTATTTTGTATTTTCATATCAGCATTAAGGGTATTCGTGGCATACAAACAAACACACATAAATAAATAAAGCTCTTTAGAGTTGTTAGTTTTGTATTGCCATGTCAGGATAAAAATATCAATCAATCAATCAATCTTCTTTAATCACGTACGTAGACAAAATTGTCCTTAAAATCAAATATTGAAATATAGAAAAACTGTCTTTTGAATTTTGTTGGTTTCATGTTCGCGGCAACCAGTAACTCACCACACAAAACAAAATGGGCTCTGCACAAACCTTACGGTATTTTATGGCTTTATATTTACTTCAAAATAACTCCGATTGATTTGGCACATTAATCTTAGGTTTATCGCAACACATATTACCACAAGTTTATTGCGTATCTAATTGTTCCTCCATATCGTGCAGATCTACCTAATCTGAGCTTCTACCGAGTGCTAGATGAATTTGCAGCAAAATCTGATTGGACTGGATGTCCGACCTTGTGACATAAACATCAAAGACATGGAAAGTGTTTAATCTTTCCTTTAATAGATAAGCTTAACTACACAATTATATTAGTTGCACTTTATTATTTGCATCAAACAATGTTTGTCCCTTGCTGTCTGTGACCCCATCAGGACAGAGCAGTTGAGGACCACTGCTTTAAAGTGTCCTTGACAGACACAAGAAGCATGTGATGCTCCTGTACACAAGAATGATGTGATCATAATGCAACATCCCATGATACTCGCTGTGGTTTCATTCTGTGAAAAGAATAGTCTGAAGGAGAGACACATTCCTCGGGCTAAATTTAAACCCAAAAACCTGACCTGGGGAATTGACTTTGGAGGGCAAACATCTCATCAAAGATACACAAAATAAATGTCTCAGTGTTGTGGTAATCACAAAGCAGGCTCAATTCCTGCAGAAGGTTTGCCTCTGGATGTGAGCTTTCATTTTCTGTCGTATTGGGAAGCTGAGCTTGACCTGGGTGAAGCCCCAGGCGATTCAACCACAAAGCTAATTGCGTGTAGTAGGGAGATTGAGAGCCTTTGACCACCCAACCCTATGAACCACAGCTGAGAACTGACTTCTGCTGCAGATAAAGGCTGGGAAGCTGGATTCAGGGGGGAATCTGCTAAAGTCAAGCTATTTTGGCGATATTTCAATGAAACAAATCTGAAACCAGTTCACTAACCACCTGCAATGCAGTTGAATCAAGCACTAAATTCAATGAAACACAACATGTGTATTTAAATTAACTCATTGTCATTGCTTTTATATAGAGAAAACTGCATGCCTTAATCGCAAAACTGTTGGAATTAATGTTGCACACTATGACAAGGATATAAATAAAACAAAGAATATTTGAGTACAAGAAAATATTATTTCAGTCTTTTAATTGAATGAAAATTGTATCTATACACATTTTTGCTAACACTTTATTTTACCATCTTTGTTGCATGTACTATTAACATTGCATTATACATAATTACATGCAACTAAACCAAACCCTATCCTAACCCTTAGCAAGTACATGTTAGCATACTCAGTACTTATTACACTATGACAAGGATACCTTAAAAGAAAGTATAAGTCAATGTTTTGTCTGTAATGTTATATATATATACACTCACCGGCCACTTTATTAGGTACCCCATGCTAGTAACGGGTTGGACCCCCTTTTGCCTTCAGAACTGCCTCAATTCTTCGTGGCATAGATTCAACAAGGTGCTGGAAGCATTCCTCAGGGAGTTTGGTCCATATTGACATGATGGCATCACACAGTTGCCGCAGATTTGTCGGCTGCACATCCATGATGCGAATCTCCCGTTCCACCACATCCCAAAGATACTCTATTGGATTGAGATCTGGTGACTGTGGAGGCCATTTGAGTACAGCGAACTCATTGTCATGTTCAAGAAACCAGTCTGAGATGATTCCAGCTTTATGACATGGCGCATTATCCTGCTGAAAGTAGCCATCAGAAGTTGGGTACATTGTGGTCATAAAGGGATGGACATGGTCAGCAACAATACTCAGGTAGGCTGTGGCGTTGCAACGATGCTCAATTGGTACCAAGGGGCCCAAAGAGTGCCAAGAAAATATTCCCCACACCATGACACCACCACCACCAGCCTGAACCGTTGATACAAGGCAGGATGTTATCCATGCTTTCATGTTGTAGACGCCAAATTCTGACCCTACCATCCGGATGTCGCAGCAGAAATCGAGACTCATCAGACCAGGCAACGTTTTTCCAATCTTCTATTGTCCAATTTCGATGAGCTTGTGCAAATTGTAGCCTCAGTTTCCTGTTCTTAGCTGAAAGGAGTGGCACCCGGTGTGGTCTTCTGCTGCTGTAGCCCATCTGCCTCAAAGTTCGACGTACTGTGCGTTTAGAGATGCTCTTCTGCCCACCTTGGTTGTAACGGGTGGTTATTTGAGTCACTGTTGCCCTTCTATCAGCTCGAACCAGTCTGGCCATTCTCCTCTGACCTCTGGCATCAACAAGGCATTTCCGCCCACAGAACTGCCGCTCACTGGATGTTTTTTCTTTTTCGGACCATTCTCTGTAAACCCTAGAGATGGTTGTGCGTGAAAATCCCAGTAGATTAGCAGTTTCTGAAATACTCAGACCAGCCCTTCTGGCACCAACAATCATGCCACGTTCAAAGTCACTCAAATCACCTTTCTTCCCCATACTGATGCTCGGTTTGAACTGCAGGAGATTGTCTTGACCATGTCTACATGCCTAAATGCACTGAGTTGGCGCCATGTGATTGGCTGCTTAGAAATTAAGTGTTAACGAGCAGTTGGACAGGTGTACCTAATAAAGTGGCCGGTGAGTGTATATATATATATATATATATATATATATAATCTCAAGGTTATTTTTCGTAAACGAAAACCAAAACTATTGGTCAAGAAACATTTTCGTAAACTGAAATAAAATAAAACAAATGAAAAACTAAAACTAAACGAAACTAACAACAGTAACTGAAAAACAAACTGAAGTAAAATAATAATTAGCAAAAATAAATAATCGGTTTCGTAATTAATAAACTCTTGTCCTGTACCAGAAAATCACTTTTTTCCATTCCACTGCGCTACTTTATTGTACAATGTATGACCTCGCATGTGACCTCAAGTCTTGCATCTTTTGCATTGTTTCGTTCATGACACAACATTCTTAAGCACAGCACTCAAGTTAAATGAGTTCCACTTTTAAAAGATGCATCTCGAGGCCGTGTGCTTTTCCCCCATTCCACCGCACGCATCTTTTTTTTCCGTTTTTCAAAGTAAAAATGCTTTCTGTGTGAACCAGAAGTAAAGAAGCAGAAATGGCCAAATAAGTATTTCCATCATGTCTAAACTTTATGCAAATCAGCTGCAACTTAATTCCAGGTAAGATAACAATCTCATGTGAAACTAATCAAGATACCACACATATTAGACAAGATAGGTTACCACACTGAGCAGAAAACGAAAAAAAAAAAAAAAAATAGAATGTCTGGCCCACAAATAAATATTAATAACTCACAAGAGTTAACTGTGTAAACTGCAAACATTAAACTGCTGAAATTAAATGTCTTCAACTGGTAGTGTTCTATTAACTCTGCTAAACTTTAATAACTGAAACTAAATATATAAAAGCTAAATAGAAATGTGTTCACAAAATTAAAACTAAACTAAAACTAACAAAAGCATTAATGAACCTAGCTAAAACTGAAATTTAAAAATGATGAAAATAACTAATTTACTATAACTATAAAAACCTTGATATATATACACTCACCGGCCACTTTATTAGGTACACCTGTCCAACTGCTCCTTAACACTTAATTTCTAAGCAGCCAATCACATGGCGGCAACTCAGTGCATTTAGGCATGTAGACATGGTCAAGACAATCTCCTGCAGTTCAAACCGAGCATCAGTATGGGGAAGAAAGGTGATTTGAGTGACTTTGAACGTGGCATGATTGTTGGTGCCAGAAGGGCTGGTCTGAGTATTTCAGAAACTGCTAATCTACTGGGATTTTCACGCACAACCATCTCTAGGGTTTACAGAGAATGGTCCGAAAAAGAAAAAACATCCAGTGAGCGGCAGTTCTGTGGGCAGAAATGCCTTGTTGATGCCAGAGGTCAGAGAAGAATGGTCAGACTGGTTCGAGCTGATAGAAGGGCAACAGTGACTCAAATAACCACCCGTTACAACCAAGGTGGGCAGAAGAGCATCTCTGAACGCACAGTACGTCGAACTTTGAGGCAGATGGGCTACAGCAGCAGAAGACCACACCGGGTGCCACTCCTTTCAGCTAAGAACAGGAAACTGAGGCTACAATTTGCACAAGCTCATCGAAATTGGACAATAGAAGATTGGAAAAACGTTGCCTGGTCTGATGAGTCTCGATTTCTGCTGCGACATTCGGATGGTAGGGTCAGAATTTGGCGTCTACAACATGAAAGCATGGATCCATCCTGCCTTGTATCAACGGTTCAGGCTGGTGGTGGTGGTGTCATGGTGTGGGGAATATTTTCTTGGCACTCTTTGGGCCCCTTGGTACCAATTGAGCATCGTTGCAACGCCACAGCCTACCTGAGTATTGTTGCTGACCATGTCCATCCCTTTATGACCACAATGTACCCAACTTCTGATGGCTACTTTCAGCAGGATAATGCGCCATGTCATAAAGCTGGAATCATCTCAGACTGGTTTCTTGAACATGACAATGAGTTCGCTGTACTCAAATGGCCTCCACAGTCACCAGATCTCAATCCAATAGAGCATCTTTGGGATGTGGTGGAACGGGAGATTCGCATCATGGATGTGCAGCCGACAAATCTGCGGCAACTGTGTGATGCCATCATGTCAATATGGACCAAACTCCCTGAGGAATGCTTCCAGCACCTTGTTGAATCTATGCCACGAAGAATTGAGGCAGTTCTGAAGGCAAAAGGGGGTCCAACCCGTTACTAGCATGGGGTACCTAATAAAGTGGCCGGTGAGTGTATATATGTATGTGTGTGTGTGTGTGTGTGTAAAGATGTTTGTGTGCATTTCTAAGCAGTTGATCAAATGGAGAAGAGCATTAAATTCTCAAATATTCATACATGCGATTCAGTCTAACGTGGTCTTTAGTGAACCATGTATTAAAACAACTCAGTGCATAAGTGAATTCCCCCCTCAGTTTTTAGTTGTGCTTCGTTTAACAAACGACATCTCCAGTGAAAAGCGCTGGCATGATTTTTTAATGCTCCTGAATAAAATGGCCCCTTGTGGGAAATGAACGTTGGCTGAACACGGGTTAAATGTTAGACCACCGACGCACATTGAACAAAGGCAGGCACACTTTGGTTGAACTGGAACTGTAAAAGGCAGTTATTTAACTTCAGGATATCATTTCACTGAAAAGAAGGACGCTTGGAAGGTTGATGTCCAGCTATATAAGTGTTACTGTACATACTGTACTTCCAATTGCTTAAGAGTCTGATGTCAGAGAAACCATTTTTTTTGTTTTGTTTATCAACACTTCTCTTTAATCTTTTACTATGCTGTCGGCTGCGTGCAAAAATAAAATAAAATCCTGGTATCACCCTGTGTCACGGGTGTGGTGCGTGCAGAAGAAGATGAAGAAGGCTAATAGCTCTAATTCAAACAATTTACTAAATATAATACAAACAGGTACAGACAGGGAAGATGAACACACACACTCAAAATAAGACTAACTACAGACAAAGGACAGACTGAACTGAAGGAACTAAATGGAGTGAGGGAGTGAGTTGCACAACATTTTTTAAACAGAAACGGTGATGCGTTAAACACACTGTTCTGATGATGCAATAGTTGCAACTACGGCAGCTGAGAAGGCCATTCTTTGTGTTCTGATGAAGTCGGTGTAAATATGTGTTTAATACTACAAAATATGCCCGATGTTACATTTACTGCACTTGCCGCCCAGAACACACGAGAACATCCCAATCGAGTGAATGGATTGTTGACACTGAAATAGAAGCACACATCTTACCTAATTCAGACTAAAACACATCTTTTAGCCTCACATACTGACTTTATTTGTAGTTCATACTGTTTTAATGCCCTGTATTTTCTTTCTCATTTTTAGGAAAAGCACTTAATTACCATTGTTTATTTCTATACCAAATGTCATACACTTGCAATGAAGCTAAAAATATAAACATCATTATGTTGATATCCTTTTACAATAAAACTTACGACAAACATGTTGCGTATACCGAGCTGCATCGAACACATTTGTAAATTACTCTCCTTGAACCCATTGTGCAAGTTCACTTTAATACCGCATGCTTTATATACATGTTGCTGCTGATTGGACAGTTCTGACACACACACCAAACAAGAGAAAACGTGTCTCAAACCCCGTTCCAGGAAACATGACGTTCAACCCGGAAACCGTAGCAAAACGTTGCGCACCGTTTTGAACTTGAACTTGCCCCAGGTCTGGAGACAAGGAGGATTCTGGGAAGTATAGTGAAGACGAAGACAGAATGTGCAGACAATGACTGTGACGCCAAACATTCACCAACCTCGCTAACCTATATAGATTCTAACAACCTTTAGAAAAAACTACCACACTCAAAAAAATGCTGGGTTGTTTCTGTAAACAAATTGTTGGGTTGATTGTGCTGGGTCAAAATATTGGGTTGTTTGGGGTACTCTAAACACATTCCTGGGTTGCTCATGCGGGGTCAAATGATTTTTAAGGGGTCATTCACAAATAAACAGCTGGTTGGGTTATTTTGACCCAGCAACAGGTTCATTCTTTGCGGAACTTTCTGGATTCTTCACTTCTGACTCGAGGAGCACGACGCCACTCGGAGCGGGCAGTGTTTTATGGTAAGTTAATATGAATATTTACCAATATTTTTAACAAGTTGTGGTAACAGCAAGCTAATTTCACTGTTTAACAGTTACAGTCTTTGATATGGAAGTGTGAGGGGTATATTTATTCTGTAAAACATAAAATAGCCACAGCTAGCCGGTTAGATTTTTTTTGACAAAATGCCGCATCGTTAACGTTATTGTAAACCATGCTATATCAGCAGCCTTTATGAAATATGCAGTTTAAATTGTAAATTCACCACGTAATTGTCGTATTCATTGTGGACGTTGCGTATTAAAAGTGAGGAAAGTGTTTTGAATGAAACCGTACACGCGCAGTAGCCTAACGTTAGTCCCTCACAGGGCTCGCACGTAAAAACTGCGGGAAATGAGTCTAGTGAGTGTTTGGAAAGTCTGCTGGCACATTTAAGAAATACTCGTCAGAAGAAGCAACTGAGGAAAGTTCCAGCACAGTCTGCTTCTTTCTTCTGTAATGCCTATGTCGGAACCAGGATCGTTTTTGCGGAAAAAAGAAAAGAAAAAAAGCCCCGTTTTCCCCCCGTAAATGTATGACGTGCAATATTTACAAACGGCGACTGAGGAAAGGCGAACTAAATCGATTTCATATGTTTTCGCCCTGAAAACAGATTACAATTTGTTAAGACTTGAGGTAGGCCTAACGTTACGAAGAATAATTTAGTAGCCTATTAAGAGCTCATGGACCAAGTGTGCGCGATTAATGTGTAGATTCACAACAGCGCCATTTTAAACACCACAGGGCAGAAATATTTTAGAAAAATGAATTGTTATACAGCATACTATTTAAATGTTAATGCAACTTGATGTATGCTCCTATTGTTTAGCTGCTAAAGGGGAGACTGCTTTGAAGGTCCTGCAAACTCTGCTTCCCCCATCCATCCATCCATCAGGAGAGGAGGAAATGTCTTCAGACCCACCACAGAGGCACAGGTCCTTGACATGCAACCTGTAAGTTTTGCTTTAGTGTTTCTACTTCAATAAGGGTAGACGTTTGCACTGTTTGATATGCTTGATAACTATGAAAGTAATGTAGGGTTAGAATATTTAAAGCTGCAATCTCTGTTTGCAACATAAAATAAAAAAAATTTGTTAATTTTTAAAGCTTCAGTCGAGTCCATAACTTTTTTGTGTTTAAAATGTACAACATTTTTATAATGAGCGAGTACATCATGAATCCATTTTCCAAATCGTGTTTTTGTCTTATCCTGAATCACTAACGGTACACCTATAATAAGTGTTTATATTCAGACTATTTTAGACTGGTGGAGGTAATGTGTAAATAGACATTTTGTTTGTTTTTCACATTTGGTCATATTTGGTAATGTTTGCAATAAAAAAAAATATTCTTCCACAAAAAAGTTTAACTTGCATGTCAGTTATATTGCAACACTAAGTGATTGTGTGTAATCAACAGGTGGGGACCAACATGGTTGAATATTTCCAAAAAGAGATGACTGGAGCATCAGGGATGTGATGAGGGAGACATGTCAGACCTTTGCCATTGTTCCAGGCCATGCCATCAAGACCGAGTCTTTGCTGGAGGCTGTTAATCTTTGTTTCAAAGCCTTATTTTGTTTTTCATGTTAAATACACGAAGCAGTGTATAAAATTAATTGAAAAGAGTTGTCCTCTGTCAAATTTGAGGAAAACAGTTATTTCAGGCCCACGTGATTTTTAGTCGCATTTTAAATGTTTGTTGCTGTTCTTAATAAATGAACACATCTTAATAAATCATAATCGTAAAAGAGTTCAAATGAGTTGCTTAATGACTTTTAAAGGTGCATTGTGTAACATTTAGGAGGATCTGTCAACAGAAATGCAATATCATATACATAGGCCTAACTATGTTTGAGGGGTGTATAAAGACCTTACTTAATGAACCGTTATGTTTTTATCACCTTATAATGAGTATACATTGTATAATTGTAATAATTGTATACAAAAAAGTATTAAAGAAATGTATTAAAAATGTAAAAAAAAAAAAAATTAAATGATTGATATCACATATGCAGTGGCCTCTCTGGTTTATTGTATTACAGAGACAATAATTATTTTAAATTCGTAATATAACAAATATTTGTTACTAATTTTATTAAGGCAATGAGACAGGAAATAACCCAGCACATGAGTAAGACTTAACCCAGCAAGATGGTCAATTTCACCCACTGGTTGGGTCAAATGAATGACCCAACTATATGGGTTAAATGGAAAAACCCAGCACTTGGGTCAAACCAACCCAGCGCGTGTTCTGTCCAATAGTGACCCAGCGGCGTGGTTAAGGTTGGGTTATTTTTTAACCCTGCATTTTTTAGAGTGCATGGTAAAATGCTTTTTGGACAGTAGGTTGATGGTAACAACATATTATTTGAAGTACCTCAGAATTAGTATAAAATATCATGTATATAAACATGATATTGCTACTATATTTAAGCTAAACATGTCGTCTTTACACTATTCACACAAGAGAGACAAAGAAGCATGGAGTAATAATACAGAGCAAGACGTGTCCCAAACAAGTCACAACAAGGAAAGGGTGTAAAAGGGTATTGTCAAGTAAAATGTGAAGCAGTTACATTGTTTAAAGTTATCAAGGAGTGTCCCAACTTTCCACATAACTAACCTGCTGGCTATTTTGCAAAAATATTGCTAAATTTAGACAATGAAGTGTCAGTTTTATAATGTTAGTTTTACTACTTTGTGGCCATCAATTTCCAAATAAAAATAGAAAATAATTAAATGAGATAAAGAACATTATATATGTGAATTATGGAATCCACTAGGTTATCCAACAATTGAATAACTAAAGTACATTAAGTACCAAATGAGTTGTTCTAATTGAGCAGACTTTACCAATTTAGTATACTAAAAGTAAAATTGCAGGGTATTTATATTAAGTACATACATATGTACATGTATTTGTAGTATAAAATAAATATATTTAAATTATATATTATTATACTTAGTTTTCACTATAGGGACACCATATTTACTTTCATAAAATGTGTATATATATTGTGCTTTAAGTGCTAGAAGTATTTCCGACTGACACCATATCTGTACCATAGTCCTGCCAAATAATTTTTGCAAGGGCTGAACAACTTTTTGTTGATGTGGCTTATGCAGTTCAGAGGCAAATTTACCAGCAAAACACAAATAATGAAGATTTAAACATGCTGGAAGGGAAGCTCTTGGGAAATGAGACTTTGTGGCTTCTTGCAAGCGTGCATTGGAAATCCTTTCAATCTCTAAACAATGCATCATTATTGTCCAGATCGATGACTCTCGTAAAATCATTCTGTCTGCCGGTTCCTAATCAAGGGTCAAGATAAAGATGAACAACATTGTAAAAAGCAACATTCTGAGACAGCAGAACTTGCATATGATAAATGGTGTATCACTTGGCATTGAATAGATTCTGTGCGTTAACCCTGATAAAAAGCTATTGGCAGAAACCTGACCTGGGAAAAAGTAACTGCTTCAATTGAACTTTCTTGCCACAGGCGAATACTTGACCTTGCTGAATTGCAGGACAATTGCCACCAATAAAGAATAGTTTGAGGGCAGTTATTTTCACACAGTCTGAATGATGGCTCTAGAGAAAATGATTAATTATTTTTCATGAAGATCAGCCCTTGCCCTCAGCTTATATACAATCAGAGAATTAGCACTCCGTTTGTAGACGAGACATCTGGGACATCTTATAGCCGTCTTAACAAACAAGTGAGGATCCTCACTAACCTTGCAGCGTATGAAACTCAGTTTGTGTGGAAATCAGCTTGGCAAAGCCAGAAAAGTCAATTGTGATAGATGTTAAATCACGCATCATTGACTATATGTGATTTGAACAGACAGCGCCGGACATCCCGCTAGACTGAAAACACACGCCAGAGTCGACAGACCGGAGCAGCTTCACCCAGGAGCGTGAACTTCTCGCAGCCGCTGTCTTAATAAAACAGCGTTTGTGAAGTGAATGATGCGCCAGGAGCAACACCACGCAGCTCATTGTGTGTTCGGGGAGGACGGGAAAATGAAGTGATTAAGTAACTCGCATGTGCAAAAGGTGCAAAAGGAACTCTGCAAAAGGAATAAGGAACTTTTCCACAAATCCAAGATTCCAAGGGATTGTTGATGAGTAGAAAATGAAAAAGAACAGCATCTATCTATCCATCTATCTCGCACCGGTCGCACAGGAATTTCTTTCGTTTTAGAAATCTGTTAATTATTTCAATCAAATATTTTTCGCGTATTTCTTTTATATAGGCCTATAGACTGTGATTGTATGAAAACAAATTTTGTTTTTTATTTCATTTTTAATGCAAGTCCATTTTCCTTAAATCATCCTGGTGAGGGGTTGAAAACCGCTGATCTAGAAAATATGTTGTTTTAACTTCTAACTAGAGCACTTGATGTGAGAGCAGAAGTTTGTTAGTCCCTAATGAAATCAAATTGAAAATGGATTCAGCAGGTTTGTCACGACTGCACTGTGTTCCTGATTGAAATACATGTAGCAGAATTTTCAGTTGACCAATAATGAAAAACAACCCAGTTTGTCTCTATAAATCATACTGTTGGTTTTTCTGGTCTTTAAATATATGGATTACCCCCCAGCCCCCCAACCCCCCAAATAGTTATGAATGTAATAGCTTTGATTTATTATGGTAAAATGAGCCAGAGCGGTAAATTAACTTGTCTAAAAGCGATGTCAAGAATCCTGCATCCACATGCATTTAATGACGCAAACCATTCCAAGGCAGACGGAAGGTGAGAATTCAATCATAACATCACTGTAGGGAGTTACTTTGCACAGCGTGGTGTACTTCTGTCACTTTTAATGTATAATTACCATTAAAGACACAGACACGTCACACCGCGCACAGCATGCGCGTGTGTTTGTGTTAACTGCTAGAAAGCAATAGCTGTTCATGCAAGAGAGCCACTCTTTGTCACCATTGTAACTGAGGTGGTCGCTGCCACAGCAAGTGTGCAGATATTCCGAGGAAAAATGTTTTCATGGTGAAAAAAAAAAGAAACAATTGTCTCTGACCAGCACCTTCAGTGGCACTATACATAACAAATTCACTGGTTATTCCCTTGAAATATACATGTGGCAGTGCTACACTGAAAAGAAACATGGAGGCATTAAAAATGCATGGCAGTCCCTGTACTGTCTTTGTGGCTCTTCCGTTTTGGAGGTAACAAGCCAGGGAATTCGGGATGTGGTGACTCAGTTTTGCTTAGCACAGCCTCGCCTAGAGTTGAGGAAGGGAAAGTGTCTTTGAAAGTCTGAGGATGTAAACAAAGCTATTTTTCAAGTTTGGTAAACTAAAAATTTGATTTTGCATGTAAAAAAAATTTTAAAAAAAATATGCATCAGTATTATGAAGGCTCTGTTCCAAAAACTGTTCCATCTCTAACCTTCAAGTTACAGGGACATTGGACCTCATAAATGAAAGATTTGAAAAGTCTCAAACTCAAAATTTGTAATTTGTATGTTTCCAAGCTAAAAATAGCATGCTGTAGCATACAATCGAGTAGCACAAAAAAACAAACAACAAATTATATAACAAAAAATAAAAATATGTAATGATAATATTAATAATCAAAAATGCTCCTGTCATATTGAAGTGCTGCAATGCTTTCTCAGAAAAGGGTACATTTGGTGTAATTTATAATTTGAATTTATTGAAAGGATAGCCCCTTGAGATTTTTGATGTTTGTTGAGCATCAAATCAGCGGGAATTATTTCTGAAGGATCATGTGACACTGAAGACTTAAGTATTAATGCTGAAAATTCCACTTTGATAGCAAGGAGTAAATTACATTTAAAAATATATTCCAATAGAAAAAAGTTAATTTAAATTGTAATAATATTTCACAATAATTACTGCTTTACTGGGTTTTTGATTAAGTAAATGCAAGTTTTGTTTAAAAAACTTTTTTTTTTAAAAGCCTTACCGGACAAACTTTAAACGAGTGTATTAAAGTGTGGATGCCCTGCTTATGAACTCATTTATCAAATGATATTAAAACAAAAAGCTCTATGCAAATTCAGTTATCATTGCATTTGATGTTTTATGTGTCTGCTTATGAAGTATGACACAATGTAACAGGGTCTGCAACAAAACAGCTTCTCTAAGCACAACAGAAGCATCTGTCATTATATGTAGGCTGCAGAAATACTAGTGAACATTTGTTCAGAAAAATTATGTGCAGAGAACTATGGATAATAGCGCAAATTGAAGCAAGTTTATAGAAAATTTGCATTCATTTCTGACTAAGTTTTTTTGCACGCCAGGTTATGTGCTGTTATTAACTAGAAAAAGTTTAGTGCCACTATTCATTTCCTTAATGTACTTGAAAAGCAGCATGAAAAGATGGCGCTAGTACGACGCTAATTAGTTTCTTTCTCCTTTAACAGTGTGATATCGGTAAATTATGCAAAACATTAGTATGATGGATCTGCATTATAATTTGAATGAACTTTGGAATAGACCTTTGTGGTCAGTTGTCAATTGAATTTTCATCTTCACAACAGATGATGAAGTCGATAACCAAAGGTCACCTGGAGAAAAGTTAACACAGGTCTTCCATTGAAGATGTTGTATTTGATATGCCTATACATCAATAAGAGAGCTCCAATTGCCAGTAAAATGCATTTATCAGAGTAAATTACCTACTGGTTTTTTTTTCTTTTTTTCAGAGTATCTAATCATGTCTCTAATTGCCAACATGGGCTCATTGGAAAACCATGCCTATACCTACATTTTTTGCAAAACTCCAAAACATACCTACAGATACAATAGATTGCAGTTCAGTAAAACGGCAACAACTTCTATTCCTTTTCACACAAATTATGATTACAGGAGCAAATTGTTAATATAATTATTTTCTCGAGCTTCCTTGCACAGTAACATTTTATGACCTCAACACACTATTTCTATTGTGCTTGATTTGTAAACTAATACATTTTAATGTTTGCATCACAAAATCAGCTCAATATATGGCCTTTCTGTTGTAAACTTGCGCAGTAGCTCACCGGGTACAGCATTGCGTTTGCAAAGCAGGAGTCATGACACTCAATAAAAGAGCTTAAATATTTGTAAAATCAAGCTAAAATTGCATAGCTTGACGTCGTCATACTCAGATGATAGTCCAATGTGAGTCTGATACTGCTCCATTGGGCTGGGATTATGGGGCGTTTCAACCGAACCAGGAAAGAAAATGCCTCTGCACTCAATTGGATCGACAAATGCCTTGATCGCGGTTCTCTGTTCCTCTTTTAAAATGAATGCGCTGTCTACATCTTCTACAACAGGCGTGATGGCTGAATCTACACATTGTAATTCTCCAGCGGCAGCCATTCTTTGTTGTAAATGAATTCAACCCAAGCGTTGTTGATCATCTGTCCATCATCGTATAAAGCCCGCCCTGACAATTTGATTGGTCCGAACAGCTTTGGTTTGGGCATACTTGCTTCACAACGGATCAAGTCCAGACCGAACTTCCCACCCTCAAATATTGTGGGCGGGGCAAAAAATTGCATGGTTGTTTCAACAAATGCAATATCTCATATTGATTGATTGATTGATTAGCCTTTATTGTGATGGAGAAATTCATCTTGGGCATTCGAGATGCCACAATATGCATAACACATAACACATTATGGTTTTATGTAGTTGCATACTTTTTTTGAAGAGTGATAGAGCTTAATCTTTTAGCACCAGTTTAACTTTTGAACTAACAAAATATGTACAACAACCAACTTTATAAAAATGCTGTTCATCTGGATAAAACTAAACGTGCTTTTAGTCCTAACTTACCAGACATCTCACTCAAAGAGAAGCAGTAATATAATTTTGAACTAGTGTCACCACAGGCACGTTTTTCCCAATGAGCGTGGGTTGCTAATAACAATACTGTGGACATTTTAAATTTGTTTTGACCCTTGGCAAACACAGTAACTAAAGCTAAACGTGTTGTCACACGTCTTGTGGCACCTTCATTATGATTTTTAGACCTTTTCCTATCTTTTGCCAAAGATGAAAAAACAGTTGGTGATTCAAGAACTGCTGACATCCCATCTGACTTAATAAACCCAGAGCATTTGACCTTCCCCAACGCCCCAAATGAAGACAACAGGGATCCCAATCCCATCCAAATCACTACATGAAACTAACACACATGCCACATTAATAACTGCAACTCAAACTTTTAGTGAGGCGAATCTCTTCTGGATAGTGCTGATGACATACAACCTCATTCACGAATATGCAACACTTGACAATGTAGCACGAAAAACAAGTTTTGCATGAAGTGTACAGCTTCTCGATAAAAACAAGCACAATTCACTTCCTACAGCACAATCTCACAATTGTGCAAAACTGTCACTGTGTGTTTTTATCACTTGAGTACTAGCTCAAAGGAATATGGAATATAAAGGGCGCAGATATGAAATTCAGGGTCTGTAAATTCACTGGCCGCTTTCTTCAAAGTGTCGAAAAGGATTTCGAGGCTGGCCATTCAACGAGCGTGGAATTCAAAAATACAAAGCAGAATTTCTCCGAAAGTCCGTCCTCAAAGAAGATTTCAACCACTCAGAGACATAAAAACAACTCTCTAGTATGCAGCGCACCACTCAGCATGTTATCAAAGTCTTGTGGGCGCTCGTGCACAAACAGCGGCCCAATTTTACACCAGGCTGACGCGTCTTCCCAACTTTCTCCTAACTGACACGGAACATCTGTCACCAAAAGGACCGGATAAGTCGAGCACCAGCGGAGAGGAAATATGGCATTATGGCCTGCTTGCCAGAGCACCACTATAACTGAGCCCTCCATTTTTCATGGCTTATCTCCAAACCGGTGACATCCCCACACTGTTGATTTCCACTTTGGAGGGAGAAGAGGGTAATATTGTTTACAAAAGCATCTGCTTCGCCTTGCTCCCCGACGTGGCTCCCCTCGGATGCTAAAGTGCTTAATCCACCGTCTTAGAGAAAAACGCATGCGCTACTTCAACAGAATTAGCATTGTGGGATTAATCGCTCTGGAAGCGGTCGAAATACCTGCGTCCACTGCTCCAGAAAATGATCAGCCGGGGGAATTTGCGAGATGACGACGAATTAACATATTTGTAAAACGGCACTAAATGTTTAATTTAGCACTTTAAAGCGTTGGTGCGGAAGCCAAAACAAAGCATCACTATCGCTGGTTCTTAACAACTCAAACCTTCAGCATGCAACAATTTGTCATGCATGTGATAGTTTCAATCGTGCAGTTCACTGAGGAGAGGTGCTATTATTTTTCCAAAGCAATCAGGCTTGATTTTCACCTGGTGGGTGAATAAATAGGTTAACAGACTTGCATTGAAGGAAGGACTCAGGGGACACACGTTTCTTAGAGGTTTTTGAGTGGGCACTTTTTACTCAGAGCAGTAAGCAATGGCCCAGGAACCACTCACAACACCTTATCGACTGCATAGCGACACCCTAGCAACCCTGACCAAAACACTGATAATAGTTTAGCAAATAGTGGGAAAGATCAACATCTCAGCCTTGAGTTTTGCACATACATGTACGAGCAAAAAAAAATATATATATATTTAGCATTTAGTATTCTCCATTTTTAATACGGTTATAAAGGAATACTGTACATTCCAATGTCATTCTGCATTCAGACTTATGATAAAATAAATAAATAATGGCGGCAAGTTTTGCTTGAAGAAATATCACAGATTTTTTTATTTTTTTTATTGCACATACAAATCTAGTTTATTAACTTCTGGAATTCCTTACAACATATCATTTTTAATCATGCGCACAAAGGAAATGGCTTAATTTTTATTATGTATTCTTTGAATGTGTGCTTAAAATAAAATGTAAAGCTGAATTTTCAGCATCATTTCTCCAGTCTTCAGTGTCACATGATCCTTCAGAAATCATTCAATATGCTGATGTTCTGACCAAGAAACATTTCTTATTGTTATCAATGCTGAAAACAGTTGTGCTGCTTAATATTTTGTTGAAACCATGATTTTATTTTAGGATTCTTTGATGAATAGAAAGTTCAAAAGTTGAAATATAAATCCTTTGAAACATGTTACAATAATTGAATGCATCCCTGCTGAATAAAATGATTGATTTCTTTCATATTAATTACACTGTAACTCACACTATTTGTAGTAGATAAATAAATGACATCTCAAATCATGAAGTTTGCACGAAGCCTATACTTTCCAAAAAAAGTCATCTCATTGTCATTCAGTATCCAGAGCAAGTATGCCACCACCCAGAACATCATGAAACATGCTAAACCACTCAGAACACCTCAACAACCAGTTTGATCACCCTATCAACCACATAATACACTAAAAACACTCACAGCACCATATTAGCAATGCCCTCAGAAACACCCAAACATGGTTGTGCCGTGGTTTGAACAGGCTAACACCATTACATTTACTCACATTTACTTCAAAATGAGCTTAAAAATAAAAAGGTCCATATAATTTCACAACGATACGCACATGCCGATGTGACACATACAGTGCACGGGCAAAACATCTATGAGAATGTCTCATATCATACATTCACACCTCTCTGCTCTTATAACAAGCTGAACTCCTTCAGGCAGAGAGACCTTCAGGTACATTTAGACATGTATGAACAAAGACTCTCTGTAGACGCCTTCATACATACATGTGACGACTACACAGAGGATCTGTGTGAAAGGCTGTCTGTCTCCAGTGACACACATCACTGCACAGATGGGTTAAAGTCTTTATTTCAATGGCATTGAGAGTCAAAGACGGCACAGAAGGGATCCTGTTTCATTTACTGAGACATGCAGAGATATGGGGAAGAAAGTTGGTGTTTTTGTGGCCCCTAAATGGAATTTGGGCACTTTGGATGGATGCATATGTATGGATGGATGGAAAGATGGTGTTTTTGTGGCCCCTAATTGGAATTTGGGCGCTATGTATGGATGTATAGGTATGTATGTATGGATGGAATTGGAGTAATGAAGCAGAAAATTCAGCTTTCCATAACAGGAATAAATTACATTTTTAAAATATATTCAAATGGAAAACTTAGCATAGGACTGTATAACGTATATATTTTGTATAAACGAAGCACTGGTAGGCATTTCAAAAATGATTAAAAAAAAAAAAAAATCAATCATAAAATTACCCTGTTGGTGTATTACCTGCTAGTGCATTTGTGGAGGATATCATGCATAATTTTTCTGCTAAAATGCTACATTTATTTTAAAAGTCAAAATCCATAAAGGCTTCCTTCATTTTCTACTTATTTAGGGTAGTTCTATGTGGCATGTCTCGAGACCTTTGCAATATGTCTCAAGTGAAAAGGCGGATATTAGATAAGGGACACAATATGAAGTCTGGGGTCTCTAAACAGCAGAGATTTGATCAATCAGGGCAGGTAAAATGCCACAGACTCAAACAGCAGACTGTGTCAAATAATATACAGAACCAGCATGATTTGTGGAAAATACCCTGCGCGCTATCAAAGTTTTCTCCTCGGGGGAGGACGATACCATGCCAGTCAGGCGTGTGCCTGGGCGTGTGTCGCAGGGAGCGTTTTAATGACGCATGCCAGTGTGTGGGTGGGTTTGATGGGCTGAACATCATTTTAACGGCTGAACATTCACATTAGCCTAATTAACTTCATGTCAACATGTAAACCAGGTGTAATTGCTCACTAAAGGCGTCTACATCAGTGGAAAAAAATGGAGATCATTTTCTGAATGCAAGTGGTGCTCGCCTGTGGATGGTTGCCAGGGTGTTCTGGATGGTTGCTAGGTGTTCCCTTACTGGTCTGAGGCAAAAGTGTCCATCCCCAAGTTGCTGGCTTTATTTCCAGTCAAGTTGCAAATATTGCAGGAATAAAAAAGCATTTATTTCGCGTTCAAGAAAACAAAATCATCATGTCAAGGGACACTGGCACATAATACAAATGGAAATTAAAATAAGGATATTGGTTTGATGAATTGATTAATCTACAGGATGCAAAAGTCACATTAATGTTTTGATGTACACATTTATTCAGTAAATGTATTTCTACTGTAGTTTATGCAGGTGAATAACATCAAGGAACTAATGTTTTAAAACCTGTAAAAAGAGATAGTTAACCCAAAATGAAAAGTCTAGTTACCCTAAACCATAAACTTTATGCAGGCAAAGTTCACTTTGCACAGCATAAATAATACATAGCAAATGAAAAGAAAAAGAAAATGACTGCCAGTTTGAAATATCCAACATAGCTCAGGCAATCCCTTCCTAGTTGTAATTTACTTCGGCCCAAGAATGATCTGCCAATGGTCGCTCCTGAAGGGCAACAGTCAGTTAGAAATTAATCGGATCATCTTTCTTTTTCTTTTTTTAAAATGAAAGTCAAAGTCTCCCTGAAACTACCCATCTAACATCCCGCTCAACCCCTGAGAAAATGAGTGGGAGAGCTTCCGCTATAAATGCCAGAGCTGCTCTCTTCAGACAAGAGATTACTCTTTGAGACGTTTTATGCATTTCAGTCCTTCTCGTCGCAGCTCCTTCCAAATAGTACACTGCTTTCAGTTGGAAAATCCCTGATTATTTTTTAAAGGCGGTTCACTCCCTGTCGGTATAAATGGACCCCTCTCGGGTGTTATTCTGAGCAGATTATAATAGAAATAGTGTTTGCAGACTGTTTGCTATTTGTCCAGCTCATACAAAAGTCAATATTCTCATCACAGGTCTGTTCACAAGTCACAAACAGCAGGGGGGGGGGGGGAAACACTACATTTAAATATACTTGCATTTAATTGTGCATATATAGCAAAATAAAGGGAAAAAATCCATATCAAAGGCTGCTCGTTTATAAAACTCAATTAATGGTAGAAGTTAGAAGTTAGTGACACACTATCATCATTTAATTATTATCATTTTTTTTTTTTTATAAGTTAAAGGTTGTATCAGTGATTTCAGGCCCAAAAATAAATGTCTAATCTTTCCTAACGATCCGCTAGCTGCCCACCCCATAAGCATGCCGTCAAAAAAACGTGTCTCTGTAGGCAACCTAGGCTCTGAAATCTGCACACAAAAACAAATGGGACAACCACCACTCAAAACCAAAACAAACAGTGTTTCCACCAATCACCGACAGGGGCTGGTGTTGTGAGGTTTTGAGCTTGTTCACGGCTGGACGCGAAGTCGGAGCAACACCCGCCCCTGTCGGTGATTGGTTGAAACACTGTTTATATTGGTTTTGAGTGGTGGTGTACCCATTTGTTTTTGTGTGCAGATCTCAGAGCCTAGGCTGCCTACAGAGACGCGTTTTTTTGACAGCCTGCTTATGGGTCGGGCAGCTAGCGGATCGTTAGGAAAGAATAGACATTTATTTTTGGGCCTGAAATCACTGATACAACCTTTAAGGCGAGACACTACAGGTGAATAGGTTAAAATTTTAAAATAATGGATATAACTATGAAACTTTCTCAGTTGATTACTTACACAAGTATATTAAAACAATGTATTACAAGTTTTTGAAATGTGTATGTTTAATTATGCAAATTAGGCATTATCTCATTAAATATGCATAATTTTGCATATATTTTCAGTAGATAGATCTGAACATATGATAAAGCCAGGTGCAAATTTATTTTTTCATTTTGTTTACACACAAGATGATAAAAGAATTTCAGAGGGATTTCAGGATATATGCTTTCATTACCTAGGAAATCAAAATATACTGTCCATAGCCTTAAAAAATTTTCGCCATATTTTTTATTATTAAAATGTCACATAAATCAGGCCAGGAATGATTTATTAACAAATCCCTCGGAAAATATCTTCAGAATACTGCTAAGTGTATAACTGGAAAGTTTTGTGTACATTGGTGCTACACAGGCTGAGATGTTTCTACTGGACAATGACATTGAGGAAAACATTTTGAGAAAACAGCATTTAAAGATTTGCAATGTAAAAATTCATACTTTTTTTAGTGGAAACAACTATTTACAGACATAATATCTTATCAAATCATTAGCAACAACAATACAAACCACCTAAATCACATTCAAACTTATAACACAGCATTTATGGCCTTCAACTGAACAGAAAAGCAGTCAAAAACGACACTCGGTTACTAACGTAACCTCGGTTCTCTCTAGAGAGGGAAGGAGTGTTGCGTAAACTAGCTTACGCTACGGGAAAATCCCTTTTTTCGAGAATACTGAAGCCAAAAATTATCCTATAATTTTAACCTATAATTTTAACCTATTTAAAACGCATTGCTAAGCAGAGCAGACCTAGACAGGGCAGCTAGCGCGCCCATTGGCTGCTTCTGCGGAACATGCTGCAGCCTATCGATGGACTGTTAGTGACGTCAGCACCAATGAGGGCGCGGGCGCCCTAGCGCGTCACGTCCCACCAGAATAGGCGTGGCTTATCTGTATATAAGCCAAGTCCAGATAGGGTGTTCTTTGGTTTTTCATGCTGAAGCGAAATCGAGAGAGAACCGAGGTTACGTTAGTAACCGAGTGTCGTTCTCTTAGAGAGTACTCTCGTGTTGCGTAAGCTGGGGAACCCCATTTAAAGCGCCGTGTATGCTCAGGTCATTAAGATGAATCCCCAAGGGCAGGTGCCCAGGGAACACATAATAATAAGAAATGTGGGCCGACACGAAGTGAGCCTTAATACATGATGACCATATAGGGAGTGTGACAACTTATGTATAACAGTAAGTGCTTAACACAGTATAACAGCCAGCATAAGGGGACGGGCTGGGCTGTATAGACAGAACTATTAGTTCACTATAATTCAGTCTCGTACTGAGAACAATTTAGTTTCCATAACAGACCTCGCAGACAACCGGGCTAGGCTGTATAGAAAATATGTAACCAGTTTAAAAGACCCAGTGGTCTAAACTGAAAATAGTTTAGCCTGTAAGGCAGGGACCTCCAGGTTATAAAACCTTATAAAAGTAGACGGGGAGGCCCAGCCTGCCGCTCTACAAATATCATGAAGCGAAACACCACTATTCCAGGCCCATGACGAGGCCATGCTTCTAGTGGAGTGGGCTCGTACACCTAAAGGGCATTGAAGGCATCAACTATCCACCTGGAAATGCTCTGTTTCGAAGTAGCTAGGCCTTTAGAGCGGCTGATCCGACTGCCTGAAGGCAGCGGTTCTTTGAACGTAAACCCTCAGGGCCCTGACCGGGCACAGGAGATTCACATCATTCTCACCATCAGTTCCCGGAAGGGCTGACAGGGAAATAACTTGTGCTCTGAACGGAGTGGAGAGCACTTTGGGGACATACCCGTGTCTTGATTTGAGCATAACATTAGAGTAATTCGGCCCAAATTCCATACACGACGCGTTCACAGAGAGCGCGTGCAAATCACCCACTTGCTTCACTGAAGCAAGGGCCAAGAGAAAAGTAGTCTTGAACGTGAGACACCGTAAGTCTACTGACTGCAGTGGCTCAAAAGGGCCCCCTCTCATGGCTTCTAGGACCATGGAAAGATCCCAGGCTGGAATCATGGGGGGTCGAGGGGGGTTTAATCTCCTCGCTCCTTTAAGGAAACGAATGATGAGATCATTTTTCCCCAGTGACTGGCCCTGCAGGGGTTCAGAGAACGCCGCTATGGCCGCAACATACACTTTGAGCGTGGATGGGGACCTGCCATCATCCAAAAGCTCTTGAAGGAAAGAGAGAACCTCTGTAACGCCACAGCTTAGCGGGTCTAGGTTTTTGGCCGAGCACCAGCCAGAAAACACTGACCATTTAGACGCATAGAGCCGTCTAGTAGACGGCGCTCTAGCCTGCACGATTGTATTCAGCACTCCAGCCGGGAGGTCATCGGGTATCCGTTGACCCTCCACACATGTAGCGCCCACAAGTCGGGTCGCGGGTGCCAAATCGCGCCTCTGGCCTGAGAGAGGAGATCCCTTCTCACAGGAATCGGCCATGGAGCTGTGCTCGTGAGCTGCATCAGTTCTGAGAACCAGGCATGGTTTTTCCAGAACGGCGCCACCAGGAGCACAGGGCACTTGCACCCCCTCACTCGCTGGATTACCTGAGGTAACAGTGCGATCGGGGGAAAAGCATACAGAGGGCGGCTGGGCCAGTCGTGGGCCAGCGCGTCCTTGCTCTTCGTGAAGAATACTGGACAGTGCGCGTTCTCTGTTGATGCAAAGAGATCGACGCTCGCTCTGCCGAAAGTATCCCACAGTAACTGGACTGTTTGTGGGTGTAGAGACCACTCCCCTGGAGGAACGTTGCCTCTGGACAACCTGTCTGGTCCCACATTTTGGAGTCCCGGCACGTGTGTCGCCGTAAGGGAGCGCAGATTGTGATGGGACCACACCAGGAGGTTTTCTGCCAGCGCATGCAGGCGCCGCGATCTGATACCGCCCTGGTGATTTATGTAAGACACCACTGCCATATTGTCCGTACGGACTAGAACGTCGTGGCCCTTTAAAAAGGGGAGAAAGCGTTCTAAGGCGTTCACCACTGCTATCATCTCCAGACAGTTTATGTGTAGATGCCTCTCCCGAGCCATCCAGTGGCCGAAAACCGGCCTGCCCTCGTAGAGGGCGCCCCAACCTGAGTTGGAGGCATCTGTCGAGATAACTTTTCGTGACGATGTCGTTCCCAGAACGACACCTGATTGGTACCAGTCTGACGCCTTCCATGGCCCCAGTGCTGTAACGCATGCCTGGATCACCCTGAGGCGGAGACGGCCAGAAGTCCAAGCTCGTCGCGGGACTCGTGATTTCAGCCAGTACTGAAGGGGGCGCATACGTAGCAGGCCCAACTGAAGTACTGCCGAGGCTGAGGCCATAAGACCTAGCATCCTCTGAAGTGACACGCGTCTTCATCCGCGTCGTTCCCCTCAGAGAGCTGATGCACGGCAGGGGCCTCAGGCTGACCGGTCGTGATCGAGGCGGGGGAGTCGGAGGGCGATGCACACGGGGAACGCACCGGCGTGCAATCGTCCGGGGTGAGGAATTCAGGCATCCTCTGCGAATGGCGCTTTTTATGGTGCGGCCCAGCGGAGAGGGGCTGAGGTGCAGAGTCCACGTCGAAGACGGCGAGTCGAGCCCGCAGGGTCGACATCGGCATCGCGCCGCATTCCGGGCAGCCGCCCTGGGAGAGCGCATGGTCAGCGTGGCTTCGTCCCAGGCAGGAAACGCACAGTATGTGGCGGTCCCCGACGCTGAGAGGGGCTCGACAAGAGCCGCAGTTAGAAAAGCGAGGCATTTGCAACAACGCCTCGCGCTCTTTTAGAGGGATAAAAGAAGGTTAATGGAATGTAAGGATATAAGCGCCGGATAGCGCAGCAGGAACGGCGATGAAGCGGCAAGGCGGCTTCCGACTGCAGTGCAGAGGGCTCGTCCCGCTGAGTTGCTTCTTCGACGGCGCAGGCTTCTCCGGAGAATCAGCGTAGTGAAGAGGACACTTCGCTGAAGAGATGAAAAATCAAAGAACACCCTATCTGGACTTGGCTTATATACAGATAAGCCACGCCTATTCTGGCGGGCTGTGACGCGCTAGGGCGCCCGCGCCCTCATTGGTGCTGACGTCACTAACAGTCCATCGATAGGCTGCAGCATGTTCCGCAGAAGCAGCCAATGGGCGCGCTAGCTGCCCTGTCTAGGTCTGCTCTGCGTAGCAATGCGTTTTAAATAGGTTAAAATTATAGGATAATTTTTGGCTTCAGTATTCTCGAGAAAAGGGATTTTCCCGTAGCGTAAGCTAGCTTACGCAACACGAGAGTACTCTCGTAAGAGAACACACATCTAAATGTGAGAGCACGTCACGTGATGCATCTGAACGAATCACGTTGTCAGAAATTAACATCAGCCAATGAGATTTCGGTTTTAGAGTTAAATGCCCATTGTACTTTCACGATTGGTTGCTGATTAAAAGGAAATGACCATATTTGGATCCGACAACAATGTACAGGAGAGAGAGAGCTTTCCAACAGTGTGTGTGATGACAGGGTGTAGACAGCGATCGTGGAGCAGCATGTTGATTTAGAACGACAACTTTTGTTGAATTTAGGAGAAATCTACAGACGCAAATAGACAAAGTGTAGTAAAATAAAGACCTAAATGTGTATTTTGGAATTTGTTTTTCACCACAAGTCTGAAAGAAGATATGTTATTGAAGACAAATAGCCCAAAATCTCAAAATTGACCAGTGAAAAAAAAAAAAAACATGTGTTTGCCTGCCGTGTCTCGCCTTAATAAAATCACATCATTAACGCATAGCACAAGCATATTGATTACTTAACATTTAAATAGTCTGGTTCAGTGTTTGGTGTATAAGCTAGTTCCTCTGAGATCCTCCACCTCCCTGCTATGGGATTTATGTATGTGTGTTTATGTAGCAACATCATTCCTAGCATGCTCACAGTAGTGTGTCTGTGTGTCTTATAATCAGCAGCAGCGTAGCAGATCTAGACCACCAAGACCAAATACATGAATAACATGCTAAAACTATCCAGAGTTGTCATGATTTGAATATACATATATGTGTGTGTTTGTGTGTGTGAAAGAATTAAACCCTCAATATTTAAGAGACAATCAACAATTATCAACTAAACAAACTATTCAATTCATGCTAATATTATTTCAAGTGTTGAAATGATATAAAACAGTTAACTTCAATGTTTATTTTTGCAAACATTTCTTTAATTCTGTACAAAGAAAGCAATATTTGTACAGTGTTGGGACGCCACTACGCTAAACCAGTTGTGAACCTCTACTTAGTAGTAGTTATCCACATGGATTATTTTTATTAAGTTGCTGGTCTTTTTTTGAACTTCTATTTGTTAGCAACTTTCTAGGTCACTGCAATGAAACGTCAAGTCACATTCCTCAGCATTTAACCTTCTTCACACAACGTCACAAGCCTCCAAATGTCCTTAAATCGATAAACAAGTCTAGATGCTCCTGATGGAAATTTTACATGACTTTTGCAGTGACCTGGATGAGTGAGAACTAGTAATGTAACATTACCTCAGAGAGACACTGATCCGAACACAGCAGCAATACCCAGCTGATGTGCATCGCATTTAATCATTAATTTAGGATCCTGACCCTTCCACACCCCAATGTTTTTCAAATAGCACTTCCAGTTGTTACAGAATTGTTTAAAGATTTTTTTTGGATTAAATAAGAAATTATGATGTTTTAAAGAAGACCTAGTATGCTTTATTACATTTTCAACTTTAGTTAGTGTTTAATTAGTGTGTAATGTTGCTGTTTTAAGCAAGAAACATGTCTGGAATTTTACAAAGCACACAGTCTCTTCATATAGAGAGATATTCTCTATATGATCAGTATCACTGTTTCTGAACTCCCTGAAACGCCTCCATTGTAGTCTTGAGTTTTCTTTCGGGAACGAACACGTCACAATATTCCTCATTCCAAAGGGGCCTGGCTGATTGAAATTTGAAATTTGTGGTTATGGTAAGGGACGGGACATTTCCGCAAATACACTTTAAAAGGTTGACCCATCACAACACGTAGGTCCAGCCAACCATTTAGAGCACAGTGTGCTTTTTGGAAGGAGGGGCTTCATAGAGACAGGAAATGAAAGCTTTAGCATAAATTCTGCCGGGAAGACTCAATTGTTACGTCACTCTTTACCTTCACATCTATCCAATCGTGTTCTAATACTTGTAGTATAAAAGATCGGTACTTACACATGTCTGAGTTCACAGATGCTGACGCTTCCCTTCCCCTCCATCCTCCCCTCAACCACCATTAGGATGGTCCCTTCCCCTCCATCCTCCCCTCCACCACCATTAGGATGGTCCCTTCCCCTCCATCCTCCCCTCCACCACCAGGATGGTCCCTTCCCCTCCATCCTCCCCTCCACCACCATTAGGATGGTCCCTTCCCCTCCATCCTCCCCTCCACCACCATTAGGATGGTCCCTTCCCCTCCATCCTCCCCTCCACCACCATTAGGATGGTCCCTTCCCCTTCATCCTCCCCTCCACCACCAGGATGGTTCCTTCCCCTCCATTCTCTCCTCCATCCTCCCCTCCACCACCAGGATGGTCCCTTCCCCTCCATCCTCCCCTCCACCACCAGGATGGTCTCTGCCCCTCCATCCTCCCCTCCACCACCAGGATGGTCCCTTCCCCTCCATCCTCCCCTCCACCACCAGGATGGTCCCTTCCCCTCCATCCTCCCCTCCACCACCAGGATGGTCCCTTCCCCTCCATCCTCCCCTCCACCACCAGGATGGTCCCTTCCCCTCCATCCTCCCCTCCACCACCAGGATGGTCCCTTCCCCTCCATCCTCCCCTCCACCACCAGGATGGTTCCTTCCCCTCCATTCTCCCCTCCACCACCAGGATGGTCCCTTCCCCTCCATTCTCCCCTCCACCACCAGGATGGTCCCTTCCCCTCCATCCTCTCCTCCACCACCAATATAATTTTGCTTGCTGGGCTGTTAATAAATGGTTCATTTTTACAGTATTATTCTCCCGAGTCTTTCTGGTAGAACTAAACAGGGGTGCGTTTCTCAAAAGCATCTTGAGCTAAGTAGATCATAGGAAAAATTGGTGGAAATGGTCTCCACAATCATCTTGCCTCACAATGGTTTTGGCAAACACTGAGCGTTACTGACTGACAGACTGGGAAGAGTGGTTCTGCAACAAGCATGAAAAGCTATTCAAGTAGACCCCAAAAACAAAATCAAGACGTTGTATGGCCAGACAGTATGGCCTCTCTTAAAGATGACTGGACAAACTTTTACAAAAACCTTTTTATATAACTGCATTATATATCATATTGACAGATTAATTAAGAGTGTATTAATTCACATTACTTTTCAATGGCTGGAATAATTTCCATTTGTCATAATAATGTAAATATATTTTAATTAGCATTATTTCGACTCTATTATGTGAACAGAACTGTATATTAAATCAACATATCATGTAATGAATTTGATCATGTGTGTCATGTATTTCTATAAGATTCAACAGTCTCAGCACAGGGACACAGTGTTTTAAACATGAATCACTGCCTCCACCCTGTGGCCACTGTTTGTTAAAACCTGCACAAGTACAGATCCTGTGTATAACACTTTCAGATAATAATTCAGATAATATGACCCATATTACAAATAAGTTCTGCTGCAAACCAGACAATTCAAAGTTTAAAACCAATGCATTGTTATTACAAAAACCTAATTTAATTTAATAAAAAAATAAAATAATTTTTTTTTAAAAAACGATATGTTTCCCTATAAATTACATTTGATCCATCCACCATCATATACTGTACATATTAGATGCCCTGCGTTAAAATGTGTGTGATTGTCAAACTCTGGGAATACATGCTATACAAAACCTGTAAAAATAAGCATCATCTATTTTGGAGCAGTGATTCATGAAGTAATGAATATTCCCTGTGGAGAAGGATTGTTAAAAGCAATCAAAAACAGCAGCATAAACACCCTGCATAAAGAAGACACGGTGAGTCCACAGACTTTTCCATGAACCTGAAAAGTGAAAATTGCAAGGAAACACAAAGTTGTATAGAATCCACTGTGGATCCAATTTGTTTGCACCTTAGGAGAAATATAAAACATCCACGTATAACATATCCAAATTGCCAGCAATCCTCCTGCTGTCCCATATTTTCATTGTAGAAAGTTTACTTCCCTATAGTTGTACAGGTCACCTAAGCTAAATCAGTCTCTGCGCCAAATGAAACTTGTCCAATCTTTCACCTTCAATGTTTCCTTTTGATCCAAGCAAATTGGATCAAAATCCAATTTAAAATCCAAGATGGCTTCCAAACAGTTGTCCAACTTCCCACAAGGGCCTTATGTAGTTCACATGTTTCCAGCCATCTTGAGTCATATTAGAAAGGGCATTGCAAGCTTTACAGGTTGGAATGGACAAGGGAAAAGGACTGATTAAAATCAATGCTGTGATTTTTCTAGCATCCACCATTTTTATTCAGCTTCATTCAACAGTTTGTGAGTAAAATGCATGGCATGTGACTGTGTTTTATGTTACAATGGAATTACTATGAACATGAGTTACATAATAGACAGACAGTATAATATTAAACAGACAGTACTATTAATTACTTTAATTTAAATAAATGTGTTACATTGCACATTCGTATTATTAACACATTTACATGAATATGGTCATTTATATTTGAATCATCATAACCAAAGTCCCAAAATCTGTAGCATTTTCTGTGTTTGTGTTCTGTGTTGTTGTTGGTTGTTGTTGGTTGTGGTTGTTGTTGTTGTTGTTGTTGTTGTTGTTGTTGTTATTGTTATTGTTATTGTTATTGTTATTGTTGTTGTTGTTGTTGTTGTTGTTGTTGTTGTTGTAGGGCATTTCAAATTAAGGAATTTGGTGAAGTGAAGTCTATAGGGACCTTGTGAATTTAAACACAGGTTTTGGTTATGAAACTATAACCCCTGGGCATTTCTTTGATTAAATATTTTTGGGGCTGTCAGTAGATTAAAATAATAAATCATATGTTATGATAGTTAGTTTGTTTGTTTTTAAGTAGCTCTCTTGTTTAACTGCAATGATACCCAAATGTTTCCTACCAAAGACAGCAGATGTTGTTTTGTTACATTTCCAGTATCGATTTGATGTAGCCATTAAGCATTTCTCCATTTACTGGTAAATAAGATTCTAAATGTTGTGTGTTTATTAAACAAAGGGCCTATTAGGGCCCACAGTGTTTATGCTCTTGTTGTAACAAGTCAGTATGGAAATTCACTTGTGTGTGTGTGTGTGTGTGTTGGTACTAAAGTATGTAAATCATATTTATTGACAGATGGAGAGTGGATTTCTAGTTCCCAACAACACGCTTGGCAGGTGACTTGACAGAAAGAGTCAATTTTTGTTTCGGTTTGTTTCTTTGTTTGCTTCGGTTTGTTATTCTGGAGTTGTTCATGTTTTTTTATTGTGCTGAAGAGTGAAGCTTGTGGTTAGGGATGACTGATGACTGTGGTGCTAATGTTGGTGTAGTGATCAATCAATTCTTATCTGCTCATCCAATACATCACATTTAGTAAAAACAGTTACAATTAGCATGTTAACTTAAATTACTTGTTATCTGAAAGATTTAGATGAGTTTAATTGTTTTAATTAAGTTCACTACACAGGGACTTTGAAGGGAAATTAAGTTTGATCAACAAAACATTGTGGACTTGCTCTAGTGTTGTTGTGCGGGTACAAAATTAATTTTGTGGAAAAGGTTTCTCAATTTAATTAAGTTCATTTAAGGTTTTTTTTTATGATCGCTGAAGACCTTGGTTAGATGGTTGTAATAGAGTTGTGCAGGGATTATGTCAAAACCCAGAAGATTAATTCACCACTGATTCCCTTGAAATTTTCCTATGGGTTTCTATAATGGGGCTTTTTGATTTATGAGTAAAATTAGGTCTGTGGTAAACATAACTTGACGATACTTGAACGTTTTGTTCTACAACGTAAACTACATGTGCACCCTAAACGTTCTTATCTAGTTACTTATAAAACATTTAACAAAAAAAGTATTTTTAATAAATAAAAAAAAAGAGCTTAAAAATTTGCTTTTTCGATATGGGTGTGTAATTTACGTTGACGTTGTAGAGCAAACATGTTCAAATATCATTTTACTGAAATGTAAAACACAAAACAATTGGGATTTTACACACTGTGTGTGTGTGTGTGTTCATACTAATAATCTTAATGTGTCTCTCTTGGGTTTTAGGTTATATCATCAGCAATCATCAATGATTAAGTTTAAAATTAATTTGTAACGTACAAAAAAACAACAACACTTTTAGCGGTTTTAAACTTTCACTTGTCTTCGATTTCTAAAGTAGAGAACTGCAATAGAACAGATGTTATTTCCTCATCCATTTAACCAGACGGGCCACAATACAGCTCAAAAGAAAGTGGTTTCCTCAAAGGTGTTGTAGAGACACACGAGCCCAAAATAAAGGCCCAAACTAATAAACAACCCACAGAAGAGGTGAGACATCACAGGAGGAAAATCATGTTATCATACACAGAGAGAGAGAAATAAAACGATAAAAAATGGGTTTATCACTCCAAGGACAGCCAGCCACTACATGTCTTCAGACCAGTCTCAAACCACAACCTCTTCTTTCAAAATGAACTAAAACTCATAGAATCGACTTCTTCACGCTACCAAAAGCAATACTGTATTCTCTACCTAAAGGCTATAACTGTAGTGAAGCCCTCGCATCAACCACAAACATTTTGTTCAGTTTAAATGAAATCTTTTTACTATGCATCCATTTTTGCATGCTTTGTATTGGACTGGATAGGTGAAGCACATGTTCAAATTTAGTGTTACTGCAAGTGTTTTTCAGCAAGATGAGAAAAGGGGAAACCGTATGATTATTGTCAGAGACTATTTATACAGAGACATGCCACTTCCTTACTCCTCAATACAACTATATAGGGAAAACCCGTAATGGCAAAGATGACGGTTGTATGCACATGCCCCGCCCCTCCTTCTGGAAAGCCAATCGTCTGCTTTTTAACAGTACAGCCGGGAAACATTTAAGCCAATCGTCTGGTCCCACTGATGCATGCGCACGGTTGACGTTTGCGACAGCGGAGACGAGAACCCTTGCAAAGGTATAACCTGTGGGGAAAAAGGCGTTTTAAACCTTATTTTGGGGCAAAGTCATCAAACTTTTTCAGCGATTTTTATCATATTTTACTGCTGTTTCTATACATGACTTTTTTATGTCCCGGTGACCAGTGAATGTGCAGTTCTGACTCTCTGCCCATTCATTTAGATAGGAGCCTGGTCTTGTTAGTCCAAAATAGCTGCCCGGAGGCGTTGCCAAGATGGCGGCCGAGTGGCATGACTTGCCTAAAAGGACTTTGTTATTGTTCAGTTAATAGACGTGTGAAGAGTTTCTGTTTACGTTGATATACAGTATTATAATTGTGAAGCTTCTAAAAACACTGGGTTAAAAACAATCCTACATATAGGACGGAACACATGTTGGGCTAATTTTACCCAGCAAATTGGGTTGTTTATTATTACAAATTTTACTGTATAGCATATACCGTTTTAAATACGTAGGCTATGGATATTACATTTAAACTAGTTTACCAAACATTATAAGTAAAAAAATAAACATTTAGAAGTAATTGAACCTGTCTCTGTTATGCCGTTTCCACCGTATCGGCGCTGGTTCTCGTGCCGGAGATGGACTCGCATTCGGCGGGGGAGCTGCTAACTTCAGACCCCGACTCATAGCCGAAATATCCTGTGACTGATTCATAACCTGCCCATAAACAAACAGTTAACAGCTACGGGGATACATTTAACATACACAGTATTTAGATTTAGATCTTTACGAATAAAATTGTTTATTTTATGCAAGGCATCAGGCGTTTACTTGAAAAAAACGATGCGACACTCGTATAGGTGACTCACATCGCATCCCTGTCACATCCTTTGTTGCTTTTCTTAAAATGAATCGATATATAGACCAGAAACGATTTTATAGATACAGTAATGTGTACTCAAAATTGCACCAATTCGATGGCTCTGAGAACTGAAGAGCTGAAATGAAACTTTCCTGAAAAGGATGCAAAACAAATCCCAAATTGTAACATCCTACAAATGCTGTTTTATCCTCTTCTCCAGCAGCAGCTCATAGTGTCAGAGCTATATGAGGTGCTAGAGGTCATCCAAAGAGTAATATAAGTTGTTATGCTGCGTTACACTGTGGTCCAGCATTAGCAGGGTCCCTCTGGGGCAATGGGAGCTGGTGGAGAGCGTCTCTGGGGCCGAACGGAGGCAGAAACGGGTCATAGACAGAGGTCTTGATGTTCTACAGAATACGTGATGAATCATTCGTCTAGAGGCTGTTAACATACTTGAATGTTCTCGTATGTGTGCTCTTCTCCAGTGTTAAGCTGTCAGTCGATTCAGTTTTGCTCAATATTTTATCAAGGAAAAATGCTTCCCATATCCTTGTTGCTGATTTGAAATAAGTTATTAATGTGAGTTCGGCAAGCAGTTTTTGAGATATCAGGATTCCCCCATTATAGGGAAGGTAAGACTTGGATGCCCGAAATGACTGCAAATATGGCTGTCGACTAAACATGCTTTCCTTAAAGGGACTTTGGTAAAACTAACCTAAGTAAAAGAAATTGCTGCCCACATTACATTAAATAAGGGATTAGTGAATATAAGCCTTTGTGTCCAGGACAATGTGTTGTGTGTGGTGAATTATTGGGTGTTGAGACTGAGTGCATCAACATTCAAGTGATATTTAGAAATCAAACACTCAATGCAGACAAACCTAATGAAGTATTCAACCTAATGTTTGTTTCTTGCATTACGCTGGTAAATCACAATTCAGCTGTTTAGGCTTTTATAAAATTGTAAATTTTCCAATTCAACTCCTGTCATGTAAATAACTACATGTTGTCGTGCCTATAGCGTAGTTCAATGCAGGATATCAACACCTAGTCCCTTTGGCCCTTAATTCTGAACTCAAACATTTCTTGTTTATCACTCTAATATCTTCACTAACTTTTTTTTTTTCCTTTATGAATAATTTATAATCACTTCTGGGACCTGTACAGGACGGAGCGCAGCCACATGTTCGGTATCTATCATTTGCACCTTGGTTTCAGGGCAGTTTAAATCTATTTTATTCCTATCACAGAGATTAGCTAACCTCCACTCTGATCATTAATTTCACATTTAGCTGTAGCAGCAGCACGAAATGGACTCCCTAAACATCTAATCAAATCTCGGGAATAAGTCCTACGATGCTTTCACCAAAAGCATCAGTGCCGGCCTCTCCCGCGTACGATAAGCTCAAAGCGTTTATTTGATAACAGCAACGACTCATGCATACCATCTAAAAGCAATTCTGCAGCGATTACACACACGCCGTGGGGGGGGGGGTCGATGAGCCTTGGAGTCGTTTCCCAGCTCAAGCGTTTCTGAACATGACACGTTTACTTTATCAATATCTATTTCATGCATTATGGATTCTGATTTTGGGAACTTTAAAAGCTGATAATGATATACACAAATTGCAATGCTTCGGGTATATAATCATGCTCTGGGCCGGGTTTCCCGATAACGATGTAGGCTATCTTAGCTCTTAAGAGCGCTCTCTACGTGCAAGGTTACGAACGCTCGCTGCAATTCAATGCGCGTTTCCCAAAAATGCACTTAACATGAACCCACGAGAACTCATTCTACGTGCTACTTAAGCGTCACTGTCCATTCACAAAGTGCTGAAACATAACCTTATATGGGTGGATTATAAATCAAGACAAGTCTATATAAAGCACCTATACAGCCGGAGGCCCTGACAAAATGGCTGAACAAAATGTCCTTTTAGAGGAGATAGAGCGAAACAAAGATTTTATTTTTAACAGATTTAAAGGACACCATACAAATAAGGAAAAACAAAACATCTGGAAGGACATTGCAAACTAACTGCAACCAGAGGTGTTCACAGATCAGGGAAGGAGGTCCGGAAGAAATGCCCAATAAATGGCTGGTTTCATTGACAGATTTTTTGGAATTCATTCCTATTTTGCCCAGTCTTTAAAGCATATTTCCCACATTACTTCTTTCATGATTTTTTTGTTCATTCATTTAATTTAGATGTGTATTTCAATTTTTTTTCTTCCCTTTTTAATTAATTCATTTATAAATTCATTTAAACAAAACAAGAGTACAATAAAGTGTACAATAAAGTACAATCCAAACCTTATACTATCCTCACGTTGCAGTGTAATCTGTTAAATCTCAATAAAAAGTGTAATCTGCCGGTTGTCCTGCAGGAGACCTCATAACTCTGTCTTCTTACGATACACTTGGGGATTAACGATTACTCCAGAGCACTCGTAGTTCTACGAAGATTTTCAAGTGCTACTTAAGTTACGATGCTTTTGGGAAACAGACCACAATATTAAGATCAGTCGGACGATCGTTTTTATGAACTTCTTAGGCTTACGATGCTTTTGGGAAACCCAGCCCTGATGCATACTTTTTTTTTTTTTTTTTGCAATATCAACCTTGTTTAACAGGTGAATCTAATGAATGGTGTCAAAAAAATGCCTGGGTCATATTTCACCTCACAACCAATAGGATGGAAAATATAGTTTGCACTAAGTGAAAAAATAAATCCTATTTTTAGGTTTTGATTGATTGATTGCAAAGTTCAATTGTAATAAAAATAATATACAGAATAATTTGTTGTACCTCCCTTATGATTATTAATATTAAAGTAATGATAATTTAATAAAGGACCATTTATAAAATTAAATAAAAAAGAAATATCTTATTGTCACGATCATCTGCCACCTTCAGCACTACATTACCCAGAATTCATCCTGGTCCAGCACCTGCACGCATTCTTCAACCACCAGCAGCTGTCTTTATCAGCCCAGCACCAGATATATGTTCTTGTGTTTCATTTTCTGTTTATCGGGTATTGTCGATGTATCGGTTGTGTTTATACCAGGCCCTCCGGGACCGCGGGGCAGAGAGCTCGTGGCCGGGAAAGGGAGCTCCAAGCCGGGAGCTTGGAGCCCGCCGTCCGGGCCGGGGGATGCAACCACTCACCGGCGCCTGCACTTTGCGAGACGGTTACCCGCTGAAAACGGCTTAAAGCGGCCTTAACAAAGCCGAGTTGGGCCTCCGTACTCTGGGCCTGGGGGGGACCCCTAGGAGACCCCCCTTGTGCCCAGAGTACGGAGCCCCGACTCGGCTTCGTCACTGAGATGCACCGGTTCGAACCTACACAGTCACTATCTGGATTACCTGTGGATTATTAAAGACTGTTTTCAACTTGCATCTTCTTCGTCGTACGTGTGATTACAACTACTGAGTTGTGACTCTTAAATGCTGACCATATATTTGCATTTAAAACCAGTAACATTGTATTAAAATAACTTGTCTTTTATTTCAATATATTATAAAATGTAGTTTATTCCTGTGATAAAAGCTGAATTTGCAGCATCATTACTCCAGTCTTCACTCTCTTAGCTATATCTACTTTTTTTTATTTTTTTATTTGTGGCTCAAAAAACTGTGCTGCTTATAATAATCACAATTTTTAGTATTATTTGATAAATACAATAAATACAAATAAATCTTTTATGAAATTATACATTTATTTTGTGTCACTTTTTATCAATTTAATGTATCCTTGCTTATATTTTTTTAATCTTATTTTGATTTGGTTAATTTTATTATGCAAGTAACACAAAAAAAAGTTAAATTTTACTAAAGTCAATTATAAGTTAAGTGTAGAAGTGACTTAAAGGGACACTCCACCCATTTGCATTAAGCTTTCCATTGAAACCTAGTCATACTATTGAATGGTCGTGCAACACTCTTTCAGTTTCCCCTGAGACGAGAGAAATCCGCTATTTACCTTTTTTCACTTCCTCCTACAATGACACAAAAATCATCATTTTACGTCATTGTAGGAGGAAGTGTAAGAGTGGGGGATTTCTGTAAAGACTACAAGCACTAGTTCCCACCCTTTCAAAACCGCCCATAGGGGGTTGGACCTAATGCGCTAACGGACCTATCACAGATCAGTGCCAGTGCGTTTGATTTCACCGGGAGAAACTTTTTGAAAATATGGACGAAGGTCGAGCAAAACATACAAGATATTTCGTTTGTAAACAGACAGATCATAGGAGATGTGTTGCTTTACAGCAGACGACTTTGTCAATGTGTGTTCTCAGTAGCCACTAGCTGCTAATAGAGTCGAGTCAGAAAGAACCTTACCTCCAGGCAAATGCGTTTAGCGCTGCTAGCACTGCTAGTTCCAGACCTGGCTGTTCGTCGTCATCATCTGGCAAGGTAAATATCGACGGAATTGCGATTTTCACAAGCACGGTTGGGTTTGAAATTTTCTGGACTGAAATGTAGACTGCACACGTCAGATGTTTTAGTGCTTCAATGGCTGTGTCCTCTCTGAACTTCGGGTTACTGATAGCCCGTAGCCACTTTTTGCACAAGTCCAAATCTGCATAGCTGCCAACTTTTGAGTATAGCTTGGAGTGATGATGAACAGGATGCTATCTGGACACGCACGTCTCTATGCCATGCGCGTGTGCGCGCTACGCGGCTCGCTCTAGAATACAAGGAGATTTGAACTAATTTGCGGTATAACTAGTCGACCACGAGTGGCTCAACAGGGAGATCTAGATAAACTCGTCTTTCAGGCATTTGACTGACTTGTTTGACAATTTCCCGCTCCTCCGTGAGAGATTCGAGACCGGTGCGTCTCACAGGTGTTGCTCATCAGTAATCACACCACCGTCCTCGCGCCATTCTCCCGCGGCCCTCACTCGTTCTGCTCGCCACAGTAAACTTGATGAATGGCGACTGTAGAACGCAAAAGCCGAATCCCGGACATTATGGGCGATCTTGAAAACCCGGGCACACTCATCACCTAGTAGCCTAGCCTTGTTAAACATGTTGAACCTCCGCGCTCTGTTACCGGTAGGCGTGGCCTCCTAGGGCAGCGAAGCAAATGCATTCTGGGAGTTATTGTCTTTCATCCACATAAGCCAAAAATACATTTTCTGGCTTTTCTCAGTCTAGAAAGCTCCAAATTCAAAAATAATTTCACATTTCTTCTACATAAATGACCCATTTTAAATACACATTCATCTTCCCAGAGGTGGAGTGCCCCTTTAAGGAACTTGCTTAATCATATCAAGGTCCTTATTTATAACCACTAATCAGACTTTACAGTGTTTAGGCATTCAAACTCATGATGCATTACCCTGAATTGTAAATTAATCTCATAATGTTCTTAACAATTTGCCTTTTATGTGTCTTTTTGTCTTTCAGAGGTCAAGCCTTAATTAGCGCAATTATAAATAATTCCCTGCAACGCATGCATTTCTTTGAGACATCTTAAGAAATGTGCTGCTGGTTGAACACACACACTTGAAAGAACACTTCATGCACAGATATGAACACAGCTTGTCTCAGCAGTTCAGTGATTATGCATCTGTTCTGTGTTTGGTGGGATTACACTCAAACTAATTTAGCAAGAATCGCTGTTGATGCGCTTCTGATGCTACCTGGAGTATTCTCATGCTTCACCGACTCTGGGTTTCCATGAAAGAATCAAACCGTAATTGGAAAATGTGTTTTCAATAGCAGAGGGTGCTGATGGTTAGATGGATGGATGGAGGGTGTATAGATAGATAGATCATTTTTATTTATTTGTATGTGTTGTTCAGCAATAAACTTGTCAAATGAAATGACTAAAAATACAAATTTTCTACCATAAATGGCATTGTTTCCCGAGAATGACCCAGATAGATTTAGATCTTTTAAATGCTATTTTTATAGGCTGTATTTTTATATGGCTATATGTCTTTGTCTCTGTGACAAGCCAAAGAAGCTGCAAACATCAGAACTGTGGCCTTGCGCTTTACAAAGCTGAGGCGTTTAATGTGTGTGTGTGTTTGAGACATGTTCCTGTTTCTCGTTCCCCTCCTCCTAAACTGTCTCAAGTATCACTGCCAATACAAAGTGGCAAAAAGGCCAAAAACAAGAAGAGTGTCCAACAAAAGTGTGATGGATCAGGAATCCACTTCCTCGGGTCTGGTCCTGGCCCAGAGAGCATTATGGAGCTCTGTGAATGAGCCATCAAGCTCAAAGGATTCACGTTTCTGATTTACAGCTATAAAAGAGCGATACATCTAAAGAAACTCTGCTTACTCAGCTTATCCACTGCCAACAGCCGGCCAAGATGTTACATTTAGCACCGTGAGGAAGATCGAGTAGTGTTAATGCCTGAAGGATTTTGGCTGAAAGAGAACAGCAGGAGGAAAGCAGGGCAGAGGAAGCCATAAAGTCTCGAAAAAGATGTTGCGTTAAACAAAATCTATTTTTGTGCCTAGCTTATATGCCTGTGTTTGAAAGTGTAACGCCATTATATCTGACAAGACAATCTGTGACTTAGAATTCAATGGCACTGGAAATAGCAGACTAAAGATGGTTTAAAAAACACCTCAGCAGTTATCCTGGAGATAGTCCCACCATTGGTCATATTCATGTAAAGGAAAATGGCAATTGTTTTCTGTAATGGCTTCCTCAAATCTGATTGATTGGCTTGTATTAAAACTAGGTTTGTGATGGAGGAGGTTAGTGCCACAACACACACAAACATAAATAATATAATATTGCATAAATAAAATCGTATGCAGTATTTATGTTTGTTTATATTTAATATTTACAATTTTTTAAAATTATAATAAAGTTAATGTTTTTACATTTTCTAGATTCTCTACAATTCATCCATTTACTCACTCGTTCATTCATTCGTTCGTTCGTTCACTCTTTCATTCATTTATTCACTGGTACTATTAACATTATATTATTGAAATATATTAGCATCACTGTAATGTTACATATGGTTAGGCTACGTATTATTATTGTCATTATTATTTAGTCATATAACTCACAATATCATAGTGCACAAGTCATGGAATTGTATGGTACTTTTGCATCCTTTTTGAATTTTGAAACTCTCTTTTGAAAATTCTTCATTTTCAGCTTTAGGGTTCTGGGAAAAGAAAGTCAATAATGTTTTTAAAACAACATTACGGTGAGAAAATGAACTAATCATTTTCCCAGTGTCTTAATGAAACCATCACCCATCTCCTCCACTCCAGCCCTGTATCTCCATTTCAATCATTTCCGTCTGCTCTCCAACCATTTTTTCCTCTCCCACCCTTTCCTTAACCTCTGCATCCTCTTTGTGGTAGTCCTCACTGCCTCTCTCCAGCCAAAGAGATAGTGATAGTGCACAGAAACGGCTGCCTAGTCAAATCTGCAAGAGCTCTTATCTGCAATCGAGAGCACCGGTTGGACTGGCCCGAGCTCTGGCGCATTGGTACAAACTATTGTGTCACCCTGAACGGTGCCAAAAGCTTGTGCCAAGCTTAGAAACCCGTGCACGTTTGGAGCACACAACAGAGTGGTGTGAGGCTGCCAAGCTTGCAAATGAATAGCATTAAGCAGGGCGGAAGGATGCAGTAGAGGTGGAGAAAGACGTTGAGATGTATGTTTAATTGCAAAGGAGAATTGGACGGCCATGATTGAGGGTTCAAAGGGGAAAGAGCCATAGAAATGTGACGTGATCGGCATGTCGAGGAAAGCGAGGTCAGGTAGGAGCAAGTTCACACAAGGATAATGTTGTTTGGGATGAACGAAAGAAAACGAATACCCTTCAAAAGAGGATGACAGCCATTATGTTACGGACAATTGGCCTATCATGATTTCTGTAGACCTGTTTATTCTGAAATGTTTCAATGACCTTTACAAAAAAAATGGAAGATCATCTGTCTTCTGAATCAAAAACTGCCATGCAGAAAAAAGAAGTTGGAGAGGAGTAAAATCCCATTAACTCTTTCCCCGCCATTGACTGGATTTTTGGTAAGGGGCGCTGGTACGCATCTTCTGAAAGAGATCAGAACCAAAACCTTGTCTCCAAAAACAAGCGAAATAATCATGTGATCATCAAACATTAAACAGCACATACATCAAAACTGCCTAATGTTACAGAATGAAATGTCGACCCAGGACGAGTTATAGGGCTGTGAAGCTTTGGGGGTGTTGATGGACTCAATGTTTTGATCATCATTCTGAATCTGATCTGGATCTTTGACAAAAACACAATTTTCTCAAAATTATGCCTTTTTAATGAAACTTCAAGAGCGGATAAAAAAGAAGGCATGAAGCTTGAATAATATATGTATGTATGTACACTCTATGTACAAGTTGTACACTCTATGTATGTACACTCTATGTACAAGTTGCTGTTTGGATAAAAATAGACTCTTTGATGATCATTATTGCAGTGATTATTATGTTTCTAGAATGTTATGCAACAGTTATTTTAACCCTCATTGATGCAGTGTGTAGCTTTTCATTTCTTGAACAACCATGTAGGAAGACACACCATGACCATATTCCAGGAGGACAATGGCAAGATTCACCAGGCTCAAATTATTAAAGAATGGTTGGGAAGGAGCATGAAGAATCATTTTCACACATGAATCGGCTCCTCTGAGTCCAGATCTGAAATGTATTGAAAGTCTTTGGGATGTGCTGGAGGAGACTTTACAGAGTGCTGGACTCTTGCATTGACAACACAAGATCTTGACCAAAAATGTATTCACCTCTTGATGAAAATAACATCACAACATTTATTTCCATCAAGAGGTCCAATCAATCATACACTCTTAAACATTAAACATGTGCATATTAGTGTGACATCTGCTGTGTGGCGTTAAAAAAAAACTTTATATTTGTAAAATATACAAATATAATATATACTTTATATTTTATAAAAAGAAATTATATTTTGACAAACACTGAATTGGAAACATTAAATTTGACTGTAATATTCAAGGCTTTCTGTTTGTGTTAATGCATTAATTTATTGTTAGGATGTAATATAAAAATGATGGATTAAACTATATTTGTAATGGAGAGATTGAATGAACTTAATTAGATGGAAATGAGATAAGAAATGAATCAGTTTGAAAAGTTTGTGCTTGACAGACAGTCCTGTTCTGTAATGTGCTTAAAGAGTGAGATTACGATACAGATTTCAGAAAGTGTAGAAATAAAAAGAGAAGAAAGGAGGGAGATGGAGAAACAACAGAACAAGGTCTTGGCTATGCACTTCTCTCACTGTAGTCTGTGTGGGTACGACTGGAGAGAATCTCAATGTGTTCGCGGTGCGTGGGTGTATCTTGCATGCTAAACAGGACTGGGAGCGAAAGCTAGGTTTACAAAATGAGGCACATTTATAATAGAAGGCAGGTAGTTGTTATAATGATGTCAGAAGACCTGTAAAAATGCATAGTTATTTTGATATATCTAACAATTTAATTATTCAAATTAAATTGCGCATTTTATATAGTTTTATTTCTATACATTTACACATACGTTGCAATGTTTTTAAACATAATATAACATATAATTGATATGAGATATTATGTTATATATTAATTATTTAAATTGTATTAATTATTTAAATTATTAAAACTTTACAAATATAGAGACATTAAGAATTTGTTTTATGTTATTGAAAGAAGATGCTTAATCTCACAAAGGCTGCATTTATTTGATCAAAAATACAGTAAAAACAGTAATACTGTGAAATATTATTACAATTTAAATGATCTTGTTTCTGTTGTAATAAACTGTAAAATGTAAATTATTCCTGTGATCAAAGCTGAATTTTCAGCATCATTACTCCAGTCTTCAGTGTCACATGATCCTTCAGATGCAGATTTGAGAAACATTTCGTATTATTATTAATGTTAAACACATTGTGCAGCTCAATATTTTATTAAGAGACTATAGATTAAGAGACTACTGTTTTATTTTTAATTTTTTTCAACTTCATTTTTCCTGACAGGTAGTATATATACAATTTCGGGTTGAGATTTACCCATATTTGTTTTACATCAGACTCTATAATTGGATATCCCAGCCAATAAATAATTTGCTATAAAATACTTGATACTATAAAGGATATGATATCCCACAGCTCTTAAACAAATATAAAAAATGAAGGAAACACTTCCAATATTGCCAGGAGAAAATATTGAATTTTTCTTCATGAACTAGTCCATGCATTCAAATGGATCCATTCACAGTTCTGCTACAGAAATAGCACAATTGCTTCAGATATAAAGGCTTTGGACCTCCATTCAAATAAAAGGGTTACTTGACCATATCTAATAGACTGAATTAGAAACTGTGGGTGTACTTTCCCTTTAGTTTATGAGCACAATACAGGTTTGAGGTTTAAATGAGCTTGTGGGAACAATATCCCCGGTCTGGCCCTCTAATAACTTTTCCTTCATCGTTTGGTCTTCCGAGATACCACAGAAAATTAGATATTATATTGCACAATCAGATATCAGAACCAGATAAAAAACCAAGACATGATGCTACAATATTGCCATGTTTGTTGTCAAAAGAAAATGATTACAGTATTAAATAGTATTGAAAAGAATGTGGGATGAACTTGATATTGTGAAACAAAGCTGATCTGTTCTTAATGTTGTATGTTTTATTATGTACTGTGAGATGGGGAAGATTCGTTTAACATATGCTAACCAGCGGGGCAAGTTGTCACAGTGAAAAACTTATTGACATTGGTTCAAGAGAAATAAATTAGTCAGAAATATGAAATACTATCATCTACTGTTTATAAAAAAATACAAAATCCCATAACAATTCTGCATTCAAAATGTGTTTTAGGTTATTTAATGGCTTTTCATTCGAATTTTAACAGCACTATGTTTGTAATACAAACAAATTCATTAAACAGCAAAAATGAAAAGAAATTTAGTTTTATATTGTTTAAATAGGCTATGTATTATTGTTTGGCCAACAAATATATTACATATTGTAATTCAAGCAATTAATGGATTGGGTGGAGTAAAAATGCATTTAAAAACACACACACAACTTGCTCCAATTTAAATGACAACTTGAAAAAATCTATAAAAAAAAAACAAAAAAAAAACATTTCATTTAAAAAACTAATATTTATGCAATTTGACTTTTTATTCAAAAAGATACTCCCCATATTAAAACATTAGACTATATACTTTTAGCTGACTCTGTTAACTTGAAATTGACTCAGGTAAATAATTAGCCTACAACATCACGGATTTTAAGATAAATATATAGCATTCAAATGGCTGCTAATTAAAAAGCGATTTTTTTATTTATTTACTTATCATCTTAACAAGTACTTTGATTGCAAAACGATCTGAATAAACAGTTTTGCATCAGCCACCGTGTTAATTTTGTTATGAGCAAAATGGTACAACATGAAAACCCCAGATGTGTAATTATCTCACGGGTGTCGTTCAGAGAGACTGTCAGCCCCTGTTAATCATATTGATTACAGTCTTCAAAGGCATCAATCATTAATATGCAGTCATATCTGTCACCAGACAAAAGGATGCCACTTTAAATGGCATCAAATATGAGAAAGCAGATGTTTAAAATAGAAGTTCATCAAGTAAAATCTGCTTACATAAACCCATGCAGTCTGTATTCAAGCACTAGGTGGCAATGTTGACTCAGGGAAACGCTGGCTTCTTGCCTGTTGAGGGGAGAAAAGAACGAAAAGATTGCAGCAGTGTTAATTATTTTGGGGTTTTATTATATCGTTTGTTTCTGGGTCAGTAATGCACTCTTACGTTTAATGAAACCATCTATTCCCAAATCAGACTAAATCCATCGTTACGTCGGTGCGTGAGTTTTTACGCGCTGTGTGTGTGTGTGTGTGTTGCCTACATGTTTTTCTATCCCGGTGGGGACTTCAACCTGAATGCATACAGGCTCATGGGCACTCGTGTCACCATGGGTACATAAATTGAGGTTCCATGAGAAAACAAGCTTATAAATCATAGGCTAAGGATATATAGCCTATATATATATATATATATATATATATATATATATATATATATATAAAAAAAATTTTTTTTTGTAAAAACTGAGATTTTTTTTCTGTGATGAGTAGCCTAGATTTAGGGGTAGGGTTAGTGTAAGGGGATGTACAGTTTGTACAGTATAATACCCGTTATGCCTATGCAGAGTCCCCACAAAGATACACTAAACCAAACGTGTGTGTGTTTCTGTTTGTGTGGTAAACCCTACATTATGACAAAATGTACCCACAAAGATGGCAATAATATATATATAGGGGGGGGGGGGGGGTGTTTATGTAAAGTTGTGTTGTGTTACGGTAGTTGACAGGCTATCTTTAAAATGGGAGACCCCTTAGATCTACGTTCACAGATGATCATGAGAGGCAGTAAACCGCACCGTGAAACACATCCACGTATCTCCGTTGGGTTCTGTGAGCCATATGCACCGTGAAAATCATATCTAATACAGCTGGCTCACACAGTGCTGCTGTCTGCCTCGAACATGATGCGCAGCCCAATTAAAATCTGAAATAGTTCTGCTCTTATCTGGAAGACCGTGGACACGTGCCTCACATGGATCGAGAAACACGTCTGACAGCTCCGTTAGAGGAAACACATGCGGATTTCTTCAACCCTGTAACAGATAAAATTATAGTGATGTCACGATACAAGGAACTGCATTTCTGGTACTTCAGAGCAGCTTTTAGTGATGGATATGAGCAGCATGATGGTTCTAATGGACTATTAGGCATTATGTAATGTCGCAGCCTATTGTTAAAGGTGCATGCAGTGTACTTTATATACTTTATATACTGCATAGCACTATAGCAGATATGACAGTCGTCTTGGACTGACATGCATCAACATGGATCAGCCATGATCAATAGTAACCGGGGTTACCAAGATGAGGATAGTAATAATAGTAATAATAATAATAATAATAATAATAATTGTTTTTCATATAGTGCCTTTCCAACACCCATGGTCGCTTAACAAATAGGTTTAAGGAACAGAACCAAATAAACAGTAATACAGTGCTCACTTATAAGGTTGGAGATACAAACAAAGAGAGATTCAAACAAGGCTACAAGTGTGCTACAAGTAAATAGAGGAATACAAACAAGTTACAATTTACAGACGGAGAGCTGAAGAGTAATATTCAGAGAAAAAACATGTTTTTAAGAGGTTTTTGAAGGAAAGATTGGAGGATGCTTGATCGATGTCCTGAGGAAGAGCATTCCACAACCTGGGAGCCACAACATTAAAAGAACGGCCACTACCAGACTAAACTTAGGGGTGACAATCCTGCACTAGAAGATAAGGAACGAACGGGAGCATAAGGCAAGTAAGTCAGATAAATAGGAGCAAGTTTATGTAGAGCTTTGTAAGTGATAATTAGTACTTGAAGTTTATACGCAAAGAAAACAGTAAGCCAGTGAAGGTAATAGAGGATTATAAGTTTCATCATCCTCCTGACTAAGAGAGCATCGAATACGAGAGATGGTACCTAAGCGGAAAAAAGCTCATTAAAAGAAAGAATGGAATCAAGAAGAACACCAATATTTCAAACTGTAATTAAGGGCATCATCAAGTCACCTTCCAAGTTTACAAGTTTACCAGATAGTTTAGAAACAACAGATTTAGAGCCGATTAGTATTACCTCTGTCTTACCGGAGTTAAATTAAAGGTAATTTGCCTCCAGACAAAGCTTAAGATCCTTGATGCAAGTTGTTAATGTAGGAGGAGGAAACACAGAAGAGGGAGGTGTGCTAAAATAGATGTAATCAGCAGAACAGCGGAAGTTAAAAACCCATAGTTTTTGATTATTTGTCCAATTGGTGACATATAAATAGTGAAAAGAAGAGGGCCCAAGACGGAACCTTGAGGTACACCAGAACTGATGGGTTTGGTGGATGATTTGTGTGTCAGGGATACAATAAATTGTTGCCTCCCAATCAAATAAGAGGAAAAGGCTGTACCAATAATTCCAATTGCTGAAAGCTGTGACACAAGTATCTCATGACTAACAGTGTCAAAAGCTGAGCTGAGGTCTAACAGAAGGAAAGTGCTAAGAGTGCCATAATCAGAAGCTAGGAGGTTTCAGTACTGTGTAACAGTCGAAAGCCAGACTTTAAAGGCTCAGAGAGGTTATGTGCTGTTAAATAGGCCTGTAACTGGGAGGCAACAACTTTTTCTACTATCTTAGAGAGAAAAGAGAGGTTTGAAAAAGGCCTGTAGCTACTTAGAGATGAAGGATGAAGACCATGCTTTTTAATAACAGGGGTGATAGAAGCAATCTTAAGCTAAGATGGTACAGTTCCACAATGACGTATTAATGAAATGAGTGATGGATAGATCTTTTTGATGAAACCTGAGAGCTTTCTGTCCCTCCATAGACAGCTACACAACTACTACTTTGATGCTTCAAAATGTTCATAAAGAGATCGCAAGAGATCGCGAGCGGTTTCATCCAAATTTTCTGGAGAGACTCGATCACTTTATATGATAAACAAATTGAATTCAGGCTTTTATTCACATATAAACATTCATCAACTCACGACAAACTTTACACGGAAGCTCAAGCATTTTCACATGTGAGAATCAATGAGGTTCATTCTCGTGTTACGCAGGACGTTTGAGCTTCCGCAAGAACCAATGATGTTTGTTCTCGAGCGTCAAGCAGATTAAGTTGAGCTTCTCTTTATGTTTGCTGATCAATGTTTAAATGTGAATAAAAGTTCAAATTAAATTAAATCTGTTCATCATATCACGTGATCGTGTCTCTTCAGAAAATGTGGACTATTATTTGAGTGGATTTTAAAAGAAAATACCGTTTCAGTCTTTCCACTTTCACATTTAACTCAATGTGTTACTTGCCGTTTCTTCGTAATTATTTGTAAAATTCACTAGCAATTCCTCAGTTAAAATTGTTTCTTCATTTTTTTTTTTTTTTTGTGGTCAATTTCTTAGATGAATACAGTACAGACAATGTATTTCAAACATCAACCAACTTATAAATAAGCTCCTTGAAGATGAATCTTTCAACGTTCTGTATGATGCTGTACAAAATTAGAGGTGATGTTTACAAGTTCTGGTCATCAAATTTAGAGCCAAATCAAGCCATTAAGTAAGTATAGCCATGCAGTTTTATGTCATCAACTCAAAGATAGTCTGAAAAACATGTACCGCCATAAGCATGTGTATGTCATCTTTTCTGATACTTCATGAAACCTTGATGATGCTCAAGGCTGGTCAATGGACCTAATTCCAACTTTGCCGTAATCAAAAAGCGATTTGGACCTTTATGTCAGCTTCTGTTCGACATTTATGTTGTTTTTTATTTTATTTATTTTTTTGTCAATGAATAAATATATCAATTAATATACCTTATAGTTTTGGATATAAGTTACTTTGTATTAAAAGGTGTATTTTAAAAAGCAGGTGTAAATGTCTAATGATTTAGTGAACATAGAATGAAACAGTAAGTGAATGACAGGGTTATAATTAAATGAATCACTGATAGATTGGTTGAATCACTGTGAGTTAATAAGTGAGCCAATCTGTGAGTCTTTTTTCCAACATTTCTGTCATCTTGTTATATTGGTGTGTCAAAATGCATTCTGGGATTTCATACTTTGTGAAGGATATAATGCTGCCTATTATATCTTAGAAAGCAACACAATTATGCTGCCTACCTTTTGGCACAGCATTGTCAAGAGTGTATGATGCCTCGAGTCAATGAAGGAATCGATGAGTCATTGAATCAATGTGTGAGTGAGTGAGTCAGATTATCTGTGCAAGAGAGTCTCTGCAAAGTTTATTCAAATATAATTTGAATTTAGAATGTTGCTAATGAACGACGATACACATAAAATGTGATTAAATGTTATTAATGACACTTAACTTTTATCTATGCTTTTCTGTATTGAATGAAATATATTTGTAATCAAAATTCCGCTGCAATGCTGTCTGGGATTGCTGATATTTCTAAAGGTAATGTAACTTTTTGAAGAAAAAAATTAAAATCAGTTTTTCCAAGTAGAATCTATTAAAAGTTTCATGGCCGGTCAAAAAACTATAAAACGAGACCCAGAAGTCCTGCATAACACGTTATATGATTATATTTTATGTAATCAATTTTGTTTCTTCTTATTTTCTTACTTCTCTTATTTAGTTAATGAATGTGTGTGTGTGTGTGTGTGTATATATATTAGGGCTGTCAGTTAAACGCGTTATTAACGGCGTTAACGCAAACCCATTTTAACGGCGTTAATTTTTTTATCGCGCGATTAACGGTCTTTTTGGCCTAGCAAACTTTGTAGTTTTTTTTCACATGCTTTTGCACCAGGACGCGGCATGCGCGGCGCTGCGCTATGAAACCCATTCATTTCAATGGCTTGCGCCGCGCGAGGACGTTTTGAAAGCGCAAGCGGATCTAGCTAGACCGGAAACAAAACAACAGGCACGCCGCACACACTTGTTTGGGCTTGCGAGCCGGATGCGCGAGTGCGAATCTCTCTGCTCGAGTCGCGCCTCGCGCGCTCTCAGATACACGCTGCTCTTGTAAGAATTTTCTCTGGGCTCGCTCGGAGAATATGCCTGCACTTAAAACGTGTTCAGTCAATGCAATCGCGAATCTCTCCTCTTCCCCAGCTAACAATTTTAGGTTATAAGAACGTTTTCATAACGTTCCCATTAAGTTATAAAAACGTTATTTCTGAATGTTATAGGAACGTTCAAAACGTCCAGTTTTGAGTGGATGACGAGCGCGAGACGCCGAAATGGATGCCAATAAGATTCTGAATTGAAAGTTTACTTTTAAAAAGTTGCCAAATGGTTCCATTGACAAGACCAAAGTGATCTGTGTGTTTTGTCGTTGTGAACTGAGCTATCATCATCGCAGCACGTCCAGTCTGAAATACCACTTGATGATGGCCAAGCACACACACACACACACACACACACACACACACACACAGCTGATGCAAATTCTCCGCCCCCTCGTCAATATCAGGACCTCGTCAGTATTTCTTTCACCCTTTTATTGATGGACAGTGTTACATTGTGTGAGAGATTATTTGCTCCAAGTGAGAATGTTTTAGTGTGAAATTGAACAGTATGCCAATATTGTTTTCAATAAAAAACATTTGCATAAAGCAAGCCGATCCACTTTTCCATGTTGATAAGAGCATTAAAATGAGAACAAATAATGGGACAAAAAGAAATTAAGAGACATTTAGATTAGATAAAAATGTGCGATTAAATGCGATTAATCGCGAGTTAACTATGACATTAATGCGATTAATCGCGATTAAATATTTTAATCGTTTGACAGCACTAATATATATATATATATACATATATAAAATGGACAGGCCACTTACAACAAACTCTGATTCATTATGTGGCTTTCTATTTTACCACCTGTATTACTTATCAGTACTGTTTTTAGGTAAAAAAACAGATAATTTTTTTTTTTCAATCTTGGTATGTTATCATAACATGAAATATGTTTATAATCTGTAAATATATACAGCCACCTAAATGCCATATCATTATACTATATATTATCAACACAGTATTTTACTGTATATTTCTGGCAGGTGTTTTTGTTTTTTTGTTTTTTTTGTGTGTAAATGTACTCAGTGAGTGAGTGAATGAGTGGTTCTGTGAGGTTTTGAGTGAGGAGGTGAAAACAGGAGAGAGGAGAACATTTTTCACTAATTGCCTTTGGGCATCCATTGCCTACTGTCAGCTTCCAGGTAAAGCTGGTGAAACATTTAGTTGTAGAGAAAGGAAAATGCGAGGGAAGAAATAAAACATAAAAAATAAATGCAATCTCATAGACATATGCCTCGGCGGTGCATCATGCTAGACATAGCAAACCATACGTCCTGCCTGTTGGCAATCATCTGACAGTCTGTGAGGATGGCATGTTCACCTTTCACAATACAACAGCCATACATTTGTAACGCCCCTGGCTATATTTAATGGCAAATAGCCAATATGATGGTGCATGAGGAAAATCGCTTTCTTTTTTCATCTAATAAACCCTTTATCAGAGTGTCCCAGACAGGAACAAACATTTTGTGTCCAGTCAACCTAAATAAAAAGATCCAATATTCTAGAGTTATTACTGTAATCCATTGATCTATCTTTTTCTCTCTCTCTCTCCCTCTCTCTCGCTCTCTGAATAGTCACAATGATATTCAATTTATGGTTTAACAATGACCATGTGGCTTTTATATATATTTATATTAAAGTGTATATATATATATATATATATATATATATATATATATATATATATATATGTGTATAAATATACAGTATAAATACACACATACTATGCACATATGAAAAGCACTGCACTCTTTTTCAATGTTCGTCATGGCACATAACAGGGTATCTTTCAATGAAAATATGAACGCCCACACAATGTGCTGGAGAATTTGGCTCTTTCACACTGTACGTGTTATTTTTTTCTGCTATTGCGTCAAATCTGTGAGATTTCTCTTTTCTGGTGTCCATCATGCTGTCTGTTGTGTGACAGCCAGCCGTTTCACATGCTCCACACGCACATGATGTTTTACCAGAGCTATCCCAGGTAGGCAACAGTTTAGCAACATCAGCACAACCCGGTATAGCCCCCAACCATCTTTTGTGCTGGGTTTTTGAGAATATTTCTTTTGAAGAATTAGTCAAATTGGGTTGAAATGACCAGTCGAGAACTTGTTTCTCCGATTACCGAAATGGTACCGAAACGGAGGCTTGTACATGACTCACGTGAATAATTACTTTCCATTACGGGCCGGTGGTGAGCATTCAGAGGCAGCGTGTGAGGATAAAATGTCAGCTCTTACTCACTTTGGGGTCACGCTTCAAATGCAGACAACCCTCCCCTCCTGCACCGTGGCATTAGAGGAGACAGGTGCCAGGAAAGATCAGGGGGACGTGGTCCGGTGACCAGTCTGTACCTGGAGATCAGTATGACTCAATGTCTGGGCCGGGGCAAAACGAGCCGCTTGGTTGAGTACGAGCTCGGGGATTAAGCATAACAAAAGGAAGGATATGCTGGGGAGAATGTGCATGGTTTTAAATGCAGACTGTGACATAAAGCAATTGCATTTCATAAATGTAGTGGTTGAGTATTATTAAAACTCAACACTTGTGCTGTCTTATTCTTTCATTTTTAAAAGACTCGAATCTTGTGTCCGTTCATCTGAACTTACAAGCCAATCAAATTCATGCTCCAGGCTAAACTTTTCAACTTGATCATTATAGGTGCTCCTGCAGATTCTTAACTTGACTCAAGAGTGAACAGGGTTTGATATATATTTGAATTTCCAACGGCCATAAAATCAGGGGTCTTTTAACTCAACACTGCGTTTTGGCCATTCATTTACACAACAACGGCGTTTTGGGGTCCTGACAATGAAACACTTTTGAAAACAGGTTTGAAAGTGCAAGTTTTTGAAAACAATACCGTTATTGTCTATAATAATAATACAGCGTTTTTAATCCCTGGATCCACACAATAATCTCATCATCAGTTTCATAAATAAATAAAAAACACGTCCGGGTTACTTTTGACCACAAAACTAAAATGTCTTCTTATTTTTGCATTAAGATTAAGATTTTTGTTTTTATTATTACAATTTATACAGTTATAAATTCTTATAACTACAATGCTTTACTCCGTAACATAAAAAAATTAAAAAAAAATCTGTCATGCAATGATTTATTTTTATTTAAATGCATGTCAGCACAACAAATGCTACCATGACTCCTAATACCTTACAATTTAATTATTGTATATAAATATGTTTTCCACAATCCAGCATGGAGAATATTTATTTATTACATTATTATTTTACTTTATCAATTTTTATTTTATGTTATTTAAAAGTTGCAAACAATCTTAATGGTCAAAAAATTATGCAACATATTGTTCATTTATTTATTTTTTAAATTTATTTTTATGATTAAAAATGAAACCATTGTGTATGTAGTTTAAATGCATTAAGTTCCTCCTTTTAAATCAAAGAAATATTTAAATATATAATGACATGATACATCTGTGTTCATCAAGCCATTAGCTGTCATGCTGAGCGAAAAAAGCTTTTTATCTCTTGAGTATTTTATCCAGCACTGTTTGTAATTGCAAACAGTATGGGAGCTGGGCAGCAAAATAAATAAATAAATAAAAAACAACAACACATCCACCTCAGTTACACCAACATTTCCGGGTCTAAGGTGACCCTAGTAGTTCGTCCAGACCCCCCTCTGCATTTTCTCTTCCATATCCTTTTTTTTTTTTTTTTTTTTTACCTCCCTCCCACCTGAAAATGTCAGTGAGGTAATCTGCACGTCCTCATTCAGCTTGGCGTTAACTGGAATCAAGTGTGACTGCTGGAGGATGAGGCCAGTGTTGCGGAAAACTCCCAGCAGCCCCTGCTCTCCGCTCTGCCAACAGGTAACTCACTAATGGGGCAAGTTTTACCAAACCGCTGGGCTGTGAAGGACCACGCTCTCCTTGGGGCTAAGCCTCCCGACACACACAAACAGAGGCGGTCGACACAGAGGGCTGTCTGAATTGATGAGCAGGACAAACACCCAAACTGGACACATTGGCTTGCCCTCTACATGGACAAACAAGAGTGCTGGCTGTGTGCACAAGCATGCTTACATTAGCAATGCTTTAGGGGACATGTGGAAGAAGCACAGAACAGCCCTGTGTATGCCATTGTAACTGTATGTTTCCAGCAAATTACCACTATTTTTTATTTATTTATTTTTCTGTTTTGAAACTGTGTTATTGATATTAGCCACCACTGTCTTTTAAAAAATGCAAATGTCTGGCGGTCATCCAGAACAGCCTAGCAATAGCAGCACTGTGGCAACCATGCAAAATACCCATTGTGGCACTACGTTTTGCACAGTAATGCACTAGTCACCCCTCCTTTAAAAAAGTTTTTTTTTTTCAGTCGCCGCAATATCTGTAACTATGGTTATATCGTAGAAACCATGGTTACCATGGAATTTATTTTTATTTTTAATTATTTTAAGAGACAGGCAAACACAAACCGTGAGACACACAACAATGTTTCTGTCTTTGCATATACTGTATATATACGGCTATGAAGCTTCGTGTATTTGATTTCTTGATGTGTAATCATGTAATTGAAAGGGGTTACTTTTAAATATGACATTTCCTCTGTGCTCTTCTATGCTTTTAGTGTATCTACCATTAGATGGGTCAAGTCCACTCATTCTCCCACTGTACTCATGCATGCCGTTGCATTCACGATTACGGCCCCATGTCATTTGCTCAATTAGCCTGCCTGCGAACTCCCTTTCTATTTGTCAGGCGATAATGTGAATGGGAGCTACCTTCAGATAACCTCTGCTGAAATACTGTTTACACTTCACGGCAGCTGCACTGTCTTGCCTGCAAATCCACAAGTCTCAGTTCAATGGATGAAGACTGCAGTTTTCCACTTCAGCAAATGCATAGAACATAATTCTTTCATAGTCTAGAAAAACTTTTGTAGTGACTAAAAGAAAGCCATTTTAGGGTTGTGCTACATGTTCTTTCATTTTTCATGAAATCTGAAACTCATTATTCAGGGCAGTCTCATAAGGGAAACAATTCTGTAGTGACTTTTATCACGTATGTCACTTTTGTGACTTCCTCACCTGGGTTTAGAGCATTCCAGTGTTTATTGAATGTTTTTTTAATTTTTTTTCTAATGTACAAATGCATATTGTTTTTTTTTTAATTATATTATTTAATATTTGTATACTCTTTTCATGCATTTTTTAAATTTTATTTTTATTTCTATATCCATCTTCCTTGTGCTCATTTGCAGGGTCTGCTTCACACACACATTTGATTTGGCACAGGTTTTACGTCGAATTTATTTATATACTATATAGATCTATATAAAGTTCTGTCATGAATTTCTAGATGCCGAAGGCTGATGGGTCCTTAACTTAATCTGCAATCACGTCATTCTCTACAGGGCACAGCTGATTGGTTCCTGCTGTATCAGTAGCCAATGAGCTCACTTCTCAACCTACAAATACTTGATCAGCGTTTGCTGTAGCAGTGCAGTGTGCTTTCAGAAACCCTCCTCCTTCCCCAGCTCCACCTGTATCGATCTGCTACAGGTAATTCATGTGTATAATATTATTTTACAGCAGCAGCGTGACGTGTGTATTGGCAGTAAGTCCCTCATACTTGCTCTGCAGCAGCATAGAAGATATATTCTGTCAAGACCAAACGTACTGTCTCAACATTGTCATACCATGCTCTCATGAAATAAATATATTACAAATATTTTGTAGCTTTATGAAAGCTTTGTTGGTGAAACAAAGACAATTTGGTATAAATGATGATTGGACTTTAATTTTAACACTCAAGTTTTTCCTCGGACCAATTACTGTTATTAAACATTTTTGTGGTGCAGAATAAAATCACCAGAGTAATGTTTCCTTATGAAAGTTTGTTGTAATATCTTTACTAAGAAAGTTTCTGGCTGATGTTGCTTTTAGGAATAAAACAGTAACAGTAGCGACTGTCTCTAACAGTAGCGGCTCCTGGCCGTAAATGTAGCTATAGGGCAGATTGTGGGTCTTAGCACCAGTTTATGATAAACATTTTGTAAGCTTTATATCCTAATCGCTGAACTCATCAGACACACTTTGGCAGAGTTGTGTTATTCAGCCTGAGGGTGGCGCTCTAATGATGACTGGCCATAGGCGTTTGACAGACACAAGACGAAAGCATAGAATGCCGTCTTAGAATTGTCTTAATCTTTAGTATTTATTTGCTGCCTCAGAATGTTGTTTTAGAATGTTGCAAATTGTGTCGGAATTCCAGTGAGGAAAACAAAGTCATGTCCATTCTCAGAACAAACAAAGCAAACACAACCAAACTGCTGTATATAGAGGCTATTGAGATGAGCACGTTTAATCTAATGGGATTTATACATATACGCACAGCTGAAGAGGACTGATATCGTTTTGGTCTGGAGCGAGGTTTACAAAAAATATTTGTTGGAGAATGTTGAACACATTTATTATTAATTCAGTGTATATAGAGGTTTGGGTGAATGTCGCGGCTGGTCTCTATAAGCTTCCTTCATCTGTCATGGTTGAGTGGTTGAAACCTCTAGGAAAAAAATAAAATAAGCATGTAGTCTGTACCGTCTATTGTCTTTAACAAGGAGTAGTTGGGTCTTATCAGGGCTAACAGACGCTAACGAAGCCGTCATGTCGATGTGAAAGCGACAGGCCTTTCCCACAGTGCTAAATGACAGGCCTGTCGCACTGCCTGTATCACAGCTGCCCTTTTTCTCTCTAAGCAGGTACACTCAACCGCAGTGTTAAACAAGGACAGTCTGACAGACAATACAATTTAAAGAGTTATAGATTTTCCTCCGCTTCAGCAACATGTTTTTAGCCTTGAAGTGAACGGTTGCTGTGGCGGTGTTTGCTCGTATGACTGTACTCAGATGATTTTAAGTGGAAGTCACAGCTTGTTAGAGAACAGGTCGGTGGAGTTTGATTCCACTCTAATACATGCATAGTGCGATCTTATTTGGATCATTAATAAAAAAAAAAAATTTATAAAAAATGCTGTTCAGCTATGAGATCTTGAGACTGGACAGGTAGAAACAAATTGTTCAGAACGGTAAAAAATGGCTGGAATAATAATTAGGCATTGAACAGCATAGCTAGCAGCTCAGCAATTTGTTTTAAAAATGCTGTTCTCAAAATGACAGAATACAGAGCTGAGAATATAGAGAATACGTATATATAATATATAATCCCTTCACTCTTAATTTGCAATATTCTCATCACGACAATGATGTGAGGTACTAAAGTAAATATAAAATATATTCTGTTCCCTTAAAGGATACCTATTATGCAAAATTCACTTTTATAAGCCGTTTGAACACAGACGTGTGTCCACAGTGTGTGTAATCAACCAGCCTATAATGGTAAAAAATCCACCCACTCCTTTTTTTTATAATGCCCATAAATCATAAACTATCTCTCCAAATGAGCAATTCCAGATTTCCCCTTACTCTTACAATTTGTTTTGAGTGTGCGCAATAAAAAGAAAGGGAAGTTTCTGGCATTGGATGTACCAATGAATATAAGAGTCTACATAGACTCCTGGCATCTGAGCCACTGAGGACACTGTGGTTGGATATCATCCTTCATTCAAGGAAATATATATATATATATACACATACACACACATACAGTATATATATATATATATATATATATATATATGTGTGTGTGTGTGTGCAAATCATGTTATGCCTGAAATGAGAGTCATTTCAACATTGGATTTGCACAAAAGTTGCTAACTTCACAACAATTACATACATTTATCCACAAACCACTTAGAAACGTCCAGTTGCATTCTAAAAGTTGTAACTTCTCCTGAGTCTCTGGCAGAAAATTGGTAGCTGGGGTGCTGCATTGCAGTTGTTAAGGTGTTGCTAGGGAGTTGCTAGGGTTTTCTGGTTGGTTATTTACTGGTTAAGATAAAAAAAGCTTACCCACACAGTTTACCATATTTTTGCTAAGTATTTTTCTGCGAAGCACAAACTGTGTGGATGCGTTATACATTCCAAAGGTCAATATTTAGGGTTAAGGATTGTTTGAAATTACAGAACACCAGCCTCCATTGTAAAGTTTGTCTGGAATCACTTGAGCTGGTGTTGCACTCCCATAAGATTACCGTGTTGAAAGCATGTCAGCAACAAACCCATTGTCAAACGGACACTGCAGGTGGTTGCATCTCATTCACTGGCTCCCTGTAGATCTTCTCATCTCCATTTCAGATGTATCCTACCGTGGAGAAGTGATGTAAGAACTGAGCAATGCAGATGGCATGAAATGGTGTTAAAATGGAAGTATGGCATGTTAAAGGTGACTGAAACGGGCCGAGTTGGAACTCTGAGGTGCATACTCAACATATTGTTGAAATTTCTGCAAGTCCTGCCAATCAGTAAACTAGTTTAAGTTCCAAGACATTGTGAAAAGCATGCACCTGTATCGCCTTGAGGTTGCTTTCAAGTTGAAGTGAAAGGACGCCAATGATCCTGACTGCTGTGCCAACCTTCTCCAGGTGGGAATACGATGAGTGGAATATGCAGATAAGACGGTTTTACACACCAGTGTGGATTTGCAAAGCAAGATGAAGGTCCTTATGCTTAGCTATGTAATCAAGTCTGCAATTCAAAGCAAAATCCTGTTCTTAAAGGGATAGTGCACCCAAAAATATTTACTCCATAGTTAATGGAAAAGCTGTTTTTTTTTTTCCCAGTCTGGTGTTCTATATGTTAGACTGCTTGCCATTAGGAACAACAGTGTGTCAATTATGAAAGAATTTTCATTTTTGGTTGAACAGTCTCTTCGTCCTATTTTCCAGTTAAAAGATCTCAAATACATTTATAAAATACATATTGAAGGGTTGGAACATCCCAAAATGAAAATTGTGACATTGTGAAACTCTGACACTGTGTGTCTTGTAAGTCAAAGATATTCAATGGAGTTAAATGTTGTTTTGGGCCTCAGCCTTATTCATAATATCTTATTTTGTGTTCACATAAGAAATTCATACAATAACATCTTGAAAGTGTAAAATAGTATTTTTATTTTTTCTTGAACAATCCAATTCAGAATGGTTGTTTTCATTGAATGTATCTTTAATATGAGTTTATTTTGTCTTGTGGATGTGTTTGCTGACATATGTTTGGAGAGCGTCTTTACATATTTTCCAATTAAAATATCTAAACATATTTTAAACAAGATACATTTGCGTGCAAAATATATTAAAGGCATAGTTCACCCAAAATTTAAACTTGTCATCATATACTCACACTCATGTTGTTCTAAACCTGTAATTCAATGAAAATCATAGGGTTCTTTTGGAATGTTGTTTTGGACATCAGCATTCTTCATGTTTTCTTTGTGTTACACAATAAACTACATACAGCATATGAGTTTGAAACGGTGGTTGAGGTTTGCAAAATGGCTGAATTACATCACATTACAGTTAGATGAGGAGGGGTTAGCAGTTTTTTTTTTTTATTAAATATGGTCTATTAAAAAAATAAAAATAATTAGTGTACAAATTACATGTGCTTGTGAGTATGAATTATCATTACACAAGGACTCAGCCACAAGAGACCCTTGCCTTTTATGCAAAGCATTTTTAATTTGATGCATGTATTAATTGCATTTAGAATCTCAATGTGTTCATTAATAAACTGTGAATGCGAAAAAAGAAACTGAACGTATGAAGAATGCAATTGGGGCATGAAGTCTTAAAAAGACGTGAATAAATGGAATAATAAAAAGTTATTTTGACAGAATTAATATAAAAGCACCTATATTTAATTTTGAAAATGCGAGAAGCAAATTTATCGCCTGCTGTGTGAAGGAAAACTCCATATAACACTACAGCAGGAATCATCACTGAATGAAAAATTTAAAAAGTCAAAAGCCGTCTTTTCTTGTGTGTGTGTGTGTGTGTGTGTGTGGGGGGGGGGGGGTTAGTGTTTATGTGATTTATGCGGACACAAATTTGTATAATGACATGTGTATTACACTGGTATTACAACTTATGGGTGGTTTCTGAGGACATTTCAAGAGTCCTCATAAATCAAATGGCTTAAAAACCATAAAAAAAACAATGTTTTATTAAAAAAAAAAAAAATGCAGCATGTCTCCTGTGATGGGTAGGTTTAGGGACAGGGGCAGTGTAAGGGGATAGAATGTATAGTTTGTACAGAATAAAAAACATTAAGCCTATGGAGAGTCCTCATAATGCTGTCGCACCAACGTGTGTGTGTGTGTGTGTGTGTGTGTTTGTGTGAGAGACAGAATCTAACCTGTTCCTCCCAAAAGAAAACAGAAATAAGGTTTTTATTCCCCCTCTTATGTATTTCTGATAGCAGAGTTATTTTATTGCTGACATGCGACGAATCCAATATAAGCAATATTTTTTATAAGCCAATTCCAAAGAACACGTCTGTCACACCAAATGAAACAAATCATTCTCAATAATGCCTTCCACAGGTGTTTCGTTGAGGTACATTGACTTATACCCGAGAAAGCTGTTCTGTCTACAATTCTTCATGTGCAAACGGTGGTCAGCCCTTCTAGAAGCGATATGACGCGAGTCAATGTGGAGTTTACTGTTCATCGGGTGAAGATTAGTAATAATGAACAGTGTCTCTAAGCAAACCATCCATCATGATTCAGAGTTTGTAAAATCTGAAAGCGTGACTACAGAGACCCACATGTCAGGATACGTTTTTATTTTTTTAAATCTATACACCGGGAATTCCTTTTAATATTGTGCAAACATAATTTTATTTATGTTCTATGTTTTTGTATCTAATCCACATAAAAGATAAAGATTTTAAAAAAAATGTAGGCCAGGACATTATTTTAGCCATGGGAAATGATGACATTATCTTCAGAAGCAAAGTCATTTCAGAGGTGGATTACATTTGTGGACATGGTTTGATGAAGGATTATGAAGGAAAATATTTTATTATTAACTGACATATTGGCACTGAATTGTTTACAATCATCATGCACATTAACCCTTTCCCTGCCATTGACAGAATTGTCCTGTCCATGTCCATGTCCACTGTTATAACACATCTTCTGAAATAGTACAGAATCTCTGGATCCAAAAACAAGCTATAAGAAGCAGAAACAAGTGATAGAAGCATTGTTTATGCACATGTATCTGAACATGTAAACATTAAATAGCATTTAAATCAAAACAAAATTAAATGTCGACTTTGGACATTTTGGGGCGTTGATCGACTCAAACTACTCCATCTGATTCGATCATCGTTCTGAATCTAATCTGAACGTAGTCTTTAACAAAAGGAAAGTAATTAGGGTCTATTTTGATTTTAAGATGTATTTAGGCTATTAATAAAAGCTTATTTTTTTAAGTTAAAACGTTATTACAGTAGTTTTAGGTTATTAATCCTCAACAAGGCTGCATTTATTTGACAGTAATATTGTGAAATATTACAATTAAAAACTACTTTCTATTTGTAATGTATTGTTAAAATGTAATTTATTCCTGTGATCAAAGCTCATTTTTCTGCATCATTACTCAGTCTTCAGTGTCACATGATCCTTCAGGAATCATTCTAATGCTGATTTGCTGCTCAAGAAACATTTATGATTATTATCAATGGTGAAAACAGTTGTGCAGCTTAATATTTTTTTTGTGGAAATCAAGATACATATTTTTCAGGATTCTCAAACTATTTACCATTTAGTGTTCTTCCAGAATGATTTTTTTTTATTTATTTTTTTTATAGGGGTTATGCATGTGTTTGTGACTATTGTTACTTCTGTGACTCTAATTCTCATATTTGTGACTTTTTTTTTAAATCTTTTTATAACTTTTATATTAAACTTTTATATTATATTTCACAATTACCTGTTGTTTTTGTTTTGTTTGTTTGTTTCTTGAGGCAGAAACGGACTTCCACATCTGCTGTAACATCCACAAGTTGCCTGTTCCATGTGACTATTTTATGTTTCAATACGAGCCGCCAGATTTTTGCTGACAATTGCAACAAAAATAACCAAAATACTATACATTGAAGTTAGTACAAAAAAGGGCTCTTTTTCAGTACAAAAAAGTAAAGATTTCCCGTTTATTAATAAGAAAGTTAATTAAATCCAGTTTTTTTTAAACTTCAAACACTGTGCAGTTTAGTTCAGAAGTTTAATACAATGCAGGCGAAGAGAAAATAAAAACAGGCGACTGACATACGCCTACATGAGAACGCACAGAACGATATGCCCACACACTGGTGGGTCTGCACCACACTGCGTACTGTTGCAAACAGAGTTCTCACACTATTTAATGAACACAAAATCAGTAGCGGCTCCACACACTGTAGACTAACCACAGGCTCAATTGCGTGGGAGTATGTGATGCAGAGATGCTTGCTTCCTGTAATTGATGAAGACAAGTGAGGATCTGAACTGACCACCAGAGATAGAGCTCAGATTAAGGCTTAATCTGGCTGAACTACAGGAGTTCCTGTAGAGAAAGGGGAATTGTCCTGCGTAATTGGAAGGGGAAAGAATGTAATTGGCATGACCACAAAGAAACGTCTCTCTTGTTTCTCACGTTAAATTGGAGTAAAGGCTTTAAAAATTGACATTTTCTCTTGCTGCCCAGGGCTCATTCGACGTCAGAGTTTGGTGCAAAAGTGGTTTTCTGACTTTGGTAGAAACTGCAGTAGAGTTTGTGATTGGTAAAAAAACTAAAAAGTCTCAACCCATGATGTATTTTTTCTCAGAGATTCTAGTCTCTGAAACAATTTCTTTCAAGGAGCAGCTCACATAATTGTGATTTTATTTTTAGCAAGCATTTTTGTCTTATTTCTTCCAATGAAAGCATTAAAAAATCAGGTAACACTTTAGTTTAGGTGTCACATGTCTGTCCTGTCTTGTGATGCACATGGGTGCTTTGTTATTTTGAGCCATGTGCTCTTGTCATTGTCTGATCCCTCCCCCTCGTTATCATATTATTGGTTTATTTTGTTCCACCTGTCAGCCTCGTTACCCTCCTTTGTTTGCCTCCCTATTTAGTCTTCCTGCCTGCCCTGAGTTCGGTGCCTGCCCTGCCATGTTCTGTGTTGGATTACGTTTTCTAAGACCTGGATTTCTTTTGTTGGTTTGTTTATTTTATGTTTCACTTAATTAAAACCTCTTTAATTCACTCTGCACATGAGTCCTCAATCCATTCTCCACAACCCACCGTGACATTAGGGTCCAATTCTCACTATTACCTAGTAGCTTATTAGCATGCATATCACTATGATATTGACTGTTTATCAGTACTTATAAAGTACATATCAATGCCTTATTATTTTTCGTGATAATATTCTACATCTCTTAATCCTACTCAATACCTAAACTGACACAGACAGCAACATAGTGTCGTCCCAGATCGGGCCCACATCTGGGCAGTGTGGGGCCGAAACTAGTTGCTGTCAGGGAACAACTAACTAACTGTTTATGAGCAGTAATTAGGAGTTTATTGAGTGAAAAGTCATAGATAATAGTTAATAGTGAGAATTGGACCCTAAATTAAAGTATGACCAAAACTCCTCGAAACAAGATTAATGTACAGTACTTGAGGAACAGTACTGCAAAAGACAATAACATACTGAGAATGTATCGTTTAAAAGTTTGGGGTGAGAGAGAATGAATACTTTTATTCAGCAAGGATGCATCAAAGTAATCAAAAGTGACAGTAAAGACGTCTGCATTGTTCCAGAATATTTATTTTTTTCAAAATGTTTAAGGTTGTGCGGTTTTGAATTTTCTATCAATCAAAGAATTCTGAAAAGAAAAGCAAAACAAAAACAGTTTTTTAAACAACATTTAACTGTTTCCTGAGCACCAAATCAACATAGTAGAATGATTTCAGAAGAATCATGTGACACTTACTGTTTTGACTGTATTTCCATCCAATAAATAAAGGTGAGTATAAGAGATTATTTCAAAAACATTGTGAAAACAGTGACACCATGCTTATTTCATGTTCTGTCTGTAAGCACGTATTGTTTCTTTACAAATGTCATCGCCAACTACTGGCCTGGCAGCAGAATACAGCGGTTTTTAGTCATTTACGCGGATCCGTTTTAACAGGGATCATTTTGACAACGTTGTGGTCTGTACGTAAAAAATGCAAACGAAAAACGTTTCTGTATTTAGTACATCGTTGTTGTGTGAAAGTACCACCAGACTAATGAATAAGAAAACTTTAAAGAACTACAAACATGCACTCTTAGAAGACAAGGTTCTACGTATTTGGAACCCCTAAAAGGTTCTATACAGAACCCTTTTTAAGGGTTCAATAAAAATAACCCTTTGGGGTTCTTTGTAACCAGGAAAAAGGTTCTATATGGAACCTTTTAGGGGTTCATTCATTATCATTTGTTTTGTCCTTTCCGAATTAAATATTTCATATTATTGACAAATGTCAAGACCCTAAAATGTATTTATGAATGCATGTGAATGATCACAAAATTCAAGATATGGGGGTTAGAAAATGTATATATTTATATAATTTTATGTAGTAAATCAATATCACACGAAGAGTGGCATTTCAGTTGTTCTCCTCCAAAAAAAATGAGCATGATTAAAATGTGATATTAAATTACTACAACAGATTAATAAACAATCATTTAATTACAACTACAAAATGTTGCAGAATAATGTAATATATGAATGAATAATAGCATATAAAGAACCTTTGTGCCTTCTTGTCATTATAGAACCTTTTTAGTTGGAGTTGTTGAAAGAACCCTATGGTTCTATATAGAACCCCAATGAACCCTTTTTTCTAAGAGTGTGGCACTCTAAATAGGAATTAACATAAAAGTCCATGGAGAGCATATAACAATTACAAAAAGGTTCCTTGACTACATTGGTTAACATGAACTAACAAGGAAAACCTGGTTTGGTCCCAAACCGATGACTCAACAAGACAGCGTCTGCATTTCAAGAAATTCCAGGAGAGCTAATCATCCTGTTCTATAATCATCTGCTTATAGAGAGTGAAATTTATCAGCCATCCAGCCCGGTACCAATACAATTTCTGGAAAATGCCAGGCGAACAATGTTTAAGCCATCTCAGATGCCATGGCTATTGACAAATGAACACATCACAATCCATTTGAATACTCTTTTGTTCACTGTAGGCCGTGAAGAGTTTGGATTGCTAGTCTGATTTTTTTTGGCAGAGCTGTGAAGCTTCAAGCTGTGCCGCATTTGAGGAGCTACATGTATGATTCTGGCTTTCCGTAAAGCTCTATGCTCATTAAAAGAAATCCCTGAACCACCTGCTTATTTTTATGTTGTTTTGCTTATTCAGAAGTTGTTTATTTCGCAGACACATTAGGGCGAATGTACTGTAAATTAAACACCGCCCATGCGAGAGGTCATTTGTTATCCACTTCAGGGCCCTTGGGATATAATGAGTCTGTAATGCTGCTTTCACGCTGCGTCTTTTCTTCACGATGTGAGGTAAACGGCTTCCTTTTAGCATTTGTTACTAGACGTGCATACATACACCACACAACCACCCATCCGCCTAAACAAAACCCCCGTACGCACACATTTAAGAGCAAATGCTAATTATCTCAGCTGGCATCATGCAGTCCTGAACCTGTGAATATATGGCTGTTCTTCACTGTTTGTACTGTATGAAATGTTTCATTGCTAGTTCAGGCTGGTGGGCAAAAGGAGCCCAGCTTGTTTAGCTGGTTAAAATGTCTGATGGTAACCCACATCTCAAAACACCTCCAGTAATGCTGGTCGTTTCATATTAACAAATATAACATTTTTACTTTGTGATCCACATTTGAAGCGGCTGGTGTGTTGCAGAGCAGAAAGTGCGAAGTGCTGTTGACTGATCCATGAGACAAGCAAAACTTTTCTTTTTTTTTTTTTAAGGTGCTGAGAGCGCATCTACTGCTTTATGCGTCGGTTGCTGTAACTTTTCAGCGCCACGGCAGTGGCTGACTTCCAATCGCCTTGCGAGCGCTGGCAGTGCTACAGACTGTGGAGGTGCTTAATACAAACTCAAACACGCTGGAAAAGTCCTGCGGGCTCTCAAGGGTGAGACGCATTCTCACACTGGCACTGCCAACCAATTAGGAAATGACTCCCCAAACCTTAAACACAGCCTCTCAACAGGCAGGGATTTAGGGAAACGTGCTAACTGTGTGTGTGTGTGCGTGTGTGCGTGCGTGCGTGTGTGTGTGTGTGAAAAGTTTAATAAGTTTAGTTATTATATGCTCAACAGGATTGTACCTGCTACCTTGTAAGAGACATACACTAAGTTACTCAAGGTTCAAAATAGACAGTTAATGCATACATTTTTGTAAGGTTTTAAACCTCTTTTGGGATTGAACTGTGTGCGTGTGTGTGTGTGCGTGCATGTATGTATGCGTTTATTTATTTATTTATTCTGTTTTACTTAATTCCTATATGATATTAAAAAAAAAAAATTCTGTTAAATATATGTAATATGATATTTATTATCATTTAATATTTCATATATTTTCATATTTTATGAATTTCACTGTATAATAATAATAATAATAATAATAATACTATAGAAAAGGAGATATAGAAAAAAAAATAATAAACAACATTTTAATTAAATTAAATAAATTTCATTTCATCAATCATTTTTACTATATAATAATATTTAATATATTTTCATATTTTATACATTTGAATTAAAAAATTATTAAATTAAATTGTTCTTCTAACTGCCATTCTTCCGCGGTAGATCTCTAGTTTTCCTATAAAGCAAGAGACTTTGGTGTGATTTTAGGTATGAGCTAGACTGAGCAGAAGGGATATTCCAACGCTATCTCACGACCAATTATTACGATTTGTCTAAACCCCAGTGACGGGTAGAGTAGGGGCGGCGTCAGGGATTGGTCATTCGTACGAATTCATAAGAATTGGGCCACCCGTGAAATATTTAAGATTTAGCAAAAATTTTACAAATTCTTACGAGTTAGTGAGGTTGTATGATTTCGTACGAATTAGCCACCTCATAAAATATGTACGAATTGCCGCGAGATAGGGTTGGATATTCCCAATATTAAACTAGAGTTTACACTAATACGATATTAACAGCAATTCCAATATGAGGGCTGGGTGTATGATATTTTAAATGCTGAAACACTATGTATCTGTGTGGTAGAAGACACTGAGAGGCAGTCAGACTCCATAACGTTACCCAATCCCCCAGTTACATCAGGCTGTCAGCGGTAATCATTTGAGCCAACAGGATTCACCTTCATAAAGCCGACTGGCAGAATAATGCAGCGTTTCGCCTTCTTCTGTTCATACCTGACTAATTCAGTGGCACTGAATATTTTTAGACAGTTGCCTCTGAGATGATGAGGTGAAGTGCCGGTTATTATTTTGGTGAGTCGGTGGTTGCAGTGGTAAAGAAACTTGATAAATATTTCATTGTTTGGAGGTGTTTAAAAAAAGGGTTGTAATGAGAGACGAGCTGACCTGTTGCGGACCTTAATTCAACAAGTCCAGATGCCAGTGTTGGACCCAATGGGTTACGCAAACACAACTGGGAAAGTCATGGAATGACATTTGCTCAAGCCTGTATGTACATATTTGTTTATTTAGTCATGTTATTTACACATACACATGTGATTTACACAGGACATGTCCGTGGATCAACATTATTTGTTGTTCTTGGAACAATATTCCGCTCAGCTGTATGTTTTTAGGCTCAGAGATGTAAAGGGTTGATGTTGTTGTTTTTATCAGGAACAATAAAGGATGCCGATCCAGGGTCATCTTTTTACATGTTAACTACGTTTCACTGATTCTTGAGACGTGGACAAAAATGCAAAAATGTGCCTAGGAGTTTTGTTTTGCCTGCGTCTTCCTTCTTTTTTTCCCCTTGTCTATCAGTCAATATGCATCAACGTCGTCAGATACAAAAACAACGTGTACTGTCATGTCAAACAGTTTCTATAAATACTGACATATCTAGCATTTATAGTGATGAATTGCATTGATGAATAGTTTGGGGTCAGTAATATTTTTTAAAGAAATTTAATTAAATTACTTTTTATTCAACAAGGATCTGTTAATGCAGTCATTGCAATGTGTGTACTATATTTTTTATATTAAATGTCTGTATATTTGTGTTGCTATCAATCAGTTTGTTGTTTATTTACAGCACTTTGTAAATACGTGCAGAGCAAAATGATTGTTGGAGATTGGTATTGATTTAAATGCCATTGCTAAAGCTAAGCATAACTACTAAACTTTAGCACAATCTATACTCTTAAAACATAGTAATAAACACACAGGTAACCATCAATAAACACACAGGTAACCATCAATATTTCATTAGCGTGCCTATTCAGTCATTGCGCAGTACATATCTTTTCATATCTGAATAGCACGGACCGCACACAAGAACCACAGTAATTCATAATTCCCTGCACATAAAATATTTTTCCATGAAAGCCCACTATTGATTGATTTTTCCCTGGGGCTGTAATGCAACATTTGAAGCTCAATAATAAAGGGGACATATAGAGTAGCATGCGTAGAAAGAATTCAGGTGATTGGTTCGTGCAGAGCAAGGTGAACGCACATGAGCATCCGGCTAATCCTATTATACATGCAAGACATGCAATAGTCATTGGTGATTTGATTACTCAATCTGGGCTCAATTGGCAAATGTGGGCCGGATACAGTCTGGCATCTGCTTAGATGTTGCAAACTGAAGAGTGTGAACAAGAGATGATGCATGACCTCTTTACTCAAAAATCAATACTGTATTGTTACAAAATCATATTAGTATCAGTGTTATTTTAGTGTCATTGAGATACTATTGCAGTTTTTTATTAATGTTTTAATATATATATATATTTTTTGTCTATAAATAAAGCCGGTTTAGGTGGCTAGCAGGTTTCATGGAAAGTAGTTTGGCTTTTAGCAGTGTTCATCGCCATAGTAACGTACGCTCCATGGCTAACCAGGGCTGTGTTCAGCCCCGACAAAACGTTGCACAACGTTTTTTAAACAGAAACGGTGATGCGTTGAACACACTGTTCTGATGACGCAAGAGTTGCAACTACGGCAGCTGAGAAGGCCATTCTTTGTGAAGAATTTTCGGAGCCTGATGAAGTCAGTATAAATGTGTTTAATACTACAAAATATGCCCGATGTTACAGTTACTGCACTTGCCGCCCAGAACACAAGAGAACATCCCAATCAAGTGAAGGGATTGCTGACATTGAAATAGACAACGCATCCTCATCCCAAGGCGTCATATTCTGACACTTTGACAAAGCGTCTAAATCCAACGCCCATGGAACCCTTTAGCGTCAATATAACACGCAGAGAGATGGGTAGGTTTAGGTATGGTGTAGGGTTAGGGTTAGACCGCTAGGAGGCGCCTTCTGACCCATATATATCGGCGTCTCATATTGACGCTAAAGGGTGCCATGCGCGTTCGATATAGACGCTTTGGCAAAAGCGTCATTATATTACGCCTTGGGATGAGAACGGGCTGAAATAGAAGCACACATCTTACCCAATTCAGACTGAAACACATCTTTTAGCCTCACATACTGACTTTATTTGTAGTTCATACTGTTTTAATATCCTGTATTTTCTTTCTCATTTTTAGGAAAAGCACTTAATTACCATTGTTTATTTATATACCAAATGTCACTTGCAATGAAGCTAAAAATATAAACAACTACATCGTTATGTTGATATCCTATTTTTAGAATAAAACTTATGACAAACATGTCTTATATCCTCAGTTGCGTATACCGAGCTGCATCGAACACATTTGTAAATTACTCTCCTTGAACCCATTGTGCAAGTTCACTTTAATACCGCGTGCTTTATATACATGTTGCTGCTGATTGGACTGCAGTTCTGACACACACACCAAACAAGGGAAAACGCATCTCAAACCCCGTTGCCAACCGTTGTGCACCGTTTTGAACTTGAACGTGCCCCAGGTTATGTTCCAGCTAAGAGGTTGCAAACTGAACTTGGACCAATCAGCTGTGAGCAAAAGATTGTCTGGCTTTTACTAATGCTTATTTAGAATAATAATTTTGTATGATTTAGATATCAGATGTACAATTTTAGTTAATCAATTATTACGCACAGTTTGAAATGAATACATAAATGAAGCTAAAATATATACGCTTTAAAATGACTACAGTACATGTGATGTAAAATGTTCAATTCTCTCTATACCTTTATCAACTGTATAAATTAACTTTTACTTGCACTGCAACACTTTTTCTTTTAGTTGTCCTCTTTCATAGGCAGCTATTTTCTTCTTGCTGTGTAAATTTGTATAAATTCAATAAATTCAAAAATATAATAATATTTTTCAATCTCGTAATATACTGCAGAAGAGAGAAGTGATTCGCGAGAAATGAATCGCAGTTTCACTCTTTCTGAGCATGCGATTGGCTGTTCGCTACTGATGTCACAACTAAACTCCTAAACTCAGGATCAAAGCCTGAGTTGACACAGAAAGTTGATGATCAGCATCATGGTACCAGCAAAGCCTAACTAGCAAATCTCTAATCCTGTAACCCTGAGTTTGATCAACAACTATCATGGTACAAGCCCCTGAATCTTCCTCTTCATCATCTGTTGCAGTGGGGTTAGGATATTTGGGTGGAAATTTAAATATTAGAAATTAAAATAAATTAACAAATGTAACATAGGAAAAATACACACATTTATACTGTCTTAAGGCATATATATATATTTATATATATATATATATATATATATATATATATATATATTTTTTAAGCTGTTTCTCACTGGTTGTCTCTGTGTGTTCCTGGGGGAAACACCACCGATGGTACCACTCCACTTACACTGTTGTTTCAGTGCTCAAGATAATAGGAGCTGTATTTCTTCTCATCCCTCATGGAAGCTTAAATCAAAATTAGATTACAGCACAGTCTTTGAACAGCTGAGTGATCATCGGGGCCAGATTCTTGCACTTGTCTTTGTCTAGATAAATGAAAGCATTGTCGTATAGAACACTCTGACAACCCACTGACACAGGAAATGGAAAATGTATCGCAACTGTAGCGGTATGAAAGAAAAATCACAAATGAGATCTGCTTAATATCTCAGCTATTTTTTTCCAGACAGCTATGAGATTAATATGGAGATTTAGAAGTCTCCTGCTTTATTTATCATGAAAAAAGAACCCTGTAATCTCAGAGTCTCTGGAGTTTCAGAAGATATCTTAAAGTCTGCAATCAATTGTATTATTAATGCATTTAGCAGTCACTTTTATTCAGATTGACTTACAGGAAGAGATCTCAAAATCAACTGAAACATTTATGAAGTTGCCAAGGAAATATCTATCTATCTATCTACCTATCTATCTATCAGCAGTGAAAGAGCAACTTTTGGGGCATATATAGTTGTAATAGAAATTATTCAACCCTGATTGAAAATCATGTTTATTGACAAAATGTACAGACTTTCAGCTGTTTGCAATGAACAAAATTACAAATACAAATAAAAGTAATTGAATTAGCTCAACATAACAAATGTTCCAAGTGGTTTCCCCAAATTCAACTGAAAATGTAACTTTTAAATGACTTCTGCAGTGTCCAAATTATTCAACCCCTTCATGGCAAGCATCTTTCGTACTTAGTAGAACAATCTGTAGAACAAGCTTTGATACAATCTGTATTGTGAAAAGCGCTATATAAATATACTTGACTTGACTTGACAAGTTGCAGCTACCTCCCTGAAGACATGACATTTCCTCCTAGGATTTCCAGATACGTCAATGAATCCATCCTGCCTTCCACACGCTGCAGGTTTTCAGTACCAGAGGATGTAAAGCAGCTGCAGAGCATCACTGAGCCCCACCATGCTTAACTGTAGACAGTGTTCTTTTCAGCACATGCTTCATTCTTCTTCCTCCAGACATACTGCTGATTCATAGGCCAGGAAATTTCCAGTTCTGTTTCATCGCTCCAGAGAACAGAATCCCAAAACTTCTGTCGATTATTTATATGACTTTGAGCACATTTCTTGTGCTTTTGGGTAGTGGTGTACGTCTTAGAGTTCTGGCATGGAAACCGCATGTGTTTATTACGCACCTTGCAGTGCAAGCTAAAAACTCAGTGCTGTTGCCACCAAGTCTTGCTGCAGGTCTTTTGCAGTCACTCTAGTGTTTTTCTGAATCTGCCTTCTCAGAAATCTGGTTACAGCCATTGATAGCTTTCCATTTCTGCCTAGTCCAGTAGTGTAACCATTGTTTCTTTAACCTTGAACTTACAAACTAAGATTCCAATGGTGTTTCTAGGAACATTTATTGATTTTTCTAGCTTTTTGCATCATGTTCCTTGTTTGTGACGGGCTGCGATATCTTTTAGCTTTTTGGACCATACTTTCTATTTCTAACATGCAGTCGAATGTGACACTCAACAATCTTAGTCAGTTCAGATATTTCATGTGTTCTAGCTCAAGCACACCTAGTGCCACTAATGAAGCCCTTGAGTAGTTGCATCATGTGTGCTTGAGACAAAACCTGTTTTGCAGATTTGTGCAATTGTGATGTATTCTATTCATGGGGTTAAATAATTTTCATTAAAAGGTGCATTTCCAGTTGAATTTGAGGAAATCACTTGAAACATTTGCAATCTGGAGCTATTTCAATTTTCTTTGATGCGTTCAATGCAAACAGCTGAAAAAAAAAAACATATACTTTTTATTTTATTTTTTTTTTATAGAACTTGAAGCTTTTCTTTAGTACTAATGCCATTATCAATAACACAGTACTTGTATGTGTCATTGGTTGAAGACTGTCTGCCAAGAGCACATAAAATGTAAATTAATCAGAGGCCGCCATAACTTTTAGTTGAGGAAAAGCTTGCTAATAGCTGTTACAGTCCTATTTTTCCTACAAGGATAAACAGATGTTTGGCTATCAAACATGTGTCTCTAGAAATGTTGCTAGAGATTACACCTGCAGGCTCTGCCCTTATTCCTGCTGGCATATTCAATTGCCTGGTGTGGCCCAGTGAAGGACTTATTCACCATTTAAAGAGCCCAACACCTGGGAAAGGGGACTCAGGCACAACCAATGCAGTTATATCAGTTCATGAATTATGCAGCAGTTCATTAACAGGAGTCATTTGCCTACAGGCTATCCTCCATGTCAAATTCAAAAATAGCCCTGTTTATACAATCTACTGATGGATGTAGATAAGAAGCCATTCGGAATGCATTGAATGAGTATTTTCGTTGTTTAGGTGTTAATCTGGATTCAAAGCTTTATTTTTGGCTTTTCTGAATCGCTGGCATACATTATATAATATATAATATATTATCATCTCTGGCTATAGTTTGCCTGGGATTTTTTTTTTATCTGTTCTGGCTGCAAGTAAAGAAAGCATTGTCAACACATTAGTGTTTCACCCACATGCTAAAAAGTCTGAGAGTAAATAAATATTGCCAGAGAGCAAAGAACATTGCATGTTTCCAGATAGAATTTTGTTTTACATGAAGCTGACCTACTTAAACAGGAAATATACATTTCAGCATGTTTTTGACAAAAGCAATGTCATTCCCAACATGACGTTTGCACAGCAAAGATGAGAGATAAATATTGCTGTTATTATATCCAATGAGCATTAGGTGTCAAATATCAGACAGGATTTTTTCTAACACAATGGATTAGAAAACACTTCATTTACACCATTCAGAACACATAAGCAACCAAACAGTAATGCTTTTGCAGAATTTTTTTAATAAAATGTTTAACTTATGTAACAATTTAATTCGTATTACATTGAAGCAATATTACACAATCAAGAATGCTGTTATTCTGGATCGGTTTGTCAAAAAGTACACAAATAACAAAAGACAGAAAATGGAAAGTGAAATATACAAAGCAAGTCTCGCTCTGAGTAAAATATTGTTTGTAGGTTGAAAGAAGAGATACAACTGCTGAAAATAAACTATTGAAAAACATGGACAGGTTATGAAGAAATGGTGTGTATTTACTGTTATAAAGAGCTCAAAACACATTAAAGCTTGCATTACTATACATAATGCAATCCATGTGTTGCTTCTTTACAGACATACAGTCTGAGTATAAGCAGTTGACCTATGAGGTATTAAGAAATCTGTTTACATTTTTTCAAGTTACGCTCTTGATTAGAATGAAGCTCTTCTAAATCACTGGTTGATGGTTTGGCACTTATGAAAGTATTACAGTCTCAAAACCTAACCTTCTGAGGCTCAAGGTTTGCCAAATTACAGGGATTACTTTCTAATTTGCAAAGCTATTAACATCCCATCACTCAACACATCGTGCAGACTTTGCTGATTCACAAAATAAGAGCTTAATCCTGTCTTAAAAGTTTGCGTTGAGTTGTTAGGAAAGCTGCATTTTTGCACAACTCTGGCTGATTTAGGTTGCTTAGTGAAATACACCCTCAGTATCTATTTTATTGGTAATTTAAGTTTAATTTTGCACCACTTGAATGTTGTTCTCCTTTTACATTGCAATACATATTCCTCTTATGTACATGCACTAACCAGCCACTTTATTAGGTTCCCCTTGCTAGTACCGGGTTGGACCCACGTTTGCCTTCAGAACTACCTTAAAGGGCCCCTATATGATATTTAAAATTTCCCTAATATTGTTTTGGAGTCTCCTACAACAGGTTTGCATGCATCAAACGTCAAAAAACTGTTTCATTTTCTCGTAATATACATTTGCACATAACCAGATTTTCAGTGAATCTCAACGACTCGCCAAATGAATCAATCTCTCTAAATCCCTCCCTTCCGTGAGTTACTCTGCTCTGATTGGCCAGACAGCTCAGTCTGTTGTGATTGGTTTACCTCGTACAGCACGCGTCGAAAACAAAAATTTCCATTGCCATACACCGACAGCTCTGCGTGTCCTGAGGCTTTCTACACCATTAACTAAACACAGTAACGAACAATGGCGTTGATTTTACCATATCAATCCGAGAGCGAGTCCGATGATGAAACACTAGAAGAAGAAGAACCATTCATTCAACCCGAACCTCCATCGCAAGGACGACTCGAGCAGGACGTTTCAGTGATTTATTACTCAGTTTGAGGTAACTTACTTTATGAGATGTTGCTATTCCTCACCATCAGCATTAACAAGTGCATGTCCATCAACAGATCATTTTACTTGTAACGTTACTAATTTATTTACAGAGTATGTTTCTAATATATTGCCGAAGTTTATGATTATACTGCTGTAGTAAAGATTAACCACAGATTCTTCACATGCTCGTCCTTCGGCAGTGGAAAAAAATTTCTTTACCGTCACAGTGTGTCACACAGCGTCTCCTCGACATTATCTCTCCAGTATCCACAGGATCAGCTGCCGGTTTGAGGTTTAAGTTTCCCTGGTGTCTGCGCGCGCAATAAGAGGGCGGGCTAATGTTTCGTCTTGACGTCACGACGAAACCGCTTATGACTCGTTTGAAAACCAATTCATTTCATTGACTCAGTGTCGATTCTTACTTTTGAAAGACAATAACTTTGTATACAGTGCAGTGCACTTTCAGATTTTAAACTGTGCAGGATGTTTTCATTCACTTAGAGCTATATTACACTACATGAAAGGTCATTTACAAAAATCCATGATAGGGGCCCTTTAATTCTAAATGCCAGATTTTCAACAAGGTGCTTGAAACATTCCTCAGAGATTTTGCACCATGTTGTCATGATAGCATCACACAGTTGAAGCAGATTTACCGGCTTCACATCCATGATGAGAATCTCCTGTTCCACCTCATCCCAAAAGTGCTCTATTGGATAAAGATCTGGTGATATAGGCCATTTGAGTTTAGTCAACTCATTGGCTGCATTTGAAATCGCACACTTCCCTACTATATAAGTGTGACCCTCTTCGTCTGTGTGCTCCCCTATGTCTCTGCGTTGTGTTTGGGTGATGGTGTTGAATGAGGAGGACACAGATATCGTGGTCGTCACACAGTAATGAAGCTTTATTTTCGGCTCTTTTTCTGCATCAGCAACTTTTCACAAGGAAAATAGAACTATTAGTTACCAATATCAAAAATAAAAACGCATATTTTAAATTATAAAACGAAACAATATAGTTTTAGCTGCAGTTATCAATCACATGGGGTTCTCAAAGACTGGAAAAATAACTTTCCGCATATGAAAATGAATGTTAAATGTCACAAGCATCCAAAATACAATGAATAAAACCCAAAATACTCAGATAAACGTTAAAACACTATACAATATAAAGAAAAATAAACCCCACCACATGGAATTTACAACCCATGAAATGCAAAACCATCCATCGCAAATAACTGCACATATATGAAAGTTAACATCTTTAACAGCAATATATTTCTTCAAATAACATGGATGGCCAATATAATTAAAGGAATTAAATAGATGAAACAGAGAAACAGTGAAACCCCTCCTTACCTTTTCACATGGAAAATAGAACTAAATTAACCAACAGCTCCACGCATGTGAAGAAGAGCTCACTCACACAGTGAAACACTCACAGAACACAGCTCCCCTTTAAGGCTGGGAGAAACATTTTACATTTTTCCTAAGTATATAGGAAAAAAGGTGAAAACAGTATGTGACCCAAGAGGTATGTCTGAATTCACAGTACGCATAGGCAAAAAGTACCCGGATGACTTCCGGCATGATTCTGCAGTGTTCATGTGATGGACACTTTACTATCCCATGAGGCCAAGGGAGAGGATTGGTGAATGATGCACTCTAAAAATGCTTTCAACCAATATATACCAATATAATCGGGTCAAATATGGACAAACCCAACCGTTGTGATGTAATAATTGTATTGCCTATTTCTGACAAATAGAGGGAAAATCAATATGCCTGTATATGAACTACATAGATCAGTCAGCAACTGTGTGCGGGCCTCAGTCTTAGACGGGACGCCGTGAATCTTTGACGAGTTTTGGCAAATGCAGAGACCGTATAAACTCTACTTTGATTTTTGGCAGAGTGATGAAAGGGACCCTGAATCCTACAAACTATGTTAAGCTGACTTGGAGAAAGCACTTGCCAATTTTCTGTGCCATATATAGGCTATCAGATGATCCATGAGCGGTCAGTGAATGTGCCGTCTGAGGTTAAGTCCAGACAGAGAGTGTGTGGTGATGCAGAAAGGACACGCACACAAATATAGTTTATTGGTTCTTATGTTCTCAGAGTACTAACTCATTGTCTTTCTTGTAGCAAGCAATTTCATAATGCACGTTTGATTGTCAGCAGCAGTAAAACGACGGAGTAAATGCACAGGAATGGAGCTATGCGATCGTTTGAAATGATCACAACGTGCATCTAACCCGAGAGTGCCTGGCTCTAAATGACCTGCGGAAAAACTGTTATCTTTAAACCTGACTCAGTATGACACCAAAAAAAAGAGTGGATGACCTTTTAACTGGTTCTGATGTTTTTAATAAATAGAGCAGGATTATGTTCGTTTGGCAGGGAAGCTTATTTCATCTGTGTTGTCTGTTTCTTCTCTTAGGAAAGAAAAGAGGAGCTATTTGACTTGTGGGTTTTCAGTTTCTATGTATTTGCGTTTTTCTCTCTCATCTCTATCTTTCATCCCCCCTGCCGTGATGTTGGATAGCCGGCCGGAGAAGTGCTGAGGTTGCGTTAGTCATTCGTTAGCCTTCGGGTTATTTTCTAGCTTCACATCCAATGTCAAAAACATCAAGTTAGAAGATGCATATTTATGCAAATGCGCATCTGAATGGCTTCTTCAAGTTAAAGGGTTTATTTTGATCTGTTTTTTTTTATTTATTTTTTTAGTCATGCACACAAGGTTTTCTAGATCCATTGCATTGTCAGTCAAGACTCTGGGGGGTCTGTTCAATATTCCTGGAATCCATAAAACCATGAGATAAAAAATTAAAAATAACCTTTTAAAGAAAAAGTAGGTGTGCAAGCTCAAAACAAGGTTTACAGGCTTCAATCAGGTTAAATAATAAATGTGCTGTGAAATGTGCTCTAAGTGCTAGGGCAGGCATATGAATATTACAGGTTTAATTTGAAATGATTTAATTTTTGATATAGGTGTGCAACCTATAACAACCTTTGTTTTATCTTGACTCCTTTTAATTAAAAGTTTTCTCCACATATTGACCTTTCTCTAAGCCCCTCCTTGTTGCCACCTGTCATATTATCAGACACATGTCTTTTTTTTATGTAAGTCCTGTGTGTCCTGCAGTCTTTACCCCATAAATTATCCAACAAACAAATACATAAATAGACAAACAAACACCCTGCAGGACACCATCAGTACAGCAGGAAAAAGGCAATGTTGTTGCTTGCAATTCTTGATTATATACAACATTTCAGTAAAGTACCACCTTCTGCATGAAAATATTCACAAATATGGATCATATTTTCCATAATTTTTTAACATCATAATTAAATGTCTATAGGCCAGCACTTTTTTTTTTCATTATTTAATTTCATAAATTTATTTTATTTTATTTTATTTTATTAATATTATGTTGCTTTGCTGATATGTTCTATTGCAAACAAGAAGTTGAAACGGGTTCTAAAAAATAATATGCACAATTGTGAATCTATAATCTGTAACTAAACTCTGAAAACCTTCCACACCAAACTCATTCAGTTCAAACTAATTTGCTGTGATAATGTTCTTTATATTGTGTTAATATACAGATCTGCCATGGAGTTTGAGCGTGATTGCAGGGATATACGTGACAATTTTCACAAGGGCATATGCTTGTGAATGCATATGCGAGAACTCCCACACGGTACGGTAAGTAAATTCTAAGCCAGAGTGTAATAGTCTGCCTTTCACTAACTACCCTGAGTGGTGCATGTCATACTTGCCATTCCTTCTCCATGTTGTCATGGCAACTGACTATGCATATAGACATGCCCATTAAATACTGTACCTACTAAAAGGATTTCAAATCAAAGAAAAGATTAAAAGAAAACAACGGTCTGGAACAAAGCAGCAGGGTGGCGTTTCTCCCAAGTCGGCAGCAATTTAAAGATTATCTTAATCTCTGCATCATTGTTTGTGCAAGACATTTGGACTATTGTCTGTTTTCTGTCTCGGGGCTCAAAGGGGATGCAGCATATGTGCGGATCATGTTCATATAGTGCAGCAGTTGGGTTCTGGAGATAAACATCCCAATTATTTCTCCATAAACAACGGATGTATCTTTTAGGTTGGCATGTTAGTTAAAGATCTGGGCTGTTTGCTAACCAAATCTCAATAATCATGTCCTTCAGTTACAAACAAGCCACTTGAATATACTTTATAGATATGAGCATAATGTCTTTGATTTACGTCAACAATGTCTCATGCTTCTCATGCATGTATGTTTTAATGGTTGCTCTCAGTTATGAAGCCACGCAATGGCTTCATAAGATTGTAAATGAACACGTATTGCATAACATGTGTAAATGAACATACTGCAAAAGAGACTGTTATGATGTAAGATGTATACCGAATGTGTGTGTGCAGCTAGATTTAGAAAGAGGCAAAGGGAATAATGTGTTGGTTTGTACGTCAAATATTGTTTATGAATCAATCACTTTTAATATTCACATCCACAGGCTCGTGTCTGTTCAGCGTTCTGTTAAATATTGAGATTTTACCAGATAGACCATTCATCTACAGGGCAATGTGACTTTTAGTTAACAACTCGACGGGATGCAGTGGGATATCTGCATCTTATCAGCATATGTTAATTAACTAGTTCCATTCAGACAGCAGTGAAACTCACTAATTTGCTCTCCTCAGTTAAATCAGCAGCAAATCAAGCGGCACAGAGAGTCACACCGAGTCTGCCAGCCGCTATTAGCAAGGCCGCGCTTCACGTTCGAGTCACTTGGTCAATTTGAATGGTTCAAATATGGTGAAAATGATTTCCTCTTGTGCTAATCTCTCATATGGGGCTCATTTCAGATTTTTAAATCTTTATGTACGGTTGTACAGTATGTGTTCATAAACCTGTTGTTTTGTTGTCCAAAAGCTCAGAAAAAATAAATGATTTCAAATACATTCTTCTCTTTTGAACTTTCTATTTATCAAATAGTTTTGATTTTTTTTTTTAAGATTCCATAAAAATATGAAGCAGCATGACAACATTGATAATAATAAGAAATGTTTCTTGAGCATCAAATCAGCATATTAGAATGATTTCTGAAGGATCATGTGACACTGAAGACTGGAGTAATGATGCTGAAAATTCAGCTTTGCATAACATGAATAAATCACATTTACCCTAAAGAGACATGGAGATAAAAAAATAAAAATAAAAAAAAAATGATATTGGATTTACCAATTATTTGTCAATGCTTTTGCGTTTGAAATGCAAAGTTGCTCGGGGGAACCCACAACATTTGCAAGACAACACAAAAGCATTGGCAAGTAATTTCCCTCCCATCTCATATTATTTTCCTTCAACGTATCCTTTTAGGAGCTACGTATCAAATAGAAAACATTATTTTAAATTGTGATAATATTTCACATTAATACTGTGTTTGATGTATTTTGATCAAATAAGGTACTGAAATTTAAACTTAATGATACTTTTGTGTCTTGGTTTTAACAAATGGTGTTTAAATATAAACACACAAACATATAAAAGTGTTTGTTTAGATTAATGTGATCCATATTGCTATGGGTATGAATCATGAATTTAAATTGGACTGAAAGCCTCCTCATTATTAGAAACTCTCCACAATTCAGCTGTTCTTAAACTTTCTAAATACCATAATGCATTCAAAATAAATGTAAAATAATAAAATAAAGCAATAAAGCAATTAAATGGTGTTTAGGAAAGTCAAGCAGAATGCAAAGTTATCGCAAGAGTAGTCAAGCATGTGAGCTTACGGTGGTAATCCAAAAGAAAAATGGGCTGCGTTCAATCCTCTTGTCTAGTGATGCTAACGTGTGCTGTGCTGCTGGATAAAGGAGGGAAACAGAGATTTGAGGGAATGGTAATTAAAGCCACGTTCTTTCAGAGCAGCTTTCTGAGATACGGTAAATGGCACCATTTGTAACTCGCAGTCAGAATCCAGAGGCGTTCTCCCTCTGATGACAGTCAGCCTGAGATAATATGCATGCTCAAACTGAAGTAAATATACTTTCAGTCACAAGTTTGGACACACTTGACTGAATGTGTTTCTCATGATTGTAAAAACGAAATAAAACAAAAAATGCTTGGAATTAATGTTGCAGACAAATGTATTTTGTGTCTTCATATTACTTTAATTTTACAAAACTAAAATTGTAATCGGATTAAGCAGCCAACAAGTGTCCATTATGAAAGAAAATGTGCAAAAATCTTAACTTTAAAAGGCTTGTCACTTGGGCAGTGCCAGTAAAAGGACAATTTTGTACATTATCTACCACTAAAAGGTGCATTTTAATACATTAAAGTAGTAATATGTAAGCTGAAAAAAAAAAATATATATATTAGTATATACATAAATGATTAGTCTAACCCTCTGTCTGAAATTATTGTTATTTTTTTTTTAGGACGGCCCATTTAAGGCTTGTATGTAAAAGGCCACTGTTTTGATTGGCTATTGCATAGGAAACAGAATCAATGACCTCTCAGTATTACTTGTGACCCGTGAGTAAGTGTTTTGAAAACATTATCCATATAAAACCAAAATTTGCAGACAAAACATTGTGAAATGCGTATGTGGTTTGTGGTGCAGCTGCTGTCAGATCCAGTACAGTTGTCTGCTTCATATTTCAACAAAACTTTATTTGTGAACTCTCCATTACACTGAGCCTCGTTTACAAGACAAAATGCTCAGAACAAAAATATAATCCTCAGACACGATCTGGTGTGCCAATAAAATTAACCATCCTCTTGTTTCCAACACTGGGATCCTTGTGAAGTCTTATACAGAGTCATAAACGAGCTGTTTAAACTGGATCCGTCAAAGTGAACTTTCTTAAACTCTTCCATTTGTCGTGTTGTCGAGAGACTCAAGTGCATGGCGTATGTATTCAGAAACTGAACGCACATCTGTATACTGTATCCAGTGTAGACAGCTTCAGTGTTTATTATGGGTTCTATGGGCTTTTGACGCAACACTCACATCCAGAGGACGGCAGCTGTTCAGCGACTGAATGCAGTGGGCGGGGCTTATGGTGCAATGATGTATAACTATTCGTTGATTTTTTGCTCTTAAGGATATATGCAAATATATTCACCTGTGTTATGTCACAGATCCTGCAATATCAAAACAAGCTTTTTTTTTTAGCTTCTTTAAAGCAGCACTGTGTAACTTTTTCAACCTTTATAATATTTTTCCAAAACCCTTGAGATGGTACATTGACTTACAATAGGTTGAAAGACAGGTCTGCCATAGCCTGACGGTGTCTGTATCGCTTTTACTGGCACTATGTAACTTCGGGTTTCGGGTAGGAACCCGAGCACAAAAAGAACTACAAAATTCGACTGCTTTACGGCATACATCACTTCCTCAAATTCTGACGTGAGAGCCCAACGAGCGTTTTTTTTTTTTTAAACTCTGTATGTTGTCATGGCCGAAGCAGCAAGTAAAACCAAGAAGCCAAAGGTTTTGTTGGAGGACAGTAGAAAGAGAAAAAGGGAGAGTGACAAAACAAAAGGCTGGACGAGAATCAATAGGTCCAGCGTTCTCTCGCTGGCGTGAGCTAAAGGAGGAGGAGGGCTGCGTGCCCGACCGATGCTGGCCGTCAACAAATAAATAAATCAGTAGCCTATGTCTAAACGGCGTGTGCAAGTTTGGTAGGGGCTACATTCTTGCAAGTTGCTTGAGCTAGAAAGAGCTACTGAACATAAATAAAATGTGCAAAAGGGTATTGAAAAAATTCTCTTAGAAAGAGCTACAGTAGAAAGAGTTACTGAACATAAATAAAATGTACAAAATGTGGATATGAATCCAACTGGAAAAACTTGTGAAAAGATATATTTTGATTAGTCAAATAGTAAATAATAAAGTGGAGCTCTATAGCCATCTAGTGGTTAAAGTGATTTTTTTTTTATTTTAAAACTGCATTTTCCAAAAAATGGCCAAAAATCTTACATTAAACCATGTAAAATTATCCATGGTATCTCCATGAATGAAAGTTAGAAATCTGGGTCTTTTATATCATAAATCTTCCAAAAACTGCACAAATGTTGAGTAAAAACATTAATAAACAGAGTAAAATTACGTTTGTAAAAAAAAACAACAAAAAAAAACTTTTATTCTGTTACAAAATTAAATGTTATTGTGTGGGGTATAGAGCATCACAGTCCCGCCCACAGCCCGCGAGAGCTTCGGTGCCGGAAGTAAATTTCCCATTAATTTCTCCCATTGACGTTTTGGAAAAACCATATCTAAAGAGTTTTAGAGCATGTCTGAGGATAACCAGCTACGGCTGAACTCATAAGCATACAACATATCATTTCGAGTGAAAAAACGAAGAGAAAATCCCAAAAAAGTCAAAGGTACAAGACCGTGTACATATTTTCATTTCCGAGCGAAGGAACTATACTCATCCCATAAACCACCCCGACCCCGCGCCTCACTGAAGTCGACTGTAGCCAGAACCGCGAAAGAGCCTTTTGAGCGACTTCCAAATGGCACGCGAACGTTTTCCTCCAGTGAATTTTATATAGTGAATGTGCAGGGAAACTCCTTTTCTGATTCTGATTTAATGAAGCTTATATGTAAAACACATTGAGCATCTGGCTCGTTCATAGGCTGTGCTGCGGCAACTGCACATCCAATGGCGCGGGCGCCTCTGACGTGCGACCAATGAGCTAGCCCTACGTCATTACACGATCTTCAGTCTTCACAGACCTTCGCGGGGTTTAACCAGACAGTTACACGCACTGTGATGCTCTATTTGTATTTTAACCGAGCAGCTAACACTGACAGCGGCAAAAGCGACGCATGCGCTTTTCACTTGTAAAACTCAAGGGTGTAGAGTAATGTAGTCTCTGCTCTCGGTGGGACGAATTAGGAAGCGTGCATTGTGAAGGGCGCTCTGAAAAGCGGCAGCGCAGCCAAAGGATTAAAACAGATGTGCAAATGAGCGTACCGGTACGCTAAAAGCACGTTCTGGGCGCACGGAGAGGTGGCGGTACGCTCAAGAGCTATGTTTGGAAGTGGCGGTACTGAGTACCGGTGCGTACCGGCCCACTTAAAGCACTGCATATGACATGCTGAAATATATGCCAATGTACCTGGGATGATGACATTTCACACGCAACGCTGGCAGTCTGCCCAAGACGTGAGAACTCCCTCTGCAGAGTTCGGGCGGATCGGCTTGTCAACAAATGCACGCGTGTATCCCCTGGTGTAACCATGACAGATTTTACGACAGTAGTAGAAGACAATAATGTTTCCGAACTGTAGGGGGCCCCGAGAGCAAAATTTCAAAAGTTACATAATGCTGCTTTAAATAAATGCTTTGTTTATAATGAGGACATGTTAAGCTATGCTGTTAAACTGTCTTGTTAAAGCTAAACTGTCTTGCAGAAAGTTTTATTGGTACAAAGACGCCTTATATGTAAAAAAAATAGAGGTACACTTGATTTCTTATGTCATGACCCCTTAAAGTTTTCACCTAATACAGCTTCACATCGCAAGTTGACTAAACGTAAAATTTTAAGGCAGTACAAGCACTTAAGTTAAACACACAGTTAAGGTTAAAAAAACAACTTTTTTTTTTCTTGCCTTTTTTTTTTTTTTATACATTGGAACTTATATGGGTAAATAAGACACAACAATGTCATCGTAAGGATATTGCCCAGTTACAGGCTGTTGTACCCCTAAACGACATGGCAATGCTTTAATTATGGATAAACATCTCCAGCATTTTCTTTTGTAAGCCTGTGCTGATTCCCACATTGTCCAAACACAGAAAGCATCTCAAACTCTTGTGGTTCAAACTCTTACTCCACTCCTTTCATCCTTAACACCGCCGACCTGCAGTCTTCTACCCCAGACCCGGTCAGTGATGGGCCCCTACGGCATGCAATTTCCCTCCAGTCAGCAACCTTTGCTCAACGGCTCACCTGCCCTCCTCAAAGCCTCTTCTGGCCTGGAAACGCCAGGGAAATGTGTTATCGAAATATGAAAAGAGTGAAAGAATGGTGCAGAAGGAGAGAATGGCCGTTATGTTCCAGACCCACCAACTGTCTTGACAGGATGTGAAAAACCATATAGGACCATCAGAGAAAACCAGTGAGTTCCATTGGCCGTTTTTTTTATTTATTTTTTTATTATTATTATATGCATGTATTTATTCATTTGTTTAGCTAAATTTAAGGTAATACAAATGTTCCTTCAGTAAAGTAAGTAAAATAAGGGTTTTGACATTAAAAACTAACAGAAGGTGAAGGTGACATACAGCATGTTGATTGTTTTATAATTATTATGCACCACATTTTAATGACCACATTAATTGAGAGAGTACATGGAATATTTGCATTTTTACCAACTCATTTGTCACAGCGCAGGACTGTTAAAAATGAGCTAATGAGGCAAAAAAGTAAAATACAACTGTTAAAAACAGCTGTAGTACATATAGACTTTTCCTTTTTACATTTATGCATGCACATTTTTAACCTAAATGCTCAATATTCCAATGCATCCTGGCAATTTACTGTTTTTTTTTGTTTGTTTTTTTGTCTGTTTAAATGACCTTTAAGCAAATGACAAAAATATTATAATGCATAGCCTACATTAAATAAATTAAAACAGAACCATAAAGTATACATATATTTTTGAATAACATTATTTACATTATATTCATTAACAATGACAAATTAATCAATTAATTCATTCGTGTATTGCTTTAAATATTTATTTTATTTTTATGTTTTTGCGCAATGCTGGATATACAGTACTATGATAAACACAGACTTCCTTTTAAAAAAAAAAAAATGAATTCAGTTTTTTTGTTTTTCTTGATTTAATTGGAAAATATGTCTTGGACATGTTCTTGACAGGTTTTGTGACCCTTTAGTAGATTACCCAAAACATATAAAATAATAATATGGCATTACGAGTCTTTTTAAAAGACATCAAAGTCAGTTCAGTGACGGGTTCTTGCTGGCGTTTCTGAAGCACTGCTCTCATGAGATGAATCTGCTAACTGCCTTTCATTTCTCTCTCTGGCACACATTCTTCCTTCCTATACAGCTGACATGCAAGACATCATAATGAAAAAAAAAGAGACCTCAAATAAAGAGGGAATCAGCCGAGATTTCTCCGACTGTTTGATCATAGCTTCAGCCTTCTCTCTAATCCATTTCTTGTGCTGATGGTGCAGATGGCTAACAGGATCAAATCTCTATCCAGAAGAGAATTAATTCAATTCTGTGGCTTTTGTGCAATCCTGTACAACATCGCTCTCTTTCTCCCGTTCTTTTTGGTTATTATTTTCCCCAATCCATTGTGAGTGCGGCTCATAGTAGTAATACAAACCCTATCAAACATATTTCATTGCACTTCTCTGCAAGCCAGCTGTAATATAGTAGTAATTTCAAGAAGCTTAAAGGGATAGTTTGCCATTTGGGATCAAACTCTCACTCATATTTTCTTCATAAAATCTAGTTGAATTATAATCTTATTAACTTCACATCACCAAATTATAAAATGCCAATAAACAAAGACACATTCAGCAGCCGATATGACACATTCCATTGCTCAGATTTCTCATTTGCAAACCAATCAAACTGTAATGCGTTTAGCATTCTACAATGAGTTTTATTTTGTCTTCATTGAGCAATACCTCTGCCATTGATTCATTAATTCATTGCGTCAATCCATCAAACAGAAAACCTCCGGAGATGAGTCATGGATCACAATATGTTGTTGTCACTCATGTATTATGTTTGTGGGGAACTGGAACATTATGTATAGAATGAGTGGGATTATTTCTTTTCATTTTGCTTTTATTGACACCACTTAATCAACACATTTCTGGTAGGGCATTATGAGGATAATTCACAAATATTGTTCAGTTAAATTATTGCGTAGTAAATAATAAATAAATTGCGTAGACAATATGCAATATTGATTGTGGATTTGAGACAAACAAGGTTTGAAATTAATTTAGCATCAAAACCTTTCCCAGACTTCCCAGAGCCATTTAAAGCTCTAAATCTCACTAGACAGAATGTGTTTCCTTAAAAAGATGATCCAGTTTTGGTGATGCAATGACGCAATTACATAAAAAATGCAAATCCCTGTGCATGCAAGCCAATGATTTAATTAGCATAAATTTATTTATTTATATATATATATATACATTCATCTGCATCATATTCATCAGAAATGAATATGATTCATAAATTGTTTAATAAAATAAAAAATCCATTTCAGAGTCAAACTGGAGATCTGGCCACTTAACAGCAATAACTGCAGATTTGCAAATGGAGCTAATTAAACCGAACATGTTCCCCTAAGACATCTTGTTGAACACCTGCCCGAAGAGACACAATCAGCACTTCTAGCTGTCGTTATTTCCTGCGACGTAACCCGTTGATCCCGGTAATTGTATAATGTGCTGATTCAAATCCTTTTGCCCGGTGGAATTCATTGTAGGATCAATCAATTATTTGTTAGTGGAGTACTTTGAGTGTTTTCTGCAGCGCAGGTAGCCATCTTATCTCCATACAGTTTCTTCTACAGAATGGGTACATATAGTAGCAGATGGCCATCATCAACTTTTATTATAGGTTGTATTGTATTGTATTGTATTGTATTGCTTGTATTGAGTTTTTTGGAACGGAGAATGGAACCATGAGACAAACTCCTGATCAATTTCCAATCAAAGGTAATTTTGAAGAAAGCTCCCTGTGCTTATTTCAAAAGTGCTCACTCTTTGCTGTATATAAATTCTTATATATAGCAGGAGGAAAATGCATAAAGCAGTGCATTGTAATTAGTAATTTGTATGTGGATATTTAAAATAACCTGCATTACATGCTGCGAAACTGTCAATGTCAAATCATCTATTAACCTCGATGTGACAGCACGTGTACCTCGGCGGAGCTGAGTAGGTTGTTGACATTCAGTGCCACGTGTCTTGTCTATTAAGTGTTGGAATGAAGACATCTGTTGTACTGTATGTGTCTTGGACTTGTTATACCACAATCTCTCGCTGCCAGCTGTTTTCATTTGCATTTTAATTTATGATGGAAAAAAGTAACTTGCAGTGGAGAGTAAATGTATACCCTTTGGCAACAGTTTGATATACATTGCATGATGCTGGATCAAAATCTAAGTTAGTAATATTTCATATTATTCTACCATATATATCTTTCATATTATTCTACCTCTGTTTTGTAAATATGTGATAATGAATGAGCGAATCTCACAAAACTTGTCAGGAAAAGCGTCTTGGTCATATTTCACCACCAAAAGAAAATAAGATTTTTATGGAAAGAAATTCCATTTTGCTTAAAGACTCCCAGTTCTAGAACCGTTAAGATTTTTTTGTTTGTTTTTTTTGCATTGTGACATAATTTCATGATAACACATATTGCCAGCAATTTTTTATTAAGAAATTTGATCTAAATAAATAATTTCAATTATCTAATATTTAAATTCCTTTTTATTATTCCTTTTTTTTATTATTATTCATCAAAGTAGTATTTGTTGTACTTCATTCAATTTGTTGGTTTAAATTATGAAATCATTGTATTTTATTTAGCAAGGATACATTAAATTGTTCACAGTTGGAAGCCCAGGGCACTAACCACTACACTATGGAGCAGTGTGGACCCAAATTGCAGAAATTTATAAGAGGCAGGACTTGAGGAAAACAAACAGTCTTTACTTAATATCCTTCTTTTAAATTTTTTTTTTTTTAAATAAAAAATGAATAAAAAAAGATAAAATAATAAAAATCAAGAATCAAAAGCATGGCTGAAGGATATCAACAATGACTTGATGCAAGGCAAACAAGTCCAATAACATAAAGCAAAGTTCCTAAACAAGCAGGTCAACAGATCTGGGTAAAATGTCTCTCAAGGTAATCCAAACATGGGTCAAATGAAAACAGGGAAACAAAAAAGATCTGCCTAAACAAAATAACTTCAAGACTGAGCAAAGATAAACAAATGCAGGCCTTATATATATATATATATACACTCACCGGCCACTTTATTAGGTACCCCATGCTAGTAACGGGTTGGACCCCCTTTTGCCTTCAGAACTGCCTCAATTCTTCGTGGCATAGATTCAACAAGGTGCTGGAAGCATTCCTCAGGGAGTTTGGTCCATATTGACATGATGGCATCACACAGTTGCCGCAGATTTGTCGGCTGCACATCCATGATGCGAATCTCCCGTTCCACCACATCCCAAAGATGCTCTATTGGATTGAGATCTGGTGACTGTGGAGGCCATTTGAGTACAGCGAACTCATTGTCATGTTCAAGAAACCAGTCTGAGATGATTCCAGCTTTATGACATGGCGCATTATCCTGCTGAAAGTAGCCATCAGAAGTTGGGTACATTGTGGTCATAAAGGGATGGACATGGTCAGCAACAATACTCAGGTAGGCTGTGGCGTTGCAACGATGCTCAATTGGTACCAAGGGGCCCAAAGAGTGCCAAGAAAATATTCCCCACACCATGACACCACCACCACCAGCCTAAACCATTGATACAAGGCAGGATGGATCCATGCTTTCATGTTGTAGACGCCAAATTCTGACCCTACCATCCGAATGTCGCAGCAGAAATCGAGACTCATCAGACCAGGCAACGTTTTTCCAATCTTCTATTGTCCAATTTCGATGAGCTTGTGCAAATTGTAGCCTCAGTTTCCTGTTCTTAGCTGAAAGGAGTGGCACCCGGTGTGGTCTTCTGCTGCTGTAGCCCATCTGCCTCAAAGTTCGACGTACTGTGCGTTCAGAGATGCTCTTCTGCCCACCTTGGTTGTAACGGGTGGTTATTTGAGTCACTGTTGCCCTTCTATCAGCTCGAACCAGTCTGGCCATTCTCCTCTGACCTCTGGCATCAACAAGGCATTTCCGCCCACAGAACTGCCGCTCACTGGATGTTTTTTCTTTTTCGGACCATTCTCTGTAAACCCTAGAGATGGTTGTGCGTGAAAATCCCAGTAGATTAGCAGTTTCTGAAATACTCAGACCAGCCCTTCTGGCACCAACAATCATGCCACGTTCAAAGTCACTCAAATCACCTTTCTTCCCCATACTGATGCTCGGTTTGAACTGCAGGAGATTGTCTTGACCATGTCTACATGCCTAAATGCACTGAGTTGCCGCCATGTGATTGGCTGCTTAGAAATTAAGTGTTAACGAGCAGTTGGACAGGTGTACCTAATAAAGTGGCCGGTGAGTGTACATCTTAAACACGCTTATTTAAAACGTATATTTACATCTGTAAGGAAAATATTGTATAAGTATTGCATATGAGCAAATCACAACATGAAAAAGACATCTGAGTGATGAATGTGTGTTATTATGCAGGATAATTCACTGTTCTCAACACTGTTTACATTAGACAAATGTGCTGTAAATAATTTTCTATAATGTTTGTGCATTTTTGTAGGATCTGAAATGTCTACAGACTGGTGTGGGTGTGATATAGGCCTAGTGGATTTTATCTTTATTGTTTTTTTTTTTTTCAAATGCATTGTAGAATTTGTAAATGTTTTTTTTTCTAATATTGTTGATATTGCTTAAATGTTTATTTGTGCTTTGTTTAAAAAGAAGAGTGTTATGTCCATTTATTAAATTATTTTCGCTTGGCATACCAGTGTGATGACGTCATCGCACGGCTTAGTAGCGCGCGCGCCCGTGATGTGCTTCGTTCAAGAGTAAAAACGACGACCAGGAAGCCATCACTGAAGCGCTCGTTTTATTTATTCTTTTATCTTTTTATACTTCTTTTCAGGGGTATTACATGAGCACTGAGGATGAGGAGCCCAGAGCTGAATCCTGGAAACGGTGCCATGGATGAGTCCCTCCATCCCTGCATCTGCCCTTATGTATCACTCCATCTGCCCTTATGAGACCCTCCATCACTCCATCTGCCCTTATGAGACCCTCTATCACTCCACCTGCCCTTATGTATCACTCCATCTGCCCTTATGAGTCCCTCCATCACTCCATCTGCCCTTATGAGACCCTCTATCACTCCACCTGCCCTTATGTATCACTCCATCTGCCCTTATGAGTCCCTCCATCACTCCATCTGCCCTTATGAGTCCCTCCATCACTCCACCTGCCCTTATGAGTCCCTCCATCCCTCCATCTGCCCTTATGAGTCCCTCCATCACTCCATCTGCCCTTACTGCAGATTGTGAAGTGCAGCAACAAGCTCCGGTGTTGTGTCGAATTTTGACCCCCGCCAAATTATTACCCCTCTAGCATTGGTAGGTTTAGGATTAGCTGTGGGGGAGGCGTTAGGATTAGGGGTGGGGTTAGGATTAGGCAATAAGGTACTGACTTCAACGAGAGGGGTAATAATTTGGCGGGGGTCGAAATTCGGCCCAACACGGCACGGCTCAGCTCTGGTGACTTCATCAGGATAAAGCCGCAGAATGGGAACCACTGTGTTGAGATGGCAGTGGGATGTGCGGTTCACCACCTGTAAATACATGCTTGTAGTCTGAATAAAGCTTTGTTTCATGCGTTGTTGTCTTGTATATGCATTTGTTTATTGTGATGGTTACTTTTATTTGTTCTTTTACTCATTTATTCATGTTTCTTATTGTTGTCAGTATATAAAATATAATTATTTAATGTATGCATTAATTCATTGCTTGACTGACAATTGAGATGTTTCACTGCATTTATAGTGTGTAGCTATTCATGTATAACTATCTATCATATGACGAAACAAACTACATTTTGCTTGTTTTATTAAATTATATCATTTTTAGTATATAAAAAGTAATATAATTAAGTATTGGTCAGCGTTTGCAATGCAATTCATTCTGAGGTCATATTAATTTTTGAGGAGCGATACTTCCATTTTTCGAGTATAAAATCAACAGTTTTCTCCAAAGGAGAGATCTTCGAGCAGTCGCACGTCTCCTTTGTGCAGACATTACAAACGCTGAGGAAAACTGTTCTAGGTTGTGCTGTCGAGTTACTGACGTTATGAAGTGTTAGTGCACCTGTCGCTCATCATTTAAACTTATAAACTTATTACATACAAGATCATGGAAAGATACCATAGTTGTATCTAACGATGAACAATCATAACGACAAAACAGAAAACATAAAGATCATTGGTTTGTGTACATCATAATATGATATTTATACACAGGAAAAAAAAAACAATAACAAGGCTAAATATCTTTAAATAGTTCTTCATAATAAAAAAGAGGAAAACTTAAAGGAAAAAGAAATTAACAACATATTCAAGAGATCACGATTTTGGGGTTTCTTAATAAAAAAAATTATATCGTTATAAGGATGAAACTGCTTAAATCAACCCTAAATGTATTCACAAAATAAATGGGCTGCTGTTTCTTCAACAAAACCACAAAATGAGCAACTTTCATCAATATCAAGATATTTACAGATAGATGAATTAAACGTGTCGTTCATCTTTTAAGTTGTTGCGCTTGTGATAACGCGTCATAGGTCACATGATAACGTCAACATGGCGATGATGTCCGTATCGCATTCATACTCAACGAGATTTGGCTAGAAAGTACCTACTCTTTTAGCGCTCGTTAAGTAAGTACTCATTGAAATTAAGTACCTACTCGTTGAGTATGCGATTTCGGACGCACACACACACGCTCACAAGCCAGGCACAGGTGATATCATTGAGCCATTGATCATTGATATCATTGATATCATTGAAATCAGAATAAAGTTGTGTAATGTATTTTGCGCTCTTTTTCCTAGACAGGCTGTGGTGTGACATGAGCAACAAAAAAAAAATTAATAAAAATAAACAATAATAAATATATATATATATATACTTGTGTGTACTTGTGTGTGTGTACTTTTTTTTTAGTGAGTGGGAACTGGCTTAGAGGGCATTCATATCCAGAACAAAATGTGCACATTTGTATAGCTACAAAGGCTAATAAATTATGTATGGTTGACTTTATTTTTACAGTCCAGTTACCCATGTAAATACTATGTACTTATTTTAGTAACTACAATTACTGGGTAATAACTAGTACTAACCCTGAACCTACCCCTAAACCTACCCCTGTTCCATGTACTTACCTTATATTAGCCAGTACTTTCTAGGTAAGTACACTGTAAGTACACTGTAAGTACTGTACTGTAAAAGGAAGCGTTACCAGAAAGTTTATGATGTAAACACCGGCTGCTTTATATTTCATTTTCTGTCCTGCATCATTTAGTGAAGGCAAAATTAATAAAAAAAATAAATAAAATTGCACTGCTAAATATGGAAAGGTCAATGTGTGTCAGGAAATATTCATAATAATTGTGAGGAACATTATAGTCATCTTCCCATTGCAAAGCAGCATAGTTAAAGTCAGATTGATGGATTTCAGTAAATCGGGTTGTACAGCTTGATTTAATTAAGTTCCATCTGTGACAGAGTCAGGAGGAATCTCTATTGCCAGTGTATTCCTAGGCGATTCCATATCTTGCTCTTGTTGTGAATTCTGTCGGATTCCTATAGTTACAGCTGAAAGAGGGCCAATCATGTATTAGTGAGTCTCATTTCTTTCTTTCTCAGACTTGTAGCTGTCTAACAGAGCTCTTTTATTAATGATACTTGCAGTGGCTCCTTCAGGGAAGTACTGGCCTCTCTGTCGCATACTGTATGACCGGCTGGATGGAGGAATCTATCACCTTTACTGGAAATCCTTTTTTTTCTCTGAAGTCACAGTTGCTGCTTTGATGTCGGTATTAACCTTTCCACTTTGCACATAAAAGCTTCCTGCTTGTCTGGGTTGAGAAAACATGAAACATGTTTGTTCTGGACAACCGCTTGTGAAAGCAATACCCCTGTGCTCCAGACAGACAGACAGACAGAGAGACAGACAGAGAGACAGACAGACAGACAGACAGACAGACAGACAGAGAAGACAGACAGAGAGACAGACAGACAGACAGAGAGACAGACGGACAGACAGAGAGACAGACGGACAGACAGACAGATAGATAGATAATGGTCTGAAAGAAGAGTAAAACAATATCTCACAAAAGTTTGTTGAAAAGCATCAACAATAACTGAAGGAATTGTAAAAAAAGCAGTTCCAATAATTTATTTCCCATTCACAGACATCCAAGACATTATATAACAAAATGATTGATGATTTCTGAATATGATCATATTTCACACCTCTCACTCTCAGTTACCTGCTTCACCGTAAGAGGCTAGGAAAGCGAACACAAGAGAAGCTTGTTGTCAGGGTTCTGTCACCTCTGTCTGGGTTATATGCTGGTTGGTGAAAGTGCTCTGAAATTCCCAGTTTGTCCATGTTTAGTCTGGTTTACTGTGAGCACATGGCTTGTCTTGTATTCCTTGTGCCATGTGCTCTCCTGTCAATTGTCTAGCCCCTCCCATATGGTCACCTGATGATTGATTAATCTTCCACACCTGCTTTGTTCGTTACCCTCTTTTGTTTGCTCCCTATTTAGGCTATGTTTACACGGAAACGATTTGAAGAGAAAGCGCAAAAGTGGCGTTGCATTATCACTTTTTATTTTGCGTTTAGACGAGCGTTACATGGGGGAAATCTGCGTGCATATGGTGACGCAAAAGTGTGTGAAATTAGGTAGCAATGTGAAGCACTGCCACACAACAACACCAATATCTGAGAATATTTTGTACAACTGCTGAAAAGACTCTAGTACGTTTATCAGAGCTGCTAGGGCAACTTGGAGTTCCGACATATGGAAATAATCCGACAAGTTGTTTGTTATTTTCCTATACTGGCACATGCCTGTGACGTAAACGCGCACGCAACGAAAGCCATCGTGAGCAGATTTGTGGTTTTAAGCCCCAAAAACACTGTCGCCGTGTAAACGAAAGGCACATCTGATAAAAATATTTTTACGTTTTCACCCGCGAGCGTTCTCGTGTAAACAGCTAGGGCCTTAGTCTCCCTGTGTTTGCAGTCCTGTGCTGGTTCGGTGTCCATGTTTCCTGTTCCCGCTCCCGCCTGAGACCTCTCTTGTTTTCCCCCAAGGGGATTTTGTTTGTAGCTTTGGTTTTGCCTTTTATTTACTTAATAAACATCCTCATTTCCACACTTGTATCCTCGCTTCACTTTTGATCATTCCGTGACACTTGTTTCTAAGAGATAAAATGGAGCCCACTCATTATGTCAGCATGCAGAGGCAGAAAAGATCAATCTTCAATTATTGGGTTCATTTTAAAAGAGCCAATTCACCCACTCACTCTGCTTCAGGAGGTTTCATCCTTTTTTAAACTTCTTTATGAGGAAGTTACAATAAACCTGGTCTCAGACTACAGTCCGTTTACTGAGTATCTTATACATGTTGCACACCAACCTGGAATCCCTAACCGTTTTTCGATCTTTAGCTCTAATCTGATTGGTTGGCTTTTTTAAACGTTTGGAAGTAAGGATAAACAAGGATAAACAGTTCAAGTGTCTACACCCAGGGTTACTAAGTTTTGTGTGTGTGTGTGTGTGTGTTTTATTGTATTTACATTTAGCAGATGATTTTGTCTAAATCAACTTACATTGCAGTGAATGTAGCCTACAGTATAAATTTGTATAGTTAGCTCATGCATTTTCTGGTAATCGAACATTGCCGTTGCTATGCTCTGCTTTCCGAGTTACAGGAATGTTTTTTTTTAAAGTCCCCCAGTCAATAATTTTATCTCTTAACTCATCTTGGATAATGACATATTTAAATGTTTTTTTTTGTTTGTTTGTTTCTGTGAAAATAATTGATTCATGCCTTAAAATAGCTTGAATGTAACGGAATGTGCGAATCCATAAATATGTAGATTAGTCCCCGCCTCCACTCACTCACATTAGCTCAGAATACCTGATCCACTCTGTCAACTTACAGTAGTAAACGCTGCACATTGGGAAGTGGAAATACTGGTTTAACATTTAAACTTTAAAACATCTTTAACTAAATTTAAATTTAACTCCATTATAATTCCATTATAAAAGGTTCTTTAGTGGGAAAATGGCTCTTCAGATTATTAAAATGGTTCTTAGGGGGAACCCAAAATGGTTATTGTATGGCATTGCTTTGAAAAAAAAACTTTATTTGGAACCTTTATTTTTAAGATTGCTTCAAACCCATGCTACAGGAACTAACACACAACAAAACGTATGGCTCTCTACCCACACAGATAAAAGCAGCTTAAATGTATCTGTCGAGCTAGAGATCAAATTCTAGACAGGTACAAATGCTGAAGAGAGAGAGAGCAGCTCCAAAAGCTCATGACAGACTGGAGTGATGCCATATTAGTCAGCGTGCAAGATTAATGTAATACGCAGCACTTTGGACCTCACATGCTTTGCAAAGGGGAGAAACTTTGGCAGAGGCATCATATCAGAGAGATGTTTCAAAAGGCTGACTAGAAACATTTCAGCTTAATGAGGCACTTGGCCAGGGCCACCACAGAAATGATGTCTGAATCAAAGGAAGTGGAAAAGAGGACGGAAGCAGGGTGGGCGAGCTAAAGAGATAAAAAAGCCATGACCAGACTGAAAGAAAGATTTGTTTTGTAGGTGAAACTGTTGTCCGATGATGGCTAGCCTTAATGTGGCTGTCTGTTTTTTGTCTCTTTGCATTACTCTTCTTTTCTTCCTCTTCTTCCTTTTTGTAGTGTGCAATAAAAACATACAATGAAAGGATATAAATAAAATACTGAGAAATAGATTGTCTTGATTGTCGGGCTTCGAACACAACAATGTTTAAAGTCGATTTGGTCCATCTAGAGCTCCAGAAGTGAAGGTTAGTTCATCAACAAATCATGTCGTCCCAATGACATTATTTTGAGAGGGATTTTGGTACTTTTTTGTTGGTGGTGGTACATTTATCTTTGTATTCCACAAGCGGACATCATGCGAGTGAGTGAGTAAATGCAGACAAAAGGACAACTCAATGTCAAGGTATATATGTGCGTCGAATAGCATAAGTGTGAATTAAATGGGTGTCAAGGCTTTGAGAACACAGCACACAATGTGTATTGCATGTAGACACGCCATGTCTTTGATTGAACAAGGATAGGTTATTCACTTTCAGAAAGCAATGTGCAATGTGTAGATGTTCAGTTCAGACTTTGGATGGAAGCTGTGCCTTATTGTTGCTGGATATTGTAGGCCTATTAGACGATATAGCCTACCTTCATTATTCCTTGTTCACAATTGTGGCGAGCAGGACGTGGCCGGTGGCGTGATTAATGATGAACGACACCCGCACAACGCAGGTCTCATATCTCCCACGGAGGAGCGGAAGCATAAAAGGAGGATATATATTGTTTCAGAAGTAAACAAGTACATACAACATACAAGGTTGTAAATGCAACAATATAGATTTTTCTTTCATTCCACTTAAGGAATGAACTCTGGAACCAGACCAAAAAAAAAAAAAGAAAGAACTATTGACCCAGTTATTTGTAGCATTATATGTTCTAGATTGTGCATAATGTTAATGTTATTCCATGTATGAGTAAAATCTTTACATATTTCGCATTGTTGAACTCCCCAAGCTCATTCACTTTGGTCTGCCGTGTGTGGGCAGCGAATTTATGGTTATTGGATAGATCATGATAACAAAGATAAAATGGACACATTTTACACAACATGTATGCACATTTTAAGTCATTTTATGAATGTTACATGTATTTCATGGCATTGTACTTATTGTAATCAGTAAGGCAGCAAAATCAAATTAAGTCCAATATATCAGAAACTATATAATATTCAATATGGATCTCTTAGATTCGCATTTAGACATTTATTTTGAATAATATCTCAAATTTAGCTTTCACTATATGTGAAAAAGTGAGAGTAAATCTGGAAATTCTTCCTCCACTTTGCACTGGATGAACATGGTGCTCATTATTTTCTTTTTTATCAAGGTATATAATATTGTACTTCAATAGCCATGAAAATACATTGCTTGTATGATAATATTTCCCCAAAGCAAACAACATTCATTAATTGAATTGGGAATGTCCTTTAAATCCCAGTATAATTCCTGAATTTCAACTAAATGTAATTGCAAATAATTAGAATTAAAATGAACTGAAATTAAAATAAAAAAATGTATATCTATTTTTTTTTAAAGCATTAAGTTGGAATGTTTAGTCTTTAGTCTTTTCTTTGTAATTGAAGTTAAGTAAATTATTCTTTCTGCTATTACATTCCAAAGTCCAATTAATCTTCCTGTGTGGTGTAGCCAATTCAATTCAAATTCCCACACATGAATTGAAAGAGAGCCATCTTTGATTTTTAATGGGAATGAAAGCGAGGCTTTCAGGGATACACATACATCTCTTCAGTGGGTTGTAATGTTATTTAATAGGTTTTTGAACACTGCAATACTATTCCTGGGAGCTGTAGAAAAGTGATCTAGGAGCTTTAAACCACTTTTTACAGTGGATCCCATTGAAAACAGGGTAAGCCTAACATGGTGACGATTTCAACCGATGGGGATCCACAGCAACACTGCACGGGGGCTTTGCTTCTATAACTGTTATGGCGCTGCTTTGAATAAGGTCTATAACAGTAAACAATAACTGTTTACCCATAATGCATCAAAATCTAAGTCTTGAAGGTGACATCAAACACATGCAGTATCACATGCAGTCACCTGCGCTAACTTGAAAAGATTTTGGAAATTGGTATATAGTCCAATGGGGAATGTGTTGTTCAAAAGTTCAAAGCATGTGTCTGGTGAAGTTGTTTTCACCAAAGTCACCTCAGCACAGGAGAGTCAAGATGATTGACAGGGTGCTTGCATTTCATTCACACTTATTTGTTGCGGTTTTCACAATACATATAAATGTGAATATGGATGTTAAAAATAAATATTTTAAGTATGTGGATAATTTTTGCAGACATGTGATTCTCTCTCTCTCTCTCTCTCTCTCTCTCTCTCTCTCTCTCTCTCTCTCTCTCTCTCTCTCTCTCTCTCTCTCTCTCTCTCTCTCTCTCTCTCTCTCTCTCTCTCTCTCTCTCTCTCTCTCTCTCTCTCTCTCTCTCTCTCTCTCTCTCTCTCTCTCTCTCTCATCATAAATATGGGAAACAATGAAATGTTTAAAACATGTACACTAAATGATATATATTTATAAGGCCCCCTTAAATTTAATGATTTCCTTATTACTGCCGATTCCTTACATCTTCCATGGCCTTGAATAATGCCTTTGGGCTGACTCTTAGATTTGTGTTGCTATGCCAGTTTGTTGAAAGAGGCTCTCTTCCCTTGTGTCTATCTTCTCTGCCTCTCTCTAGCTCTTTCAATTTTTCTTTGTAGCGCTTTCTGTCACAGCAGTGATAGCCTCTTGGAACTCAGCGTGAGTGTTGACCCACCTGTCAGCCAAGAACCTCCTGAGCCCCTGGATAATTCAACGGATTGAGCCATGTGCTCCCCATCACAGGAACAACCTGAAATATCTACTTAGACCATCAGAATAGATAAGGAGATCTCATGTGGAATAATTCATGTACTATCACTGATGACAAGGAAATAATAAAGGGAATGATTACCTTTGGCATCAGCGTTGACAATATGAGGGCTAATCTAAATGCTTTAAAGAGAGATGGATATTTATGCCAGTCCGAATAGTGGATCGAGAATCTATTTAATCAAACATTTTTAAGAGGCCTACACAATTGGACTCAATTGAAAAATAATTAAATCTTTGTGATAAAAATGTATTTAATCAAAATACACAGCTATTTTCATATGAGCATTAATTGGACCCAGATGGTGAATATGCAATATTTTAGCAATTATTCCTTTATTCAAAACGTATTATATTAATATGAGATCGTATCTTATTATATGAGATATCATTGTGGTGCGAACGAACTGACAGAATGCAATGCTTTCTCATTATTCTTTTTTCATATTTAGAATTTATTTGGTTTTATATTTAATTAAGGCTTATGAATGGGACTGGAAGTCATGAAATCAATAAAAAGAAAAAAATTACATGTCAAGGTCATGATAAATATAGCCTATACATGAAAAAAATTGCATAGAGTTGCATAGGAAATAACAAGAATGCATTAAATTGAACAAAAGTGACATATATATAGACTCACCTAACAAGGATTATTAGGAACACCTGTTCAATTTCTCATTAATGCAATTATCTAATCAACCAATCACATGGCAGTTGCTTCAATGCATTTAGGGGTGTGGTCCTGGTCAAGACAATCTCCTGAACTCCAAACTGAATGTCAGAATGGGAAAGAAAGGTGATTTAAGCAATTTTGAGCGTGGCATGGTTGTTGGTGCCAGACAGGCTGGTCTGAGTATTTCACAATCTGCTCAGTTACTGGGATTTTCACACACAACCATTTCTAGGGTTTACAAAGAATGGTGTGAAAAGGGAAAAAAAACATCCAGTATGCGGCAGTCCTGTGGGTGAAAATGCCTTGTTGATGCTAGAGGTCAGAGGAGAATGGGCCGACTGATTCAAGCTGATAGAAGAGCAACTTTGACTGAAATAACCACTCGTTACAACCGAGGTATGCAGCAAAGCATTTGTGAAGCCACAACACGCACAACCTTGAGGCGGATGGGCTACAACAGCTGAAGACCCCACCGGGTACCACTAATCTCCACTACAAATAGGAAAAAGAGGCTACAATTTGCAAGAGCTCACCAAAATTGGAAAAATGTTGCTTGGTCTGATGAGTCTCGATTTCTGTTGAGACATTCAGATGGTAGAGTCAGAATTTGGCGTAAACAGAATAAGAACATTGATCCATCATGCCTTGTTACCACTGTGCAGGCTGGTGGTGGTGGTGTAATGGTGTGGGGGATGTTTTCTTGGCACACTTTAGGCCCCTTAGTGCCAATTGGGCATCGTTTCAATGCCACGGCCTACCTGAGCATTGTTTCTGACCATGTCCATCCCTTTATGGCCACCATGTACCCATCCTCTGATGGCTACTTCCAGCAGGATAATGCACCATGTCACAAAGCTCGAATCATTTCAAATTGGTTTCTTGAACATGACAATGAGTTCACTGTACTAAAATGGCCCCCACAGTCACCAGATCTGAACCCAATAGAGCATCTTTGCGATGTGGTGGAACGAGAGCTTCGTGCCCTGGATGTGCGTCCCACAAATCTCCATCAACTGCAATATGCTATCCTATCAATATGGGCCAACATTTCTAAAGAATGCTTTCAGCACCTTGTTGAATCAATGCCACGTAGAATTAAGGCAGTTCTGAAGGCGAAAGGGGGTCAAACACAGTATTAGTATGGTGTTCCTAATAATCCTTTAGGTGAGTGTGTGTGTGTGTGTATATATACAGTATATATATATATATATATATACTATATATATATATATATATATATATATATATATATATATATATATATATATATATATATATATATATTTTTTTTTTTTTTTTTTTAAATGCTGTTCATTTATGTTTTCTATACACCAAAGAATCCTGAATCAAAAGTAGTCAATACAAATTCCAATTTATATATATATAAATTGGAATTATATATATATATATATATATATATATATTTTTTTTTTTTTTTTTTTTTGAGCACCAAATTAGCATATTATAATAATTTATATTAAATAATGTGACACTAAAGACTGCTAAAAAATATTACAGGAATAAATTATATATAATTGTATTTATTTTTTATTGTAATAATATTTCCAACGCATTCTCACCCCAAGGCGTCATTTAATTGACACTTTTGACCATGCTTCAATAACTGACGCTAAAGGGTGCCTTTAGCGTCAGTTGGATGACGCTTCTGTTATGGGTAGGTTTAGGTATGGGTAGGTAGGCGCGTCTCATATTGACGCTAAAGGGTTCCGTGTGCGTCTAATTTAGACGCATGGTCAAAAGCGTCATTTAGATGACGCTCGAGGATCAGGCACCCTTTAGCGTCAGTTATTGAAGCATGGTCAAAAATCTCAATTAAATGACGCCTTGGGGTGAGAATGGGCTGATATTTCACAATGTTATGGGTTTTACTGAGTTTTGATCAAATTATATATAACCTTTTCTTTTTAAAAATAATTTGTTTTACTTAATTTTAGCTAATTAAATTGGCTTTAATTAGGAAAAAATGGGTTGGAACCACATGGCGGTGAAAAATGTAGAGGAAACGGTTTATCCCAAAAATAAAAGCATTCTGGACTGGAAACAAAGTGCATGGCGGACCACTAGATGAAAAATATTGCTAGCGACATTGGCAGCCGCCAGGAAAGGACCCAGATCTAGAGGGTAGATTGAATGGAGAGGTCATTCCCAGTGAAGTGGGAGGTAATTTTGCCCATGTCCCTTGTAAGTGGATCAGCGCGAGGCCAGGGGCGAAGCTTTGATTGGCCGGGGAACAAATGCAAATAAAAAAGCTGACAATCCTCCACAAAGAAGCTGGCAAACCAACACAGCTGGGTTTCTCGGACGAGCACCACATGCAGAGGCAAAGGGAAGATCCAAGCCTTCACGACCAATGCATCTTGAAAGATACTGACAGCTGCTTGAAGACAAAAAGCACACACACACATGAGCAAACACTTGCTCAGCCTGTGGATGTGACTGCGGTTGCACTGTTGCCCTAGTTGCCTCGTGCTCTGTGAGGCATATGCGAAGGCCAGTCCGTAGACACGAACCCAACCAGTCACCCTCTCACAGATGCTTCACTGCCTCACACACACCGCGTGCTCCAACACACACTCTGCTGCATGTCCCTGGGGTACAAACCCAAGGAAAACAGCTCAATCAAAAGGTCATTGTTTGAGCAACCACAGAATAGCTATTCATAAATCCTTGCTTTTCCATTCACGTTTCAGCATAAAAGGTCCACATAAGCAAACTTGATCTTTTTATTTTAAATGACAAAAATATAAGTAAACAAAAATGGTATTCTGTAGCTTAGATGGAAATTGCTTTGTTCACAGGTTTCTCTCTTATTATACACTACTGTTCAAAAGTTTGGGTTTGGTAAAATCATATTAATATTATAACAATAAGAAGTATTTCATTCTAACCAAAGCTGTAGTTATTTGATCAGAAATGCAGTAAATATGGTGAAATAGTATTATTATTTAAAATAACTGTTTTCTATTTAAATATATTTCCAAATAATCCTGTGATGGCAAAGCTGAATATCCACCATCATTACTCATCAACTGATTTGCTGCTCAAGAAAAATGTCTTATCATTATCAATGTTGAACACAGTTGTGCTGCTTCCTATTTTTGTGGAAACTGTGATACTTTTGGTTTCAGGATTATTTGATAAATAGAACGTAAATCTATCACTTTTGATCAATCGAATGCGTCCTTGCTAGAAAAAAAATTTGAGTGAAGTCATGAAACTTCAGAGAGCGTCCTATACATACAAAGTGCAAGCAATCACCTAATTACCATGGTACAAGCTTATTGGCATCTGTTGATCCTGCAGCCAATGAGATTGCTTCCTCAGCATTTAAATACTCCAGTTTCATCCAGTTTCTCTGAAGCCCTCCCTCCTCCCCCTGCTCCACCTGTCTAGATCTGCTGCAGGGTTAATGTTTGTCAATTTATGCATATGTATCATATCTTATGAGCTGGTCAGAGTTAGCCAAAAGGCTAGTTTTCATCTGTAGTCCTAGGCCCGATCTACAGTAGGCACCCTGGGAATAGGTAATAGGTAAAATAAGTTGATTATCACATGGCAAAATACCTCATATCTCTTATCATATCCTATGTATCATATCTTACCTGTACATGCTCACAGTAGATTGTCCTTGTCTATTAGCAGTAACAAGACCATACTTGCTCTACAGCAGCATATCATAATCTAGAGATGCACCGATATAAATTTTATCCCCTGAATATAGCCGATAATTAGCCGAAATAAACACAGATAGTTTGATTATCTCAAGAAAAAAAAAAAAAAATCTCCCAACTAATGTTCTATACAGAAAAAAAACTCTCATTTGGTATAATAATATTAGGTTAAGATTTACAACAGAGCTATTATATTCAACTGCTATTTATTTTTAGATATAATAATTGAACTCAAAATAAAAACTGAAATGTTTAAATAACTCAGTGTTGCACTTAAGGTAGGTGTCATTAAATTGTCTTTTTTGAAAATAAATATAGGCATATAATTGACAGTAAATAATTAAGCTCCTCTCTAGTGTTTTTTTATAGCTAACTTCCAAAATGTGAACATTGGATAACTTTAGTTAGTTGAGTACTGATGCCAAACTTTTGAACGTTAGAGTAAGTACTTTTTTTTACCCATTTTAATGTGAACATCGTAGTTCTGGACGTTTAAATAACGGCACACCTAACATTGCAATATTCCTTGTCCTCATAAAATCTTTCAGTTAAAGATGAAACATTGTAGACATGTCATTCCAGCTTTTTTGGGGGGGAAGACACATATGCCAGTGTAATAGAAAGTAGAAGGTTGTCTGCAGCAAATGAGCCTTAAATCCATGAGAGATGTGATGCGCGCTGTCAGAGCGCTGGAAGTGAAACTGTTGAGTCAGAAGTCTGTTCTGAAAGAACGGCTCCTCCGCGTCCTCTAAATTATTCCTCCGATTTGTTTATGTGGTAGGCAGCTTTTACCGGTCACTCATCTTTAAACCACCACCATTTTCATATTCAACAAGTTAAAGATTGGAACATGTTACCAATCATTTAGTGCTTCAGGCTGTCACGAATTTCAATGTCTAGTCTCAAATGAATCTATAATAAGTCAAATGGGTCAGTGTACACTTAAGAGTTGAACTTTTAGAAAAATGTTAAAGCATACGAGACATTTCATTTAATGTTTCACCAATGTCTTTTAGGGAATGTTTAGTAAAAACAACATATAAACCAATTTTAAGGACATATACATTTAATGTAAAGCACTTATAAAGCTCCATATAATACAGTATTCAGACTATGCAGTGTTCTGGACAAGATCTTTTTTTTTTTTTTTTTACTTAATTTAAACATTAAAAGAATATTATTTAATAGAAGTTAAGCTCAACTGACAGAATTGTTGGCACAGTATTAGCATAAAAAGACTATCTAAAAAAATATAAAAAATACCTATCTCTATCTCAGTGGTTCTAAACCGCGGGCCTCAGCCAACTCAATAAAATTTTAATTGCCAAGTATTTTATGGGGAAGCAATTGTGAGTTTTTTTTTCCCTGTAAATCACAAACAACTGGAAAAGTCATGGGGCCTTTGAATATTGTTGTGAGAAATGGGGGCCTTGAAGTCAAAAAGGTTGAGAAACACTTATCTAGCTCAAACAGCTGAGTTAAAAAAGTCAGTGTTACAAAAAAGCAAAAATGGAGATTACACTGAGGAACTTACAATGGCTTTTTTCATTGTCCAGTCATTTTTAGACATTACGTTGTCATGGAAGCAAAGTTGTACAATTGGATAAAACTTCACACATAGAAGTGATTCTTTTCACACTAAAATCATGTTAACACATAGAGTACTTTATTCTTTATATAGATATAGATTTGGCTTAAATAATTGTGAATGGAGTATAATATTAAACATATTTCCTGAAACTGAAAAGTGATACAGTTTTTTTGATCATGTATCATTTTTGTTCCATGTAATTTTGTTAATAATTTTTCTTAAAAGAAGTTACTGAAGTATGGTATGCTATTCGGGTTATCAATCGAGTTATCATCGAGTCACAATCTCATATCAAAGAGGTGCAACTAAATATGAAAATCAGATAGATTGCTATTATATTCTTTACTGTTCGTCTTGTGGCTGTAGTTTGGGCGATATGAGCAAAAAACTTACTTCTGATACTGAACTCACTAATACTCCGATCCCTTCCCCGGACAGCAAGCCAAATACGCATAATCTTAACTCTGTTTAATTTGATGTCGTGTGAACTCGTGAGCTGTATGTTTTTATTAAATAAAGAGATATTTTACTGAAGATACATTCAAAGGAGCAAGCAAAGATGAGCATAACCATTTTTATTTTCCTTTTTCTCACTATCATTCAGATGAAATAGAATGAAACGGCTAAATTAAAAATAACTAAGTTATCTGATTAGCCATCAATTTATTCTGCTGTTAACACTTTCTCTGACAAGCGGATGCGCTGAGACCAGTTTTCCTGTTTGGTCATGTGACGCTCGACATAATGCTTATTGAAACAATGAGTACTTTAATGTTAACTGATTTGACTACTTTCACTATGTCTCACTGTAACAACGATTTTGGCAATCTTTGGTAATTTTGGTAAAGATATTTTAAGATGGTGCATGTGAAATGAAATATCATTGAGAGATGACAGAAGTGTTGCTGTTTATAATAGATATGTCCAGAAACGTACTCGTCCTGAGAGGTCCTGCTTCTCATCATGAAACAGTGGATCAGTCCTGTGTGAGAAGGGAGCTGGCAGCCGATGATTTCCCCAGCACATTTCAAATTAGTCCTTAAATGTAGGTCTTAATCAACCCTTTGTAGTATCACCAAGACATTTTCATGATATTTCATTCGTACAAAGACTTTGATTTTGATCTTGTCAGGCTCAGCCATTGCTGTTACCGAAAAAAATGTTTACTCAATCCGGAAGCCAAAAACTCAGACATGTGAAACTGGCCTGTGGTCATGCTAAAATGCACACACATGAATCAATAAGCGGAAAGTGTGATTTACCAAGCGTAAATAGTTTTTTTTTTTTTTTGCAATCAGTATGATCAGCATTATACAACAAGTGCCGTCGATTGAGCTGAACTTCTACAGAACACGTAATATTCGGACAATAACAACCGAAGTTTCTCCTTTGGTTTATTATGACACAGACCTGTCTGACGCCGCCAGAAGCACTGTAGAGGACGTGAGCTTCCGGGTAATTAGTTGGTAATATTGTGTTGTCAAGCTCTGGATAATTTAGACCAGTGTTTTCCTTCCTGTCCCTTTTGTTTCCCCGACAAAACGCGCTCAAACACGGTGCCAGGCATCCCTAAAGGTTAATTGGTAATGATCCCAGACAACCTTGCAAGCCATGGTAATTCAGTTGCCATAATTGCACGGCAGAGAACTACTAACACCAGGGCAGCATTCAGGCTTCAGCTATTGCATTCGGGTGACCTTTAGCTGGCACAAGAAACTCCGATATAGACCATAAACCGAGAGAGCGAGAGAGTAGGAGGGAGATGGAAGAGGATGGGAAACTCTGAACTGAATGTCTTGGCCAACGTTTTAATAAAACATTGAATTGAAGAATTTAAAATTTCAGCTTAACTGATGGTCACTTTGAGATTTTTTTTTTTTTTTTTGTCATTTATGATTATATGATCCTCAGAGATGCATGTAATAATTTAGTGATTTAATTTACATTTTACCCAGCAGTATTTTTATTGTTAACTTTAGGGTTGGGCTGTATATGACGATATATATTTTGGCAATGGTATAAAATGTCTGTCTTTAGAGATTTTGCGATAATGTGTACATCGCATTAGAAATATATATATATATATATATATATATATATATATATATATATACACTGTATGTGTGTGTGTGTGTGTGTGTGTGTGAAGATCCGCACTACTGACACTTTAGAGTGATGAAATGCATAATAAGATGTCACTAACCCGGGAGGAAGCTTGTGTAGTCCCTACCATAGATATTCATAATAAAGGCTAGATGTCTCGTCCACGCTGCTGGCCAATGGTGGTCGACGTCAGCACCTGGCGGCCATCTTGTCACAGGCAGCTCGCCCACTCATAACATTGGCTGTGTCCGAAATCTCCACTCAAACCACTACTCCCTACCTCCTATGTAGGGGGTAGAGCACTATATAGTGAGCTCACCAGCATAATAGAAACACCACTTTCGGACACTACTCGATCGTCTCTCGGCGCCGTTGATTACGTCATTGCTGTCGCCCGTCCGTCTTTTTTACAATCAGCGCAATGCATGATGGTATGTAGGGCTTGGGTTAGTGACCATCGGTTGTACACTACTTTTCAAAATGCATTCTGGGATACATTGAGTGGACTATATAGGGTATAATAATAATCACTATACATTCGGACAGCACTACAAAATGGCGTGCTCACCATATAGTCCACTATATAGTGAGTAGTGGGAGATTTCGGACACAGCAATTGTGTGTATGGTGCATGTACTTTTTTAAATAACCATAACTTGCTACATTTTCTACCGATTTTCAAACGGTTTGGTTCGTTATAAACATCAGAGATGTAGTTATGACCCTCCACACTTATGAATAATTATGTATTGATTATGTAAACATCCCGTATTATTATAGCCACGTTAATAACGTCAAAGTATTTGTGTTCGTGCAGATAAGACAAGATGGCCGCCGGTGATGACGATAGAGACTCGGCCGTAAGACATCTAGCCTTTCTTTTGGATATCTATGGTCCCTACCAGCCATTTGTTGTAGTCCTTAAAAAAACACTTTCTTTAAAATAAAATATCTCCTTTTGCTTTGAACTTTGAGCGTTGTAATTTGGCAGATGTTGTTTATGCTCAAACAGCAACATTTCACACTAACTCACGTTAGAAAAGTGAAATCATAATCAACCACCCCTTTAAAGTATATGGATGTATTTATGTGGGTGTATGGATGCATTTGTTAATGTTGTCTGGGTCCTATCAGTTCAACGCTACAACATTTCCACAACAAAACTGGCAAAATCCAACAAAATCATGAAAAAACGCAAGTGGTAAACAGCAGAAGCAGAAGCATTAAATCATAAAACAGCAGTCCTGCCCACTTTGTTTAAAACTCTTTGCATCTGTTTGAGGCCTGTTATCAGCCTTCCCGAGGAAATGCACTTTCATGTCTTTTCATTATCATAGATATTATGTAAAGCTTACAGCCATACTGTGAGATTTGCTTTGAGATTGCAGTGTGTATGAGCAAAGGCTTGGGTAGAAATTCAGAAAGAGAATTTGCTTGACAACTGCTGCACTCTGATCTCTGTGCTGTGCTGTGATGTGAGACTGGGTCAATGGGACTTGAGCCAGAGACTGGATGCTGAGTGGAGCAGAGTGTAACTCTACACATGGTGGAGCTCAGTAGGATGCCATATCTGTATTTGTATTTGGGACTGGGAGCATTGTACAGTATGTATATTTTACAAAAAATAAATTGAAATAACCATTTAGATTTTGTTTGCACTGTGACATTATTTTCATTATTGTGACAGTGTTTTGTATTAACCTTTATTCTGAATTATGATATACACATTACTGTAAGCACTTTAGAGTACTTTTACCATTTTTTTCTTTCAAATTTATATATTATGTGTATATATATATATATATATAATTTTGTTTATGTTTTATTTATTTGTTTTATTATGTATAACCCTATATACCCTATATATCCGGTAACGGCCATATGCAAGTCTAGTTCCGGTGGAAGAATGACCTCTGAACCGACGCATGACGTAGAAGAGTGACCTCTGAACCGACGCATGACGTAGAAGAGTGACCTCTGAACCGACGCATGACGTAGAAGAGTGACCTCTGAACCGACGCATGACGTAGAAGAGTGACCTCTGACCCGACGCATGACGTAGAAGAGTGACCTCTGAACCGACGCATGACGTAGAAGAGTGACCTCTGACCCGACGTAGAAGAGTGACCTCTGACCCGACGCATGACGTAGGATATAGAAGTACCGTAAGCTTAGATGAGTAGACACCTCTTGCGGTTCAAACAAATAGGGCTGGCCAACAAACTCAAGTTCCTCTGACATTTATCTTTAAAAATTATCATTTTAGACTAATTTGTGACCGGTGTTAACGTTTTTTTTTTTTTTTTTATTGTACTACCCAGCATGAGGAGGCAACATAGAGCTATACTCTCATGTATAAAATAGGTATAGGGAGAGAAGTTGTTCGATTTAGAAATCTACAATACATACAAAAGAAAATGCAGACAGCGGTTAAAGCAGTAGAACAATGGTCATATAAATGGGGTTTCAGATTATATAATCAAATCTCTGATAATTTGTTTCTCTAAGCGACATAAACAAATTTCATTGTCCCAATGACATTATTTAAAAAACATTATTTTATTCATTTTTGGGTGAACTAAGCCTTTAATTCTACCTAATATCTAAAGTAACAACCACTTTTCTAACTATAAATAAGCATAATTTTTTTGAAACAAAAGTCATAGTTAATAGACCCTAATCTAAATTGTGACCAGCGTTTAACATAAACTAGAAAATTTAAAATCTAAAGTTTAAATAATAAGCTAGTACTCACAATCTATTTTTAGATACATCTCACAAAAAAAATAAAAAAAAATAAATAGAAATTCAATGTTCTTTCAGCTGACATAGATAAAAGCTCAAATGTGAGAGACTATGTAATTTCGCCAGGACTACTCACAACTCAATTAATGTCTCATTGGTATATATGTTCCCCATTATCACAATGACTTTTGAAGGGTTGGGTAATGCATTTATCATATTTATTACTGCTTAATTATGTTTTCAATCCTTCTAGACATTCAAAAGGCAAAGGATCGTGCCCTGAGCAACAGATGGGACACCGCCACATGTTGTGATTTACACCATCTGCTAACAGCTCAATGAACAATGGGTGATGACAAAGGCTTGTATTGTCTGTCACATATCAGGTCTGTCCCGAAACCCCCTGCAGAACACGGTTCCCCAGTGTTCCAATTATTTGCGCCTCACGCTATCCTGCTGAGCCCAACCTTGTTAAACACTTGTCGTAGAAGCTTCCACGAATCTAATCCCAACCCTGCTAGCTTGCCTTTATCTAGATCCTTCAATGCCTTCGGTTGTCATGCATGTTGAGTAAGAGTCTTCCAGTTCCTGGGGGAGATTAGATAAGTCGTTTATGGTTACCAAAGGAAGAGGTTGTCTGCTTTTACAGTTTTTTTGCTTTGTGTTTTCAACATACCTTCCCTTAATGGACTTCCCTAAATAAAGTGTTGGCAGATATTAATCAGTCTAATACTCTAATGACTATTTGTTGTCATGTTGCAAAGTTACTTATAGTAAGTAGAATGTATAAAGTGGACTATCAAAATAAATTGTTTCCGTTTTTATTTCACAGTGGGGAGAACTTAAAAAAATGACTCACAGGATGCTTTTTTTCTACTTTCTTTTAAAAATCACTAAACCATTTTTCTTTTGATTTTACCTTAGTATACATAAAATGTATATTGATCCACAATTAGCATTTGCTTTTCACTAAATGGGAGGGCAGTTCCTACATGAGGTTGACTTATTAACATTAATAAGTTGGCAGGATGTTTTTTGGATGAACTTGAAAATCATTGTACGTAGAACTCATATTTTTAAGTTTATAAACAAAACAATCCTGGGTTAGGTTGGCGACTTAATTAAACTTAGTTGTGCTGACTTTTTCATGGATTTTTGCAGAACCAACACAACAAAAACAGTAATTTTTTACTGTGTGTAGCAAAACAAGTGAATAATTTAGCCTGTTTTTGGCTCATCATCATTTTCAAAAACATGCACTTTGCAACCCGATTGATAAAAAAAAATGGTTTTAGTTGACAATGGTGTTGTATAAAAGACCCCTTATAGAGTAGAATTCTTGCTGACCTCATTTACTCCCTGTTAGTTTATTCAGTTACTGATTATTGTTACGTTTGTGTATTTATACCCCTGGTTGTGATACATTTTTTTGCAGATTCACATCAATGTTAGAAGTTAGTTGATCAGTGTTTATTCTCCCTATGTATTTTCTTCTTGTGACTCTCTGTGTTTATTAAAAGTTTTTCAAAACAATCTTCGATCAGCAGTCTGTGTGATGCATCTTCTGAATACCACTGTGTATGTGACAGTTTTGTAGATTTATTAACTGTATTTAATGTGCATTTCTTCAAGTTCAATGTGATTCTCATTTTTGTGCCAGATAAATACTGCTCTAATCAAAGTAGTCAATTAATGTATGATGGTCTAATGAAAGAATCTAGACATGCAGAAGAGGATGTTATTTTAAATTAACATACAATGTTTTCATGTTTTCGCACCTGAAGTTAAACATAAACATTATTGGGTAATTCACCACTTTGATTTATAATTTCTCCTTGTCCAAAACCCCATCTCATAATTCAATATAACCGACATTCAATCACACCGCTGAATGGTTCTGCACTCTTTTAATAAAACCAATCTCCTTTTAATTTGAGGGTACTATAAGGGTACTACAACCCCCCCCAAAAAACCTTTCTTATTGAAATTGAAAAGCAGTTATCAATTAATCTAAATTTCCACCTCTATTTCTCCAATATTTATTTGACTATCATCTTCATCTGTTTATTCAGTTATTCAGTATATGTAATGAGCAACAAATTAGAAAATGGAAACATTATTTCAGCAGAAATATTCCCATGTAAAGGCATGCAATGGACAGAAGAGAGTTTGAGCATAGTTTCCACTTTTTTGCTTTTATTGTTGCATCAAATGAATTACTGAAAATGGTCTTAGTGTTTAGAGGTCTTAAACCATGTAACTCTCTGACAAATATCTCGGACGCCACGGTGACACTGTATTTTTTTTTTAGCCTTTCTTTCTCCATCAGTTTAGTAGCTTTGTGAGTGGTCATTAATTACAAAGGCAATTTAGAAAATGCATAAATTTGTCATCCAAGGTTAATGACAAAGCCTGCCACAGTGAATACAATTTTCTCCATAAAATACTTTCAGTGAGTGTGTGCTTATCCTAATGGATATGCTTCCCACACTGTAAACTGTGTAAATGTGCATCTTAATGAGCTGTTTCTTCATGATCTGAGCCTTACAAACTTTTGCTGGGGGAACCTGAAGTAGTGATTAAAAAAACAGCTTATTTAAAGCAGTCAATGTATAGATTTAACTCAGGATGCAGAAACTTGACTTGAAACTTGACTTGATAATTTGAAACATTTTACAATATACTGTACATTTAGCGTAATGTTTGTCTTTTCTTTTAAATATCCAACGCTATCTCACGACCAATTTGTACAAATTTGTACGTGTGAGTAAAATGTGGCTGATATATATGAATTTGTACGATTTGTCTAAACCCCAAAGACGGTTGGGTTTAGGGGCGGGGTCAGGGCTTGGTCATTCGCACGAATTCATACATTCATTGGGCAACTCGTAAAATATGTACGATTTAGCAAACGAGTGAGGTCGTATTAATTTGAATTGCCGTGAGATCGGGTTGAAATATCATGACCAAATGTCATTGACGTCAGTGGTTTATTATATGGAATTATATCTTTTTTTTTAAGTATTACCACATAAGTACATTTTTAAGTTACCTGAAGAAAACAAAATCATGGTTCACTTGTGTATTTTTATTATTATCAGATGAAAAGCGTTTATTTATATATTCGTTCGTGGAAATCGTTTTCAAGTGCTTTTGTCCAATCCTCTTTCTTTAACTATCATCACCAAGTGGTCAAATAAATGTTCATATCACTAAAATCTAGGGATGCACCGAATCCAGATTTTTGGGGTTCTGCCGAATACCGAATCCATTGGTTAAGATTCTGCCGAATCCGAAACCGAATACCGAATCCTACTCTCATCCTCAGTCACTTAACACAGTAAACACATTGATGAAGTAAATAACGTCCACAGAAGTGGATTTTTCCTTTTATTTTATTTTAATTAAAAAAAAAATAAATAAAAAAAGAGAATAAGCAACATTATTCATTTTAACAGCAGCAATGCTATTTATTGTTTAGGGTCCTTGCCACCACGACAAGTCCAAATTGTATTCTTTTGACTGGAAGTACTGTCAAACAACACTTTTTCTGCTCATGAGTTCCATTTTCACTTTCTCACAGCATTCGAACGGTGCACTACTGTAACGAGTGGTAAAAAGGCGTGGCCCCTTTAAGAGCTGCGCGCGCCCTGTTGAACTGTCTGCAGTCTGTAGGCTATTGTATCGTGATTCGGGCGTGTTGTGGATTATTTCTGTTTGATGCTCATTTTTATCTCATTTTGTTTATTAAGTAATGCTGTGGACGGTAGAACGTGTGAAGACAGTTAAACGAGTTCAATTGGGGAATAAAGTGCGAGTTGTGAGATGGCAATCGCCTCCGTGAATCTGTCTGGCCTCTGCTATAACTTTAATGTTAGCTGTGAGCTATCCCTATTTTTCTTCCTGACACGACGCATTATACTCATAGGTTACACTATGTAAACACCTTCCCGTAATCAACGGCGGCGTGACGTCGACCAGCGTAGCGCAAGCCCGGGTTCGGTTCGGTAGAAAAAAATTCTAAGTTTCGGCAGAAACTGAACCCCGTTAAAAAGCCCAATTATTCGGCCGAATCCGAATCCGAATCCTGGATTCGGTGCATCCCTACTATCATTCTAAAATTGCAGGCTTAGTCCCCTTCAGCCTGGGTTGACATGTTGTTTGGACATGAGCCCAACGTAATCGCTGCTCCAAATCTCAGACGACACATAAAAAGGCCATGTCAATGTTGTCGACTCTGGCTGAGATCACCATTAAAAGCTCCGCGCCACTTGATGTTGTTGTGTACACTTGCTTGGACTGCAATAATTGCAGGCATAAAACTCTGCACTCTTTTGATGCCAGTTTACGCTGCGCTTGTGTTTGCTTCATGCTTTATGTTGCTGCTGAGCCTCTAATTCACAAGTCTTGTGACTCAACTATTGATTTTGAAAAACAATGATAAGGACGTAGCCGCAAGATGAAAAATAAGCAGGGAAAAAGGCGTTCTTAATTGAATCTAGCACCGCTGGCAAAACCATCAGCAAACTCGTCTCTCATCTACAAGCTAGATTAATAACAACAAGTCTATCTTGAGAGTGACTTTGGTTCATCACAAGTCACAACAGCCTCGAAGAGAAACAGGTAGGCCAGCGTTCGGATACTATGGTAACTTGAGAGTGAAGAAAGAGTTTTTTGAGACGCTGGATGCAGAACTTACTTTGAACCCAAGCTGTCAGTTATACCTGATAGAACTATATTGATGTAATGACGTGAGCACATATTTCTTTCCTGAATGCCTGAAGGTTATTATTCTGAAATAAGTCAGTCGCAGCAGTCTTCAATATGGTAATTATTCAGAAATATTGGTGATTTTTCAGGTGTGAAGGTATAGATGAGAATTTGAAGGAAATATAAATGTGGAGTTTCAAATAGCTGCATGCTTGCGTGAATAGCTTTGAGTTGAAGTTTGCTTATGGATTCAAAATGTATAGTTTGTGTGCACTGACCATAAGAAATAGTACAATTCATAATTGGCAATCAACTATGCATTTAAACAAAAATAAGTACACATTTATAATACAAATCTATAATACAAAAACAACAAAAAGTATTATTATTATTTAGATTCATAAACCTCTCAATTGAGTAAAATGTATTAAAATTAAATAATAATAATAAAAACAATTTATAATTTGTTATTTGTTATTAGTTTTGTTGTTGTAATTATTTACAAAATAGAAATAAAAAATAATAATCATTCAATACATTTCTACAACACCAACTATGATAATAATAATACATTATTTTTATTTGTATTAAATAAAATATATTTTAAAACAATTTATAAAATAATTGAATAAAAATCCAAAGCAGCAAAAATAATTTATAATGTATTAAAGGTGCTCTATGTAACTTTTCTACTAAAATGAATCCTTTTTTTATTGCCTGTGTGTGAAGGGGTTGTAATCACACATTACAATGATCCACTTGTCAGGTTTTGCTATTACCTCTGAAGGCCAGTATTCCTATTTTTATGTGAAGGCTCCGGGTCGGATTTCCCACGAAATCCATCGGATGTGACGTGCATGTGCGCGCCCGAGCCTCTCTCCTTTATATACAGTCTATTGTAGACGGTCAGGGAGTTATGTCCGGTCAAAGGCGCACGAGTTTCGGCTTATATCTCGGTCAATCTTTGATCAATATTCCCAAGACTCAAATCGTTCGTAGTGCTGGACGGGGCCTTTCGAACGAGCCCACCCCTGAGGTCCAACTCGCCCGGGTCCCCGAGTTATAGCCGTTCGAAATCGGAGGTCCCAGCGAACGGCGATCAGGTAGGGGGCGTCCCCGGGGCCCGCCACTCTAGCGTTCGGGCAAGGGTCCCCCTGGGACCTCCTCTCCCGAATTTGAGCTCTCTGGGTCTTCGCGTTCCAGAGATACGAGCGGTTCTCTTCTGAGATCGTGGCGTCACCGGCGTCCACCATTTTGCACCGCGCCCGATGGTTTTTGGCTAATATCTCCACGAAAACACCACCAAAAATTATGAAACTGATATGGTTCTTTTCAGCTCAACTAGACGGTTCCAGTGAGCTACGTGCCCGCCGAATCCGTCGAGTATTCGCCGAGATATTTGTGTAATAGATGGTATTGTTTATGAGTTCGAGCATGAGCGCTCTTGTAAAAATTGACTGCAATCTGAAACTTCACCGCTAGAGGCCGCTAAAAGTTCCATAGAGCCCCTTTAAATCTTATTAACAACTAATATACATTTACAATATTTTATTATTAAAAGGGTACTCTTTCTATTTTGTTATTTTAAAAAGTAATTATTATTATTTTATTTTTATTTATTTATTTTTGTAAATTATGTAGCTATTATAACCTTTCAGTCAAATGCACTCAGTATATGTGATATTTCAATACGCCATCATGCTGTCTTTGCTTGGTATGTAAAGTTTTGCCTTCAGTCCAGGATATGAAATGTAGACACTAATAATTATACTATCAATAAACTACATGATGAAGTTGCGACTTGACAGAAATAGAGCTCTCTGATCAGTTTTCCAAGCTCCCAAACCTTCACATGACTAATGATGTCATAATACAATCCCATTGGTCTCAGATCAGCAACATGGGGAAAACTGTGCCAGTATCCCCAGTTCTTCCCTTCGATCGATCCCCAACAAATTTGCTGATTAATCATGTGAAATCCTCCCGCAGTACATCATGCGGGACAGGGATCCTGCCAGCTGGGTTATTGATTTAGTCTGCGCTCTTGACCTTCCAATTTCTGTACATGAATCACCTGCACAAGCGTTTAGTCCAATAAAAGCCTTTTAATTTTCATCTCATCCACACTGAGATGGAATTAGCTTACGTCCTCACTTTAGCCTGCGAAAATATCCTTCTCCGACTTCCTCTCGTTGTGTGACCTCAAATGGGACACTTTATTTGTGCACTCAGTGTTTCCTCCACACTACAATGTATTGTTGCTGTGGCCATCTGTATAGTCTGTGGGGAAATGGTATTTGTGGCACATCATGACAGGATTGACATCAAATTTAGGCATCATTTGCTTGTTTTAACAAAATGTCAATGCAAGAAGATCACAAAAACTAAACTAAATCAATCAGTCAGCAAGTTTCATCTCCCACATTTCCAACTAAAGACTATATGTGATAATGGATTTTTAATAATTGGAGAAACAAAAGCTGTAGAAAGCTCTGAAGATAAACTTCTGCATAAAATGAGAGTGTTGTTTGCCGACAAAAGTATTCTGTAGTATGAGGTTGCTAAGGTGCTCTGATTGGTATTGGCATGTTGCTATGCAGTTGCATTGGGATTCTGGGTGGTTGCTAGGTGGTTGCTACTGGTATCCCCAAGTCTCTATAACATTCGGGTCTAGAGATGTGCCACGGCTCTCTGCTTTAATGTAAGTGTAGTATGTATGTATGTATGTATGTATGTATGTATGTAGTTATTTATTTATTTATTTATTTAAATTTTTATTTTTTTTGCCAGTCTTGTCATCTGACAGAAAAAAGAAAAAGAAAAAAAAGTTGTGTTGAAAAGGTGCATGATTTTAGATATAATTTAGGATGATTTGTATATAATTTAAATCCCAAAGGTTAGAACATATATACAGTATATATGTATGTATGTATGTATGCATGCACATATAAATAATACTTAATTGTATATAATACTTAATTAATACTTAATTATTAATAATAACAACAATAATAATAAGTATTATATATAAGTTTTCAGTTTTATTAAACTTATATTTACATTACATTTATTATTACGTGTTCAGAACACATTTGCAGAATGAGTATACAATCTTCAGTTATTTATTTTTATTTTTTATTATTTATTATTTAAGAAAATACTAAGTTGTACTGAAAAGAGTACAATCTCTCCTTAAAAATATGCATGATTTTACATACAATATATGATGACTTATAAATAATTTAAATTCCAAAGGTTAGAGTGTATGTATGTATGTATGTATACACATATACATATAATACATAATTGTATGTAATACTTAATAATAATAATAATACAAATAATGTGTAATATATAGTTTAAAGTATTATTAAATTTATATTTACATTACATTTATAATTATTATTATTATTATAGTTCTGAGTTCTAAACAATTGCAGAATGACTATCACATCTTCAGTTCTTTAGTGTTTTTTTTAGGACAAAATACCAATTTGTCCGGACAAAAGTATAAAGTATCTCTCCTCAACAAAATGCATGACTTTAGATATAATTTTAGATGACTTGTGAATATTTGTGTGTGTGTGTGTGTGTGTGTGTGTGTGTGTGTATAGTATATATATATATAATCCTTGAACATGTTGTTGTTGTTGTTGTTAACAATGTATTATTTAATAATCATTATTAATATTCTATATCTGTTTTTGTCACAGTTTTAGAATGACTATAAAGTTTAAAGTCGTGTTATCTGTATGTGTTGTTACCTGCACCTTCTTGAGGAGCACATCTGGTTCTCCTCCGGCAGGGTGGAGAGGCTCAGTGGGCTGAAGTGCATGCGTTCTCTTTCACACACATCAGAGGTTGTGATTGCCAAGGGCAAAGATCTGATTAGAGAGGCAGGACTCTAAAAGACTTCAAGGGCCTCCTCAGTACTCAATGAAAGGATACAGTGACGTTCAGCACACTTGTTTTCTTTTTATTTTCAAGAGTATCAGTAATATTTGCATTGGCAACACAGAAGTCAGAAGGGATTGATATATGGCTTGGAGCAAAACCTTGAAGGGAAAGTCATTCCAATTCAAGTTCCATAGATTTCAATTGTTGTGACCTGACTTGAATGAACATTAGTCAAGTCAACTGAAGATCCCGAAGGAGATTGTACAGTGAGATGTTTGTGTATTTTTTAATGCTTCACAACTACTAAGAAATAGCCATGATGCTGTAGTGTGTGTGTGGAATAGAGTTGACAATGGCAGTGCAAAATGTAAGTCTTGTGAATATATTGTCCCAAAGGCAGATGCTGATATAGAGCAAATATTACGGTGAAGTGCAAAGATGTTGATGGTAAAGTGAAGGAGATGCAGTTACAATGTCCGAGGTCATGTCATACGTGTAAGACTTCAAGCATAGTGTATATGAATGTCAATATGAATTTATTGTTCCATACAGCTGGTTACACTTGTTTCATTGTAATTATACATTTAAGTACTGAGTAATAAGGATTAACTGCATGTACTTACATGCATTAGGTAGGGTAGGATTAGGGTTCGGTTTAGGGTTAGTTGCATGCATTATGCCTAATTTACCGTTGTTACTATAGTAAATGCATGTAACATGTGTAACAAGGACACGCTGAATGGGATATAGTGGATAGGAAAGTGCAGGATCTTCATGAATGCACCATTTTCGGTCTATCGCATTTTCAGACGTCTCTGTGCCTGTGGAAATTGTCGAACAGGAATATGTATAGTATGCTAAGCAGCCGGAGTCCTATCATGATTGTTCGATATTTCTTTACAGCATGACTCTGCAAGAAATATTGAAGTTTTATGTCCTTTTCCCAGGGCTACAGAGCCAGCCGGGCTGTGTAACTGCATACATCTTTGTGGATAATCAATATTCAAACCTATTCAGGATTCAGCAAACACATTCTAGTTTCTCTGAATATTTTTAGAGTCTTAGTGGACCAATATAGAATTTCAAAAACGTGTTTCTTTTGACAGCATACAGAATAGAAAAGTTTGTGTTTGTTCAAGTAGTCGATGTGACACAGTGGCTGGAATGCTATGATGAAGATCAATAGATCAAGACATTTGAAGAACAGGGATTTATTATCGTAATATACTGCTCTATCCAATGCAATCCCAGGTAAATTACATTCTAAAATGAGTACAGTAAAATCTACAGGTTAAAGCCTGGGAAGTTAGCATTAGGCATGATCAAACATTGTATCTGTCAGTTGAAATTAGCAGTCATATAGATCCTTACAGTAATGATATATTGATTTACTGAGGCTGGAATGCTTTTTTTTTTTATAAACAACGAAACAATCAACAATTGAATTACATTAATTCAATAAAATCATACAGGAAACTAAATTGGACCTTCATGTATATGCTATATGCTGCTCTACCTGTAAAGAATGTGTGATTTTAATCATTTTACAGAACACATGAATTATTTTAACTAATATTTGACTTTGAAATTCATAATAGATATATCACATTACATGTTCATTAAATCAGTATTCATGTAAAACAGCAGCATTGCTATCTATGAACGTGATCTTATTTAGAAGCCCATTTTTTGTCACATAAGAAAACGATTTTGCAAATAATAATTATGAGATAAAACATTGTAATCATGATATTAAAAGTCAATATTATTAGATACAAATTTAAAATTAAATATAATAAAGCCATTTTTTTATTTGTCATAATTATGAGATATCACAAAAACAACCAAAATTTGACTTGTCATAATTAGAACTTTTTATCTCATAATTATTTTGTTTTCATCGTAATTATGATATATTGCAAAAGTCAAAATTAGAAGATATAAGAGATAAAAAGTCTAAATTATGACAGTAAATCATGAGAAACAAAAACAACTACCATTTGACTTATGGAATAATTATGAATTTTTATCTCACAAGTTAGATTTTTTGCAATATCTCTTTTTTTTGTCAATTTAAACTTTTTATCTCACATTTATGACTTCATATGTCATTATTATGACTCAGTATCTCATAATTATGATTTACCAAAGCATGGTTTTCTTTCTTTTTTTCTTTTTTTTTCTTGATTCCACGATTCACTCATAAAGATTGTCACTACTGGCATATTAATTTATCCTGCAGTACTAATACACATATTTCCCAATAAGACATCTAGACTTTACATTCACGTTGTTTTTTTAATTATAGCTGGATAGAGACATGGATAAAAAAACAGACTGAAAGAAAATGCTATTACATTCAATACAATTCATACACATAAACCCAAATTAAATTAGTCATTAATCTTTCCAGGGCTTTCCAATAAGTTCAATAACTTAAGTGGGATTATTCCTTTTCATAAATCTCAAATATTGTAAAAATAACTCCACTACACACATAAATGAAAACAGATTGGGTCTTCATACTTGAAGGATGCATCTGCAGTTTACAGTATATTAATTTCCCCATAAATAACCACAAGCGATGTGTTTGCTTTAGAAAGCGGTCTGACCTGTTGTTTAAGCCAAGGGTCATTAGTTGTGGGTCACTGAATGCCACTGAATGCCATTATCCTACTTGTGTGTCGTTAGAGGTTGCGGTGCCACACAAGAGGCCAAAGACCCTCATTGTCCACCTAAATGGAGCTTGGGTTTGCTCATTTCCACCACTGTCTCACAGCCTTAACCCACAGAGCCAATCTGTGCAATAATGAGCCCTGTTTCTGTTGGGAGCCCTCATCGCTGTTGAACATTTATTCACACAAGCCATGGAGCTTTCAGACTGAGACGGCTGCTATAAACAAGACACTGAATGTGGATTATTGTGGCCCTATATTCAAGTGGTCAAAACATGTATTTACTAATGTACATACTGTATTTGCAATTTTTCAATCGAGCAGCCTAATAACCCCTTGTCATCTCAACAGTTTCACTCTTTCTTCCTGGTAAACAGGTCATGAATTGTGTTAAGAACAAAAGTATTTTTATGGGATGGAAGAGGTCATATTCTCCTTTACCTCATTCTCTGTGCTCCACAACATCCCATAAAGATTGAATTGTTCTGGTGATTGAGAAGTGCATTGAAGGTTTTTTGGGGGTAAACAAAGGATAAGTTGGGCAGAATGCTTACTCTGCTCTTTTCCATTTAACTAGTGGGCCTTCATGGGCTATACGCTGCTCTGCCTGAAGAGAATGTGTTATTTGTAATCATATTACATTACTCATATATATATATATATATATATATATATATATATATATATATATATATATATATATATATATTGAACTTAAACTTGATGGAAATTGTATATATATATGTTTAATTTTAGATTACAATGTATTACTTGTTCATGAAATCAACAAATGCATCTACTTTATTGGCAACTATGAAGCAATTTCCAGTATATAAGAAAAAAAAAATCTTTAATAATAATTATAAGATAAAAAGTTGTAATTATGACATAAATGTCCTAATTATGTACAATTTGTGTATATATATATATATATAGCGGAACATAATTAGGACTTTTGATCTCATAATAAAGTTTTAGTGTATTTTAATATGCCTTTTATATTTCACTATTCCTTGAGGTTCACTTATAATGTTAATAACGTTTGTTGCACAATTACACACACACACACACACACACACACACACACACACACGCACACACACACACACACACACACACACACACACAGCTTCTGTCAGTTGGCGGGGCCTATGGTGCGATGATGTATATCACTGTCTTGCTCTGGAGGAAGTCATATGCAAATGATTTGCCTTTGTGATGTCACAAATCCAACAATATCCACACAATGACCCCTTTAATGTCATAATTATATATATATGCAACGTCATAATTATGAGATATACCGGTATATAAAAAAAAAAAAAAAAAAAAAAAAAATATATATATATATATATATATATATATATATATATATATATATATTTTTTTTTTTTTTATATTTTTTTTTATATACCGGTATATCTCATAATTATGACGTTGCATGTCATAATTTCATCTTGGTGTCATGACTTTGATTTCATATGCCATAATCTTTAAGTCCTCATTCATTTACATTCAAAAAGAGAAACATGAATATTATTCCAAATGTATCCTTGTTCCACGTAAGAAATAAAATTATATGGGTAACTTTATAAATAACTTTTACAATGTGGTTTTACAATTATGATCTTTAATTGTGAGGGAACTTTAAGTACAACCAGTGGTTAGATCACAGAATCCATCTCGTTCTTTAAAATGTCTTTCATAGTGTCCCTCAGAGCATTTAAGCCATTATGGATAATGATTTGTCCATTGTGACTGCTTGAACATTAGGAAGGTATGTTGCATGTATTATTTATCCTTGTTCAAACATAAACCTGAAAACAAAATGAACTAGAATAGTCCAAGCAGTTTTTACGGCTCTAAAGTTTATTATTTGCTACTAGTAAACATAATGAGGGAGATTGAAACTCTAAAGTAGAGTAAAGTAAAGAGAAAATAAAGAAACTTTTATTTACACAGCACTGCTCTCTTTCAAACTAAGTGTCATTACAACATCCTCTCCATTCCAAACAATGAACATATTCTTTGGTCTGCCACACAGAAGTGAGCTACACAACAATTCTTCCCAAATTTGTGGGCCCAGTGTCAAAACGTGTGATGGGGAAGACAGCAGCGTCTAGACTATTAGGCCAAAGGGAGTTGGAGATGGCCATGTCTGAACCACTAGCATTGTTTTGACCTGTGCACATCCACACAATATTGACAATAAGCAGCAAGTCAGGCTACCATACTGCACTTCGGTATGATTTATGACAGTTGCTTCTGTGTGCATAAGTGCAAAGTTGCTTTAGATGCATGTGTGTGCATAAGAGAAAAAAAAAAAGAAAAAAAAAACCTTGTTTACAAACTGCAATTGAACACTGTATTACGTACACATCCACATAGCATTCACTTGAGCATGAAACTGATTCTTTAGAATTTAAAATGACATACTTATTTTTAACCATATTATTGAATGACCACTTTGTTTAAATGGCACTAGAGGAAATTTGATGACACAGTATCCATATAATATCACACAACACACATTCTGACATATAGCTACTTAATCGCTCTTGGATTAAAGTATAAGGATGCATTTATTTAATACAAAATACAGTGAAAGCAGTAATATTGTGAAATATTACAAATTAAAAGATTTTTTTTCTTTTTTAATATATTTTAAAATGTAATTTATTCCTGTAATGCAAAGCTGAATTCTCAGCATCATACTCCAGTCTTCAGTGTCACATGGTCATTCAAAAATAATTATAATATTCGGATGCGTTGCACAATTAATATTTATTATTATTAATATCAATGTTGAAAGCAGTTGTGCTGCTTTTGTGTAGACTTAAAAGTTATTTTACTTCTTATTCATTAGAGTGTCTTAGCATTTCATATTCAAATGTTTATAGAATTATTTTAGTCTCACGAAGGAACAGTGATGAACTACAGTAACCAAAAACTATATATTTTAAAATGTCATACAGCAACTTTTTTGAACAGTATATTTGACTTATAATGTAAAAATAACAAAGATATGTTTTTCCTTCCATTCATGCAATAGTGCATCAGAGGGTTAACTGTTTCTCTCTCCATATAATCTATTTGCAGTTACTTATTATGAATGATTCACTTTTAATGAGCTCATTTGATTGATACCCAGTTCTAAAAATGGCTGCATTTAATTAATAACATTGCTTGAAATCTTGTGCCCATCATTTTATTGAATATGATATACATACTGTATCATTTTTTAACCATATTTTCAAATTTGGTAATTGCCATTTTTCCTTCATAAGAAATCAAAGCAAACCCTTTGCATGCATCATCTCTCAACTTTTAATACAGAATAGTGGTTTATTGATTGATTGCGTCGCGGATTCAGGCACACCTCGGATATGAAGCAGTTTTGCTCATACCAGCGACTGAATCGTGATGCTAAAGCGTTTTGAGTCATAAAGGCTTGTACTTTCATGTATTTGTCAGTGAAGTGCTTGCAAATTATTATAAAATCCCCAACAAACACACACAGGCTAGTAGACACACAAGAACGCGTTATCTGCTTGTTTTACAAACCAGATTTATTTTCTCTCTCTCTCTCTCTCTCTCTCTCTCTCTCTCTCTCTCTCTCTGTGTGTGTGTGTGTGTGTGTGTGTGATGTCAGAGACACGCTTGTCCATAAATGTAATATATGCATTGAGTTTCAATCAATCTACACTTGTTTTAATAGTCAGAGATTGGATGCGTCGATCCTCTGCCAGGATAAAAAAAATCAAACAATACAGGCTGATGGAAAAGGGAATACCCAGTGTTCCTGTTGAAATGCACTTATCTTTCAAATCGCATGTCTTAAGGGCTGTGACGTAGAGTATGTGCGCATAGTTCCTATAGTCTTGACGCAGTGTTTGTTGTGACAGTAATAGAAGAAGCTCAGCACACCGGCTGCACTGTTGCATGCACGTCGAGTAGTTAATTATTTTACCGCATTCAACTGCAGTTCCTCCTCCACACACACACACACACACACACATTCACTGTCTCACACAGTGAAGAAAAAGAAACAACCTTCACGCGAACAACACCTGTGCTTTGTGGAATACTTGAGATTTTCTTTTTATTTTCCTATCTAAAACAGGAATATCGTCTGTGAAGACTCTGGAAATGCCGCGTGCTTTAAAGCCATTTGGATGGGGGGAACGGAGTGGCTCTACGAAAGCTTTCGGCGTTGTTAGAGAGGAGAAAACCATCCTGGAATGAAACCAATCTAAACCCTTCGACGGCGATTGCTGTGGACATTTCCAACACTTGCCCTGTATGTGGACTGTTTTTTTTCCCCCCCGCGCGAGCGAGCGAGCAAGCATTCCCTCATCCGATGGATTTTTGCCTTTGCAGCTCAGCAGAGGGTGTTAGATCTGCTACTGAACACCGGGCTGAAAAGTCCAGAATCTTTCAGCAACCGTCTTTGTGATGCAAAAGCATTGAACGAAGCCGCCGGAATCCGAGGAAGGATGCTAAAGATGTGAGAATCTCGGAATAATCTTATGGCGATGCATTGAGATGTGCTCGGTGTGATTTCAGCACCACGGGAGAAAGAACAGCTCCCGCGCCGTGGATATGTGAGAAATGCACAAGGTCAGTGATTTGCGAGCCCGAAAATCCAAATAATTGAGTTGAAGGTGTCATTCTGTAGGCTTTAATATTGTTTTAAAGAGCATGCGATGGGGAGGTGATACAAAAGAAGCCTCTTGCTGTCGATTTTTCCCAATCTGGACATAGCGAGCTGAGCATGGATATAATCACAGAGTGTCCCCTGCTTTTTTAGACTGGAGATATATCTAATTTCTCGCCCTCTTGCTGATTGTATTCATGTCTTGATGTCGGGGATGATTGTGTCGTATTGAAAATGCTGCTTTGGATTGTGTTGCTGAAGGCGGCTCTTTGTGTAGCTATCGGGAATGTTACAAGGGACGTCTGTAAGGAGCAGATCTGCTCCTGCAATGCAATAGAAGGTGATTTGCACATTGACTGTGAGAAAAAGAGCCTCACAAACCTGCACCATTTGACAGGTCCGAGCTCCCAGTTTTACCACCTCCTGCTTCACGGGAATTCTTTATCCAGACTGTTCCCTAACGAGTTTGCTAACTTTTACAATGCCGTGAGCTTGCATTTGGAGAACAATGGCTTGCATGACATCGTGCCGGGCGCTTTCCTGGGACTGCAGCTTGTGAAACGGCTGCACATCAATAACAACAAGATCAGGTCTTTCAAAAAGAGTACGTTTCTCGGTTTAGACGACCTGGAGTACCTCCAAGCCGACTTTAACCTTCTTAGGGACATCGACCCGTCTGTGTTCAGGGACTTGAGTAAGCTCGAAGTTTTAATCTTAAACGACAACCTTATTAGCGCTCTTCCCATCAACGTATTTCAGAACGTTCCCATCACGCACCTCGATCTGAGAGGGAACCGAATAAAAACGTTGCCTTACGAAGGGATTCTGGAGCAGATACCTGGCATTGTGGAGGTTTTACTGGAGGACAACCCATGGGATTGCAACTGCGACCTGGTTTCCCTAAAGGAATGGCTGGAGAACATCCCGCAGAACGCTCTCATCGGAAGGGTTATTTGTGAGGCGCCTACTCGGCTGCAAGGGAATGACCTGAACGAAACGGCTGAGATGGAGCTGTGCCCTTCAAAGAGTGGTATGGATTCCAGCCTGGTGGCGCCTCCCACCCAGGACGAGACCCCCAATCGTGGCCCCCATCCTACACCCTCTAAAACGAGCGGGGTGACGGAGTCCCATACCGCTGGGGGAGGGCATAACAAGGGCCGTCCGAAAGCCAGGGAGAATTGGCAGTTGAAAATTAAGCCCACAGCCATGGCGACTGGCGCCATTGAAAGAGAGCTGCCGGCTAATTCGTCCTGCCCTCAGTCTTGTAGTTGTAAGCTTATAGGATCTAGACAAGGGCTTGGGGTTAACTGCGAAGGCAGGAAGATAGAAACCGTGGCTAATCTCAAACCCAAACCCGTGAGCGCGCACGAGTTAAATCTGCGCGACAACAACATTCATACGGTCAGAAGGAACCAGCTCAGAGGCTATCATAGCTTGAATTTACTCGATTTGGGGGGGAATAACATAAAAATGATCGAAAACGGCACTTTTCATAATCTGACCGAGTTGAGGTGGCTCTACATGGACAAGAACTACTTGGATACTTTAATGGCGGAAATGTTCATCGGACTTCAGAACCTGGAGTATCTCAGTTTGGAATATAATGACATCCAGCTCATAATGCCGGGCACCTTCAGCCCGATGCCCAACTTGAGGGTGCTCTTCCTCAACAACAACCTGCTCAAAGCTTTACCAGTGGATGCGTTCATGGGGGTTTCTTTGTCTAAAATAAGCTTGCATAACAATTATTTCACATATCTCCCTGTGCCAGGTGTCTTAGACCAACTCAACTCCATTATTCAGATCGATTTGCACGGGAACCCCTGGGATTGCTCGTGCAACATCGTCCCCTTCAAACAGTGGACAGACAAACTCGGGGCAGACGTCATCGTGAGCGATCTCAAATGTGAGTCCCCCGAGGAGTTCTGGAAGAGGGACTTCCGGCGAATCAGGAATGATCTCATGTGCCCTCAGCTCTACGAGAAGATCTCCCCCACCTCCCTGTCCAAAAACAGCACTTTACCAGCAGACACAGGGACGCGGCCCAACTCCTACCTGGAGCCCAGCAGAGTGTCAATATCGGTGCTCGTGCCCGGTCTGCTGCTGGTTTTCGTGACGTCTGCCTTCACCGTGGTGGGAATGCTGGTCTTTATCCTGCGCAATCGAAAGAGATCGAAACGGAGAGATGGCAACTCATCTGCGTCAGAAATCAATTCTTTACAGACAGTTTGCGACTCGTCCTACTGGCACAGCGGATCTTATCATGCTGACGCGCCACACAGAGGTTTCGACTGTGGTGCCCACTCTCTCTCCGACAAATGATGCATACCAGAGACCCGAGCGAGCAAAAGGACGTACTGCGTTTCGTATGTTGCAGTGACAATGGAAGGCAACACACAAACACTAGACCTCTGACTCACCTCTGTGGGAAAAATAGCCTATTTTTTGTTGCTTCAGTTGAGTATGGCATCCATGAAACACTGCAATGGGGCCCCCACTGTTATATATGTATAGAGCCTCTCTCTTTCTCTCTCCTCCCAGCTCAGACTGCAAACACGCTCAAAAGAGGACGTGGGAACGGTGCACGAACGCATGAATGTAATGTAAATAACGGACTGTAACATATCTGCATGATTCGCATGGTCTCAACACACACTGGGAACCATTACCATAGTAACAAGGAAGCCAACGCGACCCTTCTTTCGTGTTATCAATATAAATATATATAAATATAAAACTATATATGACTATATTAAAAGTGCCATTTCTTCTATTTTTTGTCAGTTAGAATTTGTATTTGCTGTTTGATTTCTCTTTATCAAAGGCAGACAGGTCGAAAGGTGGAAATAACGAGTTGTAAATGCATGTACTTTCCGTTTTATCAGTTGATTGTTGATTGGTTGATATGGGGATTATTTATACTTTTTTTTGTGCAGATTTCTCCTGTATCTGCCCAGTCATCTCCTTTATGAATGTAAAATGTGTTTATCTTATAGTGTGACAACTGTTGACATGTTTGGGATGCGGATAAGCATGATCGATTCAAGTCACTGACATGCTTATGCTGCGAAAATTCAATGTAGCTCCGGTGGTTCGTGATCTTGTGTGTCGATACAGTGTGAGGGTAGAAGGACGACGCAAGGGGAGGGTTTTTTCTTTCTGAAAAGTGAGGGGGTTTCAGATTCCGATACGTCTATAGAGTGCACATAGACTAAGATGCCTTTATTTTTATTTATTATTATTATTATTATTATTAATTATTATTTTTTTTAGGGGATGAAGTATTCCTTCACAAAAGCCTATTATTCACTGTAAGTATTGTGAGCTTTTGTAAAGCCATCTATTTTGTCCAAATACGAGAAAGGAATATTACGGCGTTTGCTACTTAAATATGTCTTATAAAGTGGATGAAAATGTGTAAATATATTTGAGAAGCAGAACAGAGGCATGTCTGTGCATTTGACTGATGTCATCACAGCAGCCGTAGAAGGAATAGCCGCCTCTAGATGTCGCTGTTGCCTCTCAAGCGTATGAAACCATGCTGGGAGCTGAAGTACACTGGTATGTGTAGGCGAACCAGCATTCACATTATCAACATAACTAGGCCTAAGTGTGTCACTGTGATGGCTAATACTCAGAGAGAAGTGCAAGATCAGATTCCGTAGTGAAGAACACGAGTTGAACGCTGTTTCCAAAATGCCATTTTTACAAACGAGATGTAGAGCGCAGTGCCATGCATCTTACTGCTAGCATTTAAATGTCACTGCTGATGTTTTTGAGGTTGAGTTTGTTTGTATCACTGTAATGATTTTACAACAAAACAACATAAATAAAGAATGGTTAAAAAGCTAAGGTATAACCATCCATCCATTTCCATAGTCTGAATACCATAGATTTTGTAGCTTACTTTTTTCCCTTCATGTTAAAGCTCTTGGCCCTAGTTGTGAGTCTTTTTTTTTTTTTTTTTATACAAAAGAACTGTCCATCCAGCAGCCAAGTGTGGAAGATATTGGCACTGGGAGATGCTTTTCTCTCTTACCTGTCAATTTGATTTTGGTTGCACAAAACAAAGTCGGTCGAATTGCAGTCCAGCAGAACGTCCCAATGGGATTCCTGTCATATTGCAATGGTTTTACTCTAATGTAGATTCAGAGCTTTCAGAGAGATGTGTGTTGTGACTCACGCTGCACATACACACATAAAAAAAAACAAAAAAACATCCGTACTCCCCCCATTCCAACCCGGAATTGAAGGGTGACCCTTCTGATCTATTAATTCTGTTATAGCAGTTCTGGCTGTCCATCAAGACATCTCCTTCTTCTTCTATGTCATGGTAATTATTTGTCGCTCCACTGTGAAAGACTGTACCACATTCTGGCTTATCTATTATTTGGTGCATTTTCCCAAGAGTTTGTCTCAGAGTTACATTTATATGCTTTGCTACATTTGATCTGCTTCTATTTTGTTAAATAAAATGTGGTGGAGGTTGAGTGAAGTTACAGTGGTATATTTGTTTGTTTGTTTGTTTGTGAATCTAAAATTTCCTCTATTTACAAACCCCTGTTATACTTGTTCACATTTTGGGTATGAAATTCTCAGAATTATATAGTGGAATGCATGATGGCGAATATAATGGTCACTGGTCAACATGGTTTATGAAGCGCTACTGCTTTACAGGCTTTTAAAAATGAAAGGTGTTTTATGGTGTTATCAAATTAACCCATGCTCACAGATATTGAATAGATTCTCCACTCAACAGGTCAACTGCATGTAGATGGGTCATTCCTGTTATGTAGTATGTCCAAAATGAATGCTTATGGTGTAATTCATGGAATACTTCTGTATAAATGTCCACTAGACTTTGAGAAAAATATATGTGTCTCAAACAGTAGAGAAAAGTGCTATAGCAATGCCAAGGTCATGGGTTTGATTTATAGAAAATGCATAAAATGATCATCTAAACTGTACCTTGAATGCGTTAATGCAATGTAAGTTGCTTTGCATAAAATCATCTGCTAAAAGCATCAATGTTATGTAATGCAAATTTTGTATATTTTTACTTGATTAATTAAACATTAAGAAAATGAATAGGATGTCTAAAATGATGCAATATATATGTATATATAATTAAATTATCATGCTGACTTTAGACTACATTTTAGAATAAAATATATCATTTAATGAAACAATGGTATGATTGAGACAAGCCAGAAAACATCACATAATTCATCAAATCTATATGATGTTTGTGTTGTTTTTGTTGTAGTTAACAAAATGCAATAGACAAATGGAAAATAATATTGAGGACGTTGGACAAATCCATCAACTGATTTTCAATGAAATTGATATTCTCAAGAAAACATGGTTTATAAGCAACATTTTAATTAGAGAGTGATAAAAAGTTTTTTTTTTTTTTTTTATAAATAGTCAAATTTTGATGTTAGAAATTGGTGCAAAAATCATAGACATGCCAAGAATAACATCTGCTCAAACCACAGTAATGACATGGTGGGAAATTCACTGCCTTAATTGAGGTAAAAGAAAACGAACATGACTTGCATCTTTAAAAACTGTTCATTTAATGTGTTATGGGGACATGGAAATGTACTGCATAACGGGAATGACCCACGTCAGATAAACCCATGGTGATATTGAAGGTCTTTATTAAAGTATGTGGGTGTTAAAAAAAAACTAAAAACTGGGAAGCATAACTGTTGTGCATGGGGATATTCAAACTGGCATTTCTGAGAGTATTCCAGTGTTGTTTTGCATATTTGTTTGATGTGAAATTTAGGTCATACTCTTAAGGCAACATTTTCATCATCTCTGTTTAGAAAAAGACTCACAGAAACAAACCTAAAAGGGAAGATGTTCAAAGTCATTTTAAAGTTATGTTTAGTATATATGTTTTTTTGAGGCCCCAATGCTGTTTTTTTCTGGGTTTAAACTAGCTGTGGATCACTGTTATGAAGTGAATCAAATCTAAAGGGATTTTCCTGGTTGCACATGTTAAGCTTTAACACGGGCTTCTATTGCGAATGCATCTGTGCGCTCGTTTGCTTGTTTTTACAAGCCAAGTAGAAATGATTATGGTAATGCAATAGATGCTGTCATTAAAATGTAACATGCATTTAACCCAGAATATCTTCAAAACAATTAGACGGTAAAAGCTTTAAAGTTGCAACAAAAAAGCGTCCTCTTCCTAATTATGATATCTGATCATTCCGACTGGCAGAGATCTGATTGTCAGTATGCAAATTTACACAGCTGTATCCGCATCTGCAGCCGGATTCTTGTTAATTCTCTGAAATAATATAATCTTGCCAAGAATTACTTGGATAAAGATATCCACTCTGGTATGATCCTCAGCACTGGTTGAATGTTGTTCTCTGCCAAGTTGGTTAATCAACACTAGTCCTCCTTGTTCTGTCCAGGGATAGCAGTTGGCTCAACAACGCTGGTCTCTGTGGTTTCACGATTTCCCCATTTTCACAAATTACGACCCATCACCTCCTGTGAGATCATGAACCCCTGATTCCCTCGTGGCACCCGTAATTCTTTCAGTCATGGCCTCTTCTCTAACATCCTTTAACAGATTTTGTGTCTGTGTTCCACTCTCATACTCTTTGTTCAATGGCAAGGGAGCTTTACAGCGCCCTTCCTTCACCTGGGAATAAATAATTGGCGCATAATGTGGTGAATAAACGTGTTAAATCAAAGAAACGTGGCCTACATGCCAGTGTGAGGAGTTTAGAACTCATGGAGGTGCTGCGATGCTTCTTGAATTTTGAGAAACGCGCTTGGAAGCGGCCCAGAGGTAACTCGGTGCACGCTAGCACCGTTTCTGCTTCTGAGTTTTTCGAATTAGCAGAACTGTTCAAAGTTGCTGTCTCAAGTAGGCCAAGGTTGTAATGTTCAGATGAAATTGCAGAACATCAAAGTGCTATTAGCTTGATTTGCTTTGATTTTGATTGAACTAATGGTGAAGGATAATAGGGGGTATTTTGTGCAATCCGTTTCCTTTTTTTTTTATTTTGATGACTGATTGGACTGTTTGCTTTTTACTCTCAGCTTGTCAGAGCAAGCTGTTTTAGACATTAAGACGCTTAAGCCTTAAAATGATGAAAAACGTATGAATGTCAAAACAAAATAACAAACCAAGTATTATTCATTTTAAAGATGAGCACACTTTTCAAGCAAAGCATTTTACTTCAAACAAACTTTGTTAGTTTCCACATTGTGGTTGTCAGATATAATTTTTTTGAAGATGCCAAATTAGTACTTTTATTCAGCAAGAATGCATTCAATTTATCAAAATAAATGTATTATGGGTTACACTTTATTTCGATAGTCACTTTAGACGTTCTACTAATTCTAAGTAACTTTTCAACTACATGTCAACTAACTCTCATTAGAGTATTAGTATATTATAGTAGACTGTTGGGTTATGGTTAGGTGTTAGGGTTCGGGTTTGGAGAATAAGTTGACTTGTAGTCGCCAAGTTACTTATAGTCAGTTGAATGTCTGTTGGGGGACCAACAAAATAAAGTGTTAGCAGATATTAAGCTGACAGTCTACTGATACTCTAATGACAGTTAGTTGACATGTAGTTGAAAAGTTACTTATAGTTAGTAGAATGTCTAAAGTGGACTATAAAAAAAGTGTTACCGTATTATGTTACAAAAGATTTTCATTTTAAATAAATGCTTTTCAATTGACCTTTATATTAATCAAAGAATCCTAAATATTACATTTCAGAATGAAAATGAAAAAATTCAGCTTTGCATCACAGGAATAGTTTTTACTTTTGATCAAATAAATGCACCCTTTGGGAGTATGAGACTTCTTTCAAACACATTTTAAAAAAATCTGAAGGGTACAGTATATTATTCTGCTTTTTATTGATAATATTTTTACCTCAATAGTATGTATAAATAAATATATAACATATTTTTAATATTTATCCAGTTTTGAGATATACATGTCTTCTGTGATTTCTAATGTGTTTATCTCCCACACATGAGGAATCTCAGGTCACTGAAGGTATCCTGGAATCTGCTCTCAGAAATAATCCCCGATCCAAGGACACTCTCCGGCGCTCGGACAGACAGATGGTGAATCAGACTGTGACAAACTGAGACGTGTACACGGGCCTACACCGCTCCGAGGTGTGTGTTTTTTCCCTTTCTGCTCAGATTGAAGGCCTCGTTGATTGATTTGTGCTGTTTTTCCCCCTTTCCCAACCTCAGCTCTAATGGGATTTAAGGATTTGGGTTTGGTCCTTGATGACCAATGGATCAATAAATTGCTCAGCAAGGACAAATTGATTGTTTCTTTCAGATGCTGCTGCGTCTTTGGCCACACATATGTCAACTGTGAAGGTATTGTGTTAATATATGGTAGTTTTAGCCTACAGAAAATCAGAACAATTGTGCATTTGCATTGTTGAGATGCTTTTATTCTGAAGGTCTATGCTCATATTGATTTGTTTGTGTGGCTTTTAGATGCATTATTTGTGGTGGGCCACAATACTCACATCTGTTTCTCACATCTTTTCTTTTTGGCCATTTTTGTTATTCTTTGCACATTTTCGTCTACATCTTTCCTTCAATTAAGCCCCGTTCCCTTCCCTGAGTCACCGACCTGATGCTCTCAAGGACGTTCCAGCCTCTATAATCTTCGAGATGCACCATTTTGTTTTGCAGTGAATGTCAGAATCATTAATGCCTGCTTTTTTTGTAGGTTTCAGGTGGTTTTCCCATGAAGGAACACTGCTGTGAGCTGTTGTCTGAAAAAGGAAGCATCCTTATTTCACAGGAGCGAAAGAACAGACCTTAGATAACTGTGACAGAAGCGTCAGGTTCAGTGCGAGAGTGAGGAAATACTGAGTCACTGGCTGAGGTACTAAAGGTGTGGGTTATTAATAAGGAAAGAGCTGTATATGAAGACCACATAGGGCAGATCATTATGTGGAGACTCATTTATGATATTGGCAGTGCGTTGGCCGCTGCTGTTAAAGGTGGTGAGTCTTATATTGCAGGCTAGAGGTCACAGCTCTTGGGAGTTGTGAAGATGAAGCTCCTTACATAAATAACTGGGTTTTACATTTTAAGAAGATAAGATGAGTGCTTATGTGCAAAACTCACTTTCATGATTCCAGGGAGTGGCTGATGTGTTGCAATGCTGTTACTAAAGTGTGCAGGGTGTTTTTAGCACATCGCTATGCATTTGCAAGGATTTTCTAGGTGATTTATATATGACATTGCTGTGACTAATGAAACCCCCAAACTTTTTATTTTGATGTACTTTATGTGATGTCAAAGCTGAATTTTCAGCAACATTTTTCCAGTCTTCAGTGTTATATAATCCTTCAGAAATCACTATGATTTGCTGCTTAAGAAACATTTCTTATTTTTGGAAACATTTGTGCTGCTTCATATTTTGATTCATTGAATAATAGAACGTTCAAAGAAACAGTATTTATTTGAAACAGAAATCTTTTGTAACATGTTTTACTGTTAATCAGATTAATGCATTAATGCATACATTTTGTATTTATATTCATGGACATAATAGAGATGCTCGCTCTTGCCATTTATTATGTTATGTTTTAGTAATTTTGGACAGTAATTCAAACTCATTCATCTCATTCATGTTTCACAATGACACACAGGAGAGCAGAAATAATTGCAAAATGACCATGAGACTCTTTCAAATGTAGGCTAGTGTTTGTAAAATAATAATAAGGGGAAAAATGTCTCTTCATAGCTCCAAAAATGTGTTTTCAGTAATTAACCTTTTCACAGTCTGTATCTAATATCGTACATAAATATTCTGCATAGAGTCTTTACTGATTAATACACCCATACAATCATATCTATTAATATTGTTATGCTGTGTTTAGATGATGCATACATCATCAGAATATGACCGCATTTTCAAAACCTTTATGTGCATATACAGATCTGTTTATTAAAAGAATAAGAAAAAAAAAAGAAAGATACAAAACCAATAGTGGCCAAAAGTGATGCCAGGACAACCGTCATCTTCAACCTATATTCAAATATTAGTGAGAATTGGTTAAAGATTTTGTAAGCATATTGCATAGTTGTGATTGGAGTCAATTGTTTTATTTGTGATAATGCAATGTAACATGCCAAATTGTGCAGATTTTTTATTTTTTTTTGTTGTTTTTTTTGGCCAGGCTGTCATACAAATAAATTATGAACACATGCAAAGACAATAGAGAACTGATTAGTTATCATTAGTTAACTGTTTTAATTAACATGAGCTAAGAATGAACAATACTTTAACAGCATTTATTAATCTTAGTTAATGTAAATATCAACATTTACTAATACATGATTAAAATCAGGGGCCAGTTGCATAAACATATAGCCATTATCTGAAGACTTTCTTCTTTGCATTTTTTTCCAAACCTGTAGCTGTAGTTTGCTTGTTTAGCCAAATAATATCGTCAGATAATCACAAAAGCTTAGTGTTTTGTTCTTACCTAATGTTTATATATATATATATATATATATATACACACACACACACACACACACACACACACACACACACATTTAACCCTCTATGGTACACAATATGATATCAGTGAGGAAAAAAAATATTTGTTATGTTGACTATAACAATATCAATAAACATTATCATGATTTTTAATTTTATTTATTAATTAAAAGTTTGTTGCCTCAAGGCAACATTGTACCACAATGGACAAGTTGAAACATTTGACATTTTCATGAAGAAAATTATATTTTTATTGAATACATCAGTCTCTTTAACTAAAATGTGTTTAATGAATTATACATTTCATATTTAACAAAAAGTAACATTTATTATCCAGCTGTTGCCCTCAGGCAACATTGTACCATCATGGAACACAAGTACTACAAACCATCATATCATCAAGTTATCATATCAAAACATTACAATCGGTGTTGGTTTTAAGGTAAAACATTAACAATCAACATAACCTTATCCTAATATGAACCTTATCCTAACTCTGCTGTCTCTCCGGTAGAGGAGCCAGGCCTCAACAACAGCAAAGATCAAACATGTGGAAGACCTCCCCGGCCGACCTCCCCCGTCCCACGAACCCACTATTTGTCCGATCACCCACTATAGTGGCCAAATGACCCGTCGACCCCGCTGACCACTCCCAAGCCACGCCCCCGTCCCATGAACCCACTATTTGTCCGATCACCCACTATAGTGGCCAAATGACCCGTCGACCCCGCTGACCACTCCCAAGCCACGCCCCCGTCCCATGAACCCACTATTTGTCCGATCACCCACTATAGTGGCCAAATGTCCTGTCGAACCATGCTGAGTTTTCAGTTTGCAAAAATGTAAATACATTTAGATAATTCCAACTCTTTTCCTTACAAATAAAATATACTTGTATTCAAACCTAGTATGCCTGTTATGGCCTTATGTGATTATGTTATGGTACAATGTTGCCTCGAGGCAACATGAAGTTGTATGTAATTTCTTATGAAACATTTGATGATATATAATGTAAAGTTTTTGAAAATACTTCTTTACTTACCAATAAAGGTGACAGATTTTTTGTAACTGATTATCTGGACAGAAATTAGTGAAAAATGCCCTTTTCAGTGGAGAATATATGGAGCCATGTGACATGTGCTTAAAGAGGAAACAAAATGGACCCCTGTGGGTCATGTGACCACGCTTTTGCATTTTCAATTGTTAGTATTTTAGTTCCCCTCCCCTTAGAGACAATTGACCAATAAAATGTTATTACGTTTTTATAAAAAAAAAAGCTAAAATAGACTATGTTGCCTGGAGGCAACACCGTACCATATATATATATATATTTTTTATTTATTTATTTATTTATTTATTTATTTATTTATTTTTCCTTATATTTTAATGGTTTGATTGAACTTTTAGGGTCATTAAAAACAAATTTCATCTCCAGACATCACTTTTGGACATGAGCTTATCATTTGTTTGATAAAAATCAACTGATATGTTGACAAAAATATGTAGTTGTTCTGACTTCCTTCTGGTGGTGTATCTGAAATAAGGCCACAGCTGGTACGGTGTACATCTGTGATGATGTGCCTAGTTGCACATTCAGCCACACTACGTCTAATTTAAGCTACAGCCTCTGACCGTGACAGAAAACTTTTTTTCCTCTTCTTTCAATTGTTTTTATCATTCAGATGCTGTGCGCGGCCGCAGGCTGAGAACTCTGTTACGAAGCAGTGCTCTGATCAATGAAGGTTCAGGTAGAAGCTTTCTGATTGCTTTCCCATGCATTTTCGAGCCAGTTCTTCTTCATTATTTTGAGATTTATCTCATCTAAAAAGTTTCAGTATTAAACGTATTCACAAAAAGAATAGTCCAACACTTTAGGTGTTCAAAAATGCAGGAACCGAAGACAATCTAAAGACCCACAAGCCAGCATGGGGGACGCTTTAGATCCCCTACGGTGTGCTGACAAAGGCTTGTGCTGAGTGTCATTCCTCAGCCTGTGGAGGTAATCCAAGATCCATGATGGAGATGCTTTGATGTTGTGCTGATGGATGAGTACAGCACGCTAACACACACTGAGGACCGGACCGCAGATGCTGGGGGCTTTTGACCCAAAGTCCCATGCCACTCTGTCAAGAAGTGATCCGTCCATGGGGGCTTCTAGCCGACGCTGTGCCTAAATTAAATTCAGTTTGAAAGTGATAGAGGCCCGTGCAATTGGATTTTGGTCTAGGGAAATGTCAGCTGACGATACAGCGAGGAAAGAAAGAACTGAATAGGGGAATACATTACTGGTCAAAGGTTTGAAATAATTAGGATTTTTTTTTTAATGTTTTTGAAAAGAAGGCTCTTATGCTCAGCAGGGCTGCATTTATTTGGTCAAAATAATTAAAATCAATAATAATTCATATACTGTGTACTGTTCAAATATTTGGGGTTCGTAAAAAAAAAAAAATGTATTTTTGAAATAAGTTTATTATGCTCACCACTGCTACATGTATCATATACGATCAACATACAGTAAAAGCAGTAATATTGTGAAATATTATTATAATTTTAAATGTCATTTATTCCTGTGATCAAAGCTGAATTTTTAGAATCATTACTCCAGTCTTCGTTGTCACATGATCCTCCAGAAATCATTGTAATATGCTGATCTGCTGCTTAATATATATATATATATATATATATATATATATAGAGAGAGAGAGAGAGAGAGAGAGAGAGAGAGAGAGAGATAGAGAGAGAGAGAGAGAGATTTTTTTGGAAACCGAGAAATTTTCTTTTTCAGGATTTTTCGGCTAGAATGATAGAAAGACTATATAGAGTTCAAAAGAACAGCATTTAGTGAAATAGAAACCTTTTGTAACAATATAAATATATTGACTGTCACTTTTGATAAATTTAATGCATCCTTGTTGAATCAAATTATTAATTTCATTAAAAAAATAAAACTTTTGAATGCTAGTGTATCACGGTTTCCACAAAAATATTATATTAGCATTGATAGTAATAAGACATGTTTCTTAAACATCAAATCCGCATATTGGAATTATTTCTGAAGGATCATGTGAATGATGCTGAAAATTCAGCTTAGAATCACATAAATAAATAATATAAATATAAATATATATTATTCAAATAGAAAGTATTATTTAAAGGGACACCAGGGAAGTCTGAGTGTTTTTTCTCTATGACGCCCCCCCTGGTGTCTGGTAGTAAATGCTTTCAAACACACTGTCGTAAAACGAACTGCTGTTCCTCCCCCCTCCACGAGCAACCCAGCTGATCAGCTGTCAACCTAGCTGAGCATGAACCGGCTATTTCAAAACCAGTTATGTCTACCGAGGTAAGAAAAGCAACATTTTCTTTCCAACTGATGGCGATTTTTTATTTTTATTGTGTTGTCATGCATGCTAGTATTTTTACCGGGAACGAACAATATGAACGAGGCGAACTACTAGTTTCGTGTTTTTTTTTTTTTTTTGGGAGAGTGGGCACGAGCATAAAAAAATATATATATATCGGAGGCTAATTTGTCTAAAGTTATATTAACAAGGTCTATAAGTTTATCTGGTAGAATGACGGTTTACCTTTGCTTGTCTAAGAAAACATCAGAACGTTTTTTCTAGCTCGATCATGATATGTGTAACATGTTTATTGCCTATTATCAGACGCGTTGACTTAGGCCATCGTAATTCAACTCATATCTGTAAAGTACGTCAACTGTTTTGTGATATTGCAGGAATCAACGTCAACCTCAGCCTCGTCTGAGTACACAAGCTAAATTAGACACATAGAAGGGCAGCATCCATCTAGCTAGATCAAGCCAAAATCTCCGCTAGCCATTTAGACGCGGGTAGGATACACCGGTGTCTTGATTTGAAGAATTTGATATTTTTAAATATTAAACACAGTTTATTCCAAAGATACTTACAAGTGCAACAGCAAGAAGGCCAAGTCAGCATCCGTTTTGCAGGCTTCTGTTTCTCTCAGTTCTTCTCGCCATTCTGAAAAAGCCGGTCCGATATTTACTCGAGTCTTGCTCGGTCAGTCTCCCGTTTCCTCTTTCGGTGGTCCTCCGACAAAGATTTCCTAGCTTTCTGCTTCATTTTTACAGGCTCAGCCATAACTCAATCTATCGTTGCCCTTTCCTTATAGCTAGCCGGCGCTTGAATGGGGGCGTGTATGTGTGTATGTGTGCAGTGCCGTCAAGCAATTCGTTACATCGCGAGACCTGATATCACGCGATACTTCCTGACGGCGAGGCCGGCGGCCCGCCGGCCCAAAGTTGCAAGTGCGTTTTTTCCGCTCTCGGGCATCAGGGGGGTGCGAAACCACCACCATTCAACCCGAAATAAGTAATATAACCATTCCACTGACTCCGAAGCTGTTCAGTTAAGGTAAAAAAGTTACTTAGAGCACCTTTAAAATGGTTATATTTCAGAATGTTACAGATTTTACTGTATTTCTGATCAAATAAATGCAGCCTTTGAGCTTATAATAGACTTCTTTTAAAAACATTAAACTATCTATCTATCTATCTATCTATCTTTGTATCTATCTTTCTAATATCTATATATCTATCTAATATCTATCCATCTATCTATCTATCTAATATCTATATATCTATCTAATATCTATCTATCCATCTATCTATCTATCTATCTATCTATCTATCTATCTATCTATCTATCTATCTATCTATCTATCTATCTATCTATCTTTCTATCTATGTATTTGACTTATTTGTTTATATACAACCAGTAAAGCAAGTAGCGACTATAGGCTAGGAGATGATGGGTAAGCATAAAGAGATGGAGCTGAATTTAGCACGCAAGATGAAGGCTTTCCACCTCCTCCATCTGCGCTCGGCATGTCTGCGGTGGACTCCTCTCCTGTCCTCGCCGGGTTCTCCCACGGGTTTAATTTATGGCGCCGGCCGCGCAGCTTCACGCATTTGAGCCTGACAACCCACTCACTGCTGGCCAGTCTGCCTTCTGTCTGTCATATCTCACATCTTCACCATCACGCACCCAACCTCCGCGTCTGTGTGTGTGTGTGTGTGTGCGCGCGTGCACGCTTCTCGTCTTCTGCTCCTGCTGCATTCGCTTAAAGAGATGCTTCAGGGTTTAGCATTAAGCTTTGTATTAGTAGAAAACCTGTAGTATTTTCGAATTACCGTGCTTTCCACCCTCATATCCCCCTGAGACGAGAGATTTATGTATTTTTTGCCTGGAAAAAAATCTTCTGATGGCGCAAAAATTTTCATTTTGCATCATCGGAGGATTTTTTGGCCAGAGGCCAAAAAAGTTATTTGGTCATTCTTCATGGCATCGTTGCACAAATCCCCCTTTGGAAACTTTAAGACAGTCAAAACCATGTCTACAATAGGTCATATTTCATCTGAAAGTTGGAAGAGATTTCGAGATTAAGATTTTTGGACATTATTAGGGGCTGTTCCGCATGTTCTCAACCCGCATGTCAGTGGCGTAGGCAGAAATTGTATTTTGGGTGGGCCAGTGAAAATGTGAGTGGGCCAATAGTTTTTCCTAGAAAAAAATGACTTCAATAATAATTAACCTTAGAGAGTAGAAAAATTAATAGACAAACTGCAAAAACAGTTACACCTTTATATTCGACAAATCATCATGTTCAACCAACAGAGCTCAATAAAGGCTGGACAAACCAGTATAGACAATAACCTGTCTATTTTATTCAGGCTAGTCAGCAGTGCAAATACAGTTCACCCGAAAATAAAGTAAGCTAAAATAATAATATCGCAATTAGATCGGTGGGTTAAGCCGCGTCAGGCTGACCGGGAGAGAGGGAGCAAGAAGCGGCCGCCGCCAGAACCTGACTAGCCTTCTTGTGGGTTAATGAGTCTGAAGAACTGGGCTGGGTGGACTCGGTAGAGGAAGGCAGTGGCGTGTCTTCTTCCTCAACTCTTGCTTTTTTCAAATAGCACATTAAAGAAAGTTGTTTAGACATTATTGTGGCGCCGGCGCCGCTGAGAGTTTTCCTGTCGGTGGTCGGAACCCCCAGCAACCATAGCAACCAATAACGTTCTGGAGGCTTTCTACAACCAAAGAGTAGGCTATACGTTCTTTGCTACAACTTGTTTCAACAGTTCCATTTTATTCGGGAAACAAATTAAACACACACAGCAGTCAACAATAAATCAGGTATATATTAATATATTTTCTTAAATACATTTGAATAATAAAAATAAACTAAAAATGTATTTTTAGCAAACTTGCCTGGGCGGGCCAGTGAGTAATGTGGGCGGGCCAGTGCCGCCCTGGCCCAATACTGGCTACGCCCCTGCCGCATGTAGAGGGTGGGATCTCACTCACAGAATATACACATTAGTGTCAGCCATCTTTTTTTTGGAAGCTAAGCTAGCAGGCTCTTGTTCTGTGGAGAAAGTTGAGTATTAGGAGAAAGCTGATTGGTAGGGGTTACGGGTTACCATTCTCTTTTTCCCGGACATCGAAACCGTCCAAAATGTCCGGGATTCAGCTTTTGCTTTCTGCAGTCTCCATTCATTGTTTACATGCACTCCTTTTGTTTCAATCTAACTGAATTCATTCCGACTGGTGAATCTGAATGTAGTGTTTACATGAACGCTAAACAAGTGATTGTTTTAACTTTGCTAAGAAAATCCCCGCTCCTCCGTGAGAGATACGAGACCGGTGCGTCTCACAGGTGTCCTCATCAGTAATCACGCCACCGACCTCGCGCCGTTCTCCCGCGGCCCTCAGTCTCGTCCTGTTCGCCACAGTAAACATGAGGAATGGCGACTGTAGAACGCAAAAGCCGAATCGCGGACACTTTGGGCGATCTCGTAATCCCGGGCAGACTCATCACGGACACTCACTAGTAGCCTAGACTTGTTGTTTAACACTGCGCTCTGTTACCGGTAGGCGTGGCCTCCTAGGGCAGCGAAGCAAGTGCATTCTGGGAGTTGTTGTCTTTTATCCACAAAAGCCAAAAATACATTTTCTGCCTTTTCTAAGTCTAGAAAGCTCCAAATTCAAAAATAATTTCACATTTCTTCTACATAAATGACCCATTTTTAAGTACACATTCATCTTCCCAGAGGTGAAGTATCCCTTTAATGTCAAACCAGAGAAAAAGTTATTCGACATTTGTCTCTGATATATCTGTTCTGGCTCTATCGAGAAAACTGAGACAGTGGAAGCTCAGAGATATGAGTGAACGGGTCACGGCGCACGGGCCCCGTTTCTGAATGAGCGCTGACCGTCGGAGCATGAACCACTACAGAGTGTCACCAAAAAGCTGATATGTCACATGTCCTCATCTTCAGCCTCTTCTTTATGGGGCTGAGATCATAACGTGGAAAAATCGCGCTTGGCTAGCTTTCTCTCTTTTGTCGTTTGATCCGTTTCTTTCTACTGCCAAATCTGCTTTTTAGAACACAACAAAGGCTTCTATAATAGCATGGTTTGCGCTAAACACGTTATAATTTGCCTTCATTGTCACTCGCCCTGATACATTATGGATGCTTTTGTGTCAAGTTCTTTACAAAGCTAGAAACTTCTTTGCGCGTTTGGCGTATTTGGCATGTGAATGCATTCCCGGTTTTATGGATGCGGATATATCATTATGTAGTTGTGACAGCAGCGTTGGTTTCAATAGCATCTTTCGCATTCTCTCTCTCTCTCTCTCTCATGGCTTTGTTCTCCCTGCTGGACCAATTAGCAGAGCTGTGTCATGTCACGCTGAGAAGAGCGGGCCACCTCATCAGATCATCCCCGATAGTTGAGGTCCCGGCCTCTGCAACCTTCACTCCTTCCCTGCGTTCCACTCGCTCCCGTGTGTCACTTAACTTCTCGCTGATGAATCTTCCAGTCCTGCGCGCATTACGGATGACTAACGGATGACGGGTGTCAAAATGAGTCAGCCAACTGTTATTCATCTATTTTGCTCAATTTGTTTGGGAGATCATCATGGAACTCAAATGGGATTCCCAAGATTAATGAAGAACCCTGTAGGAACGGAAACATTTTTTTGAGCTTCAAGGGGACGTGTCTGGGGAAATGAAAATTGGCTGATATTGCTTTTTATGACTGATATTGATACAGGTCTTTTTGTTCCCATCTTTTTAATAAGTGACTGTGAATCTATACTGAGAACATATATACATATATATATATTATTATTTTTTTTTTTAACATTCTTTTACTTTTCGACTCAATAACAAAATTAACATTCAGCTACAATAATAAAATCATAGTATGAATAATAATAACTAGTAGTAGTAGTAACAAGTGAAAAAATCTGTTGGTGCTATAAATCAAAATACACTGTAATCAAGATACAATCAATGAAAATATGCATCATGTGCAGTGTTGTGTTTCTTAAGTTGTTTATTTTTACTGGAAAATATGTTCTCGCTAAATAAATAAATAAATGTACAAATGGACTAAAGTGGGGGAAAAAAGCGACAGTTAAATCCCATGAAAAGCTTTTAAAAATTAAAAGTTTCTTTTTTTGGCATCAACAGGTTCTATAAAGAAACTTCAACATCTATAGAACCTTTCTATTGCACAAAAGGTTCTTTAGATTATCAAAATGTTCTTTTAAGAACTGTTAACTGGAAGGTTCTTTGGTCATTCTTCATGGCATCGTTGCACAAATCCCCCTTTGAAAATGTTATTTAAGACAGTCAAAACCAAGTCTACAATAGGTCATATTTCATCTGAAAGTTAAAAGAGATTTCGAGATTAAGATTTTCCAACGCATTCTCATCCTTTTGCGTCATATAGGTGACGCCATATGACAAAACGTCGAAATACTACGCACATGGTAGCCTTTAGCGTCAATATAACACGCACTGTTATGGGTAGGTTTAGGTCTGGGGTAGGGTTACGGTTATGACGCCTTGGGATCTGCGTCTCATATTGACGCTAAAGGATGCTATGTGCGTCGTATTTAGACGAGCGTCACATGTATGACGCCTTGGGTTCTGCGTCTCATATTGACGCTAAAGGATGCCATGCGCGTAAGATTTCAACGAAATGTCACAAGCGTCACATGTATGACGCCAAAGGATGAGAACGGGCTGGATTTTCATGACAATTAAGCTCGTTATACCCCAATTCTCATTACTGTAATGCAAAATAATCCTCATAACGATATTACGCAAATTGTAGTACTTGCACATCATGGTGCTTTTTGTCTTTAACTACTTTTAGCTCATTTAAATAGTAAAGAAGTCAAATTATATTACAGTAATGGAAATCTAATGAGAATCACCATTGAGAGTAATGATAATAAGGACATAAAGAAAATGTTTAAGCATGACAATAATGAGAGTTTGGGAAGGAATGTGCATAATTGCAATGGAAATAATGTTGCAATTCCAAACATCTTATTGGTCCTGAAAATATGTGCTTAATTTTTGCTAAAATATTTAAACAATTATTATATATACTAATTCATTTTGGTGTGGAATGTCACCTGGACCTGCACAGGTGCAAAATGCAACCTCTCTGAAGGTAAAATATGGCTGGAAGAAACATGATGATACAATCACAATTCAGTGTCAAGGTTGGCAAGGTGGGTGGTGAAAATGTTCCAGGCCTGCAGGTAAAAGGCACAGTGCCACGGGCATTTGGCAGAGCTGTAGATATGATTAACCATGACAGTAACAGCACTGGAGGGACATCGTCATGTTTTAATGGAAATCATTCCCCATCACTGTTTGTTGAACCCTTGGCCCTATAGGGCCTGTGTGGGATAGATTTATACAGAGCAATGATTATCCATGACAATCATTTAATAGATATGTTCTGGCATTAGGGCAAACCTATCTTTTCTTTTAGGACCCATTAATTGGTTTGGAAATACACCGTAGAAGTATGTTTTAAGAGATTTGATCTCAAAATTCGGATAATTTTCTCAAGTAAGCCCCATTTGTCCAAGTATTTGGTGCTCAGAATGTCTTATATTGGCTTTTGTTGAACTGTGATTACAAGAAAAAGGGTGGGAAGCAACATTGCTGTTGTTGTTTTTGTGCATGATGTAAGAAATAGTTTGAAAGGCTGTACAGGAGAGGTGTAAGTCCCTCAACTTGTAAAAACTGAACAAATGCCCAGAGCCCTTGATGTGCAACCCTGGAAATCTTGCTGCATGTGTGGGAGAGACAAGCCAGTGAAGGTTAACCTGATTCTTCCATAGTTTAGAAAGCGGGTGAGTGGGCGAATAAGGACAGAAGAGGACGTTTTTTTTTTGTTGTTGTTGTTGTTTTTTGGGTATCATGGCAAAGTCTGTATAGTGTAAAATCCATTGTATAAAATACAATTTTATAGTATATATATATGTAACATTACTACAATAATAATAATAATAATAATTATTATTATTATGCATACTGTGTAGCTCCGCCCCTTTGCAGCACTGCACTAGTTGTGTTCTGTCTTCTGGTTTGTATTTCCACAGCATGAAGATAAGATCTTACGGATTTATGAATGAACCGTTCATTTTTCAATTGATATTTGTTACGACATCCGCTTCAAACATTACAATGCTCATGACAACGTGTTAACTCTACAATAAGTAAATCCACTTAACCAGCTGATTATTCTTCGACAGCGAAGCCAAAGATAGAAATATACAGAGCTTCGGTAAAAGCAGAAGTTCAAACACACCATTCTAAAGATGACGGCAAGCTTGTAGTAAGTGAAAAAAATATGTCAGTGCTATAAATCAAATGCAGGCGCATTCAAGATACGATATAATATCATGTGCAGTGTTGTTTCGTTAGTTGTTTGGAGTACTTGAAAATTAGTTTTCGTTAAATACTTTTTGCGGTGTATAAATGGACTCAAGTTTTTTTTTTTATACAATTAAATCGTATGAAACAGTTTTAAAAATAAAGCTTTTTTATTGACATCAACAGGTTTCATAAAAAATCTTTAACATCCATGGAACCTTTCAAGGTTCTTTAGATTATCAAAATGTACTGCACACTAAGCAAAAAATAAATAAAAAGAGAGAAAAAAAGGTTGTTTTGGCATCACTGTGAAAACCCCCTCTTATTCTCTTAATAATAGATAGTCAAGACCATGTCTACATGAGGTCTATAATGCAATGTAATAATAATCGTTCATGTTGCATTTTCAAACCATGTTGTTTAGGCATGTCTTGGCTGGAGTTCACTTGACATTTTGCTCTCTGTGCTCAACAGACTGACTCCAAGGCAGAAGCCAAGGCATTTTGTTTTCAATGCTGTTCAATAGTCTCATACTGAAATAAATCTTTTAAATCCTACATTTATTTGAAAGTTCAGCAAAACCTTTTTCCTCACACAAACTGACAGGAAGGTGACAAAACAACCTCTCTAGAGTGTATTCCACTTTAATGTACTTTATATCTTTAAGTTTATACCCTTTCACTCTCTATACTGCACCTAAGAGCTCTAGCTAGGGTGTGTTTCCCGTACAACGACATAAATCGATGCTTCACTATCATGGTTTGATGCACTGTTGAAGAAATCAACTAGTCACGACTGTTTCCCGAAACCACATTGTTGCAAAGTTGGTTTATGACGTCACGGACGTGGTGGAGTAATAACTTATTTTAATGAAACTCTTTGAGATCGAGTTAATGCTAGATGTTTTGATGGCATCTGAGGAGTATTTCTCAGTTACATTTTTCTCAGTTAGTTTGCTTTATTTCCAGATTCAAAAACAACGATTTAAATCTCTTGACAAACTAAAAGACGTAAATGACATTTGTATGTATTCTAAATAAAAGATATAGATTGTACTGAATGTCAGCTTGCTTATTTGACTTAAGGTAAGGATGTATTGAGACTCCACACGTCATGCAAACTATAAACTCTGCTTCTAACCGCAGGTCGAGAGCTGTCGCTCCAACCACACAACTCTGCGATGCTGTTTGCGAATGTTCGTTGGAACGATGGTTTGGGGAAACACAGACTCGTTGAACTATGCTGATAACGACAGAACTTGCGACCATAGTTGGCTAACGATGCTTTCGGGAAACACACCCCAGAACGGGACAATATTGCTGAAGTCATTAGATTTAAACAGTGACTGTTACGTTCTACACTGAAAAAAGATTTGGCATAGGACTTTGAAACAAATTTCACTTCACAATTGCTATAGTGAATGTCTCAAATAATTAGAAACGCAAGTAACACATGAATTAAACATGAAGTTTTGAAGAATAAAAAGACGTTCTTAGTGTTCTTGCAAAACACAATCATCTTTATTACTTTTAAAACTTAAAAAAAAAAAAAACGTTTAGGACATTTAGATATACACATGCATGCAAAGTTTTCCACTTTAAAAGGTTTTAATCCCAATAAGAACTTGTCACGTATAGGCCGCTGTAGAATCGCATGACAAAGTGTATAAGGAGAAACTGAACGGAGCAGACAAACTAACATATGATGAAGCTAAAGAATGAATGGTGACACCATTTATATGTTATAACTTTATTTTTCTTGAATAGTGTTCCTTTGAAATTTAATTGGGATAAAACAACCACACACATTAATCCAAGTCAGAGTCACAGTGGTGTGATGAATCAACAAGTTAAGAGTAACACTGTAAGAGGATTCCGCTGACTTAATGTTATTTCATCGCATTAGATGAGTAAAAATAAAAATATGTCCGTTAAGGGAATGAGACTTTTCTTGGATATGACTAAGGCCCAACAGAGTTTAATCTCGGAAATCAAGGATTTCCTAGCGAGCTTGTCACTGTTGACTGTCACCGTGAGACAGCGTGTAACTGCTTTTCAGCCTCCACACCTGCAGGGATGATGTTAACCTGACAACCTGAGCTATTAAGAGCTGCATCCGCAGCCGCTGCCATCTATATGTGTTTATTAATTCAATAAACACAAATGCAGTATTATTTTAGTGCTGTACAGCATGTGAATGCGAATACTACCTTAATTCTGTCTGCCTATTATATACGGTATACTAAAGTCATAAACATCTTTAAAAGTAGGATATATCATCATGTGACCTCGTGTGGAAGTCTCATATGCACAGCAAGGCTTAATTTATTTGATCGAAAATACCATACAAACTTGCGTTGTGCAATGCCTTAATTGACAATACGACATTGACGATAATTCACATTTACAAATAATTTAACCACAAATTGAACCTCATAACATATTTGAAATGTTATTTTCAGACAGCAACTTAGTTAACAACTGATTGTATGTGTGAACTGCACTCTTGAATAAAACTAGTGCACACACACACACACACAATAGGAGACCTAGTATAAACCTTAAACCTTTAAATATTTTTTTTTAATATTTTTCATTTCACTTTTATTTTTTATAAAATTAGGTTCAGGTAAGGTATATTTATATTTTCCTGCACTTATCACAGGACATTTTCCTTAAACGATGTATGTGATCATCTCTCAGTTTGGCCTAAATGATCCATGAATGCGCTAAATGATCTCGGAAGGCAGGATACTTTCGCTAGCTAAAATTTAATCCAATCTTTGCCACAAGAGCGTGGCTCTGAGGCCCAGAAAAGAAACCTATAGGCAGCACATAGGCTTTTAGATATAACCTTGAACCGTTGAACTGTCTTAAATCTGAAAAAAAAAAATAATGCTTCTTTCACAGACAGTATATGGAGGTGTGAAAGCATCAAGTCTGCATCCAGATGACCATAAAAATGCCTCAGTCATGTTGTATCCTCTGCAGAATCTGATATCCAACAATCCTGTCCCAGGATTATTCCAGGTCTGTTTATCACATGCACCTTTGGGTTTGAGTCTTAAACATTGACTATCACTGTGAGCGCTAACACAAAAGCAATGTAAAAATGGCACATGACGAAGCGTTTAATTGATTAATTTCTTATGATTCAGTTTTGGAAATTAAGCATTGTAATTAAATTTTCACTTGTTTATGTAAAAACAAATTAATAAAAATCCTTGCATTTGTTTTAGAAATGACAGTATAGTAGCTTCGAAGCTTCTTTCCTTGAGAAGCAGTGTCTTTAAAATGATGGCCATCTGGGCAGTGAGGCAGCTGCCTTCTTTTTCGGACACAGCCCGCACGAACATGACAAGTTGTGCATCGCTCACTGTGAACTGAATTTAGGTGTAGAGAAGCAAAGAAACATGCCTTTTCATGTGGATCAGTACTCCTGTGTTCCTCACTCGGTAATAGCTTCTGGTGAGAGCGTCTAACCCCAAATCTCATCAGCGTTGCATCCAGCTGCCACCTGTAAATAGCAGCGCAAGCATCAGTTGCTATGGATATGGCCATCTGCAGGGCAAATAAATTATGCAGTGTAATGTTGGCATGCTGACAATACTGCAGCAAACTGTTGCTCAGCTGCACTCAGCTATGTGCAGGACCATACACACGTATGTAGTCCTACTCACTGATAAACACACAAACACTTATTGAGTTAATGGCTATGTTCTGAATGAAATATCCAGCTTTTAATTTAGCAATTAATTATAATAACAATTCATTCAGCCTGAACCGCTTAATGTACAGACGCCATTCTGAATTTTTAGACAATTTGAAGCTAAGGTATTCAATCTATTAGTGTACTTTTTATGGCATTTAAGATGAACGATTGGTAATTTTCTATTACAATATAGAATTTAAAATGAAGCCAGCTAAAGCGGTGTCATCTTAAAGAGGACCTCATGCTTTTCACATGTTCATCTTTCTTTAGTGTGTAATGTTGCTGTTTGAGCATTGAGAAAGCAGGAGTTATTGTCTATATCAGTGCCACTGTTGCTGAACTCCTGAAACCGCTCCATTGTATCTTGAGTTTTCTTCTGAGAATGAACACGTCACAATATTCCTCATTTAAATAATTCCCCAAAAAAAGGGGGTGAGGCCCGGCTGGGCTAGTTGGTAGTGTTGAAACTCATGTTTATGGTAAAGGGGTGTGACATTTCCCAAACACGCTGGAAGCTGTTGACTAATCACAACACATTGGTCCAGCTGACCAATCAAAGCACATTGTAATTTTTGTAAGGAGGGGCTTCATAGAGAGATAAATGAAACAGAGCTTTTCTGAGTGGGAAGAGAAGTGCTGCAACAATGTACAAAATGTGTTCTTTGAACATGCAAGCATGAACAAATGTTCTAGTAGAGCCTAAACAAAATCAAGACTGTTTAATATGTTCATACTGCATTGTGATTGGCATTGACAATTTCTTAACCATTTACAGCCTTATTTACATTGCACTGTGATGATTCTTGTTTGCAGCCGACTGAAAATAAGGTATGGCAAAGCAACTCTGATGCTGCATTTCATTTACACAGAATCGAGCTAAAAACTTTAACTTACCTAAAATGATACCCAATATCTTATGCTTATCTTGCAAGCACTGCTTTTTTTTTCCTTCAGGAAATGCAAATCGAGTTTAAAAATAGAGTGTGAAACAGAGCACATTATGCAATGATAAATCTTTCAAAACGGCAGTGTGCTTTATTTTTGTCACATGACCTCATCACGTTGCATGCCTAATTCAGTTGGTGCTAGTTATCATCTTGGAAACAGAAAACTGTTCATTTTTCTTTCAAATAGTGTGTAAAAAGATGTTGGAAAACAATGGCTGCAATTATTTCGTTCAATAGTTCAACTGGAAATAGTAGAGTATACTTTATTGTCCTGGACTCAAAGCTGCAGTAGTACACAACACACACACACACACACACACACACACACACACACACACACACACACACACACACACACACACACACACATAACAGTACTTGTAAAAGCTTTTAATATTTTTTTTATATATAATTAATTTATCTAACTCTTCTTTTTTATAAAATGTTTCAAGGTATATTTATATTTGTATATTTGTACAATGTCTAAATCTTTCTTTTTAAACTATTAATAGATACAGATATAAATAGATTTTTTAAATGTTTGTTCTTACAAAGTGGGACTCTATAACGCTTCACTGATGGCAGAATTGATACATTGGAAATAAAACATGGCTTGAATCATTCACTATTGCCGGTGCATTCTTCAAAACCAATGACTCATAAATTAATTGAAGTTATACGATACTCTTTCACCCATGACTGTCATTGCACATTTAACAAGACGTGTAAGCTGTGATTTGGATTGGACCGAAAGATTGTCACACCAAGCTTGCATCCCTAAAACTACTTAATAAAATAATTGCATAATCCTCTGATTTACACCAAACAACCTAGGTCTTCTTAAAAAAATACAATAGTTGCTGGAATTTTAAACAAAGAGAATCAAGGGCTTTCCAAGCAAATGAAAAATCAATGACCAACCACAATAGATACTTATAGGTATCCACCTGCTCAATGATATTATCATGGATGATTACTGGACTGTAATCACCTAATCATTTAGGGTCCACTATCATTTCCTTAGTGTTGTATCGGACTGATACTCTCATAGTATTACAGTCTCATCAGAGTATATGATAGTTATTCTTATTTCTACTACACTGTAAAAATGAATTTTGATGATTTGTTATCACAACTTTTTATATTTTGTCAAATCAACTTATATAATTAATGTAGTTCAGATAACATAATATTTTGAGTTTCTATTTATTAAACCAATCTCCTTTGTTTTATTAACTCAATTTTTTTTTATTTCAATGAACTCAATTTTAAGGCAACCAGGTAACTTACTTTTTTAAGTTAATCCAACTTTTTTTTTTTTACAGTGTAGAGCAATCATTTATAGAGTGAACAGAATGGGAGAACATACACAACCTTGAGGGGCACAAATTTGACATCAGAAAGTGTATTATTTACAGTACTTTAACAAACTGAATATGATTGGTTAAGAAAGAAAATAGCCACTTAATGATAAAAGGGTTAAGATTAATCTTTACAAGCTTACCCAGGAGTTACTGTGGCTGAAGCGTATCAAAAGCTGAGCTAAAATCTACAAAATGTAGTCGTGCATAAGCATTAGAGGTTTCTAAATGTTGAAGAGTCAAACAGTGACAGTGTTAACAGCAACAACAGTCCACCTCCCCTCCTTATCAGCAAACTGATATGGATCAAATAATGTATTTACATTACATTTCAGTCTAGACACCACATATTTCTCCAAACATTTCATAATTATAGATGTTATAGCAATAGGTCTAAATTCTCAACAGCACCATATTTTTTAACGAACAGGTGTAATAATAGTCTTTTTCCATAACAAGGGGACCATGTGATTGTCTAGTGATTGCTGGAAAATTGGACACCAATTTTGGTGGGAGTTAACTCTTCCTCACACTCCCGCAAAAGCCAAATACCATCTGTCCAAGTCGATTTATTTGTGAAATTTTTAATTTTCCGAAAAAGTGAAGTTACCGTATGAGGGTCAGGAAGTAATCTAGCTTCTGCTACACATTCAACAGTTTGTAAAATCTCTTCGCATTCAGAATCATTATTGTCAAAACGTATAAAAAAGTCATTCAACTCATTTGCTTTCTTAAAATCGTTTTATAGAATCCATGTAAAAAAAGGTTCTCAGAGAGTTTTTTTTTTTGTTTGTTTAAAGATGAAACTTTTTTTTTCAATGTAGTCCTTTTTACGTTTCCTAGCCTCCCATGATAGTTTATTCAGTTCCTTTTGGAAGACTTTTAACTTGACCCGGTCCTTTTTCATAAAAGCAGATTTTTTTCCTATTGATGCAGGCTTTCACTTCTTTTGTTATGTGAGGCTTATTATTAGGGAACACCATTATCTCCTTTTTAAGGAGTATGATATCCACACAGAAGCGAGTATAGTCCATAGTTGTCTCTGTATAGCTGCATTCAAATGAAATACTGACCAGTCAGTACTTAGAAAACACCCTTTCAATGCCTCTACATTTCCTTCATCCCATATCGTTACCGTCTTGACCAGAGACTTGTTTCTTTTTTAAAACAGTCCTATATGTTGGTATTAAATTAACTATATTGTGGCCATAAAGGGGGTTTGGTTTTAGCCTTGTAAGCTTCCTTAATATAGGCAAAACATGTATCCAGAACATTATTGTTCAGATTTGACATACTGGGAAAAAAGTTCTGGAAGAAAATAATTAAAGTCTCCCAAAATGGGAACTGGAGCTCCCGGTGTTCGCTGTAGCTGTTTTCTGATATGCTAAAAGCAGCTCTGCGTTACCATTACGAGGGATGTACACTACACACAAAAGCAGTGTTCGAACTATACCGTGTCCTTTGGGGGAGCCCAATTTTTTGGTTCGTGCACTTGCGCGTGCCGAGGATTGAAGCGCCTTCAGACAGAATGCGGTATGCGAGGCGCTACGCTATGAAACCCAATCATTTCAAGGACTTCCAAAGATACATAACAGCTACAAGTGTATGCAAGTCTATGCAAGCATTATATACAGGATTCACCCTATTATATCGACACAAATTGATAAGTCAAACAGACATCCACAAATAGTTTATAAATAGGCTGTCTTTGAGTTCCCTTGACCAAGGGTTAAATTACTCGTCAGGCTACAGAAGAATACCACAATTCCTACGTTTAATTAGACAGTCACACAGACCTATAACAACCCAGCCACAACACAGAACTCGGAATAAAATGCCTTACCTTAACACAGAATGGATTTCAAGGACATCGCGCGCAGATCAATGGCCTCCAACGTATTTTATACGAATCTTTGAGTTAACATACTAAACATGAGTGGTATTTGCACCGCAGCGCCACCACACCTTGATGCTCATGACAAGAATAGCATGTATAGAATCATTCACGCCGTCATGCATGAATGAATGATATTTTTGCTATTTTACACATAATACTCCACGATGATCACATTACACAAAACTGAAATTGCACAAAAAAAACAAAAAAACATTGTAAATATTTTTTGGGACCCCCCAAAATTTCACGAATCACGTTTTCAGGGGAGCTCATGTCTTAAGGGGAGCCGAGCTGCCCCTAGCTCCCCCGTAGTTCGCACCCTGCACAAAAGCATTGCCAAACTCCCTCAGAAGATAAAAAGTTCTCAAACTTAGACAAACTTTCACTGTATATTGTGTGCACCATCCGTTACTCTCACACACACACACAGACACCTCCTCCTTTGTCCTTTCCCGAGGACTCCCCTTTATCCGCCCGAATTAAAGAGAAACCCTCCATCTCCACAAGTGAACTGGGGATGTCCTTCTGAACCCAGGTTTCTGTAAACGGCATTAAACTCGAGTCCCGGTATTCAAAGCACGATCTGGAGTTAATACGGAGTTCTAAGTAATCTTACATTTCCAAGAATGATAGAAGTGAGAGGCGGCCTCTTCGACCTCCGTCTGAGACGCTATACAACTCCCGCTCATCTGCCTCTCTTCCGATGTCTCTGGTGTTGATCTGAATTCTGTTTCAGCTCCTCCGGCAGATCCACCATCGGATTTAAATCCACAGATTAAGGTGAGAGAAAAAGCATGGCTTCCCCTGTATATGATATAAGAGTTTGAGTCTCCCCGCACATAGTAGTTGTTAAAAACCATGGCGATAAAAGTTCCAAATATCCAGAAAAAAAATTGTGCAAATGTCACAATTGAGTAGCTCGCTAGTGCTCTGTCAAAAACGATAAAAGAAAAACAGCCAAACAACAACCGTAAACACATGCAAGAGTCTGGGTCGCAGCCGAGCAGCGCCACTGGAAGGTAATTTTGACAGTATTGCACAATGCATATTTTGATAAATGCATTTTATTCATCCAGGTATTCTATGAATAGAGAGCATTTGCATGTCCATGCTTACAAGTTTGCAAGTCGCTTACAATATGTTTAAGGGATTTTGTTGGAATGAAACTGATGCATTGGACCTTTTGTGTTTCCTAATTTCTTTCTTTTTCTTCTCTTCCTGACAAACAAATTGCAAAGTCTACTCTAGACTAAAAAAATATCAGGGCCCGTATTCATAAAGATTCTAAGAATCCTTTGAGAAAACTCTTAATTTAGCTTAAAAACTACGTAGGAGTCTTAGCTTAAGAGTGATTCGGGACCGATCTGAGAGCAACTCTAGGAAAAGACAAAAACTTTCATCTCAGTGAGGAGGCGGGGCCGACCCCGTTGCCATGTATGACACAATCTTTTGAAGACTGCGATTGGTTGGTTGTCCAAGAAGGAAAAAAAGAGTGATTTAAGTATACAGGTGAAACTTCATGTATTTCAGTAATTCAAATTAAAAGATGAAACTAATATATTTAGTATAGGCTATATACCTATAAACATTTGCATGATTATACTTTTCAGAGGGCTGACATTTCTGTATAATTTTTTATTTTTTTATTTTTATTTCATGTAATATTCAAATTTTCTGAGATTTTGAATTTTGGGGTTTTCATAAGCTGTAGTTGATCATCAAAATAATAACTTTTGCACGATATTCAAATTTTTCGTAATTTTCGAAATTACATGCGTAATTGTTCTTATTTGACCGTTTTCACACAAACCCACACACACAGTATATATGTGTATATAAAGCCTTTTTTTTTTATTTACCATGCTGTTTATTTCCTATAGGTATTTGATTGGCTTATAATGATAAAAATTGTTCCACTCTGTCCAATTACACTGATTGCTGGCGTGTCTATTTAAGTGCTGGTTTGAATGTTGGTTTTAATGTACCAAACTCACTGTCATCCATTGTCTGAAACACATTTCTTCTCCCTCTTCGTCTTTCTGCCATTTTCTCCTCTGCTAAAGAAACTCTTAAGCCTCTTAAAAGTCCTCGTCCGTGCTCCTAACAATTTTGACCTTAAGACCTCTTTTAAGGGTTAAGATGCTTTCTGAATTACTTTTTTCTTTACTAGGATTTTTTCTTTAATTTTAAGAGTAAACGCCCACATTTCTAAGAATTTTCTTAGAATTGTGTCACTAGGAGCTACTCTTTGCATTAAGATTCTTTATGAATACGGGCCCAGATCATTGTGATGGTGTTCTCATAAATACAATCAGTCATTACTTGAAGGAAGCATTACGGTATGTTTTCCTTAACATAACCATTTATCTCACTGGCAAATAAATAATCAGGCTATCTGACAATACACCAGACCTTGCCCTCTTGCCAGATAAATCTTGCAATTAAGAGTTTTAGAGAGATACATGGGTACATAAATGGCTAGAATTCATTATAATGGCTCTGTGTATGAGTCTTGATCCGGTTTTGAAGACTCTAATTGTTCAAAGTATGTATGTAAAGCAAAGTTCAAAGCCAAATGGATGGTGAAGTACATCATTAGTGTCATATCTGACAAAATGAGGACTGTGGTTTCCCAGTAAGCCCTGAGTTTAAGGGTTATTAAAATGGTTTCCTGCATTCCTACCCAGTTCCTGTCGAATTCACCTACAGATGGTTTCACCCCAATGTTTTCCACAAGGTTTTATTAGATATAAAGAGATGTGGATCTTTAGGATGGCTTGGACTCTCATGTCATATGCTACATGCAGACAGTTTTTCAGTACACCTACACTGTAAAAAAACTTAACTCATTATTTTGAGTTATCTTTTTGCATGGGTTTTTTTTAGTTTAACTAACTTATTTCGATAAGTTGAGGACAAAAAAACGTTAAATTTCTTGTTGTCTGGACAATCTAGTTAAAAAAATAAGTTGAAATAACTAAATTGCTAAAATATTTTTTACAGTGTAGTTAGCGCTAAACCATTGCCACTGTAAATAGAAGGAGCTGATAAGGTGTTCTGAGTGGTTGTTAGCAGATTGCTATGATATTCTGTTTGGTATCTAGGTGTCTTCACATTTACAAAATGAGTGAGATGTGTATTTGTTCAGAATCACAGGGTTTTCTTTTCAAACCTTTTTATTTGCAATGATACAACATGGATACCCTGCACATGTTAGTCTTTAAATAATGAAACTGGAAAATAAATGTCCTTATCCATTCCCAAAGCAGTTTGCTTTATCCCACAATCTAGCTCAGGGAGCCTGACAGCTACAAACGAGAGAATGAAGCCCAGACAGGAAATTCATTCCACCCACCAGGACCCATCCGAACAGCCAATTTATGTGACACAAGTTTTGCATGCCAACTTGTTTTAAAACAGTTTTAAAAACTTCTCTGCCATGCGATTAGAGATTAATTTGCCAAATAATAAATACAATTCTTTCTCTGATAACCACTCTGAGTGAAATGTTGTTGTTGTTTTTTCCTTTTGATTGTCATTTCTGAACCTTTAAGAATAATATTTTGTTCACAACATTTTGTGAATGGTCGAATGCTGCACTTTACCATATCATTTAAAGCCCGTCAAAGAGTTTTGACCTTCCCATGCTGTAATTATTGTTACATATTCAGTTGAATTAATATGTGATAGACTATTAAAGTGAAAGCTTTTTACACTGTAAAAACTTTCTACCAAATTCAACTTGTTCAGTTGTTGCCTTTAAGTATAATCAAATGAAAAAAATTAAATATTGTATAAATGGATGGATCGACAGATGGCTAGATACAGTAGTATGATGAATGGATGGATGGATGGTAAGACCACCCTGCAATATTTAGTATGACCTCCTGAGAATGACAGTCAATCCTTTCTGAAGGTTAATCTCAACCTGACCTATTTTGTACACTATGCAAAGTGCCCAATTCAAACGTTAAGTCTTTCTGTTTTTAATCATAACATTGAAAGCATATTGGCTTAGCTTTTGATATTGCTCAATGTATATCTGTGAAAAATAACCTGGTTAGGATGGAGCTTAAGTTATCATTTTTCTAAAATAAAATACAAGAATGCAATATTCTAATATGCTATATATGGCTTTAATGATGTACTTCAATGTACAAGAGAAGGAAAGACAATCCAATATCCCTCCCTGTGATGTAGTTATGGACTGGCTAAAAATAAATTCTATCTTCTTCGTTGGCAATTTCCCTGTGTTCATGTGCAAATTGCTTTGAGATTATTCAATATCAAACATTTGCCCACACACACCTAGTGTGAGGTTATCCTGTGGGGTTAAGAGGTGTGCGCAGAGATTCAACAAGACCAGGAAGGGTCTCTGTGAGAGTTTTAAAATACAGTATCTCCAAAAAATATGATGAAAAATGAAAGAAAGAAATAGAGTAAAGAAAAAAAAAGAAAGAAAGAAAGCAAGATAGATATTAGCCCCAAGCAACAAAATATACGGACAGCAGTCTGGCCCTTATAAGGATGCATCTGGACCAAATAAACACCAGGATGTTTTGGGAGCCAACCAAATTCAATTTACTTTCCTCCAGAAGTCCTGCTCACTACACAGATGCTGAGATGGGGAAAGAACAACTCCTAACAGGTTTAATAATGATCTGCTCTGCTTCAGGACAAAAAAAGAAAAAGCAAACTGTAAGATTTCCAGGTGCACACGAAAAAAACATTGCATTTTCTCATAATAGGATAGTAGATCACCTATGCTGACACATATTATGTGATGAGATCTTGAAACTTTAGTAATACATTTAGGAACACAGTAAAAAAATGAACTTTCAGGAGCTGGTGTGTTTTTTTTCAACAATGAGCACTTTGGGTCCAACTCCATTAAAACACACTTTTGCACTCTCTCACTGACACACTTTGCACTCCCTCACTAACAATGTCTGACAGTGGACATCATCTCAAATCTAATTTTTCTGAACCAACAAATGTCATTTATACATCATTTAAAATGATCATTCAATCTGTGGTGGATTTATAAAGGCTAATTTCATGGCTAACTTTCTATGTACCCTAAACACAAAATTTAATCATATTTTCACACCATTTTTTTTTTGTGGTGGAAATGATGCCACAAATGAGAGAAAGAAGCAATTTGTGTAAACTACAATATTTACTGTGTGGAAAATATGTATATCAATGGCTCATCATGGTTAGTTGATTCATTTTGTGACATTTAATAATTATAATTGTATGATGGATTGTCAAATCTGTACACAGGAAAAATAGGAAGAGAAATATTGAAATGTTTAAATGTTTTTAAATGTTCAAGGCTGTTTTTGTCTTGCAACTGATTACTTGCACAATCTTGTGAAACTGAAGTTTCGAGCTGAGTTTCTGTGATAGATTAAATTAGACTTTGATCAGCAAGAAAACATTTCTTGTCAGTTTGTGATTCAGACAGTGATAACCCGGTTCAGTGCCATTCAAACTTTTTATATTGCCATTTCCTCATCAGAAGCAGTCTTTTGCTTTGCTTTTGCTACCAGATGGCATGTCTAACAGGGCAGTGTTAACCAGCGAATCTTTGACCCCTTGGGTTTGACACATCGATATTTCTCCAGTAAAATTCATTACACATTAGTTTCCCTCAGACACCATCTGAATGATATAGAGTGATGCATATGCCTTTCATATCTGATTCATGATCTTGTTCTCATAGTATGTGATGCATTTTGCATTACCCTATTCCATGCTTCGGTTTTGCAGTATGACCTGATTCATATTTTATGCACTTTCATACTTCATAAGTCAAATTACACATTTAATATGTTACCCATACCAATTACTAATATTACCCATTACCATATATTACCCATATAATACCCATATTATCATCACGTAGCAGGGCATTCACCAAATGCTGTCCGCCTGTACGGAGGATTAAATGGCTACACTAGAGAACCAAACTCTACTGTGTTTACTGCACGTCATCCCTTATTAATTTTACAAGTGCCCAATCTCTTTTTATTATTTCATACACTTCTGAACCAATCACATCTCCCAATAAGTGTGTGTCATCCCAAGAACTATAAAATACAGTATGAACGCTGTTTCTGAGAATAGCGAGTGTCATTTAAAGAGATTCAGATTAAACTTTGCCCTGGCTAATGTTCAAAAGATCATAATCACCCATATGGTCACAATTTCACTTCAGGCTACGACTCTGGGCTGTAGGCAAGTTACTTCTCTATGCTGCTGTTGTGCACACATGTATCTGTCGAGACGCTGCAGAAGCATCCATTCTTCGGTCGAATTAGAATAGTTTTTCAACGGCTCTGGGTCCAATGAGATTTTATAATGGGCGGGGCTACTTTGCATGACTCTGCGGTAATAATGAGGAGCGGTATTTTAGTCCAATTAGATATTAGCTTGGGCGTCACTGGCATCACTGTTTTGCTTTAGTAACAGTTTCATACTAAATCTAAAGGGGGAATCTATTAGACTTTGGCTGTCATAAGCTTTCAAATTGCTCAGTGGCTCTGGCCCAGCTTTGATATAAGCAAAATGCTATTGGCTATTTTAAAAAGGGGGAGGAGCTGCTCTGTGTCCCACCATGTATTCCTGTTTCAGTGGAAGTTACAGTGAGGAAAATAAGTATTTGAACACCCTGCTATTTTGCAAGTTCTCCCACTTGGAAATCATGGAGGGGTCTGAAATTGGCATCATAGGTGCATGTCCACTGTGAGAGACATAATCAAAAAAATAAAAAATCCAGAAATCACAATATATGATTTTTTAACTATTTATTTGTATGATAGCTGCAAATAAGTATGTGACCAACTGTCTATCAGCTAGAATTCTGAACCTCAAAGACCTGTTAGTCTGCCTTTAAAATGTCCACCTCCACTCCATTTAATATCCTAAATTAGATGCACCTGTTTGAGGTTGTTAGCTGCATAAAGACCCCCAAAATAGAACTTTTTGGTCATAATTCCACTAACCGTGTTTGGAGGAAGAAGAATGATGAGTACCATCCCAAGAACACCATCCCTACTGTGAAGCATGGGGGTGGTAGCATCATGCTTTGGGGGTGTTTTTCTGCACATGGGACAGGGCGACTGCACTGTATTAAGGAGAGGATGACCGGGGCCATGTATTGCGAGATTTTAGGGAACAACCTCCTTCCCTCAGTTAGAGCATTGAAGATGGGTCGAGGCTGGGTCTTCCAACATGACAATGACCCGAAACACACAGCCAGGATAACCAAGGAGTGGCTCTGTAAGAGGCATATCAAGGTTCTGGCGTGGCCTAGCCAGTCTCCAGACCTAAACCCAATAGAGAATCTTTGGAGGGAGCTCAAACTCCGTGTTTCTCAGCGACAGCCCAGAAACCTGACTGATCTAGAGAAGATCTGTGTGGAGGAGTGGGCCAAAATCCCTCCTGCAGTGTGTGCAAACCTGGTGAAAAACTACAGGAAACGTTTGACCTCTGTAATTGCAAACAAAGGCTACTGTACCAAATATTAACATTGATTTTCTTAGGTGTTCAAATACTTATTTGCAGCTGTATCATACAAATAAATAGTAAAAAAATCATACATTGTGATTTCTGGATTTTTTTTTCTGGATTTTTTTTTTAGATTATGTCTCTCACAGTGGACATGCACCTACGATGACAATTTCAGACCCCTCCATGATTTCTAAGTGGGAGAACTTGCAAAATAGCAGGGTGTCCAAATACTTATTTTCTTCACTGTATGTCACCACATTGAAAAATGCTACGTGTTTTAAAGCACTTCAGTGGGCCTTTAATGATGGTCATGAAAATACAAGGTAGGCGTATGTTTATATGTTTATATGTTTGACGCGTTGGAGTTGGGAGTTGGGAGTGCAAATCGAGACATCGTTCCTGCGTTCCTTGTTGTCAGACAGCTTTCTTGCAGGACTCTCGTTACATTTGGTTAGGGCATGGATTCAGTTTGGTCAAAATATTACAAAGGCCTTTTATGCTAGGATCTATACTGTATCTCACTTTGTGTTAGAGTATGCTGTATAGGCTACACTTGACAATGAATACATAACATAAACAATATCCATTCAAACTCAAGAGAAGCAACAAAACACCAGCTACAAATTGAGCCAGTTCATCATACTCACTGGATTTGTAAAAAAAAAACACAAGTACTGTAGATGTAATGGCTGAGGTTTTCTCTTTAAGGTTCTTGTTAATGTTCATACTATTAACTCTGCTTTATTTGCCATCTCTTTCTGTTTTTAAATGTGGGGCAGTGTGATTGCATAAGATGTTATTTTTGTGAGTAAATAATCTGTAAGCCTAAAACAGCATACGGAGCAGCGGCCATGTCCTGGAGCACATCTTCAGTTCACCAACTGCTCCAGCAGTTCCTCAATCCTCTCCTAAGTATGTCACCCACATACTACGACAGAGGACCTGCTTTAGAGTCTCTCCAATTAGACATGAATTTTAATGTTTAGCGTGTAGCTCTTGGGGATTTATTCATTTTTGTGATCGTTCCCTGAGGAAGATTTTATTGCTCAGAAAGTTGCTGTTTAGGTTTTCATTTATGGTTCATTTAAAGTCAACATGAAATCAGCAGCATGGACTGCATGGATATTTAATTTCTTATACACATCGTATGGTCTTATTGTGAATGACTCATGATTCCATAGTCTCTAATAAATGGAATTATTTGCTCCACTTCTGAAATGACTTTCCTTTTCGGTTGATGTCACCAAGCCCTTCCTTTCAACTTCCTGCTGTATTGAGGCACTTTTCACCATACACTCACTGATGCATACAGTTAAGCCCTATGTTTCACTTTCTCATTAAATACCATTTTTCATAAAAAAAAAATATATATATGTGTTGAATTACATAGTTTTCATGTCGAATTTAAGTAGGGCAACAATTGATCTCTGTTTCTCAAAATATTAGTTTGAAGAGAAAAGAAACAAAATGCTGCCATCCATTAATTGTACAGAATAATACAACGAACGTCATTTCAGGTCATTTAACTTAGCTAAAGTTCAAGTTGAAACCTTTGGTTTATATAGCAGTCTTTGACCTCAGTTCATTTCTGATCTGTAATTATCTAATTTCATTGTCTGAAAAGCAATTGAGATGAGATGGTTTTATATAATTTAAAATCATACAATCAAGAAATCACATTGTGTAGGCTATAATATTATGTAATCAATAATGATGTGATAAGAAATCACAGGATTTTCTTTACATTTTAGTCCATCATTTACTAAAATCTATCTTATTCTTAATATGTATCCCAAGTAAAAACTGTTTTATTTAAGGTTATATTATATTGCACGTATTTTCATCTGTGCAATTTATTATTCAAATGACAAATGGGATTGCCCTTCTGAAGAATGATGCAGCCAGAATTTTTGTCGTTTAAGTGTTCTCCTGCATGCAAGAGATCTGAGAGTAGTATTTTCTTTTTACTAACCTTCAAATCAGGTTGGGAGAGATGTTTTCTGTTAAGCTCTGAGCATGTGTCATTCTATATTACATACTATGTGCATGCATTTTATAGGTCATATTAGTTTACTTATGTTTTGCACAGTGCCAGATTAGCATTTCATGTGCGCCTCAAGTGATTTGTAAGGGCTCAGTTTATCCTTTTGCTAAATTTGTACCATATGTTTATCTGAAACCTGGCTTTGTTTCTGAGATAGATATTAGTTTGATAACATAGGCCTACTAAATCTATTCAATAAATAATAGCCGAGGGTAAGATTGTATCGCTGCTCTCTCACTAGGGTTTTGTGGCCTCATAACAACAGTGTTTTATTCCGTAACGCCATCTCAGAATAAATAAAACATATGGTGAATTCCAAAAGTCTGGGATGACACTGGAAATCTGGGATTTAAAATCCCCTCATATGGAGCTGGAAAATTGAGTTTTAGGAAAATAAATATATAAATAAATGTTTAATTTTCACTTCATTTGTTACACTGATAATGCAATTTTGTCATTAACATATTTGTATTTAATGCAAAATTAATGCATTGGACAGTACAATGAAATGAGTGAACTTGTCACGGTTCATGGGTCTGTGTTTTCTTCTCTGTGTGTCTGTCTAGTCTTGTCTACGGTCTGGGGTGCGTTTCCCGAAAGCATCGTTAGCCAACTATGGTCGCAAGTTCCGTCTTTATCAACATAGTTCAACGAGTCGTTCCAACCCGAAACTATCGTTCCAATGAACATTCGCAAACAGCATCGCAAAGTTGTGTGGTTGGTGTGACAGCTCTCAAGCTGCGGTTAGAAGCAGAGTTTCTAGTTTGCATGACATGTGGACTTAATAAATCCTCATCTTGAGCAAAATAAGCAAGCTGACATTCAGAACAATCTATATATTTTATTTAGAATACAAACAAATGTCATTTACGTCTTTTAGTTTGTCAAGAGATTTAAAGCACCATTGTTAGAGACTACTATGTAGTCTACTATGTAAGAATGAGCCTATGATTGAATTAGGAAATAAAGTAAAATAACTGAAAAAAATGAGAAATAATCCTCAGATGCCATGTCTGTAATGTATATCAAAACATCTAGCATTAATTCGATCTCAAACAGTTTCATTAAAATAAATTATTATCCACCACATGCGTGACGTCATTAACCAACATTGGTGAACTACCACTTTGCGACAATAGGTTTCGGGAAACAGTCGTGACTCGCTAGTTGATTTCTTAAACGATGCGTCGTACTATGGTAGTGAAGCATCGAGTTATGTCGTTGTACGGGAAACACACCCCAGCTTGCTTGTTTGGGTTTCCCAGCAACCTTGATCACGATTAGTTAATCAGGTTGGCTCACCTGCAGACTATTACCACTCCTATATCTGCCTAGTGTTGCTGTGTTTGTTGTCTGATAGTTGTTTTGTACCTGTCCTGAGTCTCATCAGTGTCTTCCTGTTCGGATTTTGGTCTGAGAGGATTTATCTATCTTTTGTGGATTACTGTCTACGGTGTCTACAGTGATCATCGTGATTCAAGGATTTGCATCTATAACCTTGCCACCTTTGACTATTTGCCTTGCTCATATTCTTTATCACTGTAAATAAACTCTTATTCACTTGCACTTGGATCCTGAGTATCTCTGCTGACAGAACTAAGTTGGTTGTAATCTAGGTGAATGTAAATTTCGAAAATTGGTGGTATAAATCTAAATGAATGTAAAATTCCCCCAAAATTCAATTATGGTTTCATTTGTAAAACAAAATTAGATCATGGCGCTGCTTACAAATCTTTATTTAATGTTAGTTTTTCAGCAATTATTTTATTTATTTTTTTTACCCCCAGAGATTTACTTATGTGACCCTGGATCACAAAACCAGTCTTAACTCACGGGTATAGTTGTGGCAATAGCCAATAAAACACTGTATGGGTCAAAACTATCGATTTTCTTTTATGCCAAAAATCATTAGGATATTAAGTAAAGATCATGATACATGAAGATATTTAGTCAATTTCCTACCTTAAATATATCACTTTTATTTGTGTAAGTGGATGCAGCACAGTCGCCAACAGAAATGGAAATCTTTAAAGGCGATTTTCTCTATTTCTTTTTTTTTTTTTTTTTTACCATCAGATTCCTGATTTCAAATAGTTGTATCTTGGCCAAATATTGTCCTCTATCCTAACAAACCATACATCAATGGAAAGCTTATTTATTCAGCTTTCATGATGTATAAATCTCAATTTTAAAAAATTGACACATAAGACTGCTTTTGTGGTCCAGGGTCACATATTGATAATATTATTTATTTATTGTATCACCAAGAGCTGCCAATATTTAGTTGAGCTGTGTTTTGGCAAACTTTCCCACCTTTTTTTAATCCTACCTTTGGACTTTCTTTATTACATTAAATTACGTGACTGGGCCAAGTTTTTGATCACCCAATAAGCTTTATTGATGTTTTACAGTGGGCAGTCTTGTGTTAAAGGTGAGGTGTATAATTTCTGCACATTAGTGTCACCATCAAACAGAAATGCAAAAATATTGATTCGCTTTGATTTTACAGCTTAGTTTCAATAACTGCTCTATATGGACTGTGGTGAATGTTTTAGTTTCTGAAAGTTACAATATCTTGCATAGGAAGAGTTGATTCTTCATGATGTGACCAGTTTAAATGGTGCTGACCAGTTGTCATGATGAAGTCCTGAGTTTGCACTGATCTTATGCAGTACAGGTACATATTGCATCCCAAAGGTTAACCACTTTTTGAGCATGACCTATAATGCAATAGCAAGTTGTGAGAAGGCGATGTCATCTCCAGTCGTCGGGTACAGATGAGTGGCTATAACAGCCTGCAGACATTGATTGGAATATTGTCTGGTGTCACATTTGCTCTCTGAAGAAACTCATCATGTTTGACTGTGGCTCCTCACCTGCCAGACAGGGACTATTTCTGCTTGATTACATTTTACTCCCTGATTGTCCTTTAAAACAATACGTGAGAATGCATCAGGAAGTGAGACGGATGGAGCGCTGGGAGGCCGTGCATTCTCTGGATGTAAAAGCATGGCTATTTATTTCTGGATAAGGCCATGACACATTTCTGTATGCAATTCAGTTTGGCGTTCTCTGGGGCATTTATGTTCTTACTGCAGAGTTTCAGCAATCATGCGGCCCGGATGATCTGGGAATAGGATGAGTAGATGAATGAATCATTGCATTTGTTTGGCACTTTTCTCTGTTTATATGCCCAAAGTGCTTCACGTGTAATTGCAACTCTCCTCAGCTGCCAACAAAAGGTGGCACTGAACAATCCTGGAGTACAGAGGCAGTACAAACGACCCTGGAAACGGATAAATGGTGGAGAGGGATGCTTGCAATAGCAAGTTTCTACTTATTCATTCTGTTTTGGCCCTTTTGCGAGTTTTTATTCAGTTGAAGTAGAGATTTCATTGATCTTTTTCCATTAACCAATGTGATTTCATGAGTAGCTATCATTGTGTATTGATGTTGCGTTCATATTGTACGTTTCAGCATCTATTCAAATGCACAAAACAACATTTTTACTCGGTTTCACTTAATTTTGTTTAATATATAAAAAGTGTTTAACTAAGAGACAGTGTAGAGAAAAAATTCTCTGATAGCCGAGGCACTCCTTAATTAAAATGTCTTTATTTAGAAAAATGACATGTCCTGAACGGACAACTTTAAAACGCCCACGCGTAGCGGCATGGAGCCTTCTTCAGGGCAGTGTAGTGTTTAACTAAATTAGAGTTTTTAGATAAAAAAAAAAGATATATATATAAACCTGAGTAATTTGTTAATATAGTATAAAATAATTTTGTTATTTATTTATGATTTGTAAAAACAACAATAAAGTCAAAACTAGGGTTGACCCAAAGACCAACAAATGGTAAACAAATGAAAACTTGAAAATGAAACTTTTGAGCTCCTTCTTTTTCTATATTAACATTAAGCATTATCAAGAGTTTTTAAGACATTAAATAATTAATTTCAGAGTGTATCTAAATTACTAGTGTATAGTTCTTAAAATCCATGTAAATAATTGAGGTCATGGCAAACGGATCATATTGTGTTTCTGCTGGAGAAATCTGACAGGGTTTTGAATGAACACAGCAGAAGTGTGTGCCATTTCAGTCACTGAAGCACCACAGGGTGTTCACCTCCTGACGGCCCATCACCACTTATTTCTGCATCAACGAGGCTATTCTGGAGGTCTCTATTAAAATAACAGGCCAACACTCTTGGGTCTTACACTGGTGAATCTGCCAATGACATTTTATAACCACTGTCAAATTTATACAAATCACTTGACTTTTCTTGGATGCACTTGTAAGCCTGACTTAACAACTTTTTCTTATCATATTCCTGTTGTGAAAATAGATTAGAATGACATAAATCTTCTTTCTTTAATAACCTATATTCTCTCTGTCTTATTGTCCATGATTCCTTGGTGCACATTTTTTCCAAAGAAAAGCAAGTTTGCCTTTGTAAACTTTCATGAAAATTAATACATTTTCAACTTTCTTTTCTGACTAACGTCACTTAACATTGGTTAGCCACTAGCCAAATAGCTATTTGATATTTCTTCTTTGATATTAAACACGTCAACTATGTCTTCGCTAATGTATCTTCTATTAAATGCATTACACACAAATAAATAAAAGCTGGATCACTAGCTGGCTGTGTTTTTTTTTTCAGTATGTGACATGCTTTTAATACATTTAGCTAAGCTATACATACAAGTTGTTTTTCTCATTTTGCACATTACAAGTTATTGATAGCTCCTGAATCAGTTTGGTCCATTCTCATGGCAGGCTAGACAGAATCAAATCAATAGTTTGCAAATAAGAGGCTCAGAGATGGGGAAAAAATAAAGCCTGTTGAATGTCAGATTCTTTGTCAGGTGCACACGAACTGCTGGCTGTTGGTGAACTTTAGAAGACAAATTTAGAAAGAACACTGCAGAAGAAGATTCAAAACAGCATGTTTATCAAGTGGGTTAATGAGTTCAAATTAAATTAGTTTAGCAGCCAATAAGTCCAACTCGTCTGTTAATGTGGACAACACAGAAGGGAAGGAAGGAAGGTCGATATATTGAGACCAACATGGCCAATGATCAGCAATGCTGGTATCTATCTATCTATCTATCTATCTATCTATCTATCTATCTATCTATCTATCTATCTATCTATCTATCTATCTATCTATCCATTTTATCATTCTACACACTAAGCACAAATTAAAGGTAGCACAACAAATACAGCCATAATAAATGACATTTTGTTTTTAAGAATTGGTAAAAATGTTTTGATGAACTAATAAATTAAATGTTTTAGTTTATAGATATGTAACCCAGAAATTAATTAGAATTTAGTTTAGTATAATTTAGTCCTATTTTATGAACAGATTACAGACTGAGATTACTCACTCACTCTCTCGCTCTCGCTCTCGCTCTCGCTCTCGCTCTAGGGTTTTTCTTCCCCCTCCAGCTGAAGCCAAAGTTGCTTGCTGGCATGCCTTATTAACTCAAAAGTAGATGCTCTATTTTGCTTTGGTTGCCTGGGTTCCTAAACAGCCCCTTTAGCACTCAATTGTGTGTATTATGTATATAGAGTGTGCATGTGTATATGCAGTTTCATGCTCTTGTGTCAAACGGCCTGTGAGAGTCAAGTGCGCCTGGAGGTAATCGACTCAGTAAAATATTCTGCATATCCACAGGCTCTCATCTATCAGCAACATGTAACAAACAGAAAATTCAGAAATTCAGAAAACTAAGATAACTTTAGAGTTACCATCATAAATATACATTTAGTCAAATGGTGCCTACATTAAGTTGTTATTTTATTTCATGTTGAACAAATCTAAGGTATCCAAGGATTATTCTTGAGTTTAGATTTTTTTCCCGTTAAATAAATTAAGAGAGTATTGAGTGAGAATATGCATCATTATGCAAAACATTTAATTGTGGAATGCAACAGTTGCAGGAATGAGCTTGCATAACTGGTAATATTAATAATAATAATAATAATGCATGTGTGTGTACAGAAATGTTGAACACCTTTGACTGAAATTAAGTTTCTCATGATCTTGAAAACATTTTAAATGAAAGGTGTCTACTTAAAAATAGTTGAAAGTGATATGTACTAACTGTACAGTATGTTAACAAACACACACACACACATATATATATATATATACACTCACCGGCCACTTTATTAGGTACACCTGTCCAACTGCTCGTTAACACTTAATTTCTAAGCAGCCAATCACATGGCGGCAACTCAGTGCATTTAGGCATGTAGACATGGTCAAGACAATCTCCTGCAGTTCAAACCGAGCATCAGTATGGGGAAGAAAGGTGATTTGAGTGACTTTGAACGTGGCATGATTGTTGGTGCCAGAAGGGCTCGTCTGAGTATTTCAGAAACTGCTAATCTACTGGGATTTTCACGCACAACCATCTCTAGGGTTTACAGAGAATGGTCCGAAAAAGAAAAAACATCCAGTGAGCGGCAGTTCTGTGGGCGGAAATGCCTTGTTGATGCCAGAGGTCAGAGGAGAATGGCCAGACTGGTTCGAGCTGATAGAAGGGCAACAGTGACTCAAATAACCACCCGTTACAACCAAGGTGGGCAGAAGAGCATCTCTGAACGCACAGTACGTCGAACTTTGAGGCAGATGGGCTACAGCAGCAGAAGACCACACCGGGTGCCACTCCTTTCAGCTAAGAACAGGAAACTGAGGCTACAATTTGCACAAGCTCATCGAAATTGGACAATAGAAGATTGGAAAAACGTTGCCTGGTCTGATGAGTCTCGATTTCTCCTGCGACATTCGGATGGTAGGGTCAGAATTTGGCGTCTACAACATGAAAGCATGGATCCATCCTGCCTTGTATCAACGGTTCAGGCTGGTGGTGGTGGTGTCATGGTGTGGGGAATATTTTCTTGGCACTCTTTGGGCCCCTTGGTACCAATTGAGCATCGTTGCAACGCCACAGCCTACCTGAGTATTGTTGCTGACCATGTCCATCCCTTTATGACCACAATGTACCCAACTTCTGATGGCTACTTTCAGCAGGATAATGCGCCATGTCATAAAGCTGGAATCATCTCAGACTGGTTTCTTGAACATGACAATGAGTTCGCTGTACTCAAATGGCCTCCACAGTCACCAGATCTCAATCCAATAGAGCATCTTTGGGATGTGGTGGAACGGGAGATTCGCATCATGGATGTGCAGCCGACAAATCTGCGGCAACTGTGTGATGCCATCATGTCAATATGGACCAAACTCCCTGAGGAATGCTTCCAGCACCTTGTTGAATCTATGCCACGAAGAATTGAGGCAGTTCTGAAGGCAAAAGGGGGTCCAACCCGTTACTAGCATGGGGTACCTAATAAAGTGGCCGGTGAGTGTGTATATATATATATATATATATATATATATATATTTTTTTTTTTATTGAGTGCAGTTCAAAAGAATCCCAGGATGCACTTTGTGATATTGATTGAGAGAATGTCCAGAATGTAAAAAGCTGAATCTAAAAGAAGTTCAGTTTATGAGAAATCATTTTTACTGTAATTCAGATCTACTGCACAGGTTGTCCTCTGCAAAAAGTAAGTAACAAGTGTTGAATCATATCTATTCACTGGTCTCATTGTTCCAAAAAAATATTAATCTTGTTCTTATTTTGTTCCTTGGGACAGCTCTTCACTTTCAGTGTGGCCAGCAAATTCCAAAAGCTGTCGTTCATACCTGTCAACACTCCCATTTATTAGCCGGACCAATATGTTTGTCTAATGTTGACCAGTTGCCAGAAATGCATTATATTCACACAATCCACACACCATATACAATTTCAACCCGTTTGTCACCTCAACCTGGCAACCTCTAGTTGCGCAGTCATGGAAAGTTTAACCCGAAAGCGAGCCAATAGACATGGAAGACGGTGTCCCCGCAAGGAAACCGAAGAAACACAAATCTCCCGGATTTTGAAAACCAAATGTTGACAGGTATGGTCATGTTATGTGTGGTTAGGGTGCAGGGTAATGGTCCCAACTGTATGTTTCACCCTGACAGGTGATGGATAGTTCCATTCACCAGTTCTCAGGGTTTGGACAGGGCTTTCTCGTACCCCTGCTGCTCACTGGCAGCGTTTAAAACATCATTTGGCTGCAGTGTTGGGGCGGATGTGTAGGTCATGTCATGTTCACCCCCTCCTGACTCCAGAGGTGACTGCGCCCTTTGCCTCATACCAGCTTCCAGTAGCTTCCACTGAGCGAGAACCACCCGACTGAGGGGAGGTATCAATCAGGAGCCCAGCAGGACGGGACAGACCCAAATGGGCACAGTGGAGAGCCTGTAGAACACGCCGACTCTGCCCGTGTGAACTGTGGTTGAGAGCGCTTCCCGGCTGTGTGGTTGAGGGCAAGTTTAACCCAGTTTGTCTAACACATCTGCATGCTGCTAGCACAGCATTTGTTATTTTATTTTTAAAAAATCCGTTCCATTTTGTGAAAAAGGGCAACATTGACCTCAATTGTCCTATCTTTATTGTACACTGTAAAAATGAAATTGGGAGTTTTGACTGGAACATTTTAATACATACACTTCCATGCACTTGGAAAAAAGCTAGGAATAGGCTAAATAATAAGGAAAAACTTAAAAAAGAAATACAGCAATACCGGTCAAAAGTTTTTTTGTTATGCAAAAAAAAATAAAAGATAAGATAAAAAATACGATTTTTTTGTTATGCTTTTGAAAGATTTGCTGCTAAACATTTTCATGATTTATTTTCTTTAGGAGTCTATGATGAATAGACAATTCGAAGGACAGCATTTATTTGAAATAGAAAATGTTTGTAACAATGTAACACAAATCCTTGCTGAAGAAAAAAAAAATACATTAAAAATGCTACGTTGTTTCAACCCATGTTTCTGAAAAAACAAAAAACAAAAAAACAAAACAAATTTGATCCAAATATCCCTGCAATTTTTTTATGTATTTATTTACTTACCCCAAACTTTTGAATGTGTATGGATGTTTGTCATGGTTTCCACAAAAAAAATGAAGCACGACCGTTTTCAACATTGATAACAGCATAATGATTTCTGAAGGATCATGTGACACTGAAGACTGGAGTAATGATGGTGAAAATTCAGTTTTGCATTACAAGAAATTAATTACATTTTAAAATACATTCAAACAGAAAACAGTTTGAAAAAACACAGCCTTGGTTAGCACAAGAGACTTCTTTTAACAACATTAAAACATGTATTCTTATTTTTATATTGTATATGTATTGTATTTTATATGTACTTTTTCTATATACATATTTTAAAACATTTTTGTGGGCGAAAAACAGTTCAAACAAATAAACTTAGCTTATTCTTACGAATAATCTTTATTGTCTTATATAATGAAGATGAATTTGTCACAATTTTCCATCACTTTTCTCACCTTTTGATTGAAGTGAAGTCCACAAAGCGCTGGCCCACCAAACAGTGTATACAAGCAGGTCGGCTGTAAATTGGGGTCAGCTGTGTGCAATCTTTTACAGTGGATTTCCCAGACAGTGTTCTCTCCGGGGAGTCACAGGTGTTGACTGCGATGCACACAACATTCCCTTAGATGCTGTTCTAGTGAGAGGGAGGAACTGTGCTTTTCAGGAAGCTCTACATGAGTGGTCAAAGTGTTATACAGTATGTCAGTGAAATTCAATCAAAACATTATGTATATAGCATTTTTGTTTAATGTTTCCTCTATAAATATACACTACCGTTCAAAAATGTGGGGCATTAAGATTCAATTAGCACTTTTATTGAGCAAGGATGCATTAAATTGGCATTTATGATGTTACAAATGATTTCTATTTCAAATAATTGTTTATTGTTTAAAAATTAAGCAGCGCAACTGTTTTCAACATTGCAAATAATATCATGTTTGTTGAGCAGCAAATCAGCATTTTAGAATGATTTCTGAAGGATCACAGTTAAGACTGGAGTAATGATGCTGAAAATTAAGCTTTGATCACAGGAATAAATTACATTTTAAAATATATTCAAATAGAAAACAGGAATTTCAATATCAATTAAATTTTAATAATATTTATAAGAGAAAAAAAATATGTCAAAAAAGTAACCAAGTTTTAGAGGTATAGACATAATGCTAAAAATATTATATTGTTTTGTTATTATAGGTTATTTACAACTTATTACTTCATTTGACCATCATGGATTTTATTGTATTAATCTACATTTTAGATTTTTTTTTCTGAAAAAACATAGAATTGTACCTGAATTAATTTGTATCTCAAAACACAACAATTTATGATATTTAAACCATGTTTATGCTCCAGTCCAAACTCGCTTTATAATGACAATTTAGTGTTCTGAACCCCAAATTCTTATCACAAAATGAGGCAGACATGTTGTACTGTGTTAAAGTCTATGTTGATTAGCATTGCATTCTAAAAATACAAAATACACAGAAAATCCATATATCATCAAAATATCGTATTAAAATCCTTATTCCGGAACCTTTTGACGGTTGTTCTCGCAGTCGTAGCCGATGCACAGCACACGGCTCTGAATATCATAACTAATATTTGAAGTTTAACCTGCACGGTCAGGCATATAATTATTCAAATGAAGGTTTAATCTGTCTGAGAAGTTGAAGGATTGCACAGGGCATGGCGCAGAAGAGACGCCGCCTCAAAAACTAGGTCATCTTCATATTGTGACACCATCCGTCGATCTGCAGCGTGACTGAGGAGTCGGGAGCTGAACAAATGCGCTTTAAAGTATTGGTGACTCTACTTGCATCTATTGTAGTCATAAGAATATGGTAATGTATCAGTACTCAATAAATCAGATATGATGGAAGCCCTCGATATTTTCTGCATCTGTTTAAGTCGTGAAATGCCCCAGTATTAGTCATGCGATGTCTGTTTTAGCTCTCAGACAGAACTGCACAAGTGTGCATCCTAATGTGCTTCTACAAAAAGCCAATGTGCTTTGTTTTGACTCTCACGTCTACAGTGTGCTATTATGACCCCCTCCTAAAGAAAATTGATCTCATAAAAGCCGTCCCTGAATTGAGAGCATTGTTTTGAGTGAGTTATCCAGCAGGGGTTTCATCAAGCTTGTTCCAGCTATTCAGATGCATCATACACTAACATTCCCCCAGTGACTTAATCGAGAAGAAACAATATGGCCACCATGAATAATTCACCATGCTCAACATCTTCACATCTGTCAGAGTAAAAGTTCTGTTGTTTTCTCTGAACAACACATGACATTTTACACTCAAAAGAGTGGCATGTCTCCAATTATAACTATTTAATTACTCTACAGTTAATGTAAAATACAATCAATTAATTTAAGGGTTTTGTGGATTCTAAGAAAAATAGAATAGCAAAATGTGTAATAACTATTTAAACACATGCATTTGATTTTATATACTGTACCACTAGCATTAAAAAAAATCAACTATGGTTGATTATGTTAATTATGAGTAATTAAATTAAATTAAATTATTTATATAGTTATCACACATTTTGATATTTTGTTTCTTGGTATTTACAAAGCTATTTTATTTATTAATATATGTATTGTTTTATTGTTCCATTGCTTTAAACAAAAATAAATTAAAACCTGTTGACAACCCATTACTACACTGTAAAAATGAATTTTGATGATTTGTTATCACAACTTTTTATATTTTGTCAAATCAACTTAGATAATTAATGTAGTTCAGAATTAATGTAGTTCAGATAACATAATATTTTGAGTTTCTATTTATTAAACCAATCTCCTTTGTTGTATTAACTCAAAATTAAGGCAACCAGGTAACTTACTTTTTTAAGTTAATCCAACTTTTTTTTTTTACAGTGTATTTGAATGAATTAATGAATCACACATTTTGATATCCTTTTTTCTTCGTGTCCACAAAGCTATTTCTTTTTTCATTTTACATACTGTACCACTAGCTTTTTTTTTAAAACTCCCCATTAGTTGAATTGAAAATAGCTGCTAATATTTATATTTTTTGTATGCTTCCTTTTTTTGTAACCCCAATATATGTTATTATAATATATCAATATCTTTCTCACTGAAAAAAAAAAAAAAAAATGCATCACTCATCTGCAAACCATTAAAGTGGACAATCACTGGCACACATAGAGACATTTTAGCTTGAGGAATGTTAATGGACATGCTTGGTACTGCAGTATCTTTCAGTAAGAAGATATTTTGTTAAACCGGCAGCATGTTAAGAATAATTCACAAAACAGTCAGTTGTGAAATCTGGAAACTTTCTCTTTCAGTCGCTCAGGAACATCATTAAAAATAAACTTCAGCCATGTGTAATGCTCGGATCTTTAGGGGGGGGGGGGCTATGCAAAGTTTCTGGCGGTGCAGTGTATTTACATCTGAGTTTTACAGTCTTACTCGACATTGTTAATCCAACAGCTTGTGATTGATGGACAAACATGAGTTGTTCAGAACACATCTTCTTGATTTCATATGGCAATGACGCATATTACTGTGCATGTCGTGACATCACTGCTCTCCCAGTTTCAAAATCTGGATGTTCAGCAGGGTAGAACAGAATATTTCACAATTTAAACTGAAACTTGCAATATGTTTTAAATGCGTAAACATCACGAACCTTTTTAATTGTCCATTTCGTAACCTCTTTAATTATTCCACACTTTTGACTGGTAGTGCAGTTTCGGTCCCTTGCTCACTACATGCTTTAAAAACAGCCAGAATAAATCTCTGCTGCCAGCCCTGTCTCTGTTCCCGTGAAGCAGCTTAATTGTAAAACATTAAGTGTGTTGGCAGAAGGGCCAGAAAGCTGAAACGAAAATTGGCTCAAAGTGTCACTTCCAATAAGTTGAGAACAGTAAACGCACGGGAAGCCGCTGGTCACTGAACTACGTGAACTGGAAGTTACACACTTATGATAGTTAAGAAGCACACATTCGGACACGCGTTCCCATTTCAAATCAGAATTGACAGGTATGGAAACGGCTCAGTAATGACTCGAGGGTTGCCCTGACGAAAGTTTCGTCGACAAAGTCGGTTATTATCATTATCTGCAACTACTTGCATGTGGTCAGCGAATCACCTTTCATTCCCAGACATGGCCGTTGTTACCATCTCCGCATCCACGCTTACATAAATGCAAACTAATGACATCACTTCCCTTTCATCTTCCCCTCTGGAAAGAACAAAAGCTGACAACCACAGCAGCCTCTGGAAAGGGAAAGAAACCCTCAGTGTTCTCTCTCTCTCTCTGACTCACTGTGTCTGTTTACCACTAAATCAAAGTGGCTATTCATAGGCCTAACCAAGCACTGATGCTTTAATCTCTATTCTTCTCCGTCGCAGGTTATGGTTTATGCGTTTCCTCCTTACACGGGTACGGTTGTTAATCCAATGGGTGGGCTATTGTTAGGAATAGTTCAGTTCGTATGAGGTATGGTGACTCAACGCATCATCAGCCTATGGCAACCCAAACCCACCCTCCGATTCGTCTGTCGCTGGCGTCTGTGTTTAAAGAAATGACAGATCGAAACAGTGTCTCTATTTGTGGGTATTTTATTTAACATTGTAGTCTTGCTTGTTAGTGTTTGCTGACACTTTATTGCAGTTTTTTTTTTTCTATTTAACTTATCATGCAAATTTGTGCTGTGGACATGTGTGTGGATTATTGGATTATTGACGATAGGTGTACTTCTACTTTTGGACAAACGTATGTGCACACCTGCTTATGTCAGCTACACCCTTTAGAAAGTTCATAAAATTAAGCATAGGCTGTGTGTAGTGTATACATGTAGTGAAAATAATAATAAAAATGCCCTCTCATTTTCTATTTTTTCTATTTTATGATATAATAAATAAATTCAATTTAGATGTATTTTATATTAGTCCTTCATTTTAATTGAATCTTTGCTTGTTTTATTTTTATTTAGTTTATTTTCTATTATTTTCTATATAGTTTATTTTCATATTATTCTAGTTAATTAAATGCTTGCTTAACTGTTTCATGGTTGTTTTTTGCTCATTTTATTTTAATGTATACTTGTTGCATTTTAATGTAATTTTAATTAAATGTTTGCATATTTAGTTTTTGATTTTATGGTGTTTTGTTTATTTAGTTTTTTGAATATTTTGTTTTGTTTTATTTCTCTCTTTTATTGTTTTAATTAAATGTTTTTAATTAAATTATTTTATAGTTTGTTTATTTTGTTCTGTGTATTTAGTTTGTTATTTGTATATTTAATTAAATGATTGCTTCTGTTGCTCTTCATTTCATACTTATTTTGTTTTGTTTTTTTTTATTTTATTTTGCTGAGTTTATTTCTTATTTACTAAACTCAAATGAGCTAATGCAGCAGATTGTGGTGTACCTAGGGACTGCTACGTCATTTCAGAGGTTTGCAACCATGGTCCAAACAAAACACCCCCAGTATTTGTGTAGAAATGTGCAAAGAAATATTGAGATGATAGAAACTGCATAGTTTTACACATGCACATCTATTTAACAACAGTACATTAAACTATAAGACTTTCATGAATTAGAGAAGATGCTATGTTTCAGACATGTCCACCAAACTAACACACATTGCTCAGATGTGGGATTGTCTTTAATAGTTAAACTGTGGTTAAATTTGCCAGAGAACCTTAATAAAAAAGCAGGAAGCTGATTTGATTATGAGTGCCCTGGTGATTAGAGTGAAAATATTCATAGGAGATCTGGTTTGTTTGCTTTTCATTACATTTTAATTTAGATTTTAATGTGATAGGAAATTATGCTAACTGTACAGGAATTCCTCAGTTGGTAATTGTACGTGTCGGACCAAGTTTAAATGTAGGGTCTTATTGCAAAATGGCAAAAACCCATTCCTTTTCAGTCGGTAATCGACTCAAACAGGGTGAAGGAACTTCAGTGATTGAATTTGTGCCTGTGTTTACATGGGAACAAAAGGGGAACTTCATGCACTGAAGCACTTGTGTGCGCATCTAACTGTCAAGTGCATTATCATTTCATAAGAGCACTAGCGCACTACTGCACTGCAACCTTTTGTCCTCATGAATGTGTAATGTGGGCTCACCTTTCTCCCCATGAGATCATAAACCATGTCCAATGAGAAGACACGCTCCATTTAACTCCACTTACCTGTGACACTTGGCAAACATTAAACCTCTCATTTCAGGACATTTCATAGTGTTAGGATATTGATATCACCCACATCAAGTAAACAGGTTTTGTTGGTATAAATGTATGTATTTAGGTTGATTTTGATGTTAAATTATATTTTTTACTTGAATAAAGCAAATCAATATACATGTTAAAATGTTTAGGTTACAATTTTTTTGTCAATGCAAAGCCTGTTCAAAATGGGTTTTTAGTTTCATAATGAATGGAAAATATTTGGAAACTTCCCATGATAACATAAAAGGTCTCTAACATTGTTTTGCTCCATTGCTTTGGCAAAGTATCTGTCAATCAAACTACAATTGAAAGTGCGATATTGTTTTGTGCCCTTACCAAATCACAAAAGACTGCAAGACAATTTAATTAAAGAAAGACTCAGTTTTTTTTTTTTGCCAAAATAAAAGCTCAACTGCAGTTTCCATCAAAATAAAAGCTCAAAGCGTCGAAAATAGGACACAAGTATTGTAATATACCTATGAAATATTTATTTTACAGTGCATTTGTTTTACAATGAATGACTATTTCTGTCACAGAAATAAAAACGAATAATATAAAAACATTATAATATTCTAATTGTTTGGCTCCCCAAAACACAGTGTGAATGTTATATAGACCGAGACACATATCACAACTAAAGAGAGTTTTGAGTCCCCTTTAAAGTTCAGAATCAAGTCAATTCATCAACTGCTTTTTTCTTTGTTCAATTTTCACACCGAACATGGGCTGGAGGTCTTGGTTTTGAACTCTCAAAATGCACCTGTATAGTTTTTTTTTCTCAGAATGAGCCTCATTCAGATTCTACGAGCATAAATCAGAGCCTCAGCACTGGAATGAAACTGACGTATTATATCTGTGATTTACAGATGTCACGGGTGGTTTGGATTCTGTGAAATACGGCCTGTGGTTTGCTGAAACAGCAGTCTACATTAATGTGATGGATGGATGGAAGGTCGTGACCTGTGATTCTTGCTATGGTATTCGTCAGCGGTGTGGACACATTATAAATCTCATCAGCTTCTCTCCACTAGCATATGATCGATTGTGTCTGTCACAGTTACACTAAGATATTAACATGTGAAAGCTAAAAAGAAAACTTTCCATAAACGTCAATCACTCTAGCATTTTTTCGACAGGAACATTGCCTGTAATGTTGTGACAACTATGACTATAAAAAACATATTTTTGTCGAAGTCTGTTCTGTTCTGATGTTCACGTCTTCTCTCTGCAGGAAGTTTACTTTCTGTCTGAGCCAGGTGTTGGCTTTGGTCTTGGGAATATTAATCACAAGTGTCGATTTTCATAACCACGTGCTAAACAGGTGGTAGGAGAGCGCTTGCCAAGTAAGATCACGGATTACTGCTTGCATATTTGACCAGCCAAAGCAGCAGAAAAAAAAAAAGTGTAAAACCGACCAAAAGTTGGTTAACTGGTTTCCAGCTTGGATAAATTGGTTACAAATTGGTCTATGTTGGTGATTTACAGGGGTTATGGTCAATTTATAAACCAACAAACCAATTTGGCTGAAGCTGTTTGTTTCAGCTGGGGAGGTTATTGAGAAGTTTTATGCAGTTGGCAAAAATGTTCTTCAAAAAAATGTTTTTTGATAGCATTTCAGAAGCGTAAAGAGTAAGGCAAGGCAGTTTTATTTATAGCACATTTCATACACTATGGCAATGCAAAGTGCTTTACAGAAAGGAATTAAAATAATCACAAAACAAAAGCAAGGAAAATTAAAAGAGATATATGATACAGTTATAAAATTAATTAAAAGAGTAAAAATATTCAACTTCTCATCTGGCAAAACACCGGTGTACAGTATCATATTTTTCACTTGTGATTTTCCAATGGTGATTCCACAGTTATCATTTAGACATTTCTAAAAGTTGTGGTGACATGATCAGCTGTAATGGTTATAACTGCTTTTGTAATATAAAAATATTTGTAATATTATAAAATAAAAATGCAAATATAATAATACTATTTTTTTTGTTATGTTATTTATTTATACAGTAGAGCACACTGCTAGCAACAACACGGTTATGCGTTCGGTTCTCAAGGAATGTACAAAAATAATATACAATAAAAATGACTAAAATATTTTTATAAAAAACAGTTATATAATATTATGATTTATTATATATTTATTATTTACAATTATACAGTACATCATGATGCTAGCAACATCACTATTCTTAAGGAATAAACAAAAAACAAAAAAATAATAATAATCTGGATAATTAAATAGAGATCAGATGTCCAATAATTCTGAATAGACAGCTAAACAAAATAACCTGTAATTTATTCTGACAAAGTAACTGCTTCATTTAAAAAATATTGTATTATTATTATTTATGTATAGTTTGAATGAATGATTCAATCATAAACACTTCACTAGACATTACAGGATGAATCAGCGTATTTTAACAAATCTCTTCACTTAATGACTACTACTTTATTAACAGCGCCAACTACTGGTGTAATGATGGCATTTTAATTATGTTAACGTGTGCATAAACAATAATACTGTGTGGTTGAAAAGGTCTGCTTATGAAGTGTTTTAAATGTTTCACACAGATTTGAATGTTCCCCTGTGATCGTATACGGTTTATAGATATCGCAGAATCGTTGTCATTTAGGAACAAGGTTTATCTTATGGCTGTTTGAATAACGTTACCTATGAATTTAGGGATTTCTAAAAGTGGGGACGACATGACCGGCTATAGTGGTTGTCATTCATCCAATTTCTTGAAATGAGCTTTTCTGCTTCAAATAGCACCAGCAATGACTCTTTTTTTACCATGTGAGCACGACCAAATCTATCTATATATCACTTAAGTGATCATTGCAGACTGTTCACAGACAAATAGAAAGTTAATGGTTTCTATTTTGGTGGAAATAAAGTCAGAGCAAGAGGAATGGCAATAGTGTTCACTTGATGACACAGAGGAGGTAATCGATACTGACATCAGCCCCTGTAATGATCGCCTTGCATGTTTCAAGAGGTGTGTGTGTGTGTGTGAGAAGGTGTTGAGCTTGCATTCGATCATCTCAGTGTGATCCTGCCCAGTGCTGATTGCTGTGTCTTTTTGACTAAACAGTGATCTTACCTCTCATGGAACAGCTGCATGTGTCCGGGCCTTCGCCGGAGGCTTGGGTAATTGCTTTAAGAGGATTCCTGTAGTTATAAAAGTGCTGTATCAGTGATTCTTAAAGCTCTGTGGATCGCCCACTGGAAGAGACTGCCTGACTGACAACTACAAGTTGTCTTGATTTTATTTATCTGAAATGGTAGATAACACAGTTGGAAAAATGTTTTCAAATAATGGCACGAAGGCCTCTATGAATTCTCACCCCAAGGCGTCATTTAATTGAGACTTTTGACCATGCTTCAATAACTGACGCTAAAGGGTGCCTTTAGCGCAGTTAGATGACGCTCATCCTCGAGCGCCATCTAAATGACGCTTTTGACCATGCGTCTAAATTAGACGCACACGGAACCCTTTAGCGTCAATATGAGACGCGCCTACCTACCCATACCTAAACCTACCCATAACGGAAGCGTCATCCAACTGACGCTAAAGGCACCCTTTAGCGTCAGTTATTGAAGCATGGTCAAAAGTCTCAATTAAATGACGCCTTGGGGTGAGAATGCGTTGAGAGAAATCACCATTTATGTATCTAAATATAATGCACACAGATTACTTTAAAAAGAAACACTACCATTCAACAGCTTGGGATCATTAAGATTTTTAAAGAAATTAATACTTTAGTTTAGCAAGAATGCAATAAATTGATGCATATTTGAATGCTGTTCTTTTGAACTTTCCATTAATTAAAGAATTTGTACATTATGGAGCACAACTGTTTTCAACATTGATAATATTGATAATAAGAATGTATCTTGACTGAATGAATCTTGTGACTGAAGACTGGAGTAACGATCGAAAATTCAGCTTTGCATCACAGAAATAAATTACATTTTAAAATGTATTCAAATAGAAAACTGTTATTTTAAATAGTAATACTATTCCACAATATTACTGTTTGTACTGTATTTTATTAATCAAATAAATTCAGCCTTGGTAACCATAAGAGACGACTTAAAAAAACATTAAAATATTACAGATCCCAAAGTTTTGAACCATGGGTATTTAAATGTAATGCTATTATTAAGTATTATAATAGTATTATATATATATATATATATATATATATATATATATATATATATATATATATATATATATATATATATATATATATATATATATATATATAGTATTCATTATTTTATAATATATAAAACAATAATAATACAATTAATTCTTTGTCATATTTTTGCTGATACAAATGTATTTTAAAGATGTAATGGCAGTAACCTGACAATTCTTCAACAAAAATGCTAAATTTCCCAGCCCAGTAGCTTGTAAACACAATTTTGATTCTTGGCAGACTGGAATAAAACTCTATATCAGCCAACCAGATTAAAATTTGCCAGATTGAGAAATTCTTTCCAGTTTGTCCAAGCATGAAGCTGAAACTACTTCACAGCAAAAACAAGCATAATAGTAACTTCTCACACAGGGCTTCCTTGCAAAAGATGTGACCTTCATATCCCCCAAAGCAGCCTTTTTAATTGTTGCATATTCACACAATGCTTTTAGAGGCTTAATGTCACTGTCAAAGCAGCTTGTACGTCTCAGAGAAGCAAAGATGCTGAGATCCTGTGCCAACACACACACACACACAATAAAAAACAAAAAAACAACGTGACTCTTCTTTTGCAAAGGTCACAACCCAGAGCTCAAGTACACTAAAAGCTTTTTCAGAAATAGCCGTCTCATTAGGTGTTCGGAAAGAGTTCCATAAACTCACTCTGATGCATCTCACGCTCCATTAATCTTATCAACAGGGATATGGCAGCCAATCTCTTCCTCTGGGAACGCATTCATGCACATTTCTTATTCTCTAATGCCAGCCATCATTGCTGCTGGCAACTAGATTATTGCAAAAACATCTTAACCAAATGAGAGGCAAACTATCAGTTTCCTTCTGAGATTTTTCAGACCCAGCAAAAACTTTTATCAACTTGAGATGGCGAGGGAAGATTTTTTTTGTGTAATAGTTCAGCTTGTGGAGGATGCAGGATATGTGCCATAATCCAAGAAACGAGAGGAATTTATGAAATCATGACCAGAAGAGGGGTTTGCTCAGCACCACATTATGATTTACAGTTTTATAGCCTATGGTGAATAGTTGCATTGTGTGCAACTAAAGCGACCGAGTCTCTTCAGAAAATTTGGACTAAACTGCTCAATTCTGGCCTCTAGTCTTAAGACATAAGAACTTTTATGAATCATTATTCACATTCATCATCATATTCTTAAGTAAGAATACAATTACTTAATTCTTTTAATTGTGACACACTTGAAAGGATAGTTCAACCAAAAATGGAAATTCTGTCATCATTAACTCAATGGGACCCATCAATTTTTTGGTTACCAACATTCTTCAAAATATAAATTTTTTGTATTCAGCAGAAGAACGGAATTCATACAGATTTGGAACAACTTGTGGGCGGGTAAATTATGACAATTAAAATTTTTGGTTGAACTAGTGATCAATTTGGAATTATTTAATGGGATAATGAGGATCTATTTTGGCAGTTGCCTTTGAAGACAGCTACATATGCTGACAGTAGACAACTGTCTAGAGATTAAAACAGCAAAAATCTATACGTTTCAGATATAGAGCTGCTGCAAATCACGCATTGTCTGAAAAATGTTCTTTCGGAGCATCTACTGGGGTTGATTCAAAAAAGCAATAGCTCTAGTTTTGCACCCCATTAACTCTCGTAAGCTACATCACCACCAGTTAAGTACAGTTCTAAGAAACAAATGAATGTTGGGGGGAAATTTAGGCCTGTGTGTGGAAAAGCATTCGCGAAGCACAGCCCCCTGGGATACGTTAGCAGATGAGAGATGAGTGTCAGAGCAGCACAAAATGAAACACCGCAGAGAGCTAATGCTCGCATCATGCTGATCACCACATTCATACTGAGACTATCACTGAATGCAAGTCAAAGTCGAGCTGAGTTTCTCACCCCAGTGTCCTCTTTAAGCTGTCTTTTAATATACATTTATAATTTAACATGCATAAATTAAGTTTATACAATTACTATAGGAGTGGAAAAATATATCTTTAGTATCTAATTTTGCAAAATAAATCAACATCTCAAACTGCCAAGATGCCATAGTCTGCAATCCAAAGTAAGAGGTTTCATTATAAACCCAAACCTTACAATTAACTATAAATAATTTTCTAAACCAGTATAAAAAAAACAATTAAAAAAAAAAAACAATAGTGAATAAGGTGGGTGAGTAGATGACAGAATTTTCATTCCAGATTGAACTATCCCTTTAAAGTAGTGCTGCATGATAATGGCTGCCAGATTGAGAAGATTAAGTAAAACACTGGGCAGAAAATGTATCCTTTTAAATAAAAGTCCAGTTTATTTTCTTGACATCTGGCAACGCTAAGCAGAAAAGATAATAGAGGCTTGTTACCAATGCAAGATTTATAGTTAAAGCTACAGTCCGTAGCTTTTCCTCTTTGTCACCCTCTCTGTTCGAAATCTGTAATTGCAGTTATTCGCGGAATTATCATCTTTACGTGGGTTGTAAATCGGCATGAAACAGCGCGGATGAACACAATGTTTTGAGGCGAGTGCTGCTGTCAATCACCGCGCGGTGTGGATACTGTCATTCAGAATCACAGATTCACTTTTTGAAAGTTTGACCAACATAAGAATTTTCACTGGAAAATGTCTTCTGAACAAGTAACATTTTTGGTTCTGATCAACTAATTCCTGGTTCAGATTACGCGATTTTGACTCCTAAAATCTTGTCGTGTCGTGGACAAGAAACATGTCAGACTACACGTTGCTTCCTGACCAGTTATCGCTTGCCGTCTTTAACGACGTGTGTGATGTAATGGGGAAGGCGAAACTAGCGAGTGACTTCCGGAAACGAACGTAAACAAACAATGGATGAAGCGGTGAGTGTTGTATTGGCTGTCCTGTGTTCAGAAAAACGTAAAAAAAGAAAGAAAACCCGACTAGGGACACGTTCCTGGATTGCTCGAACAGGACAGTATGGGCTGTCAATCCTCCAAAGAGAACTTGAGGTAAAATATTGTTTTCTTATATAATTTTACTTTTAGCCAGTAGTACAAGTAAAATAATGTTGCTAGCTTGCCACAACGATAACATATTACAAAAACAGACTGTTAAAACCTCATACATGTGACGGGGCCCGTCATGGACGACCGTTAAAAAATTAAACATGCTAGTCTTTTTGTCGTGAAGCATCGCAGACGCGACGCAGGTTGTCGCCCACTATGACACACTATACGAGATGATACGATCGAATCTTGCGTCCCGACGCCCGTTGTCGTTTACGAATCCCCACGACACCCTACGTCAAACGGATCGTGCCAAAATCGGGCTAAAATCGTGTAATCTGAACCAGGCATAAGGGGGAAAAAGCATTCGACATGATAAGCGATCGTTAGATTTAATCAACGCGATTTGCAGCAACCGTGCAAATTATACATTGTTCTCAAATTGTTCATGTTAACAACATCAGCATTGCGTGAATTGCGTGTTTCATATTATCTATAATAGCTAAACGAGAAAGGCACAACAAAGGAAACTCCATAACTGTGTGAATTAAGAAAACGTACTGTTACACGATTGAACTATTGAAATGTCTTGTTCAAAAGCCCTGCCAATGTTTATCCTTGTGTTCGCATGAGACGGTTTCTTTCTCTTTCTCTAGCCACCTTAAATCCGAAGTATGAAGTCTTTTGGGTTTTATAACTGCTGAATCTCCAGTTGACACTGATGATTGTTGTTTGGATCTTTCTGGATCCGCCATAAGTTTAATCATCTAAAGTGCTGCGAGAAAAGCCTATACATCTCTCTACATCTCCTCACGCACAGTATAGCCGGCTAGCCGAAACTCCTTTATGTGTACGCGTGTGACGTAATGACACAAAGACATGCTCGAATTTCCCGCGGAAACCCACCAGTACAACTGGAATTGAAATCATTATTCCAAGCTAACCGTTTTGAATCAAGCTATGGCAATCAGATACTTTTGAACACTGGCTGAATAGTTTTTTTTTTATAATTTTTTTAAATAATTATTTTGGATTATTTTTAACTTAAAAAAAAGTTACAAACAGCAGCTTTAATTGTTCCCTTTAATGGGAAAGGTTTGGGTTTATAATAAACCGTTGGCACATCTGAGCTCAGTTTGTGATGTTGATTTCTTTTGCAAAATTAGATATGATATAAATATCTCCTTTTTCTATTCCTATGGTTACTGAAGAAACTTATGCAGCTAAAAGAGGACACTGGGGTGAGAGACTTTAACTTACATTCAGTGATATTCTCTGTATTCTACAGAAATCAATACATATGAAAAGGCCATGTTTGAGTAATGAAATGTTTCCTTCTCTAGAATTGTGCAATTGTTTTTGCAGTTCTCAGCTATTACTGTTAATGTGACACACTTTGACATATGTCCTAAAAATCCCACAATAATTTGTCTTTAGATATTATTTGAGCATGTGTGTGAGGTCATTATAAAACAAATACAGGCCAAAAAGTAGAAAGGGAAAAAAAAGAACGGTTGCTATTCTCTTGCCACCATGATGTATGTCTAGTTCTGATTATGAATGCTGCCAAGATCTAAAAAAGCCAACGACTGCACTTAAGATGCAGTAATTTGTCACCGCACTGCAGCGAGAAGATGACAGAACACATGGAATTTGGCTAAACTCTAATGCGGTCCTGTGCCAGAGAGCGCAGGAGTCATATATTCTTTCCTGATGCATTACCATGTCACATAACAATCCTCATCGTCCATCTTAATCTGACATGCAGGGACAGAGATATTTAAGCAGGGCTCAATATAGTAGTCATATTTCATTCAGTCTTTTCCCTTGCTGTCCGCTTGTATCAGTCTGGTGGGTCCTTTCATAGAGTTATTCTATGGTTAAGTGCATATGTTGAAACCTCTGAAGGTTACATGACCATGTTAGATAATCTGTTTTTAATTGCAAAGTCTTTCCTGGTTCAACACACTGAAAGAACTACTTTATTAGAGTTCAACGGTGGATATATTGCACAGAGATGGCGTATTGTGCAAAACAGAACTCATTAAATCAAGGCTAAAGTAACAAACATGCAGGGCATCGTGTGGGAAATGAGATGTCTTCTTGTACTGTGCCCTTGACACTGAGGGTCTCGCCGTGCATCTCTTCTCGAATACTTTGCTGTTAGTCTCTGTTGCCACAAATATTCATAAAAATTTCCTTTTGTTAACATTACCCTGCAGCAGAGAGATTCAGTCTCGGGCTCATCCAAAACCTGACCTCACAGCTGGAACAACACCACAAAAATGGCCAGATTTACTAAACAGGGCAAATTAGTGTGAGAGCTCAATTCCAGAGCAGATTTGACGTCACTTTAAGCCAATCGTTTGCATCACACTTTTCCTCAACAAAACCCAGTAAAGATTTTTTTCCATAGGCTTTTGCATTATCGCAAAAAAAAAAAAAAGCTCTGTGATCAACAAATGTTTAATATAATTGCACGTTTTGTCCATCAAGATCATTTTTAAAGCCTAAATGCAGTCACCAGAAGTAAATAGGCTATAAACGGACAACACCACAGTCCCAAGACTTCGACGTCAGCACCACTAAGCTTCCGACAACTCTCAGATTTTATCTAAAAATAATTTTCCCAGAACGTTTGAGTTAGAATAGTTAATAATAGCAAACACAAGCATAACAAGGCTGTAAAAGCAGACTGAGTTTACCGTGTCGACATGATGGCGTTTAATGTCCCTGACTGCCTCTGTCCAATTTAACCACTTGTTAGCAACAACCTTTTTCAAGACATGTGACAGCTTAAAATGGAGGGGCAATATTGGTGTATTTTATGTTGTAGAAAGTGTCTTGAGCTTGTGTTCACCACAGACCTTCCTGCATTCCATTTAACCAAAATCCCATTTTAGAAAACACATTGACTACTTTACAAGCTGTCAATATTCGTGTTGTGGTCGGGTTAAGGTCACTATTCGGGTTTCTGAAACATTCGGAATAACCCGTTTACATGCGTGAGCAGAGAGAGTTACTCCTGTACACATGGAATTTGTATTCAATTGGCAATATCCCGATGTAAACCGCGATGTAGGGACAACCCTAAGACGCAATATGCGTCATTTACGATTCTTTTTCCTGAATCCAAAGATAACAACAACAGCAGCAGCACGCGGATAATGGATAGTTCGGGGCAGATAGCGATCGCCTTTGAAACAGATCGAAATTGGTTTCCTCCTCGCTCCAAAAGTATGGTGCTGTGCTGCGTCTCGCCATGTTTACCTCTATTTCTTGTTTACTTCCGGTATACTGCACGCGGGTTTTTGTATGCCAGACGGAAGTTCCTCTACTCAAAAGACCAAGATTCCTTGTGAATAGAACATGCGCTGAACACAAATCACTTTTCCTTTTGATAGGGATATGCCGATACGCGTTTACATGACCAAATATTCGGGTTAGAAAAGGGGTACCCCAGGTATAATATTCGGGTTTTTAAAAACCGGTATATGAGCATATTCGGGTTTTTGTCGGTGTTGTGTTTTGCCAACTGAATGTCATCATGCTTATTTTGCTCAAAATAAGGATTTATTAAGTCCACAAAAGACTAATGCTTCTAACCACAGGTTGAGAGCTGTCGTTCCAACGATGGTTTCAAACACAGACTCGTTGAACAATGCTGATAACAACGGAACTTACAACCATAGTTGGCTAACAATGCTTTCAGGAAACTCAGACCTGGTTAGGAAATGTTTCAAGTAATCGCATTTAAAGGACAGTCTTAATTTAAGACTTTGCTTTTTTTTTATTCCAGCTTTCCCGGATGGGCTTTAAAAAGGCTTAACTGGCTCATTGTTTTATTGTTCTGACACTTGCACTGTCCACTGCATCAATGTCCTCTGTTGAAGAGCCGTGTGTCTCTTCGCTCTGTTGTTTTCTTCTCTCACGGTCTCTTCCCCTTTCATCTCCGTAACACTTTGAGAGGCTGTTTTTCTATGCAGACTGGTCTACTTCAGCCCTCCCATTGTTAGGGCCTCGGGGTGACTTTGCAATCATTTTTTTTTTTTTTTTTTCAGTAATTGACAAATGCTGCAGTCAGCAATGCCTTCTCACTTGCTACATTTCCCACTGAGCTGAGAGAACTTGCTGGAGGTGGTCAAAAATCAGAGCAGATAAGACACTCACTGTATCTGTGAATTCCTGTCGGAAAAACAAGGTCATGCAAGCATGAGGTGGTCAGGTTGGTTTTTGACATATTGTTGCTGCTGCATCTCCAGTGGTTTAGCAAATGCGGTCCACCAGCTGGCATGGTCGACCTTTGCCCTGGCTGACAGCAGTCCAACTGATAGACCATTTACATTACATTTCGTCAGACTTATGAATTTTATCATTCAATAGGCCTAATACTCTCAATGACAATTTTCAAGAGTCAGCTTGATTAGTTCAAAAGCAGAAGTATTTGTTACATTGCAGAACATTGTTGCTTTAGCATTATTTATGTATTAGGACTGTGAAGCTTTGAGGTTGTTGATTAACTCGATCATCTGAATTCGATCCAGACATAGTCTTTGACAAAAACTTAAAGGAAAAAAGTGTTGCATCCATCTCTGCTCTCACCAATTGGCTCAGTTATAGAGACCTCTTGATGGTCTTTTCAATTGCATCACAGTTGACATAAATCTCAGTGTTGACACTGCTGTCACACTTTCAAACGAGATGGCAGACGTTTAATTAACATCCTTGTTCGATATGTTGCATGATGCCTTCTGTCTTGCATTAAATCACCCTTATGCATATGCTATTCTGTAAATTAACTCATTGAACTCAACAGACACAATGTGAAATTTATTTAACTACGTCAATAAATTAGCCGTATTATCTGTCATACAGGTGGCATATTGAGCAATTATAAACTGGCTAATCTGCTCGACGGGAAGTACGTCCCCTGGGTCTGTGTCTGTCAAACTGGCGCACCCTACACAGAGATCCAACCCAGTGCGATGAAGTCAACCGCAGCAGGTGTGTCGATTTTTGCAGTTCTCCCTGATTGATTCTCCCCATATGTGCATTAAGGAGCCAGCATCGGTTCTACTGCATCCGCAAAACAGCAATGTAATTGTAATTAACTGAAAACAGGTGAGCTCACTCAACTTGATGACGGTTTCCTGCATGGCCATGGTAGGAGTTTGAGCAGAGGTTGTTAAAAGCTGGCACGGGTGTACCAGACGCCCGCCAGGCCTTTGGTCTGCCAAACCGCCCAAGCAGCGAGTGCCAATGCGCTAGTCCTTTCAGTTTGTAAAACCAAATTTAAGCTCATTTAATACCGAGTCGTTTGACATGGCAATGAAAATGTATTAGATCCCATCCAAAAGGGAAGCCTGAAGTACGCCGTTATGGGAGGAACCTATGGGATGCATTCGTTTGCAACTTTCCACAGGAACGACATAGGGCTGTAGGACATATGGAAGAAAAATCGACATCACAATATGGCTTAGCCAGCACTGCTATTTAATAATATGCTATAACTATATGTGACCTTAAAATAAATACAAATAAATAAAAGTTGCATTACTGGTTTCAGAGTGGCATTTTATAATAATAATAATAATAATAATATACAGCAGATGTCATGAGCTGAAACCCATAAAAAAAATAGTATTGTATATATATTAGTAATATTAGTATTGCAATTTTTCAGAAAAAAATAATTTATTTTTATTACTCGATTTTTTTTTTTTATAGTGCAAGTTAATAACTTTAAAACAAGATATATACAGTGTATATATATGTATATATGTGTGTGTTTTTGAACTGGCCAAGAACAAAAAATGTCACAAATAATTAGTAACACATTAAATTAAACGTGAAATTTTGAATAACAAAGACTGAAAAAAAAAAACTTCAATAATCTTATTTATTTACTTCAAAACATCATTTTTGTTTGTATTAAAGCAAAGCCTTTTTCTATATATAGTTCAGCCCTAAAATGATTTTGCAATTAAAAAAAATTCTTCAGTGTAAAAAGTTTTTTTACAAAAGAATAAAAGATAATTTCAAAGTCATGTGGTAAAAATTTGCTATATATATATATATATATATATATATATATAATCAGAAAAACAAAATAGCACAATGTCCGTTTTTTTCCTCCCAATATCGTGCAGCCCTAGACAGCCCAACGAGTGGCTGATGAGGAGACAAACTCACATGGCAGGCATCGGGCCATGATATAGAGGAACACAGGGATGCCTCAGTTGTCTGAAGCCCATCACCTTCGACAGCTGCTAAGCGGCCCGGACCGTTGTGGAAGAGGAGGAATCTCCTACTGGAACTCTGATAAAGGTAGGACAGAAACTGTCACATAGCTCTTCATTCCCATTTACACCCTAAATGAAACCGGCTTCACCCTGGGAACTTTACCCTGGCTTTCCTCTGTCTCTTACTAATAATAGAAAAACACTAACTTGCGTCATTGCAAACCCTCTTTTGGCGTCTGCCGCTCTAAATACTCAAGCTCAGTTGTTGTCTGATTGGCTGTCAAAGTTTTCATTGTTCATCAGCTTAAAAAAAAGTGTCATAAAAGTGATTCCAACGATATTCGCTGCGTCCCAATTCAGAGGATGAATCCTTCGAAGGATGCTGACTACAGGTCAGACTGAGCATTGTTATATGGGACAGTTAAAAGGTATATTAAACATTTCTGTATATAATAAAGAGTATAAATTATATATAATCACACCTGAGTAAGATATGTCAACATGTGAACCGATTTAAAGTTTTTTTGATTTGTTTTTTACATTTGTATCATTAGATATTTGATTAAGTTGAAACCCAATACTTAAGTTTAAAAGTGTAATTCGTCACTGGCATGCAATGCATTCTGGGGTAGATAAGGCCGCAAAGGATCCATCTGTGTTATCTTTCATTCCACGGGAAACGAAGGACGCATTTGGACAGCCTTTGTTGTGCAGTTGTGACTCAATCAGCCTTCGAATGTGGCCTTCGAAAGATGCAACCTCTGAATTGGGACGGAAGAATTGTTTCTCTATGAATTTATCGTTACATTGTGGACTCTGTTCTAAATTAAAAGAATAGCAATCATTATTTTTGTGGAGCCTTTCCTGGGTACTGCTCATTCTGACACTTTTTTTCAAAATGTTACAACTGTAACGCAAAGGGAACACTCATTTTTGACACATACATTTTCACAAAAAAAGAAAAAAAAAAAGAAAATCACGTTATGTTCACCAGGCTAAATGCTTTGCCATCACGGGTCTCATGGGAGCAAAGCTGGGGCAGACGCCTCCATCACAGCTCTCTGTTCCCACTGCTCCCGCTTTTCCCCTAATGCTCCACAATCAAAGGTCTCATGGGACGCCAGAGATTTTTCCTACATCAGCGATGCAAGTTAATGAGCAAACGTGGGTGGAGAAAGAAACAACGGGACAAGGAAGACGAAAGACTCCTCCTCTTTCTCTCACTCTCGTTCTCGCATGCCTCATTCCCCCTTTCACTTTCCACCAGATAATTAGCAGGCTCTTTACACGCGGAGCCCACAGAACACTTGCTAATGTGTGCTTAAAAAGTGTCTGGCGTTGGCCAATTTTCCAGCAGACGCACTGCTCACTGCTGCTGTGCTGTAAAGAGATGCACGACATGCTAATGATGTCCCATCAATGAAAGCTTGTCTCTGAGGAAAGCTGTGGTGAGTGCGATGCACGGGAAAGCGGGTTTGTGGTTGAATGCTGGATGAATTATGAGCATCAATTGTTGGTTTTATTAGATGGATGCACGTTTAACCCTCAGAGACCCAAGTATTGATGCATTTGCTTTTTTTCCCACTTAAGTGGTCGTTTTTTCCACTCCGTGAGGCCGTTGAACTAAAACATGAGATGCAATGTATGTCTGAGCTTTTTCTACTCAGATTTATACTAAAATAAATGTAACTGACAGATGACTGCTATCGAATGCTTGCATGTACAGTAGAATAGATGTAGCTATTAGCTTTTTAAGGCTCTACATAACAGTCTGGGTGATTCTTGATTAGTAAAGTAAGTCTTAGCTTTCTAAATATACAGTCACTGGTCATTAGGGTTGGGCATCGAGAACCGGTTCCAACTTGGAACCGTTTAAAAAATAACGATGCCATTGGAATCGTTTTGAAAATTTGTTTTCGATTCCGATCATTGGTTCCAAACGCGCAAATTTTGGTCCATAGTGGCCACCGGATTTCTGGAAGTGCACACGTTTGCACGGGCATGCATAATGGTGCGGTCTTGCGAAGCAGCACTGTTGTTACTGTGCCCTGAATTGGCGGTAATTTGAAAACGAATAAAAAAAATTTTTCCATCGCTTATAAAAAGCTGGTGTGGCAGTGTGCACTTCACTTTTAAATTAGCGTAAATTCATCCTTAGCAGGGAGTTTGATTGACATGCTGACCAATCTAAATCCACAATTTGTGTCCAACACAGCAGTCAGGAGAGTTAGTAAATTAACGTCGTGGATTTGAACTTGGCTTTAACTGAGGCAATCTTTCACGACACATCAAAGAGCCACAAAACGGTAGGCCTATTGTTTAATTTTCTTTGACTGACCAAATTTTAAAGTTGAAACTTTGTTTCATATTAAATATTAACTGCTCGGCCGTCTGTCAGCGCGTTGTTAGTGTCCTCTATTTTTCACTGGTTGAATCCGAAATCACCCTCTAAACCCTCATTCACTAAATTAGGCCTATTCCCTACATTAGTCCACTAATACTGTTCACTAAGAGAATGAGTGAATGAAAACGAGTGAGCGAATTCGGACAGCCGTTGAGCGTCCATAAGCTGTACACACAAAACAGACATTTTAGCATTATTTCTGTGTTATGGTTTGTTCAAGCCCGAAAGTGAAATCGATACTGACGCGCGTCTTTTCTGTGGGTCGTGTGTGTAATAGTCAGGCAGGACTTAACGGATACTGCGTAATTGCGTTAAATATTTAAATACAAAACTAAAACTCATTGAATCAAAATAAAATGTTCCTCTGTGAAATGAGCCTGTGACATGTTTTGACTCCACCCCTCAAAGAATCGGAATCGAAAGAAAGACACGGAATCAGAATCGTTCAAATCAAAACGATGCCCAACCCTACTGGTCATTTTAATAGGTTCACCTTGCTAGTACCGGGTTGAATGCCCTTTTAAAAATAAAAATAATAATTAAATACATTTATATAGCGCTTTTATGGTTACTCAAAGCACTTTACATGGAAGGGTGAATCTCCTCAATCACCACCAATGTGCAGCATCACCTGGATGATGCGACGGCAGCCATATTGCACCAGAACGCCCACCACACACCAGTTTACTGGAGGAGAGGAGGCAGTGATGAAGCCAATCAGTATATGGGGATGATTAGGAGACCATTAAGGGGCAAATTTGGCCAGGATGCCGTGGTTACACTGTGGGATGACCACGGAGAGTCAGGACCTCGGTTTAACGTCTCATCCGAAGGACGGTGCTCTTTGACAGTGTAGTGTCCCCGTCACTACACTGGGGCGTTAGGACTCACACAGACCACAGGGTGAGCGCCCCCTGCTGGCCTTACTAACACCTCTTCCAGCAGCAACCTGGTTTTCTCAGGAGGTCTCCCATCCAGGTACTAACCAGGCTCAGCCCTGCTTAGCTTCAGTGGGCAACCAGTCTTGGGCTACAGGGTGATATGGCTGCTGGCTTTTGCCTTCAGAACTGCCTTAGTTTTTCGAGGCAGAGATTCAATGAGGTTCAGGAAATATTCCTCCGAGATGTTGGTCCATATTGTCATGATAGCATCACACAATTGCTGCAGATTTATCAGCTGGACATCCATGATGTGAATCTCCTGTTCCTCCACATCCAAAAACTGCTCTACTGGATTGAGATCTCGTGACTGTGGAGATTATTTGAGTTTAGTGAACTCATTGTCATGTCATTGACTCATCAAAATCCAGTATGAGAGGATTTGAGCTTTGTGGCATGGTGTATTATCCTGCTGCTAGCCATCAAAAGATGGCAACATAAAGGGATGGACATGGTCAACAAAAATACTCAGGTTGGCTGTGGCGTTTAAATGATGCTCAATTGGTACTACGAGGATGAAAGTGTGCCTAGAAATTATCATCCACACCTTTACAACACCAGCAGCCCGAACCGTTGGTTCCGCATGGATCCATGCTTTAGTGTTGTTTACGACAAACTGACCACACAATCTGAATGTTGCAGCAGAAATCAAGACTCATCAGATCAGGCGATGTGTTTCCAACCTTTTATTGTCTAGTTTTGGTGAGCCTGTGTGAATTGTATCCTCAGTTTGCTGTTTTCGTCTGACAGGATTGGCTTCAGTGGCATCGGTTTCAAGATTTGATGTGTTGTGGTTTCAGAGATGCTCCTCTGCAGACCTTGGTTATAACAAATGGTTATTTGACTTATTGTTGCCTTTCTATCTGCTTGAACCAGTCTGGCCATTCTTCTCTGACCTCTGGGATCAAGGCATTTCCATCCGCAGAACTGCCGCTCACTGGATATTTTCTCTTTTTTGGGCCATTATCTGTAAATCGTAGAGATGGTTGTGTGTGAAAATACCAGTAGATGAGCATTTTCTGAAATACTCAAACCAGCCCGCCTGGCACCAACAGTCATCAAAGTCAACATCCAAAGACACTTAAATCACTGTTCTTCTCCATTCTGACACTCAGTTTGAACTTCAGGTGATCATTTTGCCCATGTCTACATGCCTAAATGCATTGAGCTGCTGCCATGTGATTGGCTGATTAGATATTTGCGTTAATTAGCCGTTGAACAGCTGTACCTAATAAAGTGGCCGCTCAGTGTATGTTGGTTAATTGTCCAGTAAGAATGACTCAAGACCTGCAACCTTTTTAATTTTGGTACTGTATGTCCTTGGCAAATTGAGGGGTGCACAAGAAGGGGTTAAACAATTATTTTAATTTTGCTACAATTGGTCCTTGAGATTTAAAGATGTTTCTGTCAGGACCACTATCATCAAATACGATTGACATTTAGCATATAGTTTGGATTGGCGGTATGGTTCTGTTCTGAGCAGGAACTCCCTGTGCATCCATGCAGCTTAGCATGGATAAGAGCAGGGAGAGCGGGAATAACCCTCCTTAGGTTAAACAGAACAGAACCAACATGATTGTATTGCAGATATCATTAATTCAAGATTTTAAAGTACAACATAATTTGATAATATTTATTCTGATTCAAGGGGAATCAGAATGCCAAATCCAGGAGCAGGGAATGGAGGAGGGTAATTCTCTCCTGAGAAACATGATAGCTGCTGATAATACTGAACGAGCTTATATATTTATAGCCTACAGTTATAGGCACTGTATTAATATAGGTAGACTTGGATCAGCTGAGAGTCACTGATGCGAGCTTGACTAACGTGATCTGCCAGAACTGACGCTACGCTTGGGTTGTTTTGATACACGCTCATGCCGAAATATTATTATCACTCTGTTTGTGTGTTTGCAGAACTTCTGATTGTTTATTTATTTTTTTATGACCTCCAATTGTTAACCTTTAGAACTAGGAACATAACATATGCAACACGAAAGTGAAAAACATTGTGCATCTGGGGCTCTCTCTTTTCAAATATGGCTGGTGCAAAAGTCAGCAAAAGGTCCTGCATTACTCTAATGGCCATTAAATGACAAAAGCTGTCCAAAAGGACCAGCTGGCCTGTCTACTTTCTGCTCATTACCATTTTCATGAGCTTGCCTCATGCTAGTCCAGATAATGGCCAAGCAACCCAAAGCAATGGCATTTTACAAAAACTACACACATTCATCATGTCGAACTATGACTCCTGCTAAGAAAACACATGGCTTGCATGTGTAATGTTCACACATGGGGATTCGATGTTAATGTGACGCACATGTTCTCTGTTCTGTATAGATACTGTAGTGCTCCCTTATCCCAGAGGCTGTGAAATGTAGTCCTTGATCTGGCTGTGAAGAACCATTCTTTCATGCTCCACCTGAGAGGTTTTGTATAAACTTCAGTGTGAAGAGATTTACAGGTGGATGCATCATAAAAGAACAAGTAACTCACATGAGCTCACTTGAGACCCCGAAAACAAATGCTGGTGTCAAAGCCTGACGTTTCTCAACCAAAGGAAGTGTGTGTCGTGTTTCAGACCGAGTCAGAGGTGGGAATACTCCATATATTATATAAGCGCTCCAGTCTTATCGTGCATCATGGTCAAACAATTGGTAATATTTTTAAAATTTTTATAATATAACAGCATACCTTGTTTATATTTATATATGCACACAAACACAGACATTATGTAAATGAGCAGTGTCTAAGCGAATGTACTTAACCTTTTCTTCCCTTTTGAGTGCACTGCACTGTTGTTTTCATTGGGAAATATTACCACTACCTGTGTTTTCCACCAATAGCAGTGTTCTAATTTGGGAAATATTGGATTTGCACCTTGAGATGCAACAGACTGTAAACATTCAGTGGCATGGATAATTGTAAGGACAAAAAGGACAGCATGAATTAATTTCTCATTATGCTGCATGCCCGTTTCCCATCAACTCACTTCAAGATATGTAATCTCTCCTGAAGAGATATTAAAGAGACGCATTTATTTCCAACATAGTACAAGTGATTTTTCACCTCATAAACACAGTAAAAATGGGTCATTGATCATTGATTTATTTTTTAGTTTTAGTAATGCTGAATATCACAATTTATATGAGAGGGGAATTTAGGTCCACAGGAATTCATATTGAGATATTGCAGACACAGGTTATATGTTCAGTAAAACATGCTTGCAAGTTTAATACAAGCAAATAAACCATAAGTTATATCAGTTTTATATTTATAACATGTGTATTTGACTCATTTGGTCAGTGTGTCAATGTATTTGTCAAAAGGTACTGATTTGTAAAAAAATAATAATATTTTGAAACAATAGAGGCTTTAATTAAAAGGCAGCAGTCAGAGATCTTGTGACAGCAATGTAGTAAAAATGATAGTGTATACTGTGCAAGTAGTAATACCAGGCACCTTGTGTCAAGATGATTGATGGTGACCTTTGACCTTGCCCCTCCCTCCCCCCCCTCCTGCCCTTCCTGTTTCTGGGGTCATGGGGTTAACCTTTGACCTAGCCCCTCCCCGTGTCCTTCCGTTGACCCTCTGGCACCTGTTGTCATGGATTAACCTTTGACCTATCGATCGATCAAATTGAAGTTTAGTTTTGACCTTGTTGATCCGGCGATCAATCAAATTGAAGTTTAGTTTAGGGCATTGATGTTTTAGTGTTATGGATCAAATTGACATTTAGTTTGGGAGCTGTTGAGTCCCATGTGGGAAATAACTCCGGAAGATTAGGTTACGGAACCCACCCCCCTCCCTGCCAGCCGGCCCATTGATGGGTTGTTGGGTCCTTTAAATCCCACACAAAAAAAGTCTTAATATATTTCTAAAAAATCTACTGGTGTTAGATAAAAACTAAATACATCTTACTTTATCAGAGTGCTGAAGAAGTTGAAAAGATCCAGAGTGTTTTCTGAAGTGAATCTCTCTCTCTCCGGGGGTTTTTGACAGCAGCCTCGCATTCCTTGGTCTTCTGTGTGTGTGTGTGTGTGTGTGTGTGTGTGTGTGTGTGTGTGTGTGTGTGTGTGTGTGTGTGTGTGTTAGATGCGTGACGCCATACTTGGACGCCTTGCTGGTCAGTCAGAAAAAAGAGATTTTACACTTGAAACCATTCAGTTCTTTAAAATTACAATTATTTCACACCAAACCAATTATTTTAGATAAACAAATAAATTAAATGTTTTTCTCATTCATTGTAAAAATATGAAATCATCCGACATGTTTTATAGATTCTTAGAGTTAGAGATAGAATCATCTTAGCCTACTTTTCCAGATGTCGCCCAGTCTCAGCACTAAGTGTCTGTGTATGTGTGTGCGTGAGATGCCTGACACCTTCCCATTCATTCACCCCTTGCTGGGACAGTGAGAAAAAACATATAGCTTAAAAAGATCTCTTTACACACACATTTAAAGTACAGTTAGATCGAACTTTCTCATACTAACTAAATTTGAACACCATTGTTCATTTAAAAGTATTTAAATAAAATGTTTTTAGCATTCACTGTAAAATGGTTGTTAAAAAATATATCCGACATGATTTATAGATTTGAAGAAAACATACAGCTTACGAATGGGTGACAAAATATAAAATCATCTTACATTTTCCGCTGGTTGACAAAGTAGTTGCCAAGATGTCCATACATTTAAAGTTGAAAAGATCCCATAAGTGATTCTCTCTCCCCCTCGCTTGACAGGCATGCATTGTGTGTGTGTGTGTGTGTGTGTGTGTGTGTGTCTGTTCAGCGGTCAGAACGAGACATTGCATGTGTTTGATTAGTGTTAATCTTATTTCATACTATAATCATTAAAAGTTTAAATTATATCTTTTAAAAATACAAGATGTTTTAAATTAAATTAATTCATAAACAAATATGCTACATCAGCGGTCTGTGGAAAAACTTGACTATATTTTTATTTATCAGGGTGCATGTAAAGAAATTTGGGGCTCTCACAAGTCATCTCACACATTGTGTGAAATGTTCAATAGCTCCTTAAGTAGTATCTGTGCGAAAATCACCACAAAGGCCTATCTTTAGTGCGAGAGCACCAATGAAGACATTTATCTGTGACACCTCACACCCCAACCCCATTATAGGCTGCTTGTAAGATCCTTCCCATCACCAGCACATCTTCAGAGAAAGACGTCACTTGACAATAATGTTAGATTCAGGATAGAGGGTGACAGAGCAGATGCCTCTGTGCATTGCGTAATGTTAGTCCGCTAACGCCTTTTTTAGAGCTAAAGTTTTGTTTGTACTAAATTAATTTCATACCATATCGTAAAAGTTTAAATATAAATTGAAAGATTGTTTAAATTAAATCTGTAAAGTTTTAATACATACGTATCTTCTACTTATCTCTTTTTAGATTACTGTAATGATTTTGTTTAACGGTGACCTAAAATATAATTTGTATTAATATAGCCATACTGATTTTTGTACTGTAACAGCATATTCTATCCCATACACCATCACAGAAAACAAAAAAACGCATTTTCAAAAATAAATAAATAAATATAATTTCTAAAACTGTTTTGCACTAAGTTGGGTCCATAAAATTAACTAATCTCTATTTTTAAATGAAATGATTATAAATATGGTATATAACTCAATAAATAATAACAAATATGGTACTAAAATGTATTCAAACATCGTTTTAGCTAAATTAATGTATAATATAAATATAAAAACTCCTTACATTTTCAGAGCGCTGAAGAAGTTCTATCTTCTTCAGAAGAAGAAGATCTATGCAATGATAAAAAAACAATCCAAAAAGCAAATAGTTTAAGTTGTCATAAACAAAGCCCTCCCATATCCGTCAGTGATAGGGTGAGTTGAAGCTTCACACCCTCACAGAGACAGGACAGATGAGCCTCCGGGGCACAATTATGTCACAGCGTATGCAATGCTAGTCTACTTTTCAGAGTTTTATTCATACTAAATTCATTTAAAAGCATAATCTTAAAAGTTTAAATGAGATCTTTTAAAATTAAAAGATTGTTTAAAGTGTGTATTAAAATCGTATCATCTATTTATCTTACAAGACTTCTGTACGATATAAATGATTGTGCATAAATTTAACCTAAGCTATTATTTTTTACTAAACAACACCTGTTCAAAAAACATTTTTAAGCAAAAACTGCGCTTTGGTGACTTAGATCTTATTTCAAACAGTATTTTTGTCCATGCTCCATGAAATATGCTTGTCACAACTCTATACAACCCAGAACTCTACACAACTCTTATTTGGATTAAGTTCACATGTTCAGAGACGCGATGTGCCTCTGGGGTCCTTACAGCATAAGTAAAGCATAAGTAAAGTTTGTCTCGAGTGAATATTTAATTTTACTCGTCTTAATTCAAAGCATGATCTTACTTTATCTACGGTAGCGATGATCTATTGCGCGTATAAGATGTATATATATAATTTTTACTTTTATTTTATCTCCCAAACTATCCTTATTCATTGTGGAAACACACAGGGTGAAACCCTTCACTGAGAATATCCTACTCAAAATATATGTAGAATTTTAAAATGGTTGGCCGCATGAACAGACTTCGGGGGAGAGCCGATGATACTCTAGCAGGAAGCATGCCCTTTGACCTCCTCCACTTTGGAGGCTTTTTTGTCAATCACCCTACATGTTGGTCCTTAAAGGTACACTGTGTAGGAATTTCTCCCATCTAGCGGTGAAATTGTATTTTGCATTCAAACGAATAATGCTCTCTAGCGTCTCGCTTTTTTCAAATGAATGCTGGATCTACGGTAGCAGTTATGCGCCTATGACAACATGTCTTCCAATAGCACTTTTTCTAGTTTAACTATACATATGAGATACAGTACTAGAACAGTACCGTCGTGCTGCCTAAATAATGAATTACAAAACCAAGCGATGAAAAAAGCTTGTAATTTAGACCATAACCCGTCGAGAAGAAAGCAGGGCTTCAGAGTCCCTTTCAAAGTCGTTCTCCTTCATTAGCTCTATCCACCTGGGAAAAGCTATCCCGATATTCACCCTAGGTTTGAATTCGCCGGTCACGTTTCCTTTAAAACATTTTTTTTTTGCTTTTTGGCTGCGAGGATTCCTCCTCCTGTGCCTCGTCATAAATATGGTCCTGCATTATGAAGTACCGTGCGCAGCCAGCTCAGACTTTCAAATTTGGCGGGGGAGTGGCAAGCGCCTCTCACGGATCTCCTTGTGTCCGCTACTTTACAGACACTCTCTCATCTGACCACCTCATCAAAAGACATGTCTAAAAGTGAGTATTGCTCTATAAATATTTTATGCAACGGTGGTTTATTTAAACAATGTTTATCTGCGGTAACAGCTCAATGTACTGTAATGCACTGCGTTACTGCCTATAGGATGATTGCATGATTTTTGCCGTTTAAAATAACATGGTCTTTCCTTTTCTCTCTCTAGAGACAGCAAACACTGCAGGACAATCAGGCATCCAAGTAACATGTTAGTGTGGTTCATATTTATTTTTAATGAGTAATATTATAGAGTGCAACAGGCGGTTTCTGGGAGTAAAAACACCTCCGGTAACCAGCAACGGTGAAAAAATAGGACAGGGTGTATATTTGGTGTATAATGAACAATTGACAGATGAACTGACAGATATTTAATGTAAACAGGCAAAATCTCTACATCTGATGGTGGCCATGTGTTTTCGCCCATCATAACTGGTTCAACTTGTGGCTCCATCGAGATCAACATGACTTCTGCCAAATCAAATGTGCCGGCAAATTGTAAGTGTAATACATGAGAAACTATTAAAATGACTTTCGACTATGTAATGTATAAAATTAATCTTAATTAAGCAGTCAAAGTTAACTATTTGGGACCCATTTTAAGTAAGGCTACATTCTGGGCTAACAGCATCATGTGCAAATTTGGAATACTGAAAATGTTTATGTTTTTGGTACTATTGGATCGAGTTTTGTAGAATATGACTCTATTGGATGTATAATGAACAATTGACAGATGAACTGACCGATATTTTATGTAAACAGGCAAAATCTCTACATCTTATGGTGGCCATGTGTTTTCGCCCATCATAACTGGTTTAACTCCTGGCTCCTTTGAGATCAATATGACTTCTGCCGAATCAAATGTGCCGGCAAATTGTAAGTGTAATACATGAGAAACTATTAAAACAGCTTTCGCCTATGTAATGTAATCTTAATTAAGCAGTCGTACTTAACTATGTAGGACCAATTTTAAGCAATATCTATGTTTGTTCCTATTGAACAATATCTATTTATGTGCAATATGTATGTTTTTGGTACTATTGAATCGAGTTTTGTAGAATTTGCCAAGATGAATTTATTTTATGCGGTGTCATGCTCCTGGATTATTCAGACTCAGAATTGTAACTACAGCCTTTATCAGCCATTTACTTTACTGCAGACTTATCAAACGTATTTATTTACTGCAGATTTGATCAAAGCCAAATACTGCCCAAAAGGGGACACTAGGAAAGAAGAGAAACAGGTTAATACAAGGTTAGATTCAATCTTTATATTCTTTCCCATTTTGCCTTCATTTTCCTGTTATTGTTTTAATTTTTCAATTTTTATATTCTCAGATCATCAAAGGTTTCTGAAAGCAAACACCAGTCAGTTGGTTAAAAAATAGTGAAGAACATTGATCCAATCAGCATGAAGAATCTCTCATGTAGGAACTGCAACAACAACTGTTTTATTGTTTAAACGGTTTTAAAAAAATGTTTTTAATAATTGATTGGTGATGGAGTTTTAAATTTTTTGTATTGATAATCAAGTATATTGTACATGTAAGAAGAAATCAAACTGGGGACATAATAAACAGTGGCAAAGATTATATTTCTGAAAAGTTTTAAGCTTAGATATATTTAAATACATTTTAATGTGATTTTTAATGTTTTCATTCTACTTGACCTTATGATTATAATAAAAGATTATAATAATCAAATATAATGTATTTTTTATGACCATCAAATGAGAAACAACTTAACATCACATCAAGCTTTGACGTAATTTTTACTGCTTCCTAAAGACAACACTTAATTGCATTTACAGGTTAGTTTTTTAACAAATGATTGGTCAATAATTGAACAGTTGTATGATACCATCCTCTGTGAACTAAAGCAAATGCACTAACATTAAGAGCCTTTACGGAGTAAAGATTTTGTAAAAGGTTTTTTTCTTATTAGATAACAATTTTTACAACCTTAACAAATGTTGAACGCATTCACTAAATAATCAAATAAATTAAACTTAATAGTTTGGACAAAATTAAGAACGTTAACCTGATTAAACTAATTGGCATTGAATTAAACTTATGTAATAAACTTAAGATTACTGAAATAAACAATGTTTATTAAATGCAACATAACTCGGTTACGTGCGGACCTGTTGACATAAAAGTAAATCCAACATATATTTTTGATTTTCCAACAAAATTTGAATAAACATTACAAGGGCAAAAACATCTGCATGTGTGAATTGTTCACAATAGATCCATAACACAGATTTAGAAAGTAGATAGGATGGAATTTCTTTTATGCATACTTTAAGTTCTGTCCCTGAAGCATTAATTAAATTGTCTAGAGTAAAATTAAAACATGATATAAATATCACATTAAGCACGTCATTACCGAATTCCTGGGTTGTTTAATAACTTCAATAGTTATTAAGCATCGGCTGATTTAAGTTTTTCTTCAAACAAAGCGCCAATGGTAATTTCTAAACAACGGTTAAGCTAGTTAATGTGAAAGGCGGGATGATTCATTTTTATTCCGTCTACACCGATACTTTGACACAAGAGTTTTAGGCATGGGTCTTTTAGGCCTGATCCAGAAAACAGACGATCTGTTTTATGTCTCAATAATTGTTCTTCTTTTGTAAGAAAACATGTGGTAGGCAGTTTTGGCCTCATCAGCAGAATGCGGAAATGTTTTTGTACATTTTAATTGTTAGATAAACTGTCTATCTATTATATCTAACTATCAAATTATGTGAAACAAGCTCGGTGCATTAGAGCCGGATTCGTGTTTATATTGAACATTGTTACTGAACCGCATGTTTAACGGGGCTAATGTTCTCGGCCTTATCAAAGTTCACACCACTCACAAAGTTTCACCGAAGCATACAGACTCTGAAACAACACCAAATATTAGCGTGTGACATTTTGGACATCTTTGATTTTGCTTGCATTTCTTCTGAAACACCCTGTTTTAAAATTGTGTAGCAATTTTTAAACGTCACCATTCTCAATTTATTGCAGCGTGTCTATTTTCCGTACGCTTTGAAAAACAAACTTTGAAAAACGACTATCTTTTCCTAGAATGGCGTCAGCAGCCAGACATTTCTTGTGTACGTCTATCTCACACCAAGCGTAGGTGTTGCCTGCACCGCCTAATCTACACCTAAAGAAAACATTTACAAGAGTTGGGAATGTGGCGGTGATGTGTTTTATGCAATATCACGTTTTAATTTAAACTCAATACATTTGAATGCGCTAAAGGTCTATAACTTTAACATCTTAATATTTGGTAAAAGTTAACTTAAAGACGTACTTTCTAAATGGTTTTTACAGAACTTATTGCGAACAATTCACCTCTTCATCTTTAATGAAAATATAATTACTGGATTAAGAAAAAATATTGGCCTTTGTCAGGAAAACTATGCTTCCTACATTTAGCCGTGATGCTAGCAAGCTCATGGTTGTCTCGGCATCTCATTGCTCGTATACAACACTTGATATGCATTAAACCGCGGTATTCATTTAAATAGTATATTATCCACATCCACATTATCGAACATCTCTCTGGCATCATATGCCTAACATCTCCATGATGCTACCTCTGATACAATGTGGCTTTAATCCTATATAGCCGTTTACAACGTCATGACGACGACGCCCCTATACAACCCCTATAGCGGTGGATAGGGCGGAGACCCATAGTCGTCCTTATAAACTCTACACAAAGCTCAGCCTCAGTTATCGCACACAACCCCGGTTTTCCTAACTGAAGGGGTCTAGCTCTAATAGTCGCGGACGGGTGTGCTACTGCATCGATCGAAGGAACATTGTCTGGTTGTTACATGGACTGTCAAAGACCGCATCAACCGTCCTGTTTGTCTGACGCGAACTACTCTTTTTCGAATCACACTTTTTTCGACTCACGCACAAGGCCTGGACAATTGTGCTGTAAGGACTGAATCGCCAGATTCCAGGAACTATCCAAATCTTTCATCATCGAATAGGGGACCGAAAAATCTAACAACTTCTGAAATGGAGAGCGACTCCCCGTTGAGTTCTGTCGTAGCGGGGGCACTGCGTCATCCGGCGTGTGAGTGCGCCACGGGGAAAGAGTGTCGTTTAAGAGCTACGCAAGACTCTATGTTTAAAGATCATTTTAGAGGCCCGATGGTTAGCTTGATGGCCAGGATCATCGAGGCTGCGTGTGATGACAACAACGATTGCACGAGGGATACCAAACGTGTGAAAAATCTCAAAAAAGAAATGGATGACATAAGAGGGTTGGTTGGATCTTGGACAGATGTTACGCCCATGTTTATAAACGGCAAAGAACCGGTCGGCGTAATCCTCAGAAAAGTTCTGGATGTGATGCATGAATCTTGTGAGGAATTTGAAGTCAGCGAACTACTCTGTATGTGTACGTTTGTAACAGATCTCTGTGTGTCACTGTTGTCAAAAAATGTAAAAACAGATGCTGATGAAATAGTTGAAAGTGTGGTCAGCTATGCCCTAGAGAAAAACCTGATTGCGTGCCGCGACTTTTTATTCTTGCTCGATCACCTGTAAATGGCGTTATTGTTTTACTTTATGTGATACTGGTATGTCATTTTCTTCACTTCAATATATGATTGTATACTCAAAAAGTATAACGTTGGAATAAAAATTAATTTTATAGTCATGTCTGATCTCGATTAAAAATTGCTACACAATTTTAAAACAGGGTGTTTCAGAAGAAATGCAAGCAAAATCAAAGATGTCCAAAATGTCACACGCTAATATTTGGTGTTGTTTCAGAGTCTGTATGCTTCGGTGAAACTTTGTGAGTGGTGTGAACTTTGATAAGGCCGAGAACATTAGCCCCGTTAAACATGCGGTTCAGTAACAATGTTCAATATAAACACGAATCCGGCTCTAATGCACCGAGCTTGTTTCACATAATTTGATAGTTAGATATAATAGATAGACAGTTTATCTAACAATTAAAATGTACAAAAACATTTCCGCATTCTGCTGATGAGGCCAAAACTGCCTACCACATGTTTTCTTACAAAAGAAGAACAATTATTGAGACATAAAACAGATCGTCTGTTTTCTGGATCAGGCCTAAAAGACCCATGCCTAAAACTCTTGTGTCAAAGTATCGGTGTAGACGGAATAAAAATGAATCATCCCGCCTTTCACATTAACTAGCTTAACCGTTGTTTAGAAATTACCATTGGCGCTTTGTTTGAAGAAAAACTTAAATCAGCCGATGCTTAATAACTATTGAAGTTATTAAACAACCCAGGAATTCGGTAATGACGTGCTTAATGTGATATTTATATCATGTTTTAATTTTACTCTAGACAATTTAATTAATGCTTCAGGGACAGAACTTAAAGTATGCATAAAAGAAATTCCATCCTATCTACTTTCTAAATCTGTGTTATGGATCTATTGTGAACAATTCACACATGCAGATGTTTTTGCCCTTGTAATGTTTATTCAAATTTTGTTGGAAAATCAAAAATATATGTTGGATTTACTTTTATGTCAACAGGTCCGCACGTAACCGAGTTATGTTGCATTTAATAAACATTGTTTATTTCAGTAATCTTAAGTTTATTACATAAGTTTAATTCAATGCCAATTAGTTTAATCAGGTTAACGTTCTTAATTTTGTCCAAACTATTAAGTTTAATTTATTTGATTATTTAGTGAATGCGTTCAACATTTGTTAAGGTTGTAAAAATTGTTATCTAATAAGAAAAAAACCTTTTACAAAATCTTTACTCCGTAAAGGCTCTTAATGTTAGTGCATTTGCTTTAGTTCACAGAGGATGGTATCATACAACTGTTCAATTATTGACCAATCATTTGTTAAAAAACTAACCTGTAAATGCAATTAAGTGTTGTCTTTAGGAAGCAGTAAAAATTACGTCAAAGCTTGATGTGATGTTAAGTTGTTTCTCATTTGATGGTCATAAAAAATACATTATATTTGATTATTATAATCTTTTATTATAATCATAAGGTCAAGTAGAATGAAAACATTAAAAATCACATTAAAATGTATTTAAATATATCTAAGCTTAAAACTTTTCAGAAATATAATCTTTGCCACTGTTTATTATGTCCCCAGTTTGATTTCTTCTTACATGTACAATATACTTGATTATCAATACAAAAAATTTAAAACTCCATCACCAATCAATTATTAAAAACATTTTTTTAAAACCGTTTAAACAATAAAACAGTTGTTGTTGCAGTTCCTACATGAGAGATTCTTCATGCTGATTGGATCAATGTTCTTCACTATTTTTTAACCAACTGACTGGTGTTTGCTTTCAGAAACCTTTGATGATCTGAGAATATAAAAATTGAAAAATTAAAACAATAACAGGAAAATGAAGGCAAAATGGGAAAGAATATAAAGATTGAATCTAACCTTGTATTAACCTGTTTCTCTTCTTTCCTAGTGTCCCCTTTTGGGCAGTATTTGGCTTTGATCAAATCTGCAGTAAATAAATACGTTTGATAAGTCTGCAGTAAAGTAAATGGCTGATAAAGGCTGTAGTTACAATTCTGAGTCTGAATAATCCAGGAGCATGACACCGCATAAAATAAATTCATCTTGGCAAATTCTACAAAACTCGATTCAATAGTACCAAAAACATACATATTGCACATAAATAGATATTGTTCAATAGGAACAAACATAGATATTGCTTAAAATTGGTCCTACATAGTTAAGTACGACTGCTTAATTAAGATTACATTACATAGGCGAAAGCTGTTTTAATAGTTTCTCATGTATTACACTTACAATTTGCCGGCACATTTGATTCGGCAGAAGTCATATTGATCTCAAAGGAGCCAGGAGTTAAACCAGTTATGATGGGCGAAAACACATGGCCACCATAAGATGTAGAGATTTTGCCTGTTTACATAAAATATCGGTCAGTTCATCTGTCAATTGTTCATTATACATCCAATAGAGTCATATTCTACAAAACTCGATCCAATAGTACCAAAAACATAAACATTTTCAGTATTCCAAATTTGCACATGATGCTGTTAGCCCAGAATGTAGCCTTACTTAAAATGGGTCCCAAATAGTTAACTTTGACTGCTTAATTAAGATTAATTTTATACATTACATAGTCGAAAGTCATTTTAATAGTTTCTCATGTATTACACTTACAATTTGCCGGCACATTTGATTTGGCAGAAGTCATGTTGATCTCGATGGAGCCACAAGTTGAACCAGTTATGATGGGCGAAAACACATGGCCACCATCAGATGTAGAGATTTTGCCTGTTTACATTAAATATCTGTCAGTTCATCTGTCAATTGTTCATTATACACCAAATATACACCCTGTCCTATTTTTTCACCGTTGCTGGTTACCGGAGGTGTTTTTACTCCCAGAAACCGCCTGTTGCACTCTATAATATTACTCATTAAAAATAAATATGAACCACACTAACATGTTACTTGGATGCCTGATTGTCCTGCAGTGTTTGCTGTCTCTAGAGAGAGAAAAGGAAAGACCATGTTATTTTAAACGGCAAAAATCATGCAATCATCCTATAGGCAGTAACGCAGTGCATTACAGTACATTGAGCTGTTACCGCAGATAAACATTGTTTAAATAAACCACCGTTGCATAAAATATTTATAGAGCAATACTCACTTTTAGACATGTCTTTTGATGAGGTGGTCAGATGAGAGAGTGTCTGTAAAGTAGCGGACACAAGGAGATCCGTGAGAGGCGCTTGCCACTCCCCCGCCAAATTTGAAAGTCTGAGCTGGCTGCGCACGGTACTTCATAATGCAGGACCATATTTATGACGAGGCACAGGAGGAGGAATCCTCGCAGCCAAAAAGCAAAAAAAAAATGTTTTAAAGGAAACGTGACCGGCGAATTCAAACCTAGGGTGAATATCGGGATAGCTTTTCCCAGGTGGATAGAGCTAATGAAGGAGAACGACTTTGAAAGGGACTCTGAAGCCCTGCTTTCTTCTCGACGGGTTATGGTCTAAATTACAAGCTTTTTTCATCGCTTGGTTTTGTAATTCATTATTTAGGCAGCACGACGGTACTGTTCTAGTACTGTATCTCATATGTATAGTTAAACTAGAAAAAGTGCTATTGGAAGACATGTTGTCATAGGCGCATAACTGCTACCGTAGATCCAGCATTCATTTGAAAAAAGCGAGACGCTAGAGAGCATTATTCGTTTGAATGCAAAATACAATTTCACCGCTAGATGGGAGAAATTCCTACACAGTGTACCTTTAAGGACCAACATGTAGGGTGATTGACAAAAAAGCCTCCAAAGTGGAGGAGGTCAAAGGGCATGCTTCCTGCTAGAGTATCATCGGCTCTCCCCCGAAGTCTGTTCATGCGGCCAACCATTTTAAAATTCTACATATATTTTGAGTAGGATATTCTCAGTGAAGGGTTTCACCCTGTGTGTTTCCACAATGAATAAGGATAGTTTGGGAGATAAAATAAAAGTAAAAATTATATATATACATCTTATACGCGCAATAGATCATCGCTACCGTAGATAAAGTAAGATCATGCTTTGAATTAAGACGAGTAAAATTAAATATTCACTCGAGACAAACTTTACTTATGCTTTACTTATGCTGTAAGGACCCCAGAGGCACATCGCGTCTCTGAACATGTGAACTTAATCCAAATAAGAGTTGTGTAGAGTTCTGGGTTGTATAGAGTTGTGACAAGCATATTTCATGGAGCATGGACAAAAATACTGTTTGAAATAAGATCTAAGTCACCAAAGCGCAGTTTTTGCTTAAAAATGTTTTTTGAACAGGTGTTGTTTAGTAAAAAATAATAGCTTAGGTTAAATTTATGCACAATCATTTATATCGTACAGAAGTCTTGTAAGATAAATAGATGATACGATTTTAATACACACTTTAAACAATCTTTTAATTTTAAAAGATCTCATTTAAACTTTTAAGATTATGCTTTTAAATGAATTTAGTATGAATAAAACTCTGAAAAGTAGACTAGCATTGCATACGCTGTGACATAATTGTGCCCCGGAGGCTCATCTGTCCTGTCTCTGTGAGGGTGTGAAGCTTCAACTCACCCTATCACTGACGGATATGGGAGGGCTTTGTTTATGACAACTTAAACTATTTGCTTTTTGGATTGTTTTTTTATCATTGCATAGATCTTCTTCTTCTGAAGAAGATAGAACTTCTTCAGCGCTCTGAAAATGTAAGGAGTTTTTATATTTATATTATACATTAATTTAGCTAAAACGATGTTTGAATACATTTTAGTACCATATTTGTTATTATTTATTGAGTTATATACCATATTTATAATCATTTCATTTAAAAATAGAGATTAGTTAATTTTATGGACCCAACTTAGTGCAAAACAGTTTTAGAAATTATATTTATTTATTTATTTTTGAAAATGCGTTTTTTTGTTTTCTGTGATGGTGTATGGGATAGAATATGCTGTTACAGTACAAAAATCAGTATGGCTATATTAATACAAATTATATTTTAGGTCACCGTTAAACAAAATCATTACAGTAATCTAAAAAGAGATAAGTAGAAGATACGTATGTATTAAAACTTTACAGATTTAATTTAAACAATCTTTCAATTTATATTTAAACTTTTACGATATGGTATGAAATTAATTTAGTACAAACAAAACTTTAGCTCTAAAAAAGGCGTTAGCGGACTAACATTACGCAATGCACAGAGGCATCTGCTCTGTCACCCTCTATCCTGAATCTAACATTATTGTCAAGTGACGTCTTTCTCTGAAGATGTGCTGGTGATGGGAAGGATCTTACAAGCAGCCTATAATGGGGTTGGGGTGTGAGGTGTCACAGATAAATGTCTTCATTGGTGCTCTCGCACTAAAGATAGGCCTTTGTGGTGATTTTCGCACAGATACTACTTAAGGAGCTATTGAACATTTCACACAATGTGTGAGATGACTTGTGAGAGCCCCAAATTTCTTTACATGCACCCTGATAAATAAAAATATAGTCAAGTTTTTCCACAGACCGCTGATGTAGCATATTTGTTTATGAATTAATTTAATTTAAAACATCTTGTATTTTTAAAAGATATAATTTAAACTTTTAATGATTATAGTATGAAATAAGATTAACACTAATCAAACACATGCAATGTCTCGTTCTGACCGCTGAACAGACACACACACACACACACACACACACACACACAATGCATGCCTGTCAAGCGAGGGGGAGAGAGAATCACTTATGGGATCTTTTCAACTTTAAATGTATGGACATCTTGGCAACTACTTCGTCAACCAGCGGAAAATGTAAGATGATTTTATATTTTGTCACCCATTCGTAAGCTGTATGTTTTCTTCAAATCTATAAATCATGTCGGATATATTTTTTAACAACCATTTTACAGTGAATGCTAAAAACATTTTATTTAAATACTTTTAAATGAACAATGGTGTTCAAATTTAGTTAGTATGAGAAAGTTCGATCTAACTGTACTTTAAATGTGTGTGTAAAGAGATCTTTTTAAGCTATATGTTTTTTCTCACTGTCCCAGCAAGGGGTGAATGAATGGGAAGGTGTCAGGCATCTCACGCACACACATACACAGACACTTAGTGCTGAGACTGGGCGACATCTGGAAAAGTAGGCTAAGATGATTCTATCTCTAACTCTAAGAATCTATAAAACATGTCGGATGATTTCATATTTTTACAATGAATGAGAAAAACATTTAATTTATTTGTTTATCTAAAATAATTGGTTTGGTGTGAAATAATTGTAATTTTAAAGAACTGAATGGTTTCAAGTGTAAAATCTCTTTTTTCTGACTGACCAGCAAGGCGTCCAAGTATGGCGTCACGCATCTAACACACACACACACACACACACACACACACACACACACACACACACACACACACACACACACACACACAGAAGACCAAGGAATGCGAGGCTGCTGTCAAAAACCCCCGGAGAGAGAGAGATTCACTTCAGAAAACACTCTGGATCTTTTCAACTTCTTCAGCACTCTGATAAAGTAAGATGTATTTAGTTTTTATCTAACACCAGTAGATTTTTTAGAAATATATTAAGACTTTTTTTGTGTGGGATTTAAAGGACCCAACAACCCATCAATGGGCCGGCTGGCAGGGAGGGGGGTGGGTTCCGTAACCTAATCTTCCGGAGTTATTTCCCACATGGGACTCAACAGCTCCCAAACTAAATGTCAATTTGATCCATAACACTAAAACATCAATGCCCTAAACTAAACTTCAATTTGATTGATCGCCGGATCAACAAGGTCAAAACTAAACTTCAATTTGATCGATCGATAGGTCAAAGGTTAATCCATGACAACAGGTGCCAGAGGGTCAACGGAAGGACACGGGGAGGGGCTAGGTCAAAGGTTAACCCCATGACCCCAGAAACAGGAAGGGCAGGAGGGAGGGGAGGGAGGGGCAAGGTCAAAGGTCACCATCAATCATCTTGACACAAGGTGCCTGGTATTACTACTTGTGCAGTATTCAGTATGCAGGAGTATTCTGAGCACAGCCATAGTAATTTCTTGCCAACATTGTTTGTTTTATTGTCACATAAAACTGAAATCAGAAAGTAAACATTCAGTGCTAACAATTGGAGAACTTGTAAATGTGCCTCGCTCAGGTGTGCCAAAGTCACCCTAACAAGCCGCCTTCCAGCCTCATTCTAGTGTAATTACACTCTCCACAGCTCCATATCTGCAGGTAACACACCTGACACCGCTTTATCCTTTTCTTCCAGTGGCACGGCTGCTTTAGTTGGCGAGGCTTTCCCACAGCAGACTAGTGTGATATTCTAATTGCAACAACAAGCTAGAGGACCCAGGCTGTTCAGCGCTCAAGTGGAGATGCTCAACGAGACGCCTCAGACGGCGTGTAAAGAAGGCATGTCGGGTGACAGAAGAAGGCGATCCGCTCTTTAATGAACACAGCTCCCGCGGTGAGGGAAGGATGAGGCGTTTGTGAGGTGCTTTGAGTCTGGTCCTGCTGCAGTTATCTACACTACATATGCTTTGGAGGGATGTAGAGTACTCAGCGATTTCACACTGTTAGGATTGGAAAAGCTCAAGCCCTCATTTGACTAGCTTGGCTGTGTTCTGCGCCTCTTAGGAGGTGTTTTTTTTTTGTTACTTAATGAAGATCACATTTTCTGTATTGTAATATTTTCTCTTGTAGCGTTTTCTCTCAGTGTTTTCACACTAAAGGTTTTTTTTAACCATAATTTGACAAAGAAAATCCATTTAGTCTGTTGTGCCATGTCATATGTATTAATTTTAGTCCGATTTTTACTGGCTAAAATAACATAAATGAAAGAGCAAAGGTATTCAAATATGTAAGCATTTTATATTATATTATATTATTTTATATTTATTTATTTATTTTTATTCAATCACTATGATTGGATTATTTGAAACAATTATATTTGTTCAAGATCTGACGTCTAATACAACAATGTTAGAATTGTTAAAGGTGCATTGCGCAAGTCTCTTGAGTTTTTGCAGAACTATGCCCCCTCTGGCGACAAGCGAAACTGCAACCAGAGGTGTGCATTCTCATGGACCACATGCACACACACGCACGAGCACGAGCTGTTCATAACCAAAGGAGCATCAGCCGCACAAATCTTTTGTTTACAGTCATAATGTCTTCAGAGGTAATAAAGTTATAAATCTGCAAGTCATTTTAAATATATGAAAGGAAAGGCAATTTGAGTCAATTACACACTTATGTGTGAGGGGAAAACGGGGGTAGTAGAAAACTTCGGTTTTTGTTTCCATCTACTGTACTGTACTCGTTCACGTTCATGAACAATATAAGTTATTACTTTGTAAAAGCTCAAAATAATAATCATACCATACACAGTTGGTCAACAAAGTACACTCAAATGTCTCAAGGTAATAAACAATCAAATGGCACTATGACGTTACCGTAAAAGACAAACAGGCTAATCCGCCGAAGATTTGCGGGGGCTTAGCCTGTTTTATTGATCTGCTAAGTAGCGTATTCCAATAGCAATACATCCTAATTAGGCAGTAATTTGCTCAAAATTTGTGTCTAATTATCTAACTTATATATCAGCATTTTATACACACTCAAGAATCTTGAACTGTTTTACTCGAATAGCGAATTACTAAACTACATAGTGCTGATTTATTTAGTAGATTTTTTCACCGGGACAATACACACTGACGAACATTTATGTGAAATGTGTCAATACTTTTCAACTGCTGTCCCTGGGCAAGGTCACAATAGGTCATACATTTAGAAGACAACAAAGGGTAACTATACACAACATGTAATTAGTTCACACACTACAAGGTTACATTTACAGGGAAATAGCTTGTCTGACTCCAATTTGGCCGGTTTGGTGGCACTAGACAAAAGTTTTCTTTTCTGTCTTACGTGGAGTTTGCGTTGGGGTTTGAACTACAAGCCGGTCTCTTTGAATCCATCCTCTACTTTTGTCGAAAGTTGACTAAAGTTTTGTCGCTCGAGTTGTCTTCGCTGATACGGAGAATGGCGGCGAATACACACACCTGCCAGACATAGCCAGGTGAGTGTGAACGCGCATGACGTCACGCTAGAGCCCGAAGCCATTTGTTTTGAGAATAATGGCTGGCTGATGAAGTTATTGGCTGGCTAGCCGGCTCAGCCAAAACCTAAATGGCTGCTGCAGCCGCCAAACTTTTCATAGCTGCAAATGGCTGAAGCTGCCACTTCATGTCTACAGATGTCTATGTTTTACTGATTTAATAGATCTCAATATTTCCAAGCAATGCATGGATTGTACAGAAGAGAGAGAGCTTCCTAACGGTGCATGTGATGAGAGGGTGACGGCAGAGATCGCGGAGAAGTATGTTGATTAAGAACGTAAACTTTTGTTGAATTTATGAGAAATCTACAGACGCAAACAGACAAAGTGTAGTAAAATAAAGACCTAAATGTGTATTTCGGACTTTTTTTCACCACAAGTCTGAAAGAAGAAGACAAATATCCAAAAATCTCAAAATTGACCAGTAAAAAAAAAACTATGTTTTTGCCTGCCGTGTCTTGCCTTAATATAAACACAGACTGTTATCAGTATTATTTTGGACAAAGTTTTGCACATTTCACTTCAATGTACACTGAAGCATGCGTCGAGAATTAGCAATGTGGAAACGGTGGTTTGTTACTGCAGTAGTATCACGTTCAGTGCTATAAATCTCTCCGCTCCAGAATATTTGGTTCATGACATCAATCTTTGATTCAGGTGTTTGTGCAACCGTGCCCTGAAGATTTAACAAAAGTCTGGGTAGGCCTAAGTTAAAAAAAAAAGTAAGTAGGAATTAGGAAAGTATGTGAGAAGTGAGATCAAAATTACCTTGCTTGCTTCTTTCCGCCATTTCACCTCAGTGCGAGAAAAAAATGCATCGCTTCTTCTGTACAGAAAACGTGTGTCAATTCACTGTGAGTCTGTGTATCGTAGCAACGAGCACAAAACTGTGTTTTGTTTATATATTTCGTGTGTGTATGTCTCTATGTGATAGAATTATTATTTGATGTAAATAATTCTAGCCGGCTCAGCCAAACTTGATCAGATGGCGGTTCAATTTGGATTACGAAATTATTGGCTGGCGGCGGCTGAAATTCTAAATGGCGCAAATGGTGGCGCCTGGCGGCGGCTTCGGGGTCTGCGTCACGCCCAGTCTCAAATTCCGTCCCGAATCCTTCTTATTTATTTTACTGTACAGGATTATAGAGGCAATCGCAGTGATCAGAGAAGGGCTCATTCAGCCCATCTGGCAATTGTTTAAGCATGTATGGGTTAGAAAACGGGTATTTTTAACATGAAATGTTGCACAATGCACCTTTAATATATTTCAGTAAAATAAAAAAAAATCCTCATAATTTTAACCAAAATACCACAGATTTTTACTATACATAGTATTTTGGTTAACTTATGAGGAAAAAATTTAAACAGCAAGATATTAACATATACTCTGTGTGTGTGTGTGTGTGTTTCTGAAATACTAATATAATGCCATTTTTGGTTTGATGATATATATATATTCTTTTTTTTTTTTTACTAAATTACTTGACTATTATAATGCACATTTTCATGTCCAGTCATCTTTTTTCCAAGTATTTTTGCATCATATATCACTTTTTAACATCAAATACGTATGTGTATATATATATACATATATACATACAAACATACTCACACACATTTGTGTTTTGTTATCAGAAATTTAAAGAAAAACTAAAACATTTTCATCAGTATTTTTGTTGATGAGATTACTTTTTGCCACTTTGTTTGGTCTCTCATATGTCATTTCGGTAACACTCTACAATATTTCATTTGTTAACAATAAGTTAACATCAACTAAAATAAACAAAACACTATTAAAATAAACAATTGTATATGTTAATGTCAGTTATTGCAACATGAACTAACAAGAACAAAGGTTAATAAATGATTCAAAAATATATTGCTCATTGTTAGTTCATGTTATGCAGTTTTGGATCTGAAGCTGATCCTAGAACAGTCTTCAAATATATACACATTTCCAGTCAGGAGAACACGTGATGTCCCCGAGCCCCTGTTCCTCAGTCTGTTCCTCCATCTGATGACACATTGATTCTGAGAGAACTGAGGATGTGCCTCTACTCAGGACAGGAATTAAAATGTCACCTATAAAAGGTTTATAAGTACATCATGAATGTTTGTAAACCTCCCTATGATAAATGCGGGGAGGCTCAATATAAAGCATATGGGATCTGGTGCAGCCCTGGAGCCAGAGTTTAGAAAGCACTCAATGCATCCGCAACGAACGGTTTTATGATCACGCATGCATGAACGCACGATCCCAGAGGAATATTTCATTGCTCCTAGGTTGCTCAGGAGAATATAATGGAGTTCTTAATTTTCAGTTTGATGTTTCTCCTAAAATTCCCCAAAAAATAAACTCAAAGGAATTTATGTTATTGATATGGATTAATATAGAGCTATAAAATTAATGTGGATAGCAGTTTAGATAATTTGTTCTTTGTTGAGAATATATAATGACGTTTTACAGCACAGGAATAAATTCCATTTTTAAAAGAAAAGGGTTATTTCAAATGGTAATAATATTTCACAATATTAATGTTTTGCTGTATTGTTGATTAAATATATGCAGCCTTCATGGGCATAAGATACTTCTATTCAAAAACCTTAAAAAAAAATTACTGACCCCAAACTTGTCAGCAACTCAGATAATTTGTTCTTTAATACGAAATGTTCATTCTGAAATATGTATCGCAGACTTTTGATTGCAGACCTTGCCAGAGTCTCAGACATTGCTGAAAAGTATAGATGCATTAGGGGAGAAAAGTCGAGGAGACATTAAAATGATATTTTCTCAGGATACAGTCAAAGCAGCAAGAGAAGTAAAAAAAAGAAAATGATTCTGTCATCATTGACTGGTGTCATTCCAAACCGCTATGACTGACTTTCTTCTGTGGAGCACAAAAGAAGATGGCAGAATGACAGTCTCACTCACTATTTGTCCACCTTTTTTGCAAGTGATTGGGTACGGAAGAGTCAGTCATACAGGTTTGGAACGACAAGTAAATGAGTAAATGATGACGGAGGTAACATTTCTAGGTCAGCTTTTCTTTGAAGTGAATGATATGAAATGCATTTTTATTTATTTTGCATAATGATAAACAGTGTTCATGGAGGCATATTCATTGTGTCTGTCCTCAGATGACTAGATAAGAGATAATGTGCATTTTCAAAGATAAGAAAACAGCTTTGAGTCGTGATATAAAACGAGCCCTCATTCTGACAAAAAAATATATTCTCCAATAATATATCAATCTGACTTTATATTGCTCTCACAAAAATGATAGTAGTTGCCATATCAAACACATTCATTTCTGAAGGCTTAGGCAATCTCACACGCACTGTTTTAACCCAAACAATCCCTTATAGCCTATATATGGGACACCGTATAAAAAGCATATAAATATGTCATTTAAGTGCATGAAAGCAGATTCACAGGCTATGGTGAATTGCGGTACAAAAGGACGTCCGTGGCCTGCTGTGCTTGGCAGCAGAGGAGTGTTTCCATGAAACCGGACGTTTATTTGGTATCTGTGTGTTAGTTAAGTTCAGAGGCATTAGCTATAGCTTCCTATATACTGACATGATGCGGCCAAAGCCAACTTAATGAGGATTTACGAATGGCTCAGACCGCCTGTTGAATCCTAAATGACTTCTCTATTTATTTATTTATTTTTCTCTTCAGCAGGGCTATGAAATAGATATGCAAATTATGTTTGGTAAGTTTGAACATTCAGTTCAGATGCATTTTAATGAAGTTTACGAGGAGGACAGCAACAAGTTTAACAGCCTGTGGCTACATCAAATGTTTCTGCAACAAACATTGTAAAAGTGCCTCTTTTTTAGGACAGACTTGCATTTTCTGATCATGATCATAATAAGTCATTTTTACATACACATTCACTACTGTTTAAAGGTTTTTTTAATTTACAGTATTTAAGAAAAGTCCCTACTGCTCACCAATGCTGTTTCCTTGATAAACAAGTACAGTAAAGGCAGTACAATTGTAAAACCATTATTACAGTAGCCTATAAAATAACTTTTTTCTATGTGAATATATATTTTAAAATGTAATTTATTCATGTGATGCAAAGCTGCATTTTCAGCACCATTACTCCAGTATTCAGTGTCACATGATCCTTCAGTAATATTCTAATTTGCTGATTTTCTACTCAATAATCATTTTTCATTATTATCAATCTAGAAAACCGTTGTGCTGTTTCATAGGGCTTGTTTACACCTGGTATTAAGATGTGTTTTGGTCAATCCAATAACAAGTGGACGACACTAAATACAGGTGTAAACAGAGTCTAAAACGTTTTGAGCTTCTTTCAAACACTTCCAGAGGTGGTTGAAACCACATTCGACCGGATTGCTTTCATAGTGTTAACGTTCATGTGGTCGAATGTGTTCAAACAGCCACAAAAGATCATCAACTCTCCGCCTACTGACCTGACGCGTAAACATTATTAGAGCGGATTCAAACTTTGTCGACTGAAGACCCAAGTTCGGTTTGAAGATGAAAAACGTACAAAGCACAATGTTCTCTCCGATTTCACACAGTGTTTTGTGTCGTCTTGCGTCTATCAGAGCAGAAACGAAAGCTGTGTGTGTTTTTCCGTGGTCTCCAGGCATGTTCATATGTCCAAGCATATTTTGTTGATTAGATTAAAGATGTGAAAAAAACGTATATCTTTACCCACTCATAGACTCGAAGAAATCAGAACAGAAGTGGTTGAAACTGGACAAAAGAGAGATTAAACACCAGGTGTAAACGGGAATGTGTCACCCTCGTCTCCGTGTGATCCGATCCAAAACACATCTTAATACAGGTGTAAACACGATCATAATGTTGTGGAAACCTTGATACAATGTCGCAGGATTCTTTGATGAATAATTTTACATTTTATTTGAATTTGAAATGTACCCTTGCTGAAAAGTATTAAAATCCTACCGACCCCAAACTTTTGAACAGTAGTGTATGCTCAAATCAAACTGTATATATGGACCCACTCACATGCACAATGATAAATACAAATCCACAGTAGAAAAAAAAGCAAGCTGAATATTAAATTATAAAGCACAGAGACCTATATCTATGTTTAACTTTCCTGACGTTTTGTCATAGTGTTTACCCAACAAGTGGAGCGGGAACCTTCCAGGTCTGACAATTGTATTTTCCTATTGTCAGAAGCGGTTTGGCTTCACTGCTAAGTTGATGCCTCCATCCAGTTAAAGAATTCAGATGCGTTTATTCATTGGCCGACGGCGCACAACACAGCACATTCGAAGACAACCCGAACTTTGAGTACTTGTTTCCTATATAGTGTTACCCTGACAAAACCACATTATTTCCCTCATGGAGCTTTTTATGGCTTTTGTATGAGGAGTTTGGGGTCAGTATGATTGAACACCCTGCTATTTTGCAAGTTCTCCCACTTGGAAATCATGGAGGGGTCTGAAATTGTCATCGTAGGTGCATGTCCACTGTGAGAGACATAATCTAAAAAAATAATAATAATCCAGAAATCATAATATATGATTTTTTAACAATTTATTTGAATGATACAGCTGCAAATAAGTATTTGAACACCTGTCTATCAGCTAGAATTCTGACCCTCAGACCTGTTAGTCTGCCTTTAAAATGTCCACCTCCACTCCATTTATTATCCTAAATTAGATGCTCATGTTTGAGGTCGTTAGCTGCATAAAGACACCTGTCCACCCCATACAATCAGTAAGAATCCAACAACTAACGTGGCCAAGACCAAAGAGCTGTCCAAAGACACTAGAGACAAAATTGTACACCTCCACAAGGCTGGAAAGGGCTACGGGGAAATTGCCAAGCAGCTTGGTGAAAAAAGGTCCACTGTTGGAGCAATCATTAGAAAATGGAAGAAGCTAAACATGACTGTCAATCTCCCTCGGACTGGGGCTCCATGCAAGATATCACCCCGCGGGGTCTCAATGATCCTAAGAAAGGTGAGAAATCAGCCCAGAACTACACGGGAGGAGCTGGTCAATGACCTGAAAAGAGCTGGGACCACAGTGTCCAAGGTTACTGTTGGTAATACACTAAGACGTCATGGTTTGAAATCATGCATGGCACGGAAGGTTCCCCTGCTTAAACCAGCACATGTCAAGGCTCGTCTTAAGTTTGCCAATGACCATTTGGATGATCCAGAGGAGTCATGGGAGAAAGTCATGTGGTCAGATGAGACCAAAATAGAACTTTTTGGTCATAATTCCACTAACCGTGTTTGGAGGAAGAAGAATGATGAGTACCATCCCAAGAACACCATCCCTACTGTGAAGCATTGGGGTGGTAGCATCATGCTTTGGGGGTGTTTTTCTGCACATGGGACCGGGCGACTGCACTGTTTTAAGGAGAGGATGACCGGGGCCATGTATTGCGAGATTTTGGGGAAGAACCTCCTTCCCTCAGTTAGAGCACTGAAGATGGGTCGAGGCTGGGTCTTCCAACATGACAATGACCCGAAGCACACAGCCAGGATAACCAAGGAGTGGCTCTGTAAGAGGCATATCAAGGTTCTGGCGTGGCCTAGCCAGTCTCCAGACCTAAACCCAATAGAGAATCTTTGGAGGGAGCTCAAACTCCGTGTTTCTCAGCGACAGCCCAGAAACCTGACTGATCTAGAGAAGATCTGTGTGGAGGAGTGGGCCAAAATCCCTCCTGCAGTGTGTGTAAACCTGGTGAAAAACTACAGGAAACGTTTGACCTCTGTAATTGCAAACAAAGGCTACTGTACCAAATATTAACATTGATTTTCTCAGGTGTTCAAATACTTATTTGCAGCTGTATCATACAAATCGTACTTATTCTACTATTATGAGACAGTCACATTTGGGACCAATTTAGCAAGGACATACACTGTGTACCTTTTTGTAATAATGGTGTACTAATACACACTGTATAGGCTTTTTAAAAATTACAGGGTACATATTGTTTCATGTAGTTTCATGTAGTGGTGCTTGTTACCCTCTTTTTCCATGTAGTTACAGGGTAAGTAAAATAAAAATATTTACACAATCTAATATCACTGATCTGAAAAACAACTTACCGGTAATTCAAAACAGAATTACAACACTTATGTTTTGATTAAAACTGCTTTTTAAGCCCAAACTTAAACACCTGCACTTTTGCTATATAAAAAATAAATAAAAATAAAACTGTATAAATGCATAGATTTCCCTGTAATTTTTAAAAAGCCTATACAGTATGAATTGGTATACAATTATTACAAGTTGTATCATAATAGTAGAATAAGTACCCCTTAGTTCTATAATACTTACAGTATACACTTTTTTTTATTCTCCTGGTTGTTGCCCCTTTATTCCACAATTTTTACATATTGTTCATCATAGGTACACTATAATTACCGAAAGTTCGTAAAGAATGTAAATTCGTCTTAATTACGCAGTACTTTCCGGGCTGTAATCTAAAGCGTTACTGTTTTACATAGTATTTTGTAACAATCTCAAATATATGTTGGTTTGAACTTTCTATTCAGCAAATGGCGCTTTTCCACTGCATGGTACGGCTCGGTACGGTTCGACTCGGCGCGGAACGGTTTGGCTCGCTTCGCTTTTCAACTGCGTGGTACGACTCGACTTCTTTGAGAATCCTTAAAATAATTGTTTCCACAAAAAAAAATATTTGAAGCAGCTCAACTATTTTCAACATTTATAATACTGTACTACTAATAATAATATAAATAATAAGAAATGTTTCTTGAGCTTCAAATCAGCATATTATAATGATTTCTGAAGGACACTGAAGACTCAAGTAATGATGCTGAAAATGCCACTTTGCATCACAGGAATACATTTTTAAAGGTTTAAAATAAGTACCTTTTTTATTAACGTAATCATAATTTTTCAGCAAGCAGTAGTATGAATTCTCTTGCAGTTATCTTTATTTTCATGATTCTAAAAATGACATAAAGACTGAAATGTCCAAATGTAAGTAACTTTCCTAACTGCACCAGGTGAGATCGGGTGCTGGTGGATGTTTCTCTAGAGCTCAGCTGGTGGTTTGTTGATTCAGTTAACTACTGTAACTCTCTCAGACTCCCTACTGAGTCTGTCCAATTAGTCAAGACTGTGATTATGTTAATTGGCTGTTTCTAGTAAGTCCTGGCACTCGTGACTGTGGGGCATCACATTAATGATGGTGATTCATCACCCTTTTTACATTCCCCTATCTAAAAGAAAAATGGGACTGACAACCGCCTGTCACTTGTCTTTATATCTTGTGTAATTTTCGTCTACATCCAGTGGAGTCCATCCAGTAACTCTTTTGAATGTGCATTATTTACATGGCCATCTAATCATTGAAAGTGGTGATGGTAAACTCCATGTTCCCTACAGACTATTCAAAATGGGTTCTTTACATTTTGCATTTGCCAGATGCTTTTATGTAAAGCGTCTACCAAAACTGTGTTCAGAACATTTAGTAAACTTGCTAAAGAATTAGAAATTACACTTTGCATGAAACAAATATTGTATGCTTTTTTTGTTTTATTTTTGTAATTCTTATTTTCAGTATTGATTCTTAGATTCTCATGATTTTTTACTGTAATACAATGATTTAAAAAAATAATAATAATCAGCATTCATTTCAACATAATTGCAATTACTTTGCAATTTGAAAAATATCTCTCTTTTTTTACGATCTTACTAGTTATCAGAATAATAGGATAATGCAACAATAATCATCCCAAAAAATGTTTCATGTTTTTTAAAGATGTGCATTTCTTCGAGTTCACTTTCTCCCTGTAATTTATTCTGTAATATGTGGGATGTGTTTTGGCAAATTAAGCTGGTCTCACTGATGTGAAATGACTGATTACCGTCTGATTCATGGCTTTTGAGCAGGAAAATCACAGATGAGTGAGGCTTCTCAGATTCGGGATCCCTTACTGAGCCTCCATCACCAATGTGAAAGTCAATTCATCCGACTGCAAAAGGAATTAAACGTTTTTGTATGCGTGACTTAACATGATTGCTCTTGTAATCTGTATTAACTCGTCATCTGCCTTGTAACTATATTTACATGAAAGTAAAGCTGATTGTTCAGTTGGTAAACTATGACATTAGCAGAAGTACGCACGCCTCTCGATATCCTGGTCTTTAGGGAAATGGAGGAAAATACTACCCATTTATTTATTTATTTTTTACGTCCTGTTGGTATTTTTTTTTTGCCACTTAAAAATGAACAGCTCCTAAATTAAGCAAAAAAGTATTTGACAAAACTACACAAAATTACACAAAAGACTTCATACTAAACATGTTTATGAAAGAATGGACTAATCCCATGAGACATTGAAAATGGCATAATCGAATAAAAAATGACTGTACAAAATAAAACCATTGATTATAAGTATAAAATGTTATACAATCAATTGCAAAAAATTCATACATATACTGTATGTACACAGTATAGAGAGTGTACAGTTTAGTATCATTGTTCACTATGATTTCTATAATTAAATGTTTGTTATACTATTTATGCATTTGGGTTTTTAATAACTTTTATTATCATTTTTATTTGGGTTATGATTTTTACGAAAGGGTAGAGCAAAGAATATCACTCACACATTTGACAAATTCCCTCCTTTAATTATGTATAACCATGTTTTATATTAAGAGAAAGCTTTCAGTCCAGATGCAACCAGCGACTTGAAGAATGAAGACGTGTCCTGCTGACAAGGCGCCTTCATTTTCTGCTGAGTTGAAACTCTGACGTCTGGTAGCTTTCCAAGCAAATCTATCTTTGTTCATGCTAATTTGTAAACAGCAATTCTGACTCCCAACAAATTGTTAAGGATTAGCCAATTGTGCCCAAACTTTCAAGCCTTGCCACTGCAAATGTCCCACCAATATACTGATTCTCAATCAAGTGTGTACTCTAAATGTCCAGTCCCTGATGTATTTATTCTGCATCACATTAGTCTGTTGTTCAAGTAGTTCAAAAGTGGTTGAGCTCTCTTCAGTGCTGGCATGGCCGTAGTTTTGGGTATGCACGGTGGGGACGTGACAGTCATAATGTAATGCAGTTTAAGAATTGAACTGAATTCGAAGAACTGAATCATTTTCTTAATCAGTATTGCTTTCCACAGTCTTGTTTCTCATTAAAATATCTAAACATCCCTAAAAGGAACGCATTTACTTCAGAAGCAATTCAGCCTTGTTTTCTGAGAATGTACTTTTAATTAGGTTTATTTCACCCCATTGGCAGGTGTTTGTCTTTTGTTTTTATAGACTTTTTTTTCCTTTTTTTTTTTTACTGCGGTAGATATATGATTAAAGCACAAAGGAAGTGTGTTTGTGTATGCGAGTGTGTACCTAGGGTTACACTTTATCTTAAGGTGTTACAGTGTAATTATATATTTAAGTACAGAGTAATATTAAGTAACTACATGTACTTACTATAGGGATAGGGTAGGATTAGGATTAGGTTGAGGGTTAGTTGCATGTAATTATGCATAATTTACTGTTATTACTATGGTAAGTACATGTAACATATGTAACAAGGACACTGTAAAATAAAGTGTTACCGTACCTAGCTAAACCTGACAAAAACTCCCTCAGTTCGAAACAGTTTATACTAAAGCAAACTTTCTGGAAAAGTTTACTCTGACTGGTAAACGCCTTCGAACTACCGTTGGTCCGTGGCGATTACGCAATAGGTTGGTGTGCTTTTTTGACGTGGAAATCTTCCCTGGTTCATTTCTTCCTTTCAGTCTGATGACGTCCACGAGTATAATGCTTGAACAAACCGGAGAGCCGCTTTATAATGTGATTTATTTTTTTTATTCTAATTGAAAAAGACAGACACTTTTTATTTGAATTGTAATGTAATGCCGACATCAGACACAATATTTGTGTCTGTTACGATAGTCAGATTATGCAATTTGATTCCTAAATTGAAAACATATCAGACTACACGTTGCTTCCCGGCTAATCATTGCTTGCTGTCGTTAACGGCGTGTGTGATGCCATAGAGAAGGTGTTACTAGTGTCTGACTTCTGGACACAAAAGAGCGTAAACAAACTACCGAAGGGGTGTGTTAGCTTAATGCTAACTCCAGTTGCAACGTAGGGTGAAATCAAAAACAAAGGAGAGCTGGATCCAAATGCTGTGAGTTTTATGGACAAAAATAAACCAAACACGAAGAACAGAAAACCAGGAACAGAATGAGTGCACCAAACATAACATTCATGTAGGAACAAGACTCGACAAGGAACACAAGAAACACAAGGGTATAAATCAGGGGCAACCTTTTTGTTATAAAGTGTCATTTTTAAATTTCCGAGTTCATCACTGTGCCACAACCCATATATATATATATATATATATATACAAACACACACACACACAAACACACACACACACGTATAAATGCACATAATGGGTAACAGAAATAGTACAGAAAATTAAATATTTCTCATGATATTTGTTTTAGATTTCTCATCTTTGTTTTCAGGCTTAAATTAGTGAAGAACAGATTTTACACCTGGTCATTCATGTGTTAATGACTTCATTACTATCCATTTTGTTAAAAGTGTTCCACTTAGACTTGGCAACAAAACTGCATCTCCGCAAATCTAAAAAAAATTGAATCTTTAATTCCCACGCTATATGGAAATTGCATGTTCACGTCAATGAAAGCAAGACGTGAGCTGCATTTTATTTATCATTAGCGAATTTCAAGAGTGGCATCAGCACTGGTAAGACAATTTAGTGTCACAACTTTTAATGAAGACAGCTGCGTGTTGAGCTTCAGGGTGAGAACTGAACTTTCAGTTTAATTTGCGGCAGTTTGCACGTCAGCTCGCTGAAGAGATGCTCAGCCATACCGGTCTCATGAATCTGCGTACCTCTAGTCTGTTAACGTAGTGTGATAGCGTAGAGCTACGTCAAACGTAGGGTCCCTATTGGCCGACGCTGGTCATGTGTGTGATGCGTGTGACGTTCACCACAGAAGCGATACGCAGTTTTACTACGAGAACTAGCTCGAGGCTGACAGAGAAGGAAAGGAATAGTTGAATAAAGTCAATATTTTAGATTTTTTTGCGCACAAAAAGTATTCTCATCGCTTGATAGACTTAAGATTGAGCCACTGTAGTCACTTGGACTATTTTTACGATGTCTTTAATAACATTTCGGGGGAACAAGTTTCAATCCCTTAAGGAGGAGTGATCCAGCTCTCAGATTTAATCAAAAATATCTTAATTCGTGTTCCGAAGATGAACGAAAGTCTTACGGAGTAATTACTGACAGAATTTTCATTTTTGGGCGAACTATCCCTTTAAAGACACTCCTTAAAGGGGTTATGACATGTTTTTTTGTTTTGTTTTATTATGTTCCCTTAGGTGCAATTATAGTATTATTATAGTTTTTTGTACAAAAATGTAGTGATTTATGACCTTTTTCCACCCTCTTTCTCAACCTCTGATTCAAACAGTCTGTTTTGGAGGTGTTTCCCCTTTAAGAGTTCAGTGTTAACGCCAACTGTTATGATTGGCTAACGTCAGTGCTGCTTATGCATACATTATTAACGTTAATCATTTTGTATCAGATGTAGGCTACACAATGCTCCACCACGTGAAACTTCAGGCTTCCGATCTTTTACCATCGTGTCAATTCTCAATTGATTTTGATTCATATGCACGAGGGAGAAAGGGAGGAAGAGAGCAAGACAGTTTGAAGGCGCGCGCACGGCCGGGGCTCGCGCTCTCTCTCTCTCTCTCTCTCTTTCAGTAACATGGACCCTGTCACACTCATCTACATCACTCACCGATCAAATAAGGCTTTGGTGGGCTGCATATGCTGCAAAGAAACTGCATCCAACTGCTTTCCCTGGCGTCTGGATCGTTCGGCAGCGTATTCAAACATGTTAATTGTCCACAGCAGGAACAGCACATCTGCGTGGCATCGCAGTCATCTTTTAAACAGACCCACTCGCTGCACGACAACGCATGCGATGATGTGAAATGAGGCGTAGTTGTCTTGCGCTGGAGGCGGTCATATGCAAACGACTGGTACGTCACTCCGTACCGTGACGTCACTTCGTACCATGGATCCACAACAAGCTGTATTTAGAGCTTGATTAAATAAATGCTTCGTTTATAATAAGGAGGATGTCTTAAGCTATGAAACTTGCAGGAAGTTTTAATAGTACATAGATCTCTTATATACCAAAAGATCAAGGCAAAATCAAGGCAACTTTGGTTTCTCATGTCATGACCCCTTTAAAATATCTTGTCTCTGCCAAATAGTGTTAGAGAGTAGGATTCATTTTATCAGATCAGTTTTTTTCAACATGAATATAAAACCAAAATGTACTTTTATTATTATTTTCTTAACATACGTTCTTGGTCTTAATATAAAACAATTCACCAGTGCAGTGCGTCAGTTTTCCTGAAGAAAACAAAATGTTTTCTTTAAAACCTTTTTTAAAATGTAATGCTAACTTTCTCCTATTCTGCAACAATTTTCATAAGCCAGATTTCTAAACACTAAACAAACATCAACCAAGAACTGAGAAGAAAAAGTGTTGAAATTCAAGTAGACATCTTAGGTTGTGATGTAGAACATGCCAGACCACTTATTTCCATACCAAACCATATTTCAGCCAGACCACTTAAACATTTAAAGTTGCCATTGCATCCATGCAAACAACAGAGATGTCTATCATTGATTAGCCTTTAGGCTACCTCACGACAGCTTTCCGATCAGAGAAAACACATTAAGTGACCAGGGAGCTTCCACATGCATCACAGTCATTTTAATATGTGTGGAATGTTTAATAAGGACTCTACTTGGTTGAAATGTATAGCATTAACTATTTACTGCGGAACAAGCTGTAAACTGTCAGTTGGTAACGTGTGCGCGCGTGATGTGCAGTGGCTACATCAAAATGCATATCTGTGTGCAGGTACGAGGTAGGCTACTTTATCTGAATGAAATACATACACCTCTCTCGCATTTGCTTGAGTGCCAGCGATTAACCCTCCGCGTGCCAGTGCTGGCATTTCATTTACCAGTATGGAACGTGTTTTTTGATCTAAGTGCATAGTAGTTAAAGACACATAAAGTGCGATCAACATTTATTTTGAACAGTGTATACAGTATATTCTGAACTAGTAATGCTAGTTTGTGCTGTTTCTAAGCAAGATGCTCAATGGTAAATAAGTAATGAATAAAAGCCAGAAAATGTCTTGGTGTGAACCCATGTATAGTACATGTGGTGAGTATGGTATAAGTGGAGTAGTTGACTCTGAACCGTTGAATTATTGAAACTTAATGCTCAGCAGTGGTGGGAGTGTAGCCACGAGTGCGATAATATTCAATAATTCATTAAATATATTCAGAACATTCGTCAATTTTTCCTCGCCTACATCAATACATCTGTTTTGTTAAGTGACCATACATCAGATGTGCAAACTGTGCAGTACTTTGATGAAAAATATGTTTGTCCCTCCAAAGGTGGTAAACGTCCTCTGATGCAGGAGATTTGTTTACGGGCATTTGTTTACAAACAGTTTTTGCGGAGTTGCCTGAATGACAAATGGACTGGTGGGAGGTAAACAACAGATTGCATGGTTGTTATGGCCGAAACCATTTTGACAGGAATGGAGGATGCTTACTCAGTTCGGTTCATCTGTGTGTGTGTGTGTGTGTGTGTGTGCTTGTTTTTGTGATATATGAGGACACAAATGTGTATAATGACATGCATATTACACTGGTATTACAACTTACACGTGATTTATGAGGACATTGCATGAGTCCTCATATTTCAAATAGCTTAAAAAAACATAAAAAACAATGTTTAAAAAAAAAAAAAAAAATGCAGCATGTCTCCTGTGATGGGTAGGTTTAGGGATAGGGGCAGTGTAAGGGGATAGAATATATAGTTTGTACAGTTTAAAAACCATTACGCCTATGGAATGTCCTCATAAATCACAAAAACAAAGCTGTGTGCGTGTGCGTGTGTGTGTGTGCGCGCGTGCGTGTGTGTGCGTGTGCGTATCAAAGTCGTGAACATGGCACATGACAGATCCTGCAGAGGGTTATGCAGAGTGTGTCCTTGTGGCACAGATGCGGAGGGGGATGGACTATTATTATTATCATACATTTTATTTTGTAATTATAGATAAAACAAACGATGATAAGGTGTGGATAATTGCTATGGAAAGATACATACCTATACAGTAGGTATTGTAAAAGTTTTTTTATCTAACTATGCCATTTATTTTTGCTACTCTTTGCATTGGACAGATAACTGCTAAAACAAATAGAAGAGATGTGTTCCTAAACTACATGCAGTATTTTATGTGTACTTCCAGCCCGTTCTCATCCCAAGGCGTAATATAATGACGCTTTTGCCAAAGCGTCTATATCGAACGCGCATGGTACCCTTTAGCGTCAATATGAGACGCCGAAATATATGGGTCAGAAGGCGCCTCCTAGCGGTCTAACCCTAACCCTACACCATACCTAAACCTACCCATCTCTCTGCGTGTTATATTGACGCTAAAGGGTTCCATGCGCGTTCGATATAGACGCTTTGTCAAAGTGTCAGAATATTACGCCTTGGGATGAGAATGCGTTGGTACTTCTGAGGCGAATGTTTCAAAACGTTTAAGGTGCCAGATAAAGAAAATATAAATGTATTATATATTAAATATTAATTGTCTGTATTGAATAAATTATAGTATATAATTGTATAGTATTAGTACAATAAAATAGTGTAATTATTTATGTGTATTAAATGTAGTATTGTGTTGTTAACTCAACATTAGTGTCAAACTGAATTACATGGCAATGGCAAGTTGCTAGCATTGCAAATTGGTTACTTTTGGTGTTACTTTTCAGGATGATCCTACAGAGTCTCACAATGAAACAATACTCTAATGCACCGCCAAAATGTCCCTCAGTGGTTGTTATAATTTCAATTAGGATGACTTCAAAAAGCCTTGATTATCTTCAAGATGAGAAAAAAACCTCTTGAGAAGCACAACATAATGAGACTTGTTTTCAGAAAATAATCTGAATATATGTTTATTTATTTTTTCTCAGCAGACTTGCAAGTTATTTCTTTAAGCACAAAATGTAGGTCCATTTTTGCTTAAAATTGTTTGTGCAGTGTATGATTTGGTTGAATTGTTGATAAATGTAATTTCTGTTTTTAAAGTAGGCCTAAGTATCAGATAAAAATCTGCCTGTCCATCGGTACTCTTAACTACTATTCATTAATGTATTTTTTGTTGTCGAAATGCTGCAATAAGTTCCTTAATGGCAGAAAAATGCAGAAACGTTAAGATTAATATTTTTGAAATCTTTCATTCATGTAAACAAAAAGATTATATTACATTAATCTTAACAAAACATTTAATACATTGCTGTTTGGATGAGCTCTTGTTTTATAGTAAATTTATTTGGGTTGTACAGAAATAAATCGTAAAATTAAATTGTAATCTAATAAACACAAATTACGTTTAGATGTGGTTTCTGGAGCAAAAAAATAAAAACCTTAGTGCAACCTAACATAATTGCCATTGAAATACAGTGTTAATTAAGCACCATTTACAGCAAAATATAGCCACATTCATTTTGTCAGGCTTTCATCATCATAATAACCAAGCCATAACAGAATCTTTTTAGGTGAAGCATCACTAGAGCGTTTCTGTTGTGAGACTGAGCTGTAATAGATCTATGAAATCAGCTTGTTCTGCTGTCATCACTGAAAGGCCTTGCTTCAGTGATTCTTCCCTGCATATGCCAGTGAAACGCAAGATTATCATCCATTAACTCTTCATTTTTACATTTTGTATGTTTGTCACTGAATTTAACAAATGCAAAAGTCCCTGAGGATTCCTGGAATACAGCTGTACATGTAAACCCATCAACACATCAACAGTCAAATGCACTGCAGCTGTAGGAAGGAGAAAAGCCGGGGATCAATAGGCGACTCTGTGTGTGTGTAGACGTGCACGTGTGTGTCTTCTAACCTGTTTTTTCCTGAGCGATGTGAATCTTTCTCCTCGGTGACTGATGGCATCGATTGCCTATAAGATTAACCCACCTGGAAGTAAAGGGTGAAATTACTCTCTCACCAGTGTCCTCTTCAAGACGAGAGCTGGAGGAAATAATAACCCAAGCTTGATTCCAAGATCGTATTTATTCGTTCTTTGTTTACCAAGATTCTAATTTGCTGGCCTCTTTCTTGACTAACATAAACTAAAGGAATGTTCCGGGTTCATTACAAATGAAGCTCTTTAAACAGGATTTGTGGCATAATATCATTCCCCAACTGAAAATAATTGAGTTGCTTGTTAATATCCTTTTTTTTTCATACAGCAAAACTCTGTTTTACTATTTTTTTCAGCCTGTTTTATAAGTATTTAAAATAAGTAAACTGTATATATTGGGACACTTGACCATTACACCAACATGGATTGGATGACATTCTAAATACATAGACATTAATATGTAGTTGGACCTATTTCTGTGTCTTCTGACCAGTTTCTGGCAATTTTCATCCATTAGAGCATTTTTTTTTTTTTTTTTTGCATTCAGGCAATGATGTCGGATTAGAAGAGCTGGCTCGCAAACTCCATTCCAGTTCATCCCGATGGGGTTGAGGTCAGGGCTCTGAGCGGGCCAAGTTCTTCCCCACCAAACTCATCCAAACATGTCTTTATGGACATTGCTAAATGCACTGGGGTAAAGTCATGCTGGAATAGAAAAGGTCATTCCCCAAAATGTTCCCACAAATTTGGAAGCATAGTGTGGGAAGCAGGACGGGCCCGAGAGCTGTGTGAACAGAACGTATCCTCCCACACCGGTATTCTCCACGGAGGAGCTCCAGAAGGATGAAAGGAGGATTGATGATAATGCAAGATGACAGAGGACCAGGCCTGGGACTTCATGTTGTTGTTTTGTTTTAGTTTATGGGGCGATCATCCGTGAGGGGTTGCTGCTTTACTTTCATTTAGTTGTTTTATGTTCATTTTATTATTATTAAAGTAACGTTCGCCGGTTCCCGCCTCCTCCTCACCTGAGCCTTTGACCACTTCTTAATTTGTAATGTGATGTGACCATTTTCATAGGTTTAACATTATATCATCAGCTGAAAATATGCTGATTTGACTAGAAACCCCAGAGACTGGAAATGTAAAGCATAAGTCAGGAGAGTCTTCCGCGTGAGTGTATTATTATATATAATTTATTTTAAATAATTACATTTTCTGTGGTAATATCATGCCACAAATGCTATTGACAGAGAATAACCATGAACGTTCCTGTAAGGAAATCATTCACTTTAATGACTTTAATAATAGTGTGACTGAAAAAGAGAAAGACTTTAATCTAAATGCCATTTTACAAAGAGATTAACTTTGAGATTTTGAGATCATACCTGAGCGATATCTACAGAAAGTCAGTGCTCCTTGACTCAAAAGAGAACATTTGTGATAGAGCAACAGTGTCTGATGTTATAATCAGTGAATCACACTGACAAGTGAAAATGAAAGGGTTGGAGCTGAACTGCAGGCTGGGATAGAGAACGACTTCCTTGAGGGCATTTGATTTCACAGCCACGATGTGTGATTGGATTGCTGGAAAGATCTGGAATGAGGCTGCTGTAATGTATGCAAATTAATAGACTTATTTTGCCTAATATTAAAGGAAAGCAAAATTAGCTAATGTAACTACCAAGGTTAATTTTCTGTGCTTATTTAAAATTTGCAGTATGTTTTAATATATTTTTAATAGAAAATATAAATGCTGTTGGTGAATATGATGATGTGAAGGTCAACATGCTCTTTAAGTTGGCAGGACACAAATTGTTCCTCACTTTGGTGAGGGTGTCGTTTATTGTCCCTGTCTACACGTATGCATAATTACTGAACTGATTATCTCCATTAGAAACATGCACAGCGAGACCCTGCAGCGTTTTTTACTGTAATCACCCTCTCTATCCACTGACGGTATAGTCCTGGCTGAAGCATGTGCAAGCTGAACATTTTCTTAAACACCCATATCATATATGATCACACATCGTCTTAACAATTGGATTTTATCAGCACATCATCTTGACTGTGCAATTATGTCCCATCATCATCAGAGGTGAGAGCAAGTTATGAAGTAATAGACAGATGAAATGACATCTCGTTCATCTTGTTCTGCTCAACCACGCTAATATGAATCTGAGCAGGGTGAGATTCTCTGACTACAAAGTATGAACGATTTTATTATGACTTTATTTAATCAATTTGGTAAATCATCCTACTTAAGCTCTACATGCTGTCATCAACAATCAACTGTCATGCACAAACACTGTTTGTCTTTGCTAGAGCCTTGTGAGCTTTGTAAAAGTGTTACTATTTTTCTTCTGGATTTTCAATCCACTTTTTTTTACAACATTTTATGCTATGACTTATGGAATTGTCCGTTTTAATCGTTTTTAATGGGTTAGACTGACTAACTGGAAAATGTGTTTTAACTCTTTCCCCGGCAGCGTTTTTGATCATTTTCACACAAATTTCATGGCACCCAGAATATTTGTTTGTATGAATATAACATGCAATGTATCAAAGGAAAGAACAGAGCCCTTCTCTTTAGCAATCGTCTAGAAGTTAGGGTTAGGCTAGACAGCAAATTTTGTGCCTTTTGTCTTTGCAAGAAAACAATTGAGCATGGAAGACCATTTTACAAGCTGTTTTCATTTTGCTAATGTACCAAAACCAGGATGTTGAAGTCTATTTGAAGAGTTCATAAAAGGGAGAGTATTAATTTATTTATTTTCTTCTTCTTTTAATTAACTGTTATTTAAAAAAAAAAACAATTCAAGAAAAACCTGCTGAGAATCAGAGTGAAGGAAGGGACGACGTGAAGCCTCTTAAAACAGCCATGTGTATCATGTAGTGGAATGTACCTGTGTGTATATTCAAATAGTACTAAAAGAGGAGTCTGTGCTCTTTCAGACCAGCAGTGAAATATATTCATTATTTCCCAATAGGAAAGAAACAAGAAAGCAATGAATAATTTCTCAGCACGACCTTGAAGCGTGCAAGAGCATATGTTGGCAGAACCGACCACAGTAGTGCAAACGCAGAGGGACTCAACCAGGTACATACAGAGGAGTAGGGGTTGTTCACCCTTGTGATGCCCTCCTCTCCTTTTTTGCCCCCATCTTTTGCTTTTATTTTTTCCATTTTTTATTTCTCTGGCAGTAGCCGGTATCCGCTCGAGACCTGAGTCTAGCCATTGCACTTGAATTCATTATGTGCTCGTCACATGTGTGTTAGTTGTCAAGATTTATCCTTAGCCATGTCAGTCAAGTATTGACCTTCTGCGTCCAGTCCACCTTTGGGATTGACTGTGATACAAATGTTAGGATGAAGTGCTACCAGAGGAGCCCATTGCTCTACATTGGAGCCATCAATAAAAATGCATCACAGAGGTCAGCAGGGGTGTTTGCTTTTATTGCTGCACACTAAAATTGTTTTGTGCATTTTGTGATGCAATTTCTCACCATGCTCTTACTGTGAAATCATAAGAGTCATGAACAAGGACTAAAACAAATCATTTTTATATAGTAGTGCAAATGTTTATGCCTGATGCATTCTTTAAAGGTTGATTTTAAAAATAAAAACAGTTTTACATGAAATGTTTTATATGATATGAGGTTTACTATTAACCATGTGTTTGTTTGTGCGTTAGTGCATGCCTGTTATTCAGATTTGGGACTATAATGTTGTTTTCCAAATTAAAAATATTTCCAACAATAAAGATAAAAATCAATTGACAAAATGTATCAAATTGATCAGGGACTAGCTAGTTTTTTACATTGAAAAAAGGCAAACATGTATTTCCCTTTAATTTATAAATAAATAAATGTAATCATTTAAAATAATAATAATAAATATGTGTTTGTTTGCATGTGTCTGTGTTTGATTTTGATAACTTGGATAACAGGTAAATGGTGGAATTTGGTAAATGCACTGCAGTCAATACAAACAAAAATGTAAAGGCTTGTTTATCCTCACCTGTAGATTTTTACATTATCGGTTTGTGTTTGGTCAGAAAACGTCTCGGGTTACTGTTGTAACCCAACGAGTAGGGAACTCAACGCTGCATCGATACTCAGCGCTTTGGGGAATGCCTAAAGCAGCAAGTATCGATGCAGCGGGAGTTCCCTTATGAAAGGGAACCTCAGCTTCTGTTGTAAACATTAAATTAATGTTACGGCACAGCATAGTATCCCGTGTTAGTTTTCTTAATGCAACATACACATTAGCTGTATGTTACTGTTATATTCAAGACATAATATTCAACACATCAAAAAATAATGCAATTATACAGCATTGAAAATACTTCTCCATATTATTGTTCTGTTCCCCTATTCTGCGTCATCCAAATATGTGATAACATTCAAGATAAACAGAGCTTTATGGAATTCCCTGAAGTGAGATTAAAATGGCCACAAAAAGGTGCTTCAGTTGCACAGTGTGTGAATATACAACACCACATGTTATGACACTGAGCTGCATTAATAATTTACAAGAGCAATATGCCCATTAATTACAATGGAGAAGAAATGAAAAGCTGTGAAAGAAAGAGGCAAATAAACTGAATAATTGAACCACGTAAACTGTATTCAGATGGGGCTAGTTTTTCCCGAAAACGTTTGGTACATTTTGTTACATAAAACTGAGTTAAAATTACCCTTTTTTTTTTATAGGTACACTGTAACATAATATTTTGATCAATAAGTTATAACAAATGTTTTTACATTGCTTTAACTCATCAAAATAAGTTGTGTCTATTATATGTTAGGTTCGGTCTTTAAAATGGCAGTGTTAACACTATGTGAACCAGATGAGTGTATACTTTTCTTTTTTGTTCCAGTCCAAAAGAACCAAGAGAACAGAACTACAAGTGTGAACACATACAATAATCGTGTTTGTCATATAGTGAAAAGAGTAATTAAAAGAGTAAGTATCGCTCAAAACATCAGCAAAAACAAACAAATCCCATCCATATAGTGCTTTATGAGTTTAATAAATAATGTAGCCCAATCCAGGAGCTCCTATTCCAAGAAGTTGTGGAAGTGTCTGGACTGACTTGTTATCGGTGGCCTTAACTTGCACTTTAAATGGCTCTGCTGCGTAGACCGCGCACCCTTCTCTGTGACCCACAGCTATCTATCCAGTCAGATATCAGTCTATAATGAATTGAGTTGTTTCTCAGACAGAGCGTTTTGTATGATTCAGTGTCTCTGCCCTCCGAGTGCCCCGTGTCTCCGAAGGACACGAGATAGTCGAAGCCCATCACCACGTCACCATAGGCTACTTATCTCTTTATGAGAAACGCTGACACAGGGACCCTTCATTCCCAGAATTTGGAGATTGCAAAGAGACTCACAAAATGCACTGTGAATCGCAGATTTTTCGAGTGGGGTAGCTGAGATATCGTTAAATTGTTTGGAAACCAAGTCATTTTTGCCATGACATTGGGAAGAAGATCTTCATCAGTTGGTGTGTGTGTGTGTGTGTGTGTGTGTGTGTGTGTGTGTGTGTGTGTGTGTGTGTGTGTGTGTGTGTGTGTAAGTAAGTGTAAGGGTTCATGCAGCTGCAGAAATGCATCTTGATTACAACAGCCTTGGACATCATATTTGCACACAGCAAACGAACCGACTGCTTTTGTCTAAATACATTATAAAAGCAATGTGTATTTAATGCTAATGTCAAATATTAATGCTGGTATAACCACTTAAGAACAGTATTAGAATAAAAGTACACAAGAATAAATATGTATATAAATTGGGTAACACTTTATTCTGATGGTCCCTTTTGAACGTGCTATTGACTATAAGTAACATTGCAACTAAATGTCAACTAACTCTCATTGGAGTATTAGTAGACTGTCTGCTTAATATCTGCATATACTTTATTGTGATGATCCTCCAACAGACACTCTACTACTATAAGTAACTTTTCAACTAGATGTCAACTTAATCTAACCCTAACCCTACCAGTCTACTAACACTCTAATGAGAGTTAGTAGACATGTAGGAGCAACGTTACTTATAGTCAACAGAATGTGTTGAAGGGACCATATAAAAATGACAGGAATGCATACATGACCATCATATTAATTTTCTCAGTAAATGCTTAAATCCAAAGTGAATAAACTACTGGTTTTTGGTTGTATTCATTTTTTTTGGCACAGAGACAAATTAGCAACTTTTTCTTGCCTTGTTGAAGGGCACAAATAACTTATATTAAAATATGTTTTGATGTTTCAATTTAAATGAATGTTGTTAATATGTTTTATTATGCAAAATCCTTGTTGAAATTATGAAATGAGGTACATGAGATAGCAACAGCTTAAATATTTAGTCATTTTTGTCATTTATAAGGGGAAGGCTGTTATTAGTCAACCTCGGCGCAGTGTTCTGACTAGGCTGTCAGTCAGATTGAATACAACAACACCTCCATGACATGCTGCAGCCCACAGAAAACATGTTTCACACCTGCCCATGGTACAAAATGTCCCCAAATCTGTGCCCATACAGATGCCAACCCAAAGCTGACGGTGGCGCAATGAGAGATCAGAGAGGGATGCATTAATAATCATTTGTATTTAAAGTTGCCCCTATCACACCTTTTCAAATATTACATGTCATGCAATGTGTATTCCAGTTGTTTGTGAATGTAAAAGTTCTGCAAAGTTTTAAAGATCAAAGTGCATGACAAATAGTTGGCTTCTGAAAAAAAGAAAAATAATCCATTCTGAACTGCCGAAATGAGTTGTCAGCAATTCCAGTCTCATGTCCTGTTGCACACCAACGTAAAAACGTAACACATTTGCATAATGCCAGCCTATGGTTATCATGACCAATGAGAGCAGTGTAGACCAATTACAACAGACTGGGCCATCTGACCAATCAGAGCAGAGGACGGCTTTAGAGAGACTGAATCTTCGAACGAACCGTTTTCAGACTCTTATGCACCGCACTTCAGCTAATTTCTCAAAGTGTTTTTGACCTTGGATTCATGTAAACATTTTGTAGGAGACCTCCGAAACAAAATTAGGAACCTTTAAAAGCATAATCGGGGGACTTTATCAACAATGTAATGATGTGACCATAACACTGTTACTGGCGAAAACTTTTTTTGACAAAGATCAAAGTCATGTGGGTTTTTGACCTTTTTGTTCTCCTGTGCAGAAATCCAAACTCAAAGTCAGATATTTCAGGATAAATCAAATTAGACCAAGTGATATGACCTTTTATCTTTATAGTTATTGTATGTCAAAAATCGTGTTTTGGTTTAATTTACTATGTGTGTTTATTTCACCCAAAGAATATCCAGGAAGTCTCCCGAGTTTTAAAAGAGCACTTTTTGAGCATTTTCTTTTGGATTTTGACAGGTAATTCTCATAGGTTCAACATTTTAGGAGAAACATGAAAGACAAACTTGATACTGAAAAAAGACGCCTTCAATAATCCCCTGATCTGAGCAATATAATCCTCTGGGTTGTTGTACTAGAGAATAATCTCGTAAAGTTACATTAAGGAAGGGTAGTTGCAAAAGAGGAACTCTATATAAATGCCATCTGTTCGTGTGCATTGTAAATACAACACTATGTGCATGAAGCTTATTTAATCCATCATAAAAATGCAAGCGGAAAATAAATGATCCTGAAAATGTATTTGCCCGGATAACAATGTCAGTGCTGTGTAAGAGCGCTGTGTAAGTGCGCGGGCATGTTGCTAAAGTTTCTATTCCTCTGCTAATATATACCACCACATCCAGCCCTGTGAAACACACTGAATGTCCTGAATAATACATCACCGGCTCTTATACCCCTGACTTTAAGTGCTACCGACGTTTTAGACAGATGATGTCGTCCTAAAACTAGGAAACATAATCAACTTTTTTCCCTTTTTTTTTTTTTTTCAGGGCAAATTTTTGATACAGCTTCCCTTCCCATCAGGTCTTATTCCATCAGATGGCTCCCGCAGTGTTGGCTCCTCCCAGGCCTGTTGGGCTTCAAAGGGCCGCACACACAGGACAGCAAACTCACCATGTCTGACTTCATCACGTCTGCGCTCTCACGGCTCCACATGCCTCCATTCATTTAGGAGGAAAAGTGACTTGCATAAAAAAAAGAAAAAAAAAGGGGGGGTGATGGGTTATTTTAGGACTCGTTCAGAGGAACCATGTTTTACCTTCAGTTAATCTTGAATGGAAAACGGTCAAACATAATAGCTTTATGAACACAGCAATACAACATAATATCATAATATAATATTTGTGTGACTATCAAATATAAAATAGAGCAGACAATTGTCTCGTTTGTATATTGCAGCAATGTTTTGAATTAATTTAGTTGCAGACAATTGTCTCAGTTGTCTTTTGTATGAAAACATTATAATACAAATATAGTATAAGATTATAATAACAAATATATATAAATAAATAAATATATTTTGTTGCTGACAATTGTCTAATTTTTCTATTTTAATTTTGTAAATATAAAATAAACAAACAATAAGTATATAATAAAACATAAAAATGAAGCAATGAAGATTACCTATTAATTGTCATTTAAGTGAAATTACTGAACTGACACTTCAAATGACACTTAGAGGCTTTTGCATCTGAACTCTTCATATATACATGCAAAAGATTCAGTTGTTGACAGAGTAAGAGTACATGAACAGAACATAGAGATATAAACAGAATAGTGTAGCTGAGATCACTTGATGAGAAATATTCAGTTCATATTGAGGTCTCAAGACTGTTGATTGCAGATTTAGATTTTTGGTAGATCTGAGCTTCGTTTGAGACCATATTGAGATTATGGGTCATTTTCTTAGGAGACAAATCTGAGAAGCCTGAGACAATGCAAAATTTGCTGAAGAGAATGTAATAAAAAAAAAATGCTAACACTTTATTTTAAGGTGATGCATTACACATTACATGCATACTTACATTAGCAATTACAGTAAATTATGCATACTAGTAAGACTATAGTATTCATGCATTTAATTAATATTACTCAGTTATATTGTACTTACTCAAATAAGTACTATGTCATTTTAAAATAAAACGTAACCCCTTTTTCTTTTCTATCCATCACATAATTTGTGCCAAGGTCACAAGATACAGTGCTGTTTTTTCCCCCCAAAAAGCATAGTATCGAAGGTTAGCCAAATAACTTGTTTGGTTTTTAAGCTACTCACATCCCAGAGGCTCACGACATAATATGAGGGTCACGCTAGATGATCATGAAGAGAATGAGAAAATAATCAATCAGGAGACGTGAACACGCTTGCCTCAGCAAGAACGTCACGGCTAGACTGACACACTTGGTTATGTCATGATAAGGCATGACTGAACTTAGCACATCTGTTTCCATGGCAGTTCAATCATGGCTAATTCCATTTCAGTGGGACGCTTTCCACCAGTCAGTTATCCTTCATAACTGTCTCACAAGGTCATGCTATTCCATTTGTCATCATCTGCCTGAGCCAAACAGCTCGTGTCTGCCAAAACTGACTGCATATTGTCATGATGATCACGAGAACCTCTTGCCAACAAGGCTGAGTTAGTCAGAGGACAGCTTCATTTATTATTTTGATCTTTTATAAGTTTGATCATGTCTAACACAGCATGGTTAGCTTTGTCTAGAACTAGATCCACTGGAGTTTTTTTCCAGACAACTGAACTCTGCACACTTGCAAACTGCTAAAACACTTTAAAACGCTAAATAAAACCAGACCGGACAATTATTGTAGAAACTCCCCTGCATGATACAAAAATGTAATTGGTCTCACAATCAACCAGCATCAGTCCCATTTCTCAGATTGAAAACCCACAGGCACACGTACGATGAATGAAACTAAATTTGACATTTTCTGAAGAAAATATTGAGCTCATGTTCAAAACTTCCTGTCATATCAAAGCTAGTCTCACGTAGCCAGACTTTCAGACTGAGGGCAGAAGGTGTGGACTCCAGAGCAGCGTTCACTGGACAGAGGCCGTCTGACTGACAACTGTCTGTTTTCATCCGCGTCATGTAACGTCGATGTCCCTACAATAACAGACCGGTGTGTAAAACTCTTGGTCTTATTTTGAAGAGTCTATGCTGCGAACTTTACATACTTAAAATACTTTTGAAAATAGCAAATTGTCACAGTTGTTGTTACGATACGCAAGACGAGAGAGGTGGATTCAATTGCAGAGATTTATTAAGGCGTTAAACAGAAAAGGTACAACCTCCAAAGTTCAGGAACAAGACGGGAAGATACCAGAAACGCACAACATGTACAACGAATCGGCACAAGCCTCAAAACACAGGGAGATTAAGGTCATGTTTACACGGAAACGATCTGAAGAGAAAACGCAAAAGTGGCGTTGCGTTTTCACTTTTTATTCTGCGTTTAGACGAGCGTTATGAAGGGGAAATCTGCGTGCATATGGTGACGCAAAAGTGTGCGAAATTCGATGTAGTATGCACTCCAGGCGGCTAGGTGGCAACGAAGCACTGCCACACAACAACACCAATATCTGAGAATATTTTGGACAAATGCTGAAAAGACTCTTGTATGTTTATCAGAGCTGCTGTGGCAACTTGAAGGTCCGACGTATGGAAATAATCCGACGTGTTGGTTATTATTTTCCTGTACTGGCGAATGCCTGTGACGTAAACGCGCACGTGATCGAGGGCAGTTTTGCGTTTTTAACGGTTTTTACCCTTTACACGGGAACGCGACGGTGGAGCGTTTTTAAGTTTTCCCCTCTGGAGGGTGGTTTCACTTTTTTGCGTTTTTAAGCCATAAAAACAGCGGCACCGTGTAAACGAAAGGCACATCCGATAAAATATTTTTGCGTTTTCACTCGGAATCGTTCTCGTGTAAACAGGGCCTAAATAGGGACAACATGACAGGTAAACGAGGCAGACAGGTGTGGGAGATAAAACAATAACGAGATAACAAGATGGGCGGGGTTAGACGATTGACAGGAGAGCACATGACACAGGAACAACAAGACAATCATGTGCTCACACTGGACCAGACTGACATAAACACATGACAACCCGGGAGTGTCACAGCCCTGTCACTAACCCAAGGAATCCCAGACCGAGGTGACAGAACTGTGACAGTTGTAATCACGACAGCGTTCTTCTTCCATGAGGGGGTTTGGCATCACAGCATCTTTGTGGACATCAGGCGGACCGTTAAAGAACAAAACACACACGTCTCCCGGCCATCCTGTAGAATTCAACAAATGACGACTTCGATTATTATATTATATTACATTATGTGATGTTACATTATATTATTATGTCGTTTAAATTTGAGATCTGAAAGTTATTTTCTCTCTTTTTTTTCTTGAAATAAATTAACACTTTTAATTAGCATGGACACATTAAATTTATCAAAAGTGACAATGAAGACATTTACATTATATTCAATATATATATATATGCACCCTAAGTGCAAGCAATACTAGTGTTGTATTCTTTAGCAAACACAAGTAATAGATCTCTTTTGTTTGTCACATGCCACTGTGGGTCACATAAGCCATCATTGTGTATCTCAAGGATGTGTGTTGTCTTGCTTAAACTTTCAAAATGATTCACCATGGACACAATTCATGTCCTGAATTGACCACATCTCGCTCTCAATATTCTTTTCAGTGAAATTCATTTGAGAACTGAAATGAATCTTATTTCACAACATGCACACATAAACAATCCCAGCAGAAAACAATCACTTTTGGCCTGGATCCTTTAAAACCTCTTCTGAGGATAGTAATGGCCAGTTTCATTCATCTTTCATCCGGCCTGAGCATGATTTCCTCGGTGGGTGAGAGCATCATGGGAAGCACATCAGTTGTAATGAGTTGATACACGTTGTCTGATTGAGCATTAGAAAGCCTGACCTGATGCTGGCCAATTATTTATTTTTTTAGAGAGAGAGAGAGAGAGAGAGAGAGAGATGGCATTTACAATCAAACTCTGACATCTGTCATGGGTCCCCCGAGGCACTTGTCTGTTATGATTATCAGTCATATTCTGATCATTTGCATGATGTCGTTTGTCCTGACGATGTGCCAGACAGTATGCGTGTAGGCACTGGTGTCAGGAATGAACCCAAAATTTCAAGTGGGAAGCTGAAATGATGTGTAGCTTCCAGAACCGATGCAGAAAAGAGGTACGCATCATAGGATGTATACATGATCACAGACACATGGAAAATAGAGTCTGACTTATGAGTAGAAAGACTAATACTATATTTACATTTTACTTATATACTTATATAAACACAAATAAATAAATGAATAAATAACCTCTGTTTGCAAACATCACATGCTAGTAGATGATGTAACTAGAAGTTTTTACACACACACAAAAAAAAAAAAAATTTGTTAAAAATTAACCCAAATATTAGGCAAATATTGGAATGCATGTTGGGTTAAACAAACTAATCAAATGTAACCAGTTCTACTCTACTTTTATTTTATTGCATTTTATTTTATTCTTATTAACATTGACATGGCATCTTTTAGACCTCCTTGGTTGTGGCATCACAACTTTTTAATAAACCATTTTTTGCCGCTTGCTTTCAGTAAATGGTCTTGTTGGATGAGGGGAAGGAGCTTTAAGCTCTCTTAAGTTCTTTTATTTCAAAAGAGCAAGGGAAATCCATTTTTTCCACGACATGTCCCTTTGAAATATGCTTAAACCTCCAGTGCACCACAAGAAATAAATGTCATATTATTCCTCATTAAAATGTATTTACCGAAATTTCCATGACCAGCAACAACAGTACAAGTGCCTGTGGCTTCAGATCTCCGGGACTGAAGATGATCTAAAGTAAATGGCAGCTCTGCTCAAAGTATGAAATATTAAAGGTCACTTTGATTTTACACTCTCCAAAGTGGCAAATGAGGCATAATAGAACAGGACAGAACAATATAAACAAAGTACAGCGGTTCAAAAGTTGCTATGGGAAAGGTCATGTACAATCGCAGTTGAATGGATGTTGCTGAGTTGTTTGTAAATGAATGTGTCCTATAAAGCATCACGTTGAATTTAGTGTCATGCTTGAGTACAAACTTATGATAAAAAAATTTATTTGCCTCCATTATATTGGTTTGAATATGCAAATAATTGCCAAACTTAATACTTGTACAGATTTAGTTTTATTTCTTAGGCCCCTGGTCGGCTCAGCCAGCGTCAGGTTTTCAATGAGCAGTGTTTTTTTTGTTTTTTTTGGTGTGTTACACATGCTTAGTTGACGTCAGCTTGGTGTGTCACAGCCTTTCAAAGTATGTGATTAGGCTATTCAAATTCAGCCATTTTTTAATCATTTTAATTGTCATCCCAATTAAGTCATAATATTTCTGAATAGGTTTTAAGTAAATATCTTCTATGATGTGAAGCTAGTATTCATGTAGCCTATACTACTATTGTGGAATCACTGTTCTCAGTCGTACACATTAAGAACATGTTGTTAATTAGACAAGATCCACATGTCGTTCATTAGACAAAAAAGCGTTTTAGCAGTGTTGTAGTTGAGGAAATTACAACTTCAAGACAAAAAACTGCACATCAAGAATAAACAAGTGCATGAAAATACCATGCTAATGATTTGACCATGTAAAATGCATGTTTTCACGCTAGAGTCTTGTGTTTATTGTATACTAACTGCTTCCATTGAGAGGTAACCCAAAATGTCCCATCACAGGGAGGAAAGCTCTGTTTCCAGTGAGCTCATCATTAAATGTCACCAATCTATCACTGGCGAGCTTCCTTAAGGCAGAGCGAGTGAAGCTTCTGCGGCCCAGCTGCACCTCAGCCGCCGTTTTTCCTCCTCTCGACCGATCCATACCTTTCTGGATGAGGGGAAGGTGAGCCTGATTAAGTGGCTAAGTGATAGCTGACACTGCACGTCCCGCTATAGGGCCCACTCCATCCACTCCACATCCACTCACAGTCTACAGGATCAGACGGCCCCTCCGAGCTGCAATACATTATCAGTGGATTCGCTGTCAGAGCCGTGTGCTCGTTTATAAACCAAACATATTGATCATGCACTGCTGCAGATGCTATCACGATGACCAAGAGGGGGTGGTGGGATAAAAAGGGATTGTTCAGAAGGTTGTATGTGACATATTGGCCTTTACTTTGACTATATGGTTCATATTGCAGCTTATTCTAGTCAAGAACGGTACATTTAGATAAAAAGAGACCAACCCAAGTTTGTTTTGTTTTTACTGGACATTTATGGGCGGGTTAATGTGAAATATGTGATTGTAGACTGAGAGAGAGAGAGATAAATAGAGAGGCATATGATGTTATAGTTTGATTAAGCATTCTAGAGGGAAATAAAATGGAAAGGAAATGGAGAAGGAGAGATGACGCCTACGGTGTGGCTTTTGGCTTCTGGTGGTATTGTGTTGCTGTTTTATGGTGGGAGCAAACGAATTAGAATTAGAAAACATCAGTCTTTTGCTCTCTCTCACCTATGTAAGCATCTACGGTTTAATACCGACGATAAACTGCAGGTTGTTCCTCTAGCAAAACAGTGTGTGGGCTGAAAAAGAAGCAAGTATTCCCTCTTTCGCACAAATGCTTATTGTTGTGTGCATCTGATGCTCTGTGAAGTTTGACACGGATGTCAGTGTTGAGATAGAGCAGAGTTGTTTATTTGCATATGGAGCAAACTGGAGATGGTGCAAATGTATAAATTGAAATAAGTGACAAAAATGACATTAAGCATACAGTCAAATGTCCCTCTTTAATTTTGGAGTGTAATAGGCTAATAATTGCATCAGGAAAATTATTTGAATCCAGCACATTCTTTAATGAGCCTCATTTGCATAGGAAAAAAGCATGTTTGTGATGGAAAAAAATGGGTAAGACTTTATTCAGATGGCTCCAGGCTGCAGGTTTGCTGTTTATTTTTAAGGCTGCAATTATTCAAAACATTTTGTGAATGTTAAATATGACTATAATAATAATAATAATTGTATTAACTATTATTAATAATACAATTATTAAAATAAAATATTAAACAAGACAAATTACGATGAATCTACTATAAAATAAAAAGAGTATTTAGAAATAGAAATTATGTTTTTATTATACAGTACAACTGTAAAATTACAATATAAATACTTATGGCTGCCTTGATTAATTTTGATTTAAAATCATCAATTAGCATTTTGGTGGAAACCTAAAGTCAGCCCTTAAAGAGGACCTATTATGCCCGTTTGTGGTGGTGATGGTGATTCAATGGTGAATGTCTGTGAAGTTTCAGCTGAAAAAAAAAAATCCTACAGATCATTTATTAGCTTGTAAGATTTGCCCCTATTTGGGTGTGAGCAAAAACACAGCTTTTTTATGTGTGTCCCTTTAACTGCAAATGATCTGCTGCACCCTTTACAGTCTTTACAGATCCTGCTTCAGATACTCCAGCAACAACCAGACTGGAGAATTGCAAGCAACAAAATGTCAGAAATTGTCAGTAGTGATGTCCAGCCTTACATGTTCAAACCAGAGTCAGACACTGATGGAGAGACTCAACTTTTGAGTCACAACTTTTAGAATGCATCTGGACGTTTCTGAATGGTTTGTGGATACATTTATGTACTGAGGTTACTTTGATTAAGTTAAGTTGATTCAACTCAATCGATTGATTCAAATCGACTAGCATGTTTATCTAAAATTCTTTCAGAAACATATGTTGTGCAAATCCAGCACAAAATGCAGTCTGTGTAAAATAATTTGCCGACTTTCTACGGCACATTTCCTTCATAAATAAAATTGAACCACTGTGCCCAGTGGCTCAGATGCCAGGAGACAATGGTGACTCTTTTGTTCACTGGTACATCCAATAACAGACCATTTGTAAATTTTTTGGCACAGACATGTGCTACAGCGAGGAAACAGAAATGGCGGACTGTTCCAGCTCACTCACGGCGGGATCTATGCTAATCTATGCAGATCATCACCAGTCATGACTGGGCTTTCCCTTACTCTTATGTAAGAGGGGGAAATCTGGAACCGTTCGTTTGGAGAGACAGTTTATGATTTATGAGGTTTATAAACAAAGGAGCGTGTGGATTTTTACCGTTATAGCTGGTTGTTTGCACACACACATCTGTGTTCAAACTCCATATAAAAGTTAATTTTGCACAATAGGTTTATGCTTTAAGCTTTTCTTTTTGATGACAGTTTGAGCGCTTCTCATTACAAATTTTGGGAGGAAGATTGGCACGTTGCGTTCACATTGCACATTATAAGTGGGCCAAACTTACAGCACATACAGATGCGTTCGTGTGGAGCAGATACTGCGAACCGAAAAACTCTGAGACACCAAAAACATCAGTTCAAGAGCTTCTCATGTGTAAAAGAACACGCTTCCCTGGCTCTGAAGCAGTAGTGTTCAATGCTGAAGAGTTTTACAGCTTGATATCAATAAAGATTCATTAGGGGACAGATATTTAAGAAGCTGGAGTGCTGTTAAAAAACAACAATGCATGAAAAGGCACATTGATTTAACCCAGAGTACTGACGACTGTCTCGCATTATCTTTCCCCATCATTTATTTTTCATCTAGTCGCAGCCGCTCCATTCCAATCCAGTATTTCCTCTCAAACTCTGACCTTCACTCGAGAAACAGGCCCAGATCGCCATTAAATAAAGTTCTACAGTCTCTTTTAGTAATATCCAGCCACGATGGCAGCCAGATTGATGGGCCTGAGTTAGCTGCTGAGATATTTTGGAGGTTATCTGATGGTGTAAAATTTAATTAGGGTTTTATTGATGGAAGATGTAGACAGCACAGACAAACTGCCTGAAGAACCACATACAGCCCAAATATGAGGGCAAAGGGGCATATCCTGTGTGTCTGTCAATATGCCAACAAACCAGGCAGGTTTTGTTTCAACCCTGGATAGAAACTGTGTGTGCTGCTATAAAGTGCACAGTCTATTTTTATACTGCTATCTGTAGCTATAGTGACCGTCTTACAGTGTGACCAATCCATTTGAAAACATCTTGATCAAATATCAAGGGTGAAGGCCTCAAGTTTTATATTTATTGGGAACAATCAGCATTATTGCATGAAGAGTTGCACATTACATTTATCCATCCGTCCGTTTATCTATTGTTTTTTAAGGGTTTAACTTATCTATAAGTCTTAAAGGGTTCATGACGTGTTTTTTTTATTTATTTATTAAGTTGGCTTGGAAAAGCCAACTTACTGAAATCCTATTTAAACTTATTATTAAGTTGGCTTGGAAAAGCCAACTTACTGAAATCCTATTTAAACTTATTATTATTCTTCTTCTTCTTCTTCTTCTTATTTTTCTTACCCAAAAAATTCTGACTCTAACTCGTCCTAGAGCTTTAACTCTACAAACTCCAAACTCGGGTCAGACCTTCAGACTGTTCTGACTCGGTGTGCTATATCTTTTCAAACTGATTTGACTTTCAGATTTCTTAAAAATTAATATTAAAAATCATAAAAATCCCATTGACTTTCATTGCAACAGTTCAAATTGAGCCAAGACTACGGTGGCCCAGTAGTGAACAACACAAAAACTAAAATCTAAACTCCCTGAAGCCCTAGATTCAATTAAACTACCATTCTATATGTACTAATGAACTTTATCTATCTATCTATCTATCTATCTATCTATCTATCTATCTATCTATCTATCTATCTATATATCTATCTATCTATCTATCTATCTTTCTAACTTATCTTTCTTTCTTTCTAACTAATCTTTCTTTCTTTCTACCTAATCTTTCTTTATTTCTTTCTTTCTTACTAATCGATCTTTCTTTCAAACTAATCTTTCTTTCTTTCAAACTAATCTTTCTTTCTTTCTAACTAATATTTCTTTCTTGCTAACTGATCTATCTTTCTTTCTTTCTAACTAATCTTTCTTTCTTTCTAACTAATCTATCTTTCTTCTTTCTAACTAATCTATCTTTCTTTCTAACTAATCTACCTTACTTTCTTTCTAACTAATCTATCTTTCTTTCTAACTAATCTATCTATCTTTCTTTCTTTCTAACTACTCTATCTTTCTTTCATTCTAACTTTTCTTTCTTTCTAACTAATCTATCTATCTTTCTAACTAATCTCTTTCTTTCTAACCAATCTTTCATTCTTTCTTTCTTACTTTCTTTTATTCTTTCTTTCTAACTAATCTATCTTTTTTCTTTCTAACTAATCTTTCTTTCTTTCTAACTAATCTATCTTTCTTTCTTTCTAACTAATCTATCTATCTTTCTTTCATTCTAACTAATCTTTTCTTTCTTTCTACCTAATCTCTATCTTTCAAACTAATCTATCTTTCTAACCAATTTTTCTTTCTTTCTTTCTTTCTTTCTTTTTTTCTAACTAATCTATCTATCTTTCTTTCTAACTAATCTTTCTTTCTTTCTAACTAATCTTTCTTTCTTTCTAACTAATCTATCTTTCTTTCTTTCTAAATAATCTATCTTTCTTTCTTTCTAAATAATCTATCTTTCTTTCTAACTAATCTATCTATCTATCTTTCTTTCTAACTAATCTATCTATCTTTCTTTCTAACTACTTTATCTTTATTTCTAACTAATCTATCGTTCTTTATTCCTTTCTTTCTTTCTTACTAATCTATCTTTCTTTCTTTCTAACCAATCTATCATTCTTTGTTTCTTTCTAACTAATCTTTCTTTCTTTCTAACTAATCTATCTATCTTTCTTTCTAACTAATCTATCTTTCTTTCTTTCTAACTAATCTATCTTTTTTTTCTAACTAATCTATCTATCTTTCTTTCTAACTAATATATCTTTCTTTCTTTCTAACTAATCTATCTTTCTTTCTTTCTAACTAATCTATCTATCTATCTATCTTTCTTTCTAACTAATCTATCTCTTTCTTTCTAACTAACTAGTCTTTCTAACTAATCTATCTTTCTTTCTTTCTTTCTAACTAATCTATGTTTCTTTCTTTCTAACTAATCCATCTTTCTTTATATCTTTCTTACTAACTAATCTATCTTTCTTTCTAACCAATCTTTCTTTCTTTCTTTCTTTCTTTTTTCATTCTTTCTAACTAATCTATCTTTCTTTCTTTCTAACTAATCTATCTTTCTTTCTAACTAATCTATCTATCTTTCTTTCTAACTAATCTATCTTTCTTTCTTTCTAACTAATCTATCTATCTATCTATCTTTCTAACTAATCTATCTTTCTTTCTAACTAATCTATCTTTCTTTCTAACTAATCTATCTATCTTTCTTTCTAACTAATCTATCTTTCTTTCTTTCTAACTAATCTATCTATCTATCTATCTTTCTAACTAATCTATCTTTCTTTCTAACTAATCTATCTTTCTTTCTTTCTAACTAACTAATCTTTCTTTCTTTCTAACTAATCTATCTTTCTTTCTTTCTTTCTAACTAATCTATGTTTCTTTCTTTCTAACTAATCTATCTTTCTTTCTAACCAATCTTTCTTTCTTTCTTTCTTACTTTCTTTCTTTCTAACTAATCTATCTTTTTTCTTTCTAACTAATCTATCTATCTTTCTTTCTAACTAATCTTTCTTTCTTTCTAACCAATCTATCTTTCTTTCTTTCTAACTAATCTTTCTTTCTTTCTTTCTAACTTATCTATCTTTCTAACTAATCTATCTTTCTTTCTTTCTAACTAATCTATCTTTCTTTCTAACTAATCTATCTTACTTTCTAACTAATTTATCTTTCTTTCTTTCTAACTAATCTATCTTTCTTTTTTTCTAACTAATCTATCTTTCTAGCTAATCTATCTTTCTTTCTATCAAATCCATCTTTCTTTGTTTTTTAAATAATCTATCTTTCTTTATTTCTAACTAAGTTATCTTTCTTTCTAACTAATCTATCTTTCTTTCTAACTAATCTATCTTTCTAACTAATCTATCTTTCTTTCTAACAAATCTCTTTCTTTGTTTTTTAACTAATCTATCTTTCTTTCTAACTAATTTATCTTTCTTTCTAACTAATCTATCTTTCTTTCTAACTAATCTATCTTTCTTTCTTTCTAATCTATCTTTCTTTCTTTCTAACTAATCTATCTTACTTTCTTTCTTTCTTTTTAATTAACTTTCTTTCTTTCTTTCTTTCTAACTAATCTATCTTTCTTTCTTTCTAACTGATCTATCTTTCTTTTTCTTTCTAACTAATCTATCTTTCTTTCTTTCTAACTAATCTTTCTTTCTTTCTTACTAATCTATCTTTCTTTCTTTCTAACTAATCTATCTTTCTTTCTTACTAATATTTTTTTCTTTCTTTCTTTCTAACTAATCTATCTTTCTAACTAATCTTTCTTTCTTTCTTTCTTTTTAATTAACTTTCTTTCTTTCTTTCTTTCTAACTAATCTATCTTTCTTTTTCTTTGTAACTAATCTATCTTTCTTTCTTTCTAACTAATCTTTCTTTCTTTCTTACTAATCTTTTTTTCTTTCTTTCTTTCTAACTAATCTATCTATCTTTCTTTCTTTCTTTCTTTTTAATTAACTTTCTTTCTTTCTTTCTTTCTAACTAATCTATCTTTCTTTCTAACTAATCTATCTTTCTTTTTCTTTCTAACTAATCTATCTTTCTTTCTTTCTTTCTAACTAATCTATCTTTCTCACTAATCTATCTATCTTTCTTTCTTTCTTACTAATATATCTTTCTGTCCTTTTTTCTTTCTAACTAATCTATCTATCTTTCTTTCTTTCTTACTAATCTTTTTTTCTTTCTTTTTTTCTAACTAATCTATCTATCTTTCATTCTTTCTTTCTAACTAATCTTTTTTTTCTTTCTTTCTAACTAATCTATCTTTCTTTCTTTCTAACTTATCTATATTTCTTTCTTTCTTTCTTTCTTTCTTTCTTTCTAACTAACTAATCTATCTTTCTTTCTTACTAATCTTTTTTTCTTTCTTTCTTTCTAACTAATCTATCCTTCTAACTAATCTTTCTTTCTTTCTTTTTAATTAACTTTCTTTCTTTCTTTCTTTCTAACTAATCTATCTATCTTTCTTTCTACCTAATCTATATTTCTTTTTTTCTTTTTAATTAACTTTCTTTCTTTCTTTCTTTCTAACTAATCTATCTTTCTTTCTTTCTAACTAATCTATCTTTCTTTTTCTTTCTAACTAATCTCTTTCTTTCTAACTAATCTATCTTTCTTTCTCACTAATCTTTTTTCTTTCTTTCTTTCTAACTAATCTATCTCACTAATCTATCTTTCTTCCTTTCTTTCTTACTAATCTATCTTTCTTTCCTTTTTTCTTTCTAACTAATCTATCTTTCTTTCTTTCTTACTAATCTTTTTTTCTTTCTTTCTAACTAATCCATCTTTCTTTCTCTCTAACTAATCTATCTTTCTTTCTCACTAATCTTTTTTCTTTCTTTCTTTCTAACTAATCTATCTATCTCACTAATCTATCTTTCTTCCTTTCTTTCTTACTAATCTATCTTTCTTTCCTTTTTTCTTTCTAACTAAACTATCTTTCTTTCTTTCTTTCTAACTAATCTTTTTTCTTTCTTTCTAACTAATCCATCTTTCTTTCTTTCTAACTAATCTATCTTTCTTTCTTTCTAACTTATCTATATTTCTTTCTTTCTTTCTCTTTCTTTCTTTCTTTCTTTCTTTCTTTCTTTCTTTCTAACTAATCTATCTTTCTTTCTTACTAATCTTTTTTTCTTTCTTTCTTTCTAACTAATCTATCTTTCTAACTAATCTTTCTTTCTTTATTTTTAATTAACTTTCTTTCTTTCTTTCTAACTAATCTATCTATCTTTCTATCTTTCTTTCTACCTAATCTATCTTTCTTTTTAATTAACTTTCTTTCTTTCTTTCTTTCTTTCTTTCTTTCTTTCTTTCTTTCTAACTAATTTATCTTTCTTTCTTTCTAACTAATCTATCTTTCTTTTTCTTACTAACTAATCTTTCTTTCTTTCTTTCTAACTAATCTATCTTTCTTTCTCACTAATCTTTTTTTCTTTCTTTCTTTCTTACTAATCTATCTTTCTTTCCTTTTTTCTTTCTAACTAATCTATCTTTCTTTCTTACTAATCTTTTTTTCTTTCTTTTTTCTAACTAATCTGTTTCTTTCTTTCTAACTAATCTTTTTTTCTTTCTTTCTAACTAATCTATCTTTCTTTCTTTCTTTCTTTCTTACTAATCTTTTTTTCTTTCTTTCTTTCTAACTAATCTATCTTTCTAACTAATCTTTCTTTCTTTCTTTTTAATTAACTTTCTTTCTAACTAATCTATCTATCTTTCTATCTTTCTTTCTACCTAATCTATCTTTCTTTTTAATTAACTTTCTTTCTTTCTTTCTTTCTTTCTAACTAATTTATCTTTCTTTCTTTCTAACTAATCTATCTTTCTTTTTCTTACTAACTAATCTTTCTTTCTTTCTTTCTTTCTAACTAATCTATCTTTCTTTCTCACTAATCTTTTTTTCTTTCTTTCTTTCTTACTAATCTATCTTTCTTTCCTTTTTTCAGTCTAACTAATCTATCTTTCTTTCTTACTAATCTTTTTTTCTTTCTTTTTTCTAACTAATCTATGTTTCTTTCTTTCTAACTAATCTTTTTTTCTTTCTTTCTAACTAATCTATCTTTCTTTCTTTCTTTCTTTCTTACTAATCTTTTTTTCTTTCTTTCTTTCTAACTAATCTATCTTTCTAACTGATCTTTCTTTCTTTCTTTCTTACTAATCTTTTTTTCTTTCTTTCTTTCTAACTAATCTATCTTTCTAACTGATCTTTCTTTCTTTCTTTTTAATTAACTTTCTTTCTTTCTAACTAATCTATCTTTCTTTCTTTCTAACTAATCTATCTTTCTTTTTCTTTCTAACTAATCTCTTTCTTTCTTTCTTTCTAACTAATCTATCTTTCTTTCTTTCTTTCTAACTAATCTTTTTTCTTTCTTTCTAACTAATCCATCTTTCTTTCTTTCTAACTAATCTATCTTTCTTTCTTTCTAACTTATCTATATTTCTTTCTTTCTTTCTCTTTCTTTCTTTCTTTCTTTCTTTCTAACTAATCTATCTTTCTTTCTTACTAATCTTTTTTTCTTTCTTTCTTTCTAACTAATCTATCTTTCTAACTAATCTTTCTTTCTTTCTCTTTAATTAACTTTCTTTCTTTCTTTCTAACTAATCTATCTATCTTTCTATCTTTCTTTCTACCTAATCTATCTTTCTTTCTTTCTTTTTAATTAACTTTCTTTCTTTCTTTCTTTCTTTCTTTCTAACTAATCTATCTTTCTTTCTTTCTTTCTAAATAAAAACTATCTTTCTTTTTCTTTCTAACTAATCTATCTATCTTTCTCTTTCTTTCTACCTAATCTATCTTTCTTTCTTTCTTTTTAATTAACTTTCTTTCTTTCTTTCTTTCTTTCTTTCTAACTAATCTATCTTTCTTTCTCACTAATCTCTTTTTCTTTCTTTCTTTCTAACTAATCTATCTATCTTTCTATCTTTCTTACTAATCAATCTTTCTTTCTTTCTTACTAATTTATCTTTCTTTCTTTCTTTCTTACTAATCTATCTTTTTTTCCTTTTTTCTTTCTAACTAATCTTTCTTTCTTTCTTTCTTTCTTTCTAACTAATCTATCTTTCTTTCTTTCTTTCTTTCTCACTAATCTTTTTTTCTTTCTTTCTAACTAATCTATCTATCTTTCTATCTTTCTTACTAATCAATCTTTCTTTCTTTCTTACTAATTTATCTTTCTTTCTTTCTTTCTTACTAATCTTTTTTTCTTTCTTTCTTTCTAACTAATCTATCTTTCTTTCTTTCTAACTTATCTATATTTCTTTCTTTCTTACTAATCTATCTTTCTTTCTAACTAATCTCTTTCTTTCTTTCTTTCTAACTAATCTTTTTTTCTTTCTTTCTTTCTAACTAATCTTTTTTTCTTTCTTTCTTTCTAACTTATCTATATTTCTTTCTTTCTTTCTTTCTTACTAATCTATCTTTCTTTCTAACTAATCTATCTTTCTTTCTTTCTTTCTTTCTAACTAATCTATCTTTCTTTCTTTCTAACTAATCTATCTTTCTTTCTTTCTTACTAATCTTTTTTTCTTTCTTTCTAACTAATCCATCTTTCTTTCTCTCTAACTAATCTATCTTTCTTTCTCACTAATCTTTTTTCTTTCTTTCTTTCTAACTAATCTATCTATCTCACTAATCTATCTTTCTTCCTTTCTTTCTTACTAATCTATCTTTCTTTCCTTTTTTCTTTCTAACTAAACTATCTTTCTTTCTTTCTTTCTAACTAATCTTTTTTCTTTCTTTCTAACTAATCCATCTTTCTTTCTTTCTAACTAATCTATCTTTCTTTCTTTCTAACTTATCTATATTTCTTTCTTTCTTTCTCTTTCTTTCTTTCTTTCTTTCTTTCTTTCTTTCTTTCTTTCTTTCTAACTAATCTATCTTTCTTTCTTACTAATCTTTTTTTCTTTCTTTCTTTCTAACTAATCTATCTTTCTAACTAATCTTTCTTTCTTTATTTTTAATTAACTTTCTTTCTTTCTTTCTAACTAATCTATCTATCTTTCTATCTTTCTTTCTACCTAATCTATCTTTCTTTTTAATTAACTTTCTTTCTTTCTTTCTTTCTTTCTTTCTTTCTTTCTTTCTTTCTTTCTTTCTTTCTTTCTTTCTAACTAATTTATCTTTCTTTCTTTCTAACTAATCTATCTTTCTTTTTCTTACTAACTAATCTTTCTTTCTTTCTTTCTAACTAATCTATCTTTCTTTCTCACTAATCTTTTTTTCTTTCTTTCTTTCTTACTAATCTATCTTTCTTTCCTTTTTTCTTTCTAACTAATCTATCTTTCTTTCTTACTAATCTTTTTTTCTTTCTTTTTTCTAACTAATCTGTTTCTTTCTTTCTAACTAATCTTTTTTTCTTTCTTTCTAACTAATCTATCTTTCTTTCTTTCTTTCTTTCTTACTAATCTTTTTTTCTTTCTTTCTTTCTAACTAATCTATCTTTCTAACTAATCTTTCTTTCTTTCTTTTTAATTAACTTTCTTTCTAACTAATCTATCTATCTTTCTATCTTTCTTTCTACCTAATCTATCTTTCTTTTTAATTAACTTTCTTTCTTTCTTTCTTTCTTTCTTTCTAACTAATTTATCTTTCTTTCTTTCTAACTAATCTATCTTTCTTTTTCTTACTAACTAATCTTTCTTTCTTTCTTTCTAACTAATCTATCTTTCTTTCTCACTAATCTTTTTTTCTTTCTTTCTTTCTTACTAATCTATCTTTCTTTCCTTTTTTCAGTCTAACTAATCTATCTTTCTTTCTTACTAATCTTTTTTTCTTTCTTTTTTCTAACTAATCTATGTTTCTTTCTTTCTAACTAATCTTTTTTTCTTTCTTTCTAACTAATCTATCTTTCTTTCTTTCTTTCTTTCTTACTAATCTTTTTTTCTTTCTTTCTTTCTAACTAATCTATCTTTCTAACTGATCTTTCTTTCTTTCTTTTTAATTAACTTTCTTTCTTTCTAACTAATCTATCTTTCTTTCTTTCTAACTAATCTATCTTTCTTTTTCTTTCTAACTAATCTCTTTCTTTCTTTCTTTCTAACTAATCTATCTTTCTTTCTTTCTTTCTAACTAATCTTTTTTCTTTCTTTCTAACTAATCCATCTTTCTTTCTTTCTAACTAATCTATCTTTCTTTCTTTCTAACTTATCTATATTTCTTTCTTTCTTTCTCTTTCTTTCTTTCTTTCTTTCTAACTAATCTATCTTTCTTTCTTACTAATCTTTTTTTCTTTCTTTCTTTCTAACTAATCTATCTTTCTAACTAATCTTTCTTTCTTTCTCTTTAATTAACTTTCTTTCTTTCTTTCTAACTAATCTATCTATCTTTCTATCTTTCTTTCTACCTAATCTATCTTTCTTTCTTTCTTTTTAATTAACTTTCTTTCTTTCTTTCTTTCTTTCTTTCTAACTAATCTATCTTTCTTTCTTTCTTTCTAAATAAAAACTATCTTTCTTTTTCTTTCTAACTAATCTATCTATCTTTCTCTTTCTTTCTACCTAATCTATCTTTCTTTCTTTCTTTTTAATTAACTTTCTTTCTTTCTTTCTTTCTTTCTTTCTAACTAATCTATCTTTCTTTCTCACTAATCTCTTTTTCTTTCTTTCTTTCTAACTAATCTATCTATCTTTCTATCTTTCTTACTAATCAATCTTTCTTTCTTTCTTACTAATTTATCTTTCTTTCTTTCTTTCTTACTAATCTATCTTTTTTTCCTTTTTTCTTTCTAACTAATCTTTCTTTCTTTCTTTCTTTCTTTCTAACTAATCTATCTTTCTTTCTTTCTTTCTTTCTCACTAATCTTTTTTTCTTTCTTTCTAACTAATCTATCTATCTTTCTATCTTTCTTACTAATCAATCTTTCTTTCTTTCTTACTAATTTATCTTTCTTTCTTTCTTTCTTACTAATCTTTTTTTCTTTCTTTCTTTCTAACTAATCTATCTTTCTTTCTTTCTAACTTATCTATATTTCTTTCTTTCTTACTAATCTATCTTTCTTTCTAACTAATCTCTTTCTTTCTTTCTTTCTAACTAATCTTTTTTTCTTTCTTTCTTTCTAACTAATCTTTTTTTCTTTCTTTCTTTCTAACTTATCTATATTTCTTTCTTTCTTTCTTTCTTACTAATCTATCTTTCTTTCTAACTAATCTATCTTTCTTTCTTTCTTTCTTTCTAACTAATCTATCTTTCTTTCTTTCTAACTAATCTATCTTTCTTTCTTTCTTACTAAACTATAAACTAATTAAGTTGGCTTGGAAAAGCCAACTTACTGAAATCCTATTTAAACTTATTATTATTCTTCTTCTTCTTCTTCTTCTTATTTTTCTTACCCAAAAAATTCTGACTCTAACTCGTCCTAGAGCTTTAACTCTACAAACTCCAAACTCGGGTCAGACCTTCAGACTGTTCTGACTCGGTGTGCTATATCTTTTCAAACTGATTTGACTTTCAGATTTCTTAAAAATTAATATTAAAAATCATAAAAATCCCATTGACTTTCATTGCAACAGTTCAAATTGAGCCAAGACTACGGTGGCCCAGTAGTGAACAACACAAAAACTCAAATCTAAACTCCCTGAAGCCCTAGATTCAATTAAACTACCATTCTATATGTACTAATGAACTTTATCTATCTATCTATCTATCTATCTATCTATCTATCTATCTATCTATCTATCTATCTTTCTAACTTATCTTTCTTTCTTTCTAACTAATCTTTCTTTCTTTCTACCTAATCTTTCTTTATTTCTTTCTTTCTTACTAATCTATCTTTCTTTCAAACTAATCTTTCTTTCTTTCAAACTAATCTTTCTTTCTTTCTAACTAATATTTCTTTCTTGCTAACTGATCTATCTTTCTTTCTTTCTAACTAATCTTTCTTTCTTTCTAACTAATCTATCTTTCTTCTTTCTAACTAATCTATCTTTCTTTCTAACTAATCTACCTTACTTTCTTTCTAACTAATCTATCTTTCTTTCTAACTAATCTATCTATCTTTCTTTCATTCTAACTTTTCTTTCTTTCTAACTAATCTATCTATCTTTCTAACTAATCTCTTTCTTTCTAACCAATCTTTTATTCTTTCTTTCTTACTTTCTTTTATTCTTTCTTTCTAACTAATCTTTCTTTCTTTCTAACTAATCTATCTATCTTTCTTTCTTTCTAACTAATCTATCTATCTTTCTTTCATTCTAACTAATCTTTTCTTTCTTTCTAACTAATCTCTATCTTTCAAACTAATCTATCTTTCTTTCTAACCAATTTTTCTTTCTTTCTTTCTTTCTTTCTTTCTTTCTTTCTTTCTTTCTAACTAATCTATCTATCTATCTATCTTTCTTTCTAACTAATCTATCTCTTTCTTTCTAACTAACTAGTCTTTCTAACTAATCTATCTTTCTTTCTTTCTTTCTTTCTAACTAATCTGTTTCTTTCTTTCTAACTAATCCATCTTTCTTTATATCTTTCTTACTAACTAATCTATCTTTCTTTCTAACTAATCTATCTATCTTTCTTTCTAACTAATCTATCTTTCTTTCTTTCTAACTAATCTATCTATCTATCTATCTTTCTAACTAATCTATCTTTCTTTCTAACTAATCTATCTTTCTTTCTAACTAATCTATCTTTCTTTCTTTCTAACTAATCTATCTTTCTTTCTTTCTTTCTTTCTAACTAATCTATCTTTCTTTCTAACTAATCTATCTATCTTTCTTTCTAACTAATCTATCTTTCTTTCTTTCTAACTAATCTATCTATCTATCTTTCTAACTAATCTATCTTTCTTTCTAACTAATCTATCTTTCTTTCTAACTAATCTATCTTTCTTTCTTTCTAACTAATCTATCTATCTATCTATCTTTCTAACTAATCTATCTTTCTTTCTAACTAATCTATCTTTCTTTCTTTCTAACTAACTAATCTTTCTTTCTTTCTAACTAATCTATCTTTCTTTCTTTCTTTCTAACTAATCTATGTTTCTTTCTTTCTAACTAATCTATCTTTCTTTCTATCTTTCTAACTAATCTATCTTTCTTTCTAACCAATCTTTCTTTCTTTCTTTCTTTCTTACTTTCTTTCTTTCTAACTAATCTATCTTTTTTCTTTCTAACTAATCTATCTATCTTTCTTTCTAACTAATCTTTCTTTCTTTCTAACCAATCTATCTTTCTTTCTTTCTAACTAATCTTTCTTTCTTTCTTTCTAACTTATCTATCTATCTTTCTAACTAATCTATCTTTCTTTCTTTCTAACTAATCTATCTTTCTAACTAATCTATCTTACTTTCTAACTAATTTATCTTTCTTTCTTTCTAACTAATCTATCTTTCTTTTTTTCTAACTAATCTATCTTTCTAGCTAATCTATCTTTCTTTCTATCAAATCCATCTTTCTTTGTTTTTTAAATAATCTATCTTTCTTTATTTCTAACTAAGTTATCTTTCTTTCTAACTAATCTATCTTTCTTTCTAACTAATCTATCTTTCTAACTAATCTATCTTTCTTTCTAACAAATCTCTTTCTTTGTTTTTTAACTAATCTATCTTTCTTTCTAACTAATTTATCTTTCTTTCTAACTAATCTATCTTTCTTTCTAACTAATCTATCTTTCTTTCTTTCTAATCTATCTTTCTTTCTTTCTAACTAATCTATCTTACTTTCTTTCTTTCTTTTTAATTTTCTTTCTTTCTTTCTTTCTAACTAATCTATCTTTCTTTCTTTCTAACTGATCTATCTTTCTTTTTCTTTCTAACTAATCTATCTTTCTTTCTTTCTAACTAATCTTTCTTTCTTTCTTACTAATCTATCTTTCTTTCTTTCTTTCTAACTAATCTATCTTTCTTTCTTACTAATATTTTTTTCTTTCTTTCTTTCTAACTAATCTATCTTTCTAATCTTTCTTTCTTTCTTTCTTTCTTTTTAATTAACTTTCTTTCTTTCTTTCTTTCTAACCAATCTATCTTTCTTTCTTTCTAACTAATCTATCTTTCTTTTTCTTTGTAACTAATCTATCTTTCTTTCTTTCTAACTAATCTTTCTTTCTTTCTTACTAATCTTTTTTTCTTTCTTTCTTTCTAACTAATCTATCTTTCTTTCTTTCTTTCTTTCTTTCTTTTTAATTAACTTTATTTATTTCTTTCTTTCTAACTAATCTATCTTTCTTTCTAACTAATCTATCTTTCTTTTTCTTTCTAACTAATCTATCTTTCTTTCTTTCTTTCTAACTAATCTATCTTTCTCACTAATCTATCTTTCTTTCTTTCTTTCTTACTAATATATCTTTCTTTCCTTTTTTCTTTCTAACTAATCTATCTTTCTTTCTTTCTTACTAATCTTTTTTTCTTTCTTTTTTTCTAACTAATCTATCTATCTTTCATTCTTTCTTTCTAACTAATCTTTTTTTCTTTCTTTCTAACTAATCTATCTTTCTTTCTTTCTAACTTATCTATATTTCTTTCTTTCTTTCTTTCTAACTAACTAATCTATCTTTCTTTCTTACTAATCTTTTTTTCTTTCTTTCTTTCTTTCTAACTAATCTATCCTTCTAACTAATCTTTTTTTCTTTCTTTTTAATTAACTTTCTTTCTTTCTTTCTTTCTTTCTTTCTAACTAATCTATCTATCTTTCTTTCTACCTAATCTATATTTCTTTTTTTCTTTTTAATTAACTTTCTTTCTTTCTTTCTTTCTTTCTAACTAATCTATCTTTCTTTCTTTCTAACTAATCTATCTTTCTTTTTCTTTCTAACTAATCTCTTTCTTTCTAACTAATCTATCTTTCTTTCTCACTAATCTTTTTTCTTTCTTTCTTTCTAACTAATCTATCTATCTCACTAATCTATCTTTCTTCCTTTCTTTCTTACTAATCTATCTTTCTTTCCTTTTTTCTTTCTAACTAATCTATCTTTCTTTCTTTCTTACTAATCTTTTTTTCTTTCTTTCTAACTAATCCATCTTTCTTTCTCTCTAACTAATCTATCTTTCTTTCTCACTAATCTTTTTTCTTTCTTTCTTTCTAACTAATCTATCTATCTCACTAATCTATCTTTCTTCCTTTCTTTCTTACTAATCTATCTTTCTTTCCTTTTTTCTTTCTAACTAATCTATCTTTCTTTCTTTCTTTCTAACTAATCTTTTTTCTTTCTTTCTAAATAATCCATCTTTCTTTCTTTCTAACTAATCTATCTTTCTTTCTTTCTTACTAATCTTTTTTTCTTTCTTTCTAACTAATCCATCTTTCTTTCTCTAACTAATCTATCTTTCTTTCTCACTAATCTTTTTTCTTTCTTTCTTTCTAACTAATCTATCTATCTCACTAATCTATCTTTCTTCCTTTCTTTCTTACTAATCTATCTTTCTTTCCTTTTTTCTTTCTAACTAATCTATCTTTCTTTCTTTCTTTCTAACTAATCTTTTTTCTTTCTTTCTAACTAATCCATCTTTCTTTCTTTCTAACTAATCTATCTTTCTTTCTTTCTAACTTATCTATATTTCTTTCTTTCTTTCTCTTTCTTTCTTTCTTTCTTTCTTTCTTTCTAACTAATCTATCTTTCTTTCTTACTAATCTTTTTTTCTTTCTTTCTTTCTAACTAATCTATCTTTCTAACTAATCTTTCTTTCTTTCTCTTTAATTAACTTTCTTTCTTTCTTTCTAACTAATCTATCTATCTTTCTATCTTTCTTTCTACCTAATCTATCTTTCTTTCTTTCTTTTTAATTAACTTTCTTTCTTTCTTTCTTTCTTTCTTTCTTTCTAACTAATCTATCTTTCTTTCTTTCTAAATAAAAACTATCTTTCTTTTTCTTTCTAACTAATCTATCTATCTTTCTATCTTTCTTTCTACCTAATCTATCTTTCTTTCTTTCTTTTTAATTAACTTTCTTTCTTTCTTTCTTTCTTTCTAACTAATCTATCTTTATTTCTCACTAATCTCTTTTTCTTTCTTTCTTTCTAACTAATCTATCTATCTTTCTATCTTTCTTACTAATCAATCTTTCTTTCTTTCTTACTAATTTATCTTTCTTTCTTTCTTTCTTACTAATCTATCTTTCTTTCCTTTTTTCTTTCTAACTAATCTTTCTTTCTTTCTTTCTTTCTAACTAATCTATCTTTCTTTCTTTCTTTCTTTCTTTCTCACTAATCTTTTTTTCTTTCTTTCTAACTAATCTATCTATCTTTCTATCTTTCTTACTAATCAATCTTTCTTTCTTTCTTACTAATTTATCTTTCTTTCTTTCTTTCTTTCTTACTAATCTTTTTTTCTTTCTTTCTTTCTAACTAATCTATCTTTCTTTCTTTCTAACTTATCTATATTTCTTTCTTTCTTTCTTTCTTACTAATCTATCTTTCTTTCTAACTAATCTCTTTCTTTCTTTCTTTCTAACTAATCTATCTTTCTTTCTTTCTTACTAATCTTTTTTTCTTTCTTTTTTCTAACTAATCTATCTTTCTTTCTTTCTTTCTGACTAATCTTTTTTTCTTTCTTTCTTTCTAACTTATCTATATTTCTTTCTTTCTTTCTTTCTTACTAATCTATCTTTCTTTCTAACTAATCTATCTTTCTTTCTTTCTTTCTTTCTAACTAATCTATCTTTCTTTCTTTCTTACTAATCTTTTTTTCTTTCTTTCTAACTAATCTATCTTTCTTTCTTTCTTACTAAACTATAAACTAATTAAACTTTAAACTTCTTTAAACTTCTTCAAACTTATTGGTCCAAACTTTCACAAGCCAACTTAAAGTTTGTCTCGACGAACTTTTTCTAGTTATTCTTCTTCTTCTTATTTTTCTTACCCAAAAAATTCTGACTCTAACTCGTCCTAGAGCTTTAACTCTACAAACTCCAAACTCGGGTCAGACCTTCAGACTGTTCTGACTCGGTGTGCTATATCTTTTCAAACTGATTTGACTTTCAGATTTCTTAAAAATTAATATTAAAAATCATAAAAATCCCATTGACTTTCATTGCAACAGTTCAAATTGAGCCAAGACTACGGTGGCCCAGTAGTGAACAACACAAAAACTCAAATCTAAACTCCCTGAAGCCCTAGATTCAATTAAACTACCATTCTATATGTACTAATGAACTTTATCTATCTATCTATCTATCTATCTATCTATCTATCTATCTATCTATCTATCTATCTATCTATCTATCTTTCTAACTTATCTTTCTTTCTTTCTAACTAATCTTTCTTTCTTTCTACCTAATCTTTCTTTATTTCTTTCTTTCTTACTAATCTTTCTTTCTTTCAAACTAATCTTTCTTTCTTTCTAACTAATATTTCTTTCTTGCTAACTGATCTATCTTTCTTTCTTTCTAACTAATCTTTCTTTCTTTCTAACTAATCTATCTTTCTTCTTTCTAACTAATCTATCTTTCTTTCTAACTAATCTACCTTACTTTCTTTCTAACTAATCTATCTTTCTTTCTAACTAATCTATCTATCTTTCTTTCTTTCTAACTACTCTATCTTTCTTTCATTCTAACTTTTCTTTCTTTCTAACTAATCTATCTATCTTTCTAACTAATCTCTTTCTTTCTAACCAATCTTTCATTCTTTCTTTCTTACTTTCTTTTATTCTTTCTTTCTAACTAATCTATCTTTTTTCTTTCTAACTAATCTTTCTTTCTTTCTAACTAATCTATCTTTCTTTCTTTCTAACTAATCTATCTATCTTTCTTTCATTCTAACTAATCTTTTCTTTCTTTCTAACTAATCTCTATCTTTCAAACTAATCTATCTTTCTAACCAATTTTTCTTTCTTTCTTTCTTTCTTTTTTTCTAACTAATCTATCTATCTTTCTTTCTAACTAATCTTTCTTTCTTTCTAACTAATCTTTCTTTCTTTCTAACTAATCTATCTTTCTTTCTTTCTAAATAATCTATCTTTCTTTCTTTCTAAATAATCTATCTTTCTTTCTAACTAATCTATCTATCTATCTTTCTTTCTAACTAATCTATCTATCTTTCTTTCTAACTACTTTATCTTTATTTCTAACTAATCTATCGTTCTTTATTCCTTTCTTTCTTTCTTACTAATCTATCTTTCTTTCTTTCTAACCAATCTATCATTCTTTCTTTCTTTCTAACTAATCTTTCTTTCTTTCTAACTAATCTATCTATCTTTCTTTCTAACTAATCTATCTTTCTTTCTTTCTAACTAATCTATCTTTTTTTTCTAACTAATCTATCTATCTTTCTTTCTAACTAATATATCTTTCTTTCTTTCTAACTAATCTATCTTTCTTTCTTTCTAACTAATCTATCTATCTATCTATCTTTCTTTCTAACTAATCTATCTCTTTCTTTCTAACTAACTAGTCTTTCTAACTAATCTATCTTTCTTTCTTTCTAACTAATCTATGTTTCTTTCTTTCTAACTAATCCATCTTTCTTTATATCTTTCTTACTAACTAATCTATCTTTCTTTCTAACCAATCTTTCTTTCTTTCTTTCTTTTTTCATTCTTTCTAACTAATCTATCTTTCTTTCTTTCTAACTAATCTATCTTTCTTTCTAACTAATCTATCTTTCTTTCTAACTAATCTATCTTTCTTTCTTTCTAACTAATCTATCTATCTATCTATCTTTCTAACTAATCTATCTTTCTTTCTAACTAATCTATCTTTCTTTCTAACTAATCTATCTATCTTTCTTTCTAACTAATCTTTCTTTCTTTCTAACTAATCTATCTATCTATCTATCTTTCTAACTAATCTATCTTTCTTTCTAACTAATCTATCTTTCTTTCTTTCTAACTAACTAATCTTTCTTTCTTTCTAACTAATCTATCTTTCTTTCTTTCTTTCTAACTAATCTATGTTTCTTTCTTTCTAACTAATCTATCTTTCTTTCTAACCAATCTTTCTTTCTTTCTTTCTTACTTTCTTTCTTTCTAACTAATCTATCTATCTATCTATCTTTCTAACTAATCTATCTTTCTTTCTAACTAATCTATCTTTCTTTCTTTCTAACTAACTAATCTTTCTTTCTTTCTAACTAATCTATCTTTCTTTCTTTCTTTCTAACTAATCTATGTTTCTTTCTTTCTAACTAATCTATCTTTCTTTCTAACCAATCTTTCTTTCTTTCTTTCTTACTTTCTTTCTTTCTAACTAATCTATCTTTTTTCTTTCTAACTAATCTATCTATCTTTCTTTCTAACTAATCTTTCTTTCTTTCTAACCAATCTATCTTTCTTTCTTTCTAACTAATCTTTCTTTCTTTCTTTCTAACTTATCTATCTTTCTAACTAATCTATCTTTCTTTCTTTCTAACTAATCTATCTTTCTTTCTAACTAATCTATCTTACTTTCTAACTAATTTATCTTTCTTTCTTTCTAACTAATCTATCTTTCTTTTTTTCTAACTAATCTATCTTTCTAGCTAATCTATCTTTCTTTCTATCAAATCCATCTTTCTTTGTTTTTTAAATAATCTATCTTTCTTTATTTCTAACTAAGTTATCTTTCTTTCTAACTAATCTATCTTTCTTTCTAACTAATCTATCTTTCTAACTAATCTATCTTTCTTTCTAACAAATCTCTTTCTTTGTTTTTTAACTAATCTATCTTTCTTTCTAACTAATTTATCTTTCTTTCTAACTAATCTATCTTTCTTTCTAACTAATCTATCTTTCTTTCTTTCTAATCTATCTTTCTTTCTTTCTAACTAATCTATCTTACTTTCTTTCTTTCTTTTTAATTAACTTTCTTTCTTTCTTTCTTTCTAACTAATCTATCTTTCTTTCTTTCTAACTGATCTATCTTTCTTTTTCTTTCTAACTAATCTATCTTTCTTTCTTTCTAACTAATCTTTCTTTCTTTCTTACTAATCTTTCTTTCTTTCTTTCTAACTAATCTATCTTTCTTTCTTACTAATATTTTTTTCTTTCTTTCTTTCTAACTAATCTATCTTTCTAACTAATCTTTCTTTCTTTCTTTCTTTTTAATTAACTTTCTTTCTTTCTTTCTTTCTAACTAATCTATCTTTCTTTTTCTTTGTAACTAATCTATCTTTCTTTCTTTCTAACTAATCTTTCTTTCTTTCTTACTAATCTTTTTTTCTTTCTTTCTTTCTAACTAATCTATCTATCTTTCTTTCTTTCTTTCTTTTTAATTAACTTTCTTTCTTTCTTTCTTTCTAACTAATCTATCTTTCTTTCTAACTAATCTATCTTTCTTTTTCTTTCTAACTAATCTATCTTTCTTTCTTTCTTTCTAACTAATCTATCTTTCTCACTAATCTATCTTTCTTTCTTTCTTTCTTACTAATATATCTTTCTGTCCTTTTTTCTTTCTAACTAATCTATCTATCTTTCTTTCTTTCTTACTAATCTTTTTTTCTTTCTTTTTTTCTAACTAATCTATCTATCTTTCATTCTTTCTTTCTAACTAATCTTTTTTTTCTTTCTTTCTAACTAATCTATCTTTCTTTCTTTCTAACTTATCTATATTTCTTTCTTTCTTTCTTTCTTTCTAACTAACTAATCTATCTTTCTTTCTTACTAATCTTTTTTTCTTTCTTTCTTTCTAACTAATCTATCCTTCTAACTAATCTTTCTTTCTTTCTTTTTAATTAACTTTCTTTCTTTCTTTCTTTCTTTCTAACTAATCTATCTCTTTCTTTCTACCTAATCTATATTTCTTTTTTTCTTTTTAATTAACTTTCTTTCTTTCTTTCTTTCTAACTAATCTATCTTTCTTTCTTTCTAACTAATCTATCTTTCTTTTTCTTTCTAACTAATCTCTTTCTTTCTAACTAATCTATCTTTCTTTCTCACTAATCTTTTTTCTTTCTTTCTTTCTTTCTAACTAATCTATCTCACTAATCTATCTTTCTTCCTTTCTTTCTTACTAATCTATCTTTCTTTCCTTTTTTCTTTCTAACTAATCTATCTTTCTTTCTTTCTTACTAATCTTTTTTTCTTTCTTTCTAACTAATCCATCTTTCTTTCTCTCTAACTAATCTATCTTTCTTTCTCACTAATCTTTTTTCTTTCTTTCTTTCTAACTAATCTATCTATCTCACTAATCTATCTTTCTTCCTTTCTTTCTTACTAATCTATCTTTCTTTCCTTTTTTCTTTCTAACTAAACTATCTTTCTTTCTTTCTTTCTAACTAATCTTTTTTCTTTCTTTCTAACTAATCCATCTTTCTTTCTTTCTAACTAATCTATCTTTCTTTCTTTCTAACTTATCTATATTTCTTTCTTTCTTTCTCTTTCTTTCTTTCTTTCTTTCTTTCTTTCTTTCTTTCTTTCTAACTAATCTATCTTTCTTTCTTACTAATCTTTTTTTCTTTCTTTCTTTCTAACTAATCTATCTTTCTAACTAATCTTTCTTTCTTTCTTTTTAATTAACTTTCTTTCTTTCTTTCTAACTAATCTATCTATCTTTCTATCTTTCTTTCTACCTAATCTATCTTTCTTTTTAATTAACTTTCTTTTTCTTTCTTTCTTTCTTTCTTTCTTTCTAACTAATTTATCTTTCTTTCTTTCTAACTAATCTATCTTTCTTTTTCTTACTAACTAATCTTTCTTTCTTTCTTTCTAACTAATCTATCTTTCTTTCTCACTAATCTTTTTTTCTTTCTTTCTTTCTTACTAATCTATCTTTCTTTCCTTTTTTCTTTCTAACTAATCTATCTTTCTTTCTTACTAATCTTTTTTTCTTTCTTTTTTCTAACTAATCTGTTTCTTTCTTTCTAACTAATCTTTTTTTCTTTCTTTCTAACTAATCTATCTTTCTTTCTTTCTTTCTTTCTTACTAATCTTTTTTTCTTTCTTTCTTTCTAACTAATCTATCTTTCTAACTAATCTTTCTTTCTTTCTTTTTAATTAACTTTCTTTCTAACTAATCTATCTATCTTTCTATCTTTCTTTCTACCTAATCTATCTTTCTTTTTAATTAACTTTCTTTCTTTCTTTCTTTCTTTCTTTCTAACTAATTTATCTTTCTTTCTTTCTAACTAATCTATCTTTCTTTTTCTTACTAACTAATCTTTCTTTCTTTCTAACTAATCTATCTTTCTTTCTCACTAATCTTTTTTTCTTTCTTTCTTTCTTACTAATCTATCTTTCTTTCCTTTTTTCTGTCTAACTAATCTATCTTTCTTTCTTACTAATCTTTTTTTCTTTCTTTTTTCTAACTAATCTATGTTTCTTTCTTTCTAACTAATCTTTTTTTCTTTCTTTCTAACTAATCTATCTTTCTTTCTTTCTTTCTTTCTTTCTTACTAATCTTTTTTTCTTTCTTTCTTTCTAACTAATCTATCTTTCTAACTGATCTTTCTTTCTTTCTTTTTAATTAACTTTCTTTCTTTCTAACTAATCTATCTTTCTTTCTTTCTAACTAATCTATCTTTCTTTTTCTTTCTAACTAATCTCTTTCTTTCTTTCTTTCTAACTAATCTATCTTTCTTTCTTTCTTTCTAACTAATCTTTTTTCTTTCTTTCTAACTAATCCATCTTTCTTTCTTTCTAACTAATCTATCTTTCTTTCTTTCTAACTTATCTATATTTCTTTCTTTCTTTCTCTTTCTTTCTTTCTTTCTTTCTTTCTTTCTTTCTTTCTAACTAATCTATCTTTCTTTCTTACTAATCTTTTTTTCTTTCTTTCTTTCTAACTAATCTATCTTTCTAACTAATCTTTCTTTCTTTCTCTTTAATTAACTTTCTTTCTTTCTTTCTAACTAATCTATCTATCTTTCTATCTTTCTTTCTACCTAATCTATCTTTCTTTCTTTCTTTTTAATTAACTTTCTTTCTTTCTTTCTTTCTTTCTAACTAATCTATCTTTCTTTCTTTCTTTCTAAATAAAAACTATCTTTCTTTTTCTTTCTAACTAATCTATCTATCTTTCTCTTTCTTTCTACCTAATCTATCTTTCTTTCTTTCTTTTTAATTAACTTTCTTTCTTTCTTTCTTTCTTTCTTTCTAACTAATCTATCTTTCTTTCTCACTAATCTCTTTTTCTTTCTTTCTTTCTAACTAATCTATCTATCTTTCTATCTTTCTTACTAATCAATCTTTCTTTCTTTCTTACTAATTTATCTTTCTTTCTTTCTTTCTTACTAATCTATCTTTCTTTCCTTTTTTCTTTCTAACTAATCTTTCTTTCTTTCTTTCTTTCTTTCTAACTAATCTATCTTTCTTTCTTTCTTTCTTTCTCACTAATCTTTTTTTCTTTCTTTCTAACTAATCTATCTATCTTTCTATCTTTCTTACTAATCAATCTTTCTTTCTTTCTTACTAATTTATCTTTCTTTCTTTCTTTCTTACTAATCTTTTTTTCTTTCTTTCTTTCTAACTAATCTATCTTTCTTTCTTTCTAACTTATCTATATTTCTTTCTTTCTTACTAATCTATCTTTCTTTCTAACTAATCTCTTTCTTTCTTTCTTTCTAACTAATCTTTTTTTCTTTCTTTCTTTCTAACTAATCTTTTTTTCTTTCTTTCTTTCTAACTTATCTATATTTCTTTCTTTCTTTCTTTCTTACTAATCTATCTTTCTTTCTAACTAATCTATCTTTCTTTCTTTCTTTCTTTCTAACTAATCTATCTTTCTTTCTTTCTTACTAATCTTTTTTTCTTTCTTTCTAACTAATCTATCTTTCTTTCTTTCTTACTAAACTATAAACTAATTAAACTTTAAACTTCTTTAAACTTCTTCAAACTTATTGGTCCAAACTTTCACAAGCCAACTTAAAGTTTGTCTCGACGAACTTTTTCTAGTTTTTTTTTATTATTATGTTCCCTTAGGTGCAATTATAGTATTACTATAATTTTTGTACAAAAAAACTTAAAAAATGTAGTGATTTATGACCTTTTCCCACCCTATTTCTCAACCTCTGATTCAAACAGTCTGTTTTGGAGGTGTTTCCCCTTTAAGAGTTCAGTGTTAACGCCCACTGTTATGATTGGCTAACGTCAGTGCTGCTTATGCATACATTATTAACGTTAATCATTTTTTATCACATGTAGGCTACTCAATGCTCCACCACGTGAAACTTCGGTCTTCCGATCTTTTACCATCGTGTCAATTCTCAGTTGATTTAGATTCATATGCGTGAGGGAGGGAGAGAGAGAGAGAGAGCAAGAAAGTTTGAAGGCGCGCGCGGCCGTGGCTCTCTCGCTCTCTCTCCCTGCTCGTTCTTTCAGTAACATGGACCCTGTCACACTCATCTACATCACTCACCGATCAAACAAGGCTTTGGCGTGCTGCATATGCTGCAAATAAACTGCATCCAACTGCTTTCCCTGGCGTCTGGATCGTTCGGCAGCGTATTCAAACATGTTATTTGTCCACAGCAGGAACAGCACATCTGCGTGGCATTGCAGTCATCTTGTAAACAGACCCAATCGCTGCACGACAACGCATGCGATGATGCGAAATGAGGCGTAGTTGTATTTCGCTGGAGGCGGTCATATGCAAACGACTGGTACGTCACTTCGTACCGTGACGTCACTAAGCACAAAGGATCCAGAACGAGCTGTATTTAGAGCTTGATTAAATAAATGCTTCGTTTATAATGGGGAGGACGTCTAAAGCTATGAAACTTGCAGGAGGTTTTAATGGTACAAAGACCTCTTAAATACCAAAAGATCAAGGCAAATTTGGTTTCTCATGTCATGACCCCTTTAACAAATTGCTATTCATCATATTTATTTATTCATTTGTTTAAGTAGACATAGGGATAACTTTAAAATTAAGAGCTAATTTCATATACACAACTAATGCATTGGATGCATACTATACAAGAAGTAACACACAAATGCAGTGTGATGGCGAGTCTTCTGCGTATAAATCAGCATCATGTTGTCAACTTCTATTCATCTTGCTGGACAGCAGCCAGACAGAAACACACGGCGACAGGCTGGAGCAAGAAAATTCACACAGCTGTTTGACGTTACACCTTGCCCTCTTCAGAATGAAACACAAGCCCAGTGTCCTAGTTAGGCGAGTATATTTATATATATAAGAAAAGAAACTCATGACATTCTGTGCACAACCGTGACTCTGGCTGTGACTAAACTGTGATGCCAGGCAAACTGTGACCACCCTATCAGCAAGTAGTTATGTGCATCACAGAAGTACTGACAGCCACGTCAGAGCAGCGCGGGCGACAGCACACACACCAACGACATTCAAGCAGGACAGCAGGGACATTTATCCTCAACACTGCTTTCTATTGTTAAACAGGCACACTGACAGCTATTGAAGCATTTGTAATCATTCTTCTGATTGAAAACTGTCCAGTAAATGATTGTTCATCAGGCAGACATCAACTTTAAGCACATACACATTTTTAAAATGAATGCAATTTCTTGAAATCAGTCAATCAAGTCATGAATTACGATCAGATACTATTTAATATGATGTAGTTTAGTATATGCCAGCCTCTTTCATGAATTCAAATGTAATCATTATTTTGATCATTTGAAAGTAATTGATATAATCCCAAAATTCATTGTTTTGTCTTTTTTTATCTGTTCACAGGCATTTGATAACTACCAAATAATGACTGAAAAAAATCCCTTGAAGATTAATACAAAAAATTACAAAGAAAAAATAAATAATAATAATATTAAATACATCAAATGAAAACAATTTATAATAATAATAATAATAATAATAATAATATTACCAGATCACTTTAAAAAAAAAAAAATTCAAGTATCTTACAACAATATGTGTCTGTGTTGTAAAAAAAAAAAGAATAAAAAAAAAAAAATTAATTTAATACATGGAATATAAAGCCATGCCTTGAGTTCTGATGGTGTATCGTAATTCGGAACATGCCTGGAGATTAATATATAATGTACTTCAGTTTATTAAAAGCAAAACAAAAAAAAAGTGATAAAAATCACTTCACTTTGTAAAGATGATTATATTAGCACTTTTATGTATTTTACTGTATGTTGTCCTGCAGCATCATTTAAGACCAAACATTTGTTGTTACCCGATCCCATTGCAAGTGTACATAAAAGAATCCAGTTACTTGTGGGTTACAGACATAAAGTAAATAGTATTATTCAGCTGGTCATCTGAGATCAGCATGTCCAATTAGGCCTAGCTTTTATTAGTCTTAATCTCATGTATCATCATTTTTATTGCATTGCTCCATGATCTAAAATGTACCATAGTGAGATAATTTTATGTATGAACTATTTCCAATCCTAACACATTATTTCTTCTAGTGTAAAATTTCAAGTCTGGTACCATTTGGAAATGTACCTGTTGTGACACAACAGAAACAATTAATAACAGCTATTAAAGTAATCAAATGACTCATGGGGTTGTACAAACACATCAGCACTCACACACACCTCTCCATCATACAGACATTTAAATATTGTCTAATGGACATGTAAATGATGTTTTCTATGTCCTTGTATTGTGCATGTGTTAATGCTGGCCTCATCATGCTGCTACTAATAGAGGTCCTAATGAAACATAGCATACACATATGCATTAGTTAATGGTTTGCTGAGACATGAAAGTGCTGGATAAATATGGGCCTTTGGTGAAGCCACAACTAATTGAAAAAGGTTGGCAAAGAAAGTCTAAAACATAATGAATCAAGACAATGGCCAAAAGTAATTACAGCTATGGAAGAGAATCATTACTGGAGTTCAGCTGAGGTGTTGAACACACAGCCAAAACACATGCCTTGATTAGCTTTAGTTTACACCTTATTTCAACATATGCACACAGTATAATATAAAGCAGATTCCATATAACAACAACATGGCTTCATATGAGATGTGGCTTTTATACTTAAGAGTAGAGCTTTTATTAAAAGCTCAAGAAACACAACACATTTATATTTTAATCAGATGTGTATTGTTGCTGGCACAAACAGGTTTGAATATAAGAACTAAACACAACGAAATTTACATCTTTATTGAAAACATACATCGGTTCAAATCGATGAATAATGTTTTGGAATATATTTAGTTACATTAACCGTTCACTATGACAGAGTGTGTATACATTTAAATAATATTTATTTTCAGTTTTCCACTGAAAATTTAGTAATCTTTAGTAATTTTAGTACTTAAACATTTCTAAACCTTGTTTTTATATATTATAATACATATATATATTTTAGCTTCATTTCAATTACTGCACTTTTTTTTTTAAGTTTTTTTTTTTACAAATGGCACTTTCTGCCATTCACTTTCTGAATGGACTATAAAGCTTTCTTTTGAAACATAAAACTATATGCTCAATTGATGCTTCATATTTCTTCACCTCAGCATATGCAGTAGGAAATTAAGTGCTCCGGATGATGAATTTGGTAGGTCCCTTGGGTGCCTTTGGTTGGTCAATTGACTGACATACTGACCTCTGGGTCAACAACAACTTAACTGAAGAATATTGATCTTAGTCCAAATGAAAATGTTACAGATTGCTCAATTTGAACTCATATCATGGTTAACAGAAAAGATGTAATCAGGCTCTAAAAGGTTTCTGTGAGGTCTGCCTCGCTCCATTTGTTAGCAAACATTTAGCTATTGTCAGTTTATTTATTGATTGATTTGCTTATCCCAGTAATGCATGTTAAAAGAAAAATGTAATGTTTTCCTCTGCAAAAGTCCCTGACACAATGCTAGACAATGTTTGCTAAGGTGTTCTGAGAGATGTCTGTCTGTCTATCCATCCATCATCAATCCATCCATTTTTTTATTTTAGTTTTCATTTTAGTTAAAAACAACAAAGCTGACTCTTAAGCATCTTGAGCACCAAAACCTCTCTTCTCTTTCTGTGATAACACCTGTAATAGTGACAGTGACTAAAGTACATTAAAGATGGCAACTTCCATAACACCAGGAAGTGTTATCTTAACTGACACAATGTTACTTAATTAATGAGTCCAATCTAGGTGCAAGTTCATCCTTCAAATCTTAATTAACTGAGAGCGGCTTTTGCTTTTTTCCCTTCATAACTTAGTGTTAACTCTGTGAATTTCAGGAACGTGGAAAAAAATGCAACTGGTTTTGTCAGGGTTCTGCCCTGACAGTCTTGTCAGTCTTGTCTCTGTTCAATGTTTCTCTGTCTTGTGCCTGGGCACATTTTCCCTTTACCACACCCTCTTAGTCATTAGCCGTGTTTCCATTACCCTTCAAACTGCGCAAATTGAAATTGCGAATTGAAAATACAAACAATGGAAACACGTACATTTTGTAAAAACTCCCATTTATCACAAAAAAAGACAAAAAGAATTACAGGAATACTGGATTCTAAACCTCGAAGAAATGCCACAATCAAGACCTCGAAGCAGAAATGAGGGAGAAACATCCAGAAACACTCTCAAGAATAAGGGTCTTTCCTTACCATTAATGCTTGGATAACACACATACGTCTCCTTCGATTAATAATAATGGCCAGTGCAGTGGCTGGGATATACGTAAACCTACCAACATCTGTCACCATGATTTTTGGAATGTCTTAGGAAACAATAAAGTTTTAGTCGCATAACATAAGTCAATGGAAACGTCGTCATTTCAAAAACAAAAAAAAAAAAAAGTTTTGCGGAAATCTGTAGTGGAAAATATTGCCTATTGTCTGGTCCTTGTCTCACTAATTGTGCTCACCTGATCCTCATGTGCTCTGATCCATTTATATTGTGCTCCTTTCCCTCATGCCTGTGCTGGTTTGTTGCGTGTAGTGTGTCAGATTCTTGCTTGTCTATTAATCTTTAAGATAGTGTTTCCTGACAGTTCTAGGTTTTGTTTTTGTTTTTTTTGCTTTAGTCTAGTTCCAGTCTATTAGTCCAGGTTTCTCAAACCTAATTTTTTTGGTTTCTATTTTGATTTGGCCTTTTTTTTTCTGTTTTGCTTTTCTTGTTGTTCTCTCTTGTTGTCCTCCACCCTGGCTGTTGCTTTCAATATCAGGCATTGATACTGATACAGCTTTAGTTGCAGCTCAATGGTTCCTCAAGCTTCTGCCTGATCTCCAGTCTTTATCTGGTGCTTCTCCATCTCCTCGATTATCCAGCATAGCCTTGCCCGGGTTGGATCTCATCTGTCTTCCCTTTCTCCTTTTGACTGCCCCTGCCCTGTCCTACTGTTTGGATAATCCTAACTCTTTAGTTTATGGAATTGGTTTAATACCATCAAGCACCATTTAATTATTGAATTAAAAAAATCACATTTGAATGTATAATATGTACACTTATTTATGTGGATTCATGTGGAAATAAGTATTCACGTTCATGAAGGAAATAGCCTATCTAAACCAAGACCCAGACATGAAGTCAATAACGTCCTATCACGTCTTGTGTTCTACTTAGCTATTTATATACCGTTTTCTCCTTAGTTTGGTGTCCCTTGATATTTATAACATGAGCCGTAGCGTTAGATTGACCTTTCGATGGCACTGGCAGGTTTCCAGATGCTTGTCAGCCTTGTTCCACTTTCCCTACAGATAGACTCACCACAGCCTCTCTCAGCTTGTTCTCGGATGTCTAGAATTCTGTCTGGCAACCATGACCTCGAGTCCCTGAACGGCCAGATGAGTGTGGAGACAGAGATAGATTCTGAGAGAGAGGGGAAGGTTGAGGATGTTGTGTTTAGCAACAAGAAGCACAGATTGGTATATACCTAGAATGGGTGCTTATTTCATTTATTTATTCTTCATTTTTATACTGTACTTTTGCAGAATGGGACAGTGCCTGGAGGGTGAAAGTTAGAATATGGCAACATAAGAATAAGAATGGCAATATAAGAATGATTCAGATACAAAAGTAGCTCTAATATAGGTGGTAGCATGATTATGCTGCTTTTAAAAATGTTGGTTCTCAACTGCAGGTTTGCCATGTCTTTAGTTGGGCAGGACCATATATATATGTATACACACACACTGTTCTCTCTCTCTCTCTCTCTCTCTCTCTCTCTAGTAGGGTCAGAGTTTGGCGCACAACACTAAAGCATGGATCCATCCTGCCTTGTATCTGTGTTGTAAAGGTGTGGAAGATATTTTCTTGGCACGCTATTGTCCCCTTAGTACCAAATGAGCATCATTTAAACGCCACAGCCGACCTATATAGTATTGTTGCTGACCATGTCCACAGTGTCCACTTTATGACCACAGTGTTCCCATCTTCTGATGGCTACTTCCAGCAGGATAAAGTGCCATGCCACAAAGCTCAAATAAACTCAAACTGGTTTCTTGAAAAATATGCAGCAACTGCATATATATCCCGAGGCCGGAGTCTAAGGTCCATCATGGAGTTTGCACTGTGGAGGGAGTCCTATCCCGAGCCAGTTGAGGACTCAATGGGTCCTATCACACACGTAGCACAATGTGGCGTGAGGCGTGACAAGTGTTATTTGCTAGTTTCAGCCTGACGCAGTTATCATTTTCATGTCCTGCGCCACGTTGTTTAAATAGCAAATTTATTTGCGCCCATTTATGAGCCCATGGCTGCTGGACTGAAAACGAGGAGTTTTCAGGCGCATTTTTGCCGCATTGTTATTTTGAGGCGACTAAAATAGACTGTGCCATAGATCAACAAAAACCTGGTCTAAAGTCAACGGTGCAATATATATATATTTTTATTTAAAGGGTGCATTAGTAATATGAGCCTATAGGTTGGTCCACAACACACGCACACTCAAATGCTTGCAAATTCTGCCATGTAAATAGCAATCTGCCATGGCGTGAGCGCAACTGGCTTTTAAATGGAATGAGAGATGAGACTCTGGTTGGTTTATTGCACGTTACGCCCAAAACACACCCATTACTCATTAAATAGAATAGGGACAACACTTTTAGACCATGCACCGGGTGCGCTGACCATTTTTCCCATCGTTAAACTAGCAAAAGTGGATTCAGACAACGGCATAAGTGCACTTGCACCTTGCGCTTTAGAACATGCGCTCAGATCATTAAAATAGGGCCCAATGTTTCACTCAACATTGGTGGTGTGTTTTAAACTGGTTAGAGTATCACACCATTAACTTAGCAACATGCTGATGCCAAACTCTATTGTGGCTGAAGCACAGAATCACTGCCTGTGTTGTGCACTCCGAGACCGTACTTTTGAGGTTCCATTTTCCATGTGTCTGTGTATTCGGTAGATATCGAGGCAGCTCTCTAGTTTATGGAACAGAGCCACAGTTAGGTACCAGGCCTTGAGATAGAGCATCCCACAGAAGGTTTCTTTCTTTGGATGTGATCATCTGTGAACTACAGAAGGGTCTGTGTTTTCAGCAGAGCCGAGATCAGCAGATGAGTCATTCTCTTTGACATGCAGATACTAAGGAAAGGGAAATAATAACTGCAAAGCGTTGACAGCAAAATGCCAGGCATCACTTGAGATTTTCGTCTTTCCTTATTATTTCTCATTTGCACATTACAAATCATGAAGTTTTCTTTCTCTCTCTCTCGCTTTCTTGCTCTGTAAATAATCGACACATGTAAATTGATCCTTCACTGAGCATGCCTTAAAAACATCACTGACCAATCCTACCTTAGCAATTATTGCCCTTTTCTAATGTTTGTATGGAGAATCTGTGTGTACTTGATTTTTAGCTGCTTTATCTACACTGAACGCGACACTTTTGTTTTTGCCCCCATTTTTCTTGAGCTGAACTCAAAGATCTAAGACTTTTTTTTTTTGTACACAAAAGGCTATTTCTCTCAAATATCTGTGTTAGTGAGAACTTCTCCTCTGCCGAGATAATCCATCCAACTCACAGAATATCAATATGCTGATTAGACAGCATGATTAGGCAGTATGATTGCACACGTGTGCTTTAGTCTAGCCACAATAAAAGGCCACTCTAAAATGTGCAGTTTTACTGTATTGGTGGGTCTGTGGGTCTGGGTTTGTTGATTGTGGCCTGTGGAATGTTGGTCCACTCCTCTTCAATGGCTGTGTGAAGTTGCTGGATATTGGCAGGACCTGGGGCCTGTTTCAGAAAGGAGGTTAAGTGAAAACTCTGAGTATGTTAACCCTGAAATGAGGGAAACTCTGGGTTTTCTGTTTCAGAATGGGAGGTATATCAAACCCGAGAAAGCAGAGTAAGTCAAGCCCGTTTCTGAAAGAGAGGTAACTTATACTCAGAGTCAGTTACCATGGTGACTTACTCTGTGAACCTAACCTGGTCGGGAGCAGGTTTTCTTCGGTAAACCCAGAGTTTATTTCGGTCTCCTCCCCTTTTTTAAAGAGGAAGCAGTGTTTAAACACCAACAATAATACTACAATTTATTTAAAACATTATTTAAGGAATATATATATATTGTTTGTCTATGGTTTAATTGACTAAATCTGTTTTGCAGCACTTTGCCAAAAAATAAATGGATTAAAACGTTTGCTAAACTTTTATTTGATTACCACCGTTTTTGATAATATATTTGTATTAAATCATTTTAAAAAAAAAATCTGAATAAAAACATTTCAAAGAACTCAATTATTTTTAAACATTTTAATAAGTTATTAATGATACAAAATAAGTTGTTAATCTAATTCATTATCGATTATTGAAATTAGTTGATAGGTTTTATTGAACAAATGTTTAATTTATTTAACTGTCATTTTAACTGATGATAATAATAACCGTAATTTAATAGTGCAGTTTATATATTTAATAATTGTTTAATACCATAATCCGTGATATTTTTTGAGACGGTTATCATACTGTGAAACTCTCATACATTACAACCCTACATAGGCGAGTCGTTGAATAGAAGTACTTTTACTTGAGTAGATTTTTAGACCGGCTTCTTTTACTTGTACTTAAGTAAAATGTTTATCAAAGTAATAGTATTTTTACTTGAGTAAAATATTTTATTACTCTTTCCACCTCCGGTAGTTCTAAACAAATTCTACAGAATTAAACTGTGGCATTACACACTGAAGTGTGTCCCTACTATTTATGAAGTTTAGGCCTATTTGTCATAATTTCTGGTGTATTGAGTGTAGGCTACGTGCAACTGGGGTTCTGTTGGGACAGGAGGCTCCAAAAGACAGATATTACCATCAGAATCTGTTGGGACCAACGAAAAACCCAACCCAAAGTAAAATAAATGGAAATATCAAAAATACCCTTTATAAAAAATAACACATATAGACCTCTTACATTTTATGAAGGCTTGGATCTTCGGGAGTGACTGGCTCTGATGAAGGAATTCCCTCAGCCAGAAATGCTGCTGCACTGCTATATACTGGATGCTATTTAGTTATTTAATATGTCAAATGTTTGTAAAGTCAGGTAGCCCATGATATGCTCAAGCCTTACCTGATTGAATTATGTTTATATATTTTATTTTCAGCTGCTGCCACATTCTTTTAATGCCTGCAGGATTGCACCTAGCCTACATGAAAATTAAAATTAGGTTGAATAACATAGGCTACTGTTCTTCCAGTTTCACCGCTGATATTATAACAGTTTGGTAAGTTAGGCTACTCTAAAATAGTTATTAATTACTACAAATGACATCTTCAACAGTGTAATTAGATTAATGTAATAATTACTATCTTTAGAAAGTATTGGTCTACTTATTACTAATTACTAAATCCCATATCAACCTCAACCACTTGAACAATACAAGGAGAGACAAGAAACTGCACTTTTAATGCTTTCAAATTAACAATATACAATTGCATGAATTATTCTTGAATTGACCAAAGTGTGTAGAGGGAGAAGGTTACATTAAAAATATACCTTGTATTTTAAAAATGTATTTTAAATCCATTATTGTTTTATACTGAATTGTTCTATAGTCTCTACAGTATTTAATGTAATCACATCAGATTTTATTTTAAATTACAGAATTAAGAGTAATTAAATTACAATATTTAGATTACTTGGTAATTAATTACACCCAACACTGTATAACAGTAATTCCTCTTTTTGTCTGGCGCTGTTGCCATGGTGACTCGTAATATCTGCGCTCCATTGATAATGGCTTTTTATAGTTGTGGTGCACGCGCTTAACTCAGAGTCAGTCAACTCAGAGTTGATTGAACCAACTCATTTCAGCTGTTCTGTAACCGAAAACTCAGAGTTTCCCATCTCAGGGTAAGTCAACTCAGAGTTCAAGTTTTAACTCAGAGTTGGTTGAACCTCCTTATTGAAACGGGCCCCTGGAACACACTGTCGTATACGCCGATCCAGAGCATCCCAAACATGCTCAATTGGTGACATGTCCAGTCTGAGTATGCTGGCCATGCAAGAACTGTGATGTTTTCCGATTCCAGGAATTGTGTACAGATCCTTGCAACGTGGGGCCGTGTATTATCATGCTGCAACATGAGGTGATGGTCGTGGATGAATGGCACAACAATGTGCCACAGGATCTCGTCACGGTATCTCTGTGCATTTAAAATACCATCAATAAAATGCACCTGTGTTCGTTGTCCATAACATACGCTTGCCCATACCATAACCCCACCACCACCATGGGCCACTCGATCCACAACGTTGGATATATTTTCACGCCAAAGGAGAAAAGCTCACTAACACAGATTTAGACAGATTAGTGAACAATATTTGAGAGAAATAGGCCTTTTGTGTATATAGAAAAAGTCTTAGATCTTTGAGTTCAGCTCATGAAAAATTGGGGCAAAAACAAAAGTGTTGCGTTTATAATTTTGTTGAGTGTATGAATGCTATTATATAAATGCATATTATATAAAATATAAATAAATATATGTCTCTGACTGCACATCTTCCACAAATTCACCCCTCATGCCGCACATGTCCATTCTGTAGAGGTGTGTTGTCAATCTGAGAACCCTGTTCACATTCAAACCTGTCACATTTTGTCAAGTTAAATTTGAGATAAGCTGAAGAAAAATGTACACAACTGACATTCTGTGGCTCAGCCAAACAGCTGTCAGATGCTGACGGCACAGATTGGTCACTTACCCACTCAAGGGCTTGTTTTCTATTGAAGAAAAATATTGGGCCTTTTTTTTTAACTCTCATTATGGTTCTCACAAGTTTAAAAGCACAGGCCAGTTCTCAGGAAACAGCATCGTTTGTGTTCCCAAATACAATAATAAAACACTACCTGTCAAGTAACAGAAGAATGCAGACAAAGATAAAATCCAAATAGAGTTTTTTGAGAGACGCACAGAATGTAAACAGGTGAGGAACTGGAAAGTAGATTGATGTGATGACACTGGCAGGGTAATGACTGTTCTTATCTGTTTACAGGCAGAGATGACAGGTGACTAGAAGACTGGCTGATCACAGAAGACCGAGGAAGACAGAAGATGGGACAGTCTGAGATGGGATCACACAGGGGCGCGTTTCCCAAAAGCATCTTCAGCCAACTATGGTCGCAAGTTTCATTGAACTCTATTGGTAACGACAGAACTTGCGATCATAGTTGGCTTTGGGAAACTTTGTATTGAATTTTGCTCTGATCTCCGACTCCAGAGCATATTGAATTAGTTTGTTCCTCTTCTTTCCATTACCTGAATAATGTAGCTATGATTTATTTTAATTCTATTTGTTTATTTCCTGTTTATTCTATTCTATTCTATTCTATTTGCTTAAAGCACACCTATAAATACGTGTGTGTGTGTGTGTCTATTTACTTTCTTACTGACTGACTCACTAAATATACACTAGAAGCTTCTTTTGACACCCAAAACAAATTCCTTGTGTGAGCAACAACTTGGCAATAAAGCTCTTTCTGATTCTGATTTTAAAAGCACACATAAACTGAGTGATACTACCATAATTTCCCTGGTTATCTTTTTGAATTAGGCTTTTATATAATTGCAGGAATGCTGCTGTCATCAAGCAGTTGTTTGTCTTTATTTACTTTGCACAGTGACCCAGTATTATGTATAATTTGTGCCGGAGGGCTCTTCAACATGTGCTCTATATGACCCAGAGGCACAGTCGCCTTCTTCAAAGGAGAACTTGCTGTATTTTCAAAGCACCAGAAATTGGCACAAAGAGCAAGAGAGTGGAAGACAATAAGGAAAGAGAGAAAACAACCCCCACATAAACCCAAAGCAGAGCCAGATCTGTTTTTGTTTTCTTATTCTTTTACTGGAATACCATACTCCAGAGTAACACTCCAGAATAACACGTCAAAATAGACTCCGTACTAAGAAATGATCAAACCAGCAGGGGCTTAACAATCTCTAAGACCCCATCCATGTCTTTTAGCTCTGCTCCCTAAACACAAAGGGACCTGTGGGTTGGAGCACTGGGGAAAAGCCCAGGCCGAGCGGAAAGGAGGATAATTGAGTCGAATGTGGGTGCCTTTTAGACACAGTGGCTTGTTGCCTCAAGATGAACTTCATGTTTGAGGGTTTGGATCCCACAGAGTGGCTGCCTGATTTTTCACTCACCCAACCTGACAAATCTGCACTAGCGTAAAACCCCCAAACAGCCTTGCTGTTTAAATGGTGTCACCGATGTTACCCACTGTGAAACATAAATCTGGTGGTGCCCATCATCTGGTCCTGCCATCTGTTTGATATTCCTGCCCGCTCGTTCAGCGAGGATGGCATGGCTCATGTAGCAGCCCCTCTCAGCATCTCCCACCTCTCTAGCAGCCAAATCGATCTATAATTTAAAGATTTACATAACCAACTCTGTGTGCCCTACTTTCCAAAGCAGTTCCTTTAGACCTGTGAATCTTCATGCCTTCCTTCCAGTTGGCTCATTTGGGATTTGACCGTGTGAATTCCATTTAGTAAATGAAATAACAACAACAACAATACTAATAATATTAAATAGTAATAGAAAAGTAATATTATACTATATATTATTGTTGTTGTTATTATTATTATTATTATTAAAGCCCATTTCTGCCTCACTTTTAAAAAATAAAAAATAAATAAATTTAGTGTTACTGATGTATTATTATAGTTTTTGGTACTATTTTAAATTAGATTTGTTTTTATCATTTCAATGTTTTTTTGAAATTCTTTTTTTTTTTATACATTTAAATAGTTTTTAATTTTAGTTTAGTTAATAATGAAAAGGTTTATTAATGTTTATTACAGCATTATATCATGCAACTTTATGTCTTGGAATTGTGATCTCACACTTTCAAATTATCATTGTTATAATTATTATTACAGTGCACCATTATTTCTTATTTAAAACTTTATCCTCACAATTATAATTATAATGTTATTGTTTTACTCTGAGGTTGAAATAAAATATATTGGTTTATTTAATAATAATAATAATTATTAGTAGTATTTGTATCTTTATTTTTAAACCAATTGGTTTAAAGATTAAACCAAACCATTGACCAAATTTAAGTTGGTCAATGACTTTCATACACAAATATATGAAGGAGACATTTCTACCCTGAAATGTCTCTTTTTGCATGATCACATGCACAGTATTTATGTAAACTATTTGTATAGTTTTTGTTTTCTTAGATTATGTATAGTCAACTATTTATAGTATTTGTGTAGTTCGACTATAGGTCAGCTATATTTACACGTGTTTTTACTTCTACTGTTGTATGTTTATATTATGTTGAAATATGCACCGCCGTGGTTCTGCGAGGCACGACAATAAAGCTCGACTTGACATGAAATGTGCAAGTGTCATGAAAACATAATTCACTTTCCTTTTTGTCTGTCATTGTCTTCTAGCCAGTAGATCTGAATGTGAAGCGCCAATGATGCCTTCATGTCTGCCTCCGTTCTTGTCTGAAATCTCCGAATAATTTTCGTATTAAATACTCTACTAAAATGTGTTTCATGTTGTTACTAAGTCTCTAGCACAAATTCATAAACTTATAAGAAGTTGGTCCCAGAGAACATTATTTGGGCTGTGTGCCCTGACGCTTATTTCACATTAGAAGTATTGAGGATGCAAAAGAGCCAAGTGCCCATGTTGCTTGAAACCTGAAGATAAGGCACTGATAAATCATCCTCCGCCATTTATCATGCCTAACGTGCCTAAATGACTCGAGTCACAGTCGGCCTTAAAAAAACACACGTCCCATGAGCTAACTCCACATATGGACCCAATCAACAAATCCCAAGCGGTGAAGATTCATTTATAATTCAGCTTTGATTTGGCAACAGACATGCACACAGGCATTGATCATTGTAAACTACTTTCTGTACACCGTCTTTGCCTCTTAAGCTAGGGCAGCCGTGGAAAATGGGTTTATATATTTGGGTACGCAAGTGAGGTGAAGTGGCGCATCTTCATTTTCAATATCCGCTGGGAACGGACAGCAATTAATCACTTGAGCCTCGGCAGGAATGTATGGTGAATAGTTGTAGTGCACGAAGCTAAACTGAAGCACTTTAATGTCTGGCTGGTTATCTGAGCGCGTTTTCCATATAATTTAGTCCTGGGCTAAATTTAAAGGCTTGTTTTTGACATTTAGCATTCTCTTTGTGGAGTTTAGCATGAGTGATATGTTTTCTACGTTAAACTACTTTCCCAGTGTGAATTGTGGCGAAAGCTGTAGGGATGAAGCGGAAAGGTTGCAGATGTTACCATAGAGTAACATCCTCAGACCATCATTTATTATTGGATACTCTTGCATCAATTTAAAAAAGAAAGAAAAAGGAAAAAAAAAAAATTTTGAGGAAAAGTATCTTCCTAGATACAGTTGTTACAGGTACATTTCAACATTGTTTACATGTGTGACCATCATCTTCCAGCCTTCAGGAACAAAATATGTTGCATGCAAGAAAAAAAGATTACTTGATTTGTTGTGTGAAACATCAATAAAAACAATATAGGCATCTACTTTATGATAGATAGGGTTGGAAAAGCTTTAAAGATGAAGCTATCCATAAGATGACATTTGTAAAAGGTTAAAGGAAGGTCTGGCATTGCTAATAAGAAATCATAAAGTCTCATGTTATTGTTTTTGGTGTATTCTCTTGATTCATTGTGCAGCATGTGAGCACAGAATGAGATTACTAATGCATAGCACAGTAGCCTTGATAACAATCCTTGCTGCCGGCTGTCTTTGGAATAGCAAAAGCATACTTGCCAGTCAAAAATAATCTGTGATCATGTACGCCCACATTTCTCCCAGTGTATTTAAATTATAGACACCAAAAACTGCCTGTGAATATCTATCTATGTATGTTTGAGATCATCTTTTTTTTTTTTAAGAAGTCTATTATGTTGGATTTATTTGATCAACAATACAGTAAAAACAGCAATATTGTGAAATATTATTAGAATTTAAAATACAGTCGTGCTCAAAATTAACGGTACCCCTGGTAAATATGATCAAAACTGGCTGTACAAATAAATCTGCATCGTTTATCTTTTTGATCTTTCATTAAAAAAATTGCCAAAAATCTAACCTTTCATTGAAGTAAAATAATTGAAAGTGGGGGGAAATCACATAATGAAATAAATGTTTTTTCTCCAAAACAAGTTGGCCACAATTATTGGTACCCCTAACATTTTTTTAAGAGTGAAATATCTCTGAAGTATATTCCCATTAATATTTACCTTTTTTTAGCACACCAGGGTGACTAGGAACATGAAATTGTCCAGGCATGACTTCTTGTTTGACAGGAGTTTAAATATGAGGAAACACAAAGGCCAAATCCCCTTAATCATTCATCAGAATGAGTAAAACCAAAGAATTTAGTTCTGATGTGCATCAAAAGATTGTTGAGCATCACAAAATAGAAAGTGGCTGTAAGAAAATAGCTAAAGCATTGAAAATCCCCATTTTGACCATCAGGGCAATAATTAATAAGTTCCAATCATCTAAAGATGTTGCGAATCTGCCAGGAAGAGGACGTGTGTCTATATTGCCTTAATGCACGGTGAGGAGGAGCGTTTGAGTGGCCAAAGACTCTTCAAGGATCACAGATGGAGAATTGCAGAGATTGGTTGAGTCTTGGGGGTCAGAAAGCCTATTACAAAAAATCAAACAACCCATACATCACCACATGTTGTTTGGGAGGGTTTCAAGAAAAATCCTCCTCTCTCCTCCAAAAATAAACTCCAGCAAATTCAATTGTCAGACATGACTGAACCTTCAAACGGCACATGCTTCTGTGGTCAGATGAAACAAAAAAAAAAGAGCTTTTTGGCTGCAAACATGCTAGATGGGTTTGGTGCACACAAGGATAAAAGTACCCCATGTGTACAATTTAATATACCGTTGGATCTTTAATGCTGTGGGCATATTTTTCTGCTGGAGGTCCTGGACTTCTTGTTCAGATTCATGGGATTGTGGATTCTATCAAATATCAACAGATAAAAAATCAAAACCTGACGCCTTCTGCTAGAAATCTTAGAATGGGCCGTGGTTGGATCTTCCATCAGGACAATGATCCAAAACAAACATCAAAATCAACACAAAAATGGGTAACTGAGCACAAAATGAAGCTTCTGCCATGACAGTCAGAGTTCCCTGACCTGAACCCTACAGAAAATGAGTGGCTGAACTGAAGAGAAGAAGCACAAACATGGATCTGGGAATCTGAAGGATCTGGAGAGATTCTGTATGGAGGAATGGTCTCTGATCTCAGGTCAGGTGTTCTCCAAACTCATCAGGCATTATAGGAGAAAACTCAGAGCTGGTATCTTGTCAAAAGGAGATTGCAAAAAGCTTTTAATAAAAGGGTACCAATAATTGTGGACAACGTGTTTTGGACAAAAACATTTATTTCATAATGTGATTTCCCTCCCACGTTCAATTCTTTTTATTCAATGAAAGGTTAGATTTTCTGCATTTTTTTTAATGAAAGATCAAAAGGATAAACGATGCAGATTTATTTTTTACAGCCAATTTTTATCATATTTACCAGGGGTACCGTTAATTTTGAGCACGACTGTATATGTTTTCTATTATTATATTAATTGTTCTTGTTTTGTCAAAGCTGAATTTTCAGCATCATTACTCCAGTCTTCAGTGTCACATGATCTTTCAGAAATCATTCTAATATGCTGATTTGATGCTCAAGAAACTCTTATTATTCTTATCAGTGGTAAAAACAAAACCATGATTAAAAAAAAACAAAAAAACATTGTCTTAATAGAAAGTTCAAAAGAGCAGCATTTATTTGTTAGATTCATTAAATTTTTTTGTAACAATGTGAATGTCTTTATTTTTCTTTTGATCAATGCATCCTTTCTGAATAAAAGTATAACTTTTTTTCTAGACCGAAGTTCAGCTCATCCAACGTAAAATGTGACTGATTTCTATTCATTCGTACGATTTGTCTAAACTCCAGTTACGTTTAGGGGCGGGGTCAGGGGTCATTCGTACAAATTAATAATTAGGCAAATTGTAAAATATGTATGATTTAGCAAAAATCTTACAAATTCGTACGAGTGAGGTCGTATGAATTTGTACGAATTAGCCACTTCGTAAAATTCGTACGAATTGCGTAACATGAGGGTGAGTAAATCATGACAGAATTTTCTTTTTCTGTTTTCTTTTTTATCTCTTTATTCCGCTAAGAGTGAAATTTTACATCATTAACGTCCACACAATGGTTCCTACAACACAATGGTATAGTTAAAAGTATCGACTATATTTATATAACCTGGAATGTCATTGATTCCAGCAGTTTATTCATTTGTAACATCAGAGGTGGTCCTGGGTTTCATGTCACATGCCTTTGATGATCTTTGAGATCTTTGAGAAGTCTTTACTCTGGTTACTATGAAAAAACACATTTGATTGGTGCTTTTGATCAGCAGCTGTCAGCATCCAAAGGCATCTGGCATCATTCAAACAAGTTTTTTTTTTTTTTTTTACACAGCAAATCTCAACATCTAAGGGCTGATATTCTGCTCAGTTTGAATAACTGGAAAAACTGATATACACTTTTGACATGAGTTGTTTGGTTTGAATCCGTCATGAAGTGAGCTTAATAAACTCTTTGTTTTAATAAACAAATTGACCCATTGCTAAACTCCGCCCCCCTTAGTTACTTTTGTTAACCCAGACAAGAACTGGAGATGTCTGTGAATATTGTGGTTTTCAGTAAAGTGTGCTCATGAAGTTGGCAAATCTATTGATTATCATTCTTACATGATTGTAACATTACAAAGGATTAAAGAAATGAATCACTTCTCACATTCAACTGAAAAGAGAAAAGCCTAATTGGAAAGCGATAACACTGATAATGTGTAACTGATAGTTACATGGGGTGGTGATGGTGCAGTGGATAAGACACATGCCTGTGGTGTGAGAGACCCGGGTTCGAATCCACTGTGAGACACCAATGTGTCCCTGAGCAAGACACTTAACCCCTAGTTGCTCCAGAGGCGTGCGACAATTGTATAGCAATTGTATAGCAACATGTATAGCAATTGTAAGTCGCTTTGGGCGTCAGCTAAATGAATAAATGTAAAAATGTAAATGTGATAGTGTAGTTAACAAATTTCACAAGAAAACATTCGTTGCGCTACAATGAACTATTTATAGTTAGGAATGTTCATTTATCTTGGAATCAGTGTTATTAATATATATATATATATATAGTATTTACTTTTAGGTTAAGTTTTAGTAATTGTCATGTGCTTTTGCCATTTTGACAGTTTTAACTCAATATTTCCAATTATCTATCATATATCAGTTCGAGAAATTTAAGTACTTCACCTTAAACTTGTTTTATTTCAATTCTAATGTTTGTTTGCGTTATAAGTTTAAGGTTATAATATTTATTTATGTATATATAATATTTGAGTCATAGTCTTCTATTTTTTTATTTTTTATTTTATTTCAGCTTTATTTCAATTAATATAATTTTTTTTTTTAGATTTAGTTAACGATAATACAAGCTTTTACTGATTTGGGAATAATTAAAGTAGTTCAATACATGTGAATTTCATGTGATGTAAAGATTTGGAAAGAAAACAAATATGTTGTATTCTCTCAGGGTAAAATGCCATATAGGACTATAATTCACAAACTTGCATTAGAAAGAATGATAAGGCTTGCCCGATATTGCTAAGGCTGGTTTGAACAGTTACATGTTAAGGTGAGGCTTAGCAACGCATCAGTTCTACCTGTTACTCCGCTTGCACCAAGGCTTGCAATAGCCGAACATCTGATGGGCTTTGATGCTTGAACATTTTGTTCTCCTTCGCTGTGTTGGCAATGATGTCCTATGAAGCGATCAGAAGCAGATCTTACCCATTCATACGCCTCGTTCTCCTGTCAGCAGTCACCTCCCCCGTGCAACTGCGGCCCGGGGTGACAAAGTGACAGCTTCATCAAGAATGAGTAAGACGAGCGGCGTCCTTGCCCCAACTGTTCAAGTGAAGGGAGAGAACGAGCCAAATACAGGGATAAAGAAGAAAAAAAACGCTAACAGGAGAGAGTGAAGCTTGTTCACAGCTGTGTGTCTTTCAAGATATTTAGCAGGGAATCATTTCACAAAGTTATGACAGATACAGGACTAGGTACTGGTATATGGTGATACAGTGTAATATGGAAATGTGCAACAAATCACTAATTCTCTACAATGGCTCAGAATTTAGAACTATTCATTATATAGTTTTAAACTTGTGTTATATAATGTGAAGTTGTTTTGCACTGATACAGTATTTTATTATCATTATCGCATGGTTATTTAAAGTGCTATAAGGTTATATGCTATAAGATTTCTTATTTTGTTTTGGAGGTCAAATATCCAAGGTCCAAAAAAAAAAAAAAAAAAAAAAAAACTTTTCTTATATATTGCATTGATTGATTATATATTGCGACTGAACTTCAGCTCTTCCTCAGCACTGGTGATACGAACACGTATCAATTCGAGCACGAGTCCTCATCCTTTGAAAGTTCATGCAAAGAGGATTAGCTTTGGCAGAGCTGAAAATAGCATCTTTATAACTTGTCGACAACACAAAACAAACTCTTTCGGTCTCAGCTACAACTGGTGTTTGAAGGCGGGTCAAAGAAGACATTTGCGGGCAGCCAATGAAGACCACAGGATGGCATTATGCAAATAAGTTACATTGTTTCGTAGGTTTTCGTAGGAAATAAGACTGGAATTGCTGGTGACTTGTTTCAGCAGTTCAGAAGGGATTATTTCTTTTATGAGACAATAAATTTATTTGATGTGCACTTTGATCTTTAAACCTTTGCAAAACTTTTATATTCACAAACAGCTTTATTACACACTACATGAAAAGTGATATCAGACAAAGCGTAACAGGGACAGAATCTGTTCTACTTCAAAGAGTTTGAGCATTTAAAGTGGCAGGCAACCAAACTGCAGCACGATCTTAGAATAAACAGTGTTATTCTTTGGTGTGGACAATAATATAGTTATAGCTATGGTTATTTACTTATTGTTCTTGGTGTGAACAGGACTTAAAGGTATTATTTTTGTGTCACTAGCATCACTAAACAGAATTGCCCAAAAAAAAGAGTGATTATAACAATTGTGCTTCAACAATTTAACACCTTGAAATGTGTCCCTCCAGGCTGTACAGTTCTACAGCTCAGATCATTGTTGCTTTTGAGATTCTTTGAAACTTTTGTTGCTCTATCTGCAGGTGTTACTTTCTTTTTTTTTTTTTTTTTTTGCTTTGCAAGCACTTTTAAAAGTTTATTCTCTTATCTGCTGATATCAGTATTTCTGTTAACTTTAGTAAACTTCATGAATGATACTTGATTTAACAAAACGTTTCTGAGGAGTCGGACCTGCCTGGTTATTTCTAGCTATATTGCTCCTTAAAGAAGCAGAAAGCGATTTCTGGTAACCGCTGTTGATATTTGAAATCACCAAAACAAACACGCCCCTACCCGAAAGGGTCACACCCCTATCTTGATGCTTACACCCCCACATTCACATTCAATGGAAGTGGTGGAATATGCTGTACCTGCCGCCCGAAGGTAAAAAACAAAGTTTTCATGAACAGCTCCCTACATAACATGATAGTACAAGTAATGAATATATTAAAGATATGACATGGTTAAAGGGGTTACAGCGATCACTAAAAGGGGAACCAAAAGAAAAAAAAAAACATATATTAGGAGTATTTTATCTCACTTTTTTGGACACACTTTGGGAGCCGATGCTTAAAACGGGCGGTGGATGAGATGTAGACGTTCCAGGCTTATAATAATAATGCAAATGAACAAACAAGCGAACATGATAAATGACAGTAACTGTAAAAAAAAAAAAATAATAAAAAAAAAACATTACCACATATCGAGAAGAAATAAAGCAAGCTTGGAGACTTCCCGCTTCTCAAGACCTGTCCAGCACTGGAAAGCTTCTCTGATACTAACGTAGGTCCTACCTCGTATAGTGATCGTAACACTTCGCATGTCCCTGGCCTTTGCCATCTCTCTCTAGTCGTTCTGCTAATGTCTGTCTTGTGCACTGAGCTCTCTCTCCTCCCCCATCATGAGTGGACACGCCCCTTACTGCTGATTGGCTGAAAGTGCGTTTTGGTGCTTGGCAGATCCACTTTTCAACAGTGTTTTTTTTTTAAAAAATCGTTTACTGCACCTTTACAAGTTATATGTAGTACCGGATTTATCTCAAAACAATCAAAGAAAAAAAATTTTGTTCGATTTAGTTCATCGTCAGACTGTTTTATTGAAGGCAAGACTTTATTAATTGATTTACTATAACTATGCTTGACAATACTAAAAAGAAGCACCTGGATGGCACTTCAGCCTGAGGCTCAAGACCAGCCATAAATAAAAATAAATAAAATAAAAACATTCTATATACTGTATTTATTTATTTTTATTAAAAGGCCACCCTATTTTCCTTGCTATGTTTATCTTACTGGTCTTCTTATTCCTTTATTCTACTTTGATATTTAGATTTGTGTAAAAATCAAACAACTATTAGTTTTAAGCTTCAAAAACTCTATAAAGGGAATGTAAATCTAATCCATATGAATTGAGCGATTTAAACAAAATTTTCAGAAGAGACTCAGTCGCTTAATATGGCGAACAGATTCAAACATTGATCAGCGAACAGATCAGACAAACAGAAGCTCATGCAGGTTGAGAAGCTCAAGTAAAATTAGTAAACATTTTTGTAATGTGAAATTTTATCACATATTCAACCAAAAAAGAATTGACACAATCATCATGACCACATCATACATACATTGAAAGTCATTTCAGAGATTAAGCATTTTGATAAAAAAATTCTTTTTACCCCGATTAATGTGCACTGATAAATCGTGCACAACAAGATCAGTAACATTTAAGAAAGTAAATAGGGTCAATTTTGATTTCATGTTGAGTTAACTCATACAAGCTGTGGAAATTTCTAATGTATTCCTTTTTCTGACAGCCACCAACCTCTGCACCCCACCTTCTTTTCATATCTGGATATTCTTGAATATGCAGCAAATATGCTTTTGCAGGATTCCAGGAAGAATGTGCTAATTATCTCCTGTTGGAGTGGAGTTGTTCATGTGGATTCATGATGATAGCCCTCTAGTCTTTTTCTTATGGAGTTGATCTCACCATGAGTCGTCTCACTAACAGCTTGACTTTTAGGAATCAAACTGAGAACTAAGGGCAACGAGTGTCAAAACACCAACTTTGAAGACGTTAACTTTCTCTGCCAAACTCACACCCTGAGCTCAGTCTATTTTGAGGACTGACTCTTGGTTTGTCTCACTGGAGGAATTTGTCTGGATTTAAATTGGGGAATAATTCAGAAATTCAAGGCCAAGTTTGGTAGGCAAGGTTTAATTAAGTAGTATTCTTGTGAGCCCGGTCTTTTCAGTTAAAGGTACAATATGCAAAATTTTTTGCATTAAAATATCCCCAAATCACAAGGCCAGTGTCATATATTTAGTTATGTTGATAACTTACAATATTCCAAATGTTTCCAACTATTTTTAAATCATGAGAAAATTGCGATTTTAACCAAGGAAACGGGGCGTGTGAACAGGGGTGAGCTGGAAGTTGCCAGTCAATGGGAGCTCCACGTCCGCGGCTAACTTGGACTTGACAGAGCTTCGCGAGTCACGACTTGACAGCGACGTCACGACTTGACAGCGACACCGCTCTTGCACATACTTTATTAGACAGGTGAGCAAACGTGCATTAAACAAATTAATGTTATATAGCTCAACATGATGAAATGTTAGAATATGATCAGTATGTTAGTCTAATGTTGATCTAGCTTAACATCATTGCTAGTTTCATATAGCAAATGAACTAACACATATAAAAACATCATAATGCTGTTTAGTATAGTGTAACAGTTAACATTAGACCAAGTGGATCAGCGCTGCGTCCCCTCACACGTTTAATTAGTCAAAAAAACTGACCTTTGAGTAGTAATTCAGCACTTGCGTGTATTAGGTAGAATGAAACGTCCTCATTCCTTTATACGCGGGACTCGCGTGTGATATATGTCTCTCATTAACAATCGCGACCTGCTTCACACCATTGTAATGTTAAAAAACATGAATGTTTTCACACATCCATAAACATTATTAGATCCATCAGCTTGACAGCAAGTCCCATCATTCAGCTCGTCACTGCGTCATAAACCTACGCCTTTGTTATTGGAAGAGGTTAGCGACCCTTAGCGGCGAAAAAAAAAATGCATATTGTACCTTTAATTGGTGGAACCGGTGCAAAAAACAAAGTCAAGCATTTGTATGACTTGATTTTATGAATAATATATCAACATCATATTGGATTAAACTAGACACTTTTAAATAAGTAGCGTTAAATTAGAACATGAAAAAACCTTTGTATATAAGGTTCAAATTGACATTGTTCTTATTAACTGAATCATGGCTGCAACAACCTCAACTGAGACATAAACAATTACAATAGTATTTAACAGTACGTATTCATTTTTAATTGAGTTGAACGTTTATGCCTACAGATTTTTTATTAATTCGAAATCAAGTGGCCATTAACTCATGCAAGGGCTTGTTTTGAAATCCTGTATTTTAAAGTATCTATAAATGTAGTCGTTTCTGTGAGCTTTTGAAATCCTTTCAATGCCCCACCAGACTCTTAGAGGAACCTTTCCTTGATCTGCCGCTCTCCTCAGCTCTTCTGTCCACCAGCCTCTCGTCTCTTTGAAGATTTTAAACTCTTTCCCTTTTATAGCTAGAGAAAAATACAGTTCAAGGAAAGGGCTCCATGACGTTGCTCAGTGGACACTTTTTTTTTACTTTTAAAATGTCATGAAAAACTAAAAACTCATGCTTTCAAATATTTTATCATGTACATTACTGTTCAAAGCTTGATGATCAGCAAGATTTTTTTTTGTTTTTTTTTTTTATTCGGTAAGAAACTTTTATCAAAAGTGATAGATTTCTATTTCAAGTAAATGCTGCTCTTTCAGACTTTCCTCAAAGAATCCAGAAAAAAAGTAGCATGGTTTCCGCAAAAATATGAAGCACAACTGTTTTCAACGTTGATAATAATAATAAATCAGCATATTAGAATGATTTCTGAAGGATAATGTGACACTGAAGACTGGAGGAATGATGCTGAAAATTCAGCTTTACCAACACTGGAATAAATTACATTTTAACATATACTGAACTATTCCTTTAAATTGTAATAATATTTCACAATTACCGTTTTTACAGTATGTTGAGCCTTGATGAGCATTGGAGACTTATTACAAGAACATCTGTAGCAACCACAAACCTTTGAACGGTAGTCTGTGGTGTACATGATGGAAGACAACATTGGCATGTTTAATCTTTCAGGATTAAAATAATCGAGTCAGTGTGAGAGGATGTGACGTTTTCATGCTAGAGTGAGTGTAATTCAGTGTCTCATAATTATTCATGAGACTCCATGGTGTCATCCTATGAGAAAGCTCTGTCTCATTATTATTCATGACACCACGTGACATTTTCGTAAGGCGAGCGCTTCAATCGCTCAGCGGGCTCTTCATTGAGTTGATTTCATGCTGAAAGGTGCGAGTGTTTTTGGTGTGCTTGGCTTCCCTGCAACGCTGGCAGAGCGACAGGCTTTCAATCAATGACCGACACCTTTGGAACATTTGCGTGCAACAAGCATTTATTACGGAGAGTTTCTAGATTTATGGAGACGTGCACCGGGGCTTGTTTGATAGTCCCAGACACAAACACCATCCATCCTTACTGTGAGTGTCAACCAATCAAACCACTCATGTTTGTGAATCAACAGCATTATTAAAAATGCAAAAGCACAATCACATATCTTTTCGATGCAGAGTAGCCTACAAATGCAAATGGCTCAGCATGTATTTGTGCATTGGATTGCCAATATAAAACAATATCATTTGTTGAGACTATGTAAGTCTCTAGTTTTCCATATTTAAAGTCTCCCTGATTCAAGGTTTCTCTTTCAGTCTGCCTGTATATTCTGATCTATAAGTGTTTTTTTTTGTTGTTGATTTAACTGTTGTAATGGTTGCCACCTACTGTAGACCATGTGAGCTGTGATTATTGTAATTGTTTCATCATCAGTCCTCCTCTGCTGTCACCCTGAGTTGTAAATTAATAACCAACTTTACAGGCTCACTAGTTCTCTATGTTCCAGTCTTGGCTTCATGCTGTTCTGTTGCTCGGTGCCCACCATTGCCTGGTTTTCTTTGCTGCATTGGGTTTACATGGGAACGAAATATCAGCTTCAGAACAAGCGTCCATGTACAAGATGTTGTACAACAGGATAGACTCCCAAAACATGATCAAATCAAGAATGTTTGACAGAATTTTGCTTTTAAGAGAAGCAGCGAAAATATCTCTGGTGTGTTTCAGAAATGGTGACCAGATACAGATACAGAGAATATTCAGAGAAACAGAATGTACAGAAGGTACGGTAACACTTTATTTTGCCGTGTTCTTGTTACATATACATGTACTTGCCGTAGTAAAAACAGTAAATTATGCATAATTACATGCAACTAACCCTCAACCTAATCCTACTGATTGAAAAGGTCAGTTTGACTGTCTAGAAAGGGACAGGTCGTATCGACTGCTGCTAATAACATGATAGCATGAGATGAGAAAGAGATGGTAGAGATAATAGAGGATCATTCCGAACAAACATAATTCTGGGTCCTGACAGGAAAGTCACTCCCTCTTTTGCTATTGACTTGGTTATATTCTTCTTCGCAAATCCATAATGACAATCTGTGAATTAAAATCTAATTTAATCCTGAAAATGAAAATTCTGTCATCATTTATTCACCGTCTTGTTCCTCCAAACCTGTATGACTTTCTTTCTTCTGGGGAACATTTTGATGTGACATTTCTTCCATTAACATTGCTCTTTGGTAAATATTCAAACCATGCTAAATTACGTATTCGTTGGGTTTTGTTCATATCAGCTCCAGCGCTGTTGTCATTAAAGAAAAAGAGATTTAATTATGAAATGCAATGTTAATTATTAAGTGTTTACTCAAATTGTTATGCTAATTATTACCCAAAAAAAAAGAGGAAAAAAATAGTTTTTTCAGACTTTTGGACTGCACCAAATTGGACGTCAGTCGTGCCAAATGCACAAGTCTGAATATGCAGGTGGAAATTGCTATGATTTCATACTAGTTTAATATTTCGGGTTGTGTTATCATTATTTTGTCAATTTTATCCCCATATTTTTTTGTATATGGAAAAAGAGCTGCACAATCTGATATAATGTTCCTTTTGTTTTCCTTAGAAGAAAGAAAGATATACAGGTTTGGAACAACATGAATGTGAACTTCCTTTAGAAAAAGACTTCCAGTTACTTTAAAGTAATTTAAAGTTGTCCACCTCTGTTCTATGGGCCTCAAACTCAAAGTTGAACTTGTGATCACTGCTGCTGCGTACAATGGATTCCAGTTCTCTCGTACCAGACAAGACTGAATAACCATACGGTATCAGCAAATTAAGCAGCGATATTAAAATCTGAAAGTTGTCCAGAATTATTAAATGCTGCGCTTAAGTTCCTCCACGGAGGATTCTGTATGCTGCATCATTTCCCTTCCTCTTTTGCTTCTCATTACAAGGTTTTATTTAGTCCAGAGCAAGAAAACTCTGTTGAACATTTTGTTTAATGGTGGTGCTGCTGAGGGAACCCGTGCGCCAAAGCAAGGCAATTAATTTATCTTCTGCTGCCAATCAACAACCACCCAAGAGAGAATGAGTGTCTAACGTTCCTCTGTTATTCACTCCTGCAAGTTGCATTGAGGACCTTCCCCTAATTAAAAACCTGATGACTGATTTTGATATGGCAGTTTACAGGGAAGAAAGAACACAGCAAGCAGTGAAATTAAAAATTGCATGAGCAATTGAAGCATATGCTTATGAACAACACAAGAATGTATTGATCTACCTCGTATGAAGCATTACTCTGTTCCAGAGGACGATCAATACAGTTAATATTCACAAGAGAAATTTTGCACCCAAATATTGCTTTTTGTTGAACTCTGAAATGCAGCTTAGGTTTAGTTATGCTCTTGCGAGCATCATTTGTATTAAATAACGATTGATTTGTTGACTTGTGAAGACAAGATATGTTTTATTTATACAACGCATTCGATACGCAATGGTAACTAAAAGTGCTTTACATACAGTATAGGCATATTAACAGAAATATATGTGCATTTCCTGAAGAAAATAGCATTGAGCGTAGGGGTCCCGAAATTTGAAGCTTTGTCCCGCATGTTATAAGCAGTGTCCCGCATTGAAATTTTGCCTGTATCATTTTATTTCATCGTCCTTTAAATTACAATTCTACAATAAAAAAATTTAAGAAAACACTGAACATGCGCAGCGCAGCCATTATAATTGGTTCTAGCCAGAGCGGAAAAACAAACACTGAGAAAAAAAAACCCACACAGACCAAAAAAAAAAAAAAACTGCAACAGAAAAATGGATCTATCTGGAGCTCCCGAGAATCAGATCAGACAAAAAATATAAAATTCAAGATGCACTGAATCCGGTAAGAACGCAGTTAATATTTCTATTCTTTCCTAATGGAATTTATGTGCTTATTTCGAAATATGCTTTTTAGCGATTGGATTTTCACTTAATTATTTAGATTAAATAGACCCGTGCTGTTAAAATGAGTTTTATATTAGTGACGTTCACAGCGCCGGTCAGCGCCGTTATTAATATTTTTATAAAGCCTATTAGCAATTTAAACCATGTTGACATCACTGCAAAAAGACATCTATAAAATCAATATTTATTCACCAAGTATAACAATAGTAAGTTCTCTCCCTCGTGTCCCGCATTGTCCCGCAAAATCAGGTCTGCTGTCCTGCAAGAGAGCAATAATAATTGAGCGCGAAGCAGCAAGAGAACAGGCTTTGTGCATAAATGAAATGATGCATCAGAGCTGGCGTTGTCATGACATTTAGTGTTTGTCTGATGTCTGTGAAAAACAAACCAACAACAATCTTAATTAGATGCAAGGACTGAACCAAATTCAGTATGCAAATAGTTTTTTTTTTTTATATATATATATAGATATAGTTTATCAATGTACATCAATGGGGAATTTTCAAAACTGAATGTTTAGTTTCTTAAAAAATATATATATAAATATATATATAAAATGCCGTTTCGAGTCGATCAATATGTTTCGGTAATACAGCATGTGTGTTACTTAAAATTAGCATTAAAATACTTCTTATATACAAGGCTTTTATTAAGGCTTAAAGCGTACTTACGTACTAACACTTAAACTGTTACTTAAGTTTCTTATGCTCAGCCAGGCTGATCAAAATACAGTAATATCATTAAATATTGTTAGGATTAAAAATAGCATTTTGCCATTTGAATATATTTTACAATTTAATTAATTAATGTGATGTTAAAGTTGAATTCTCAGCATCATTACTCCAGTCTTAATTGTCACATGATCTTTCAGAATATGCTGATTTGATGCTTAAGAAATTCTTATTATTATCAATGATGAAAGCGGTTGGGTTACAGTTGGAAAGTGTACTATTTAATAAAAAAAAATTAACCTACATAAACCTCGAACTTCAAAGTACTTCAGAATAGAAGGCTACTTCTATTTTAATCAAACAAACAACAATTTTGACAATAAATAATGTAATTGTGCAAGGATAGCTGTATGATGAAATAGCCCTGAAAAGTGTTTGCAATACAACAATACAAGTAGGTCTGAAGTGTTTCGTGACTCGTGATTTTCACACAAATGGGCTGAGTTATCAGGTTTGGCTGGAGATCTGATGATGTATAGATAATTTTATTGAAGTATCAGTGAAGACCTCTTGAAAGAGAGAGGTCACAGTCATCCCGGCCCAATCTCATTCCCTGTCAAAATATGCTGCCGTAAACAAAGGATCACAGCGCATCGCCAGTGGCATTGAAAACATGTCCTCTACACTACGTCAAGATCTGTTACATGGCATACCAATGGCACGCATCTTCTGCAATCCACTTTAATGAAACATCAATTCTAGCATATTGATATAAGCATTCGCAAAGACTCGTAATCACATCAAAACATTCAGTACAAGCTCACGTTCTGTTCCATGTCATTCATCGGTATGTATAGCAGCAACGCTTCCTCATAGACCTTGATTCCCTTGAATGAAACTAGCATAGCCAATTTGACTCATATTTTTGTTTTTGCATCATAATTTCTACCGGTTAGAATTGACATGCTAGAAACAATTGAGATTTATCTGACCATGAAATTAAATAACACACATTATAATATGAAGTGTGTTTGCTTCGGTATATGATTGAAGTTAGACATAGGCTACTTGAAATTAAGTTTGGAAACTGAGAACTGAATGAGTGCATTGAGACTTTGAATACAGATAAAAATACAAAATAACAAATCACTTTTGATGAAGGAAGCCAGACTTGTGTTTCCGAACGAATACAAGTGCAGATATGTGCAAGAACTCGAACGAAAGACAAACAAGTAATTAACTTCTGTTGCTGCCGGCTGTTAACTTGGGAGAGCACAGCTAATGTTGTCATTACGTTTTTGGTGATAATGTTATTAAGACAGAAATGAGATGTGCAACGCACGCTCACCAGTACCCTGCACATGTACTTGAGAGGTGAACAGGCTTGAGGCGCAGGGGTGTATCGATTCCATGGCAAATTGTATCATAATCAAACATCCAACCGAGATGAAAGCATTGCAGTGTTGTGTAATGTAATATGCTATAGATTATTCAAACAACAAAAATATGCTAACTACTGCAAATGTGTGTTGAGAAGCCTACAGGAGAAGCTCAGCATGACGTCCACAAACGCCCCTGGTCTGAGGAAGAGACTCTGGCAGTTTTTATTTGACTGGAAATAAGTATTTTAAACAGTTTAAGCATGTATGTCATTGTAAGCACAAGACTTATTCCCACAACACGTTTTTGCAAAGGCCTGTTCACACCAAGGATAATAACTAGCTATAACGATAGTTTCAAAAATTGTTCTAAATGTATATGAATACAGATAATGATAACAACACAGAGGAACAATATCATTGGAATAACTTTCAGAATTGTTTTTATTTTTTTTATTTTTTTTAGCTGAGGAACGATAAAAACATTGAAGGGCAAATAAAATCCATCTGACTTTAGTATAAAGTATTTATCATAATAGCTAGGCCTATAAGTATCTCTCCTGGTATGAACAGTCTTGGTCTCTAGGTAGATTTTTAAAAAGTTTTTAAACATCTTTTAACAGCGTTTTAAAAACGCAAGACTCGAGCACAACGGTCACATCCGTTTACATTGAAAACAACAGAAAAGCAGCAATAGAACTAGCAATGATGGCATGGGACAGCATGAGGCAGTTAAAAAGCAGGTAATAATGATTAATGATTAACATTTTAGACAGTTATGGGACAGTTATGGTTTATTTATTTAGCACACTTTAAAAAGAAAATGATTATGTTTGGGGTTGCTAGATCTTATTAGAAAAACAGCCCACAATAAACAGAAATAAATCCAAATGTTTTATGCTGAAAACAAGACCAAAATATCGCAAACCACACCTGCTCACTTTAATAACCCTGTAAACTTAATCGCTTTATGAGCCATGCCTAAACAAACCCAAAACACTTATAATAAGTGGACAATATATCAAAACATGACTACTCCATCGACTGCGATTTAGTTACAATTTATGAACATAATTCAACTTTTGTCACTTTAATATTTCTTTGTCGTCATAATAGTGGATACAAAATTTGCAAAACACCAGCACATTGCTATGGTTACCATGGAGTAAATCATCAGAGTTTCGGGAGTGAGTCCGTACACACATGGAACGATCAGTTAGGGGATTTAAGGGGGATGGCCAGAGAGTACACAAAAAGTACCCGGATGACTCAGTGAATGACACATATTCCAGCTCATAATCTACATGACTATTCCTGTCTCTCATTTTCACTCATCACCCACAGCAACTTGTGGTGGCATCCCCTGCCAGTCACGACAATGTGGCCGATTACACCACACAGATTGCATCGATTGTGCGGGCTGATTGAAATGCGAGTAGCCATGGTGTGCCGCGCATCTGCTCCATTTGGGAGGCTCACTTTGGCATGTCTCCTCTCTTCACATCTGAGGGAAAGTAGAACGTGATGCGCCCGCAACGTTTTGCTCTTCAGTTTCTGAAATGATGCCAACTTATTGAGATGTGTCAGTGCAGTAGCCCTTCAGTGAGTCGAGAAAAGTCTGTTGGCTCAAAATGAAATGAATACTTCACATAAAATGAAGATTTGGTCATTATTTTATGCCCTCATGTCGTTCCAAACCTATAATCTGCCATTTTTTGTCCCTAAAACACAAATGGAGATTTTGAAATATATATTTTACGCAGCATCTACACCATAACAGAAGTGTGTGACGAATGGACTGAATTTTAAGTCATTGTTCTGTGAAAATCTTTCCCTTTGGACTACTTTTATTCTGGGCCAAATTTTTTTTGTAAAAAGGTTTGACTTTCACAATCACCATCCTCTCATCCATAATCCATCTCCTTTTGTGTGTCATGGGAGACGAGGGGTGGGGAAAACATGATGGAATATCATTTTCAGAACACTTCTTCCAATATTGATCCTGCAAAGAAGAATTACTGTTCATTGTAAGTCATTTTCTTTTAATGAAAATGTGTCGTTTGCAACTTTTGTTCAATAAAGAATGTAAAAATTTTTGTTAATTATTCAACAAAACACTGTACGCAAAAAGGTTTTTCATGCTTTTTTTCATTATTTAACAGCAGCAGTGAAACAAACCTGGAATAAATAAATATATATATATATATTTTTTTTTCATATTAGTTTGCTTTTGAAACTTTTATCCATAATTCAATTGTAATACAGTATGTGCCAACATCTGGCAACAATGCTGATTTACACGATCACGATTGGATCATGACTTTGGAGTGGGCGGAGACAAAAAAAATTCTTAGTTTCAAAATTGGGCCTGATTAAAATTAAACCACAATACTGAAAAAAGTATAAGATAAGAACAGTAAATAGAAACATATGCACATATGAAGCAGATATGCAATGGTTGTCTCAAAATTTTGACATTTAAGTTATTTCCACACATGCTATGGGATTTTCTTGATGTCATTGAATATCAAAATGTTGCAACAAAACAATACAAGGAGTTGAATTCCAGTGTTTTCATATATATAGCTTCTCTGGAGAAAAGCAAGAGATTTATGGGCAGCTTTGCTCTGACTTTTTTTGGTCAGTTTGACCTATACCGGTTCTGTGAGATTGAGGTCTCAATTTGGACTGCTCAGATCATCAGAGAAATATATTTGTGCTTTCAAAGACAAGAATCATTATAGCCTACTTTTTACAGATGACAGGTTTGTATATTTATAATTTTCTATTTGATCAGATTTTCATGATTTTTGAAGCAGGTGGAGTGAAAAAAAAAAATCATGGAAACTTGGAGTTGGGCTCTTTTGACATTGGCAACCACATGGCATTGGTTCCGGCGTCAAGCAGCTTATCTTTGTTCCCTGAGCAATATTTACATGTGAATAAAAGCCTAAATTCAATCTGTTCATCATATGAAGCGATCAAGTCTCTTCAGAAAATTTGGACCAAACCGCTCAATTCATGTGGATCAGTATTATAGTCTCTTTATGAACTTTTTGAAAACTTTTTATATTACCTTTCTCCATTTACTCAGTGGCAGTTTTAAAAAAAAATACTCTTTTGTCCTTTGCTTTAACACTATAAAACACATTATAGCTCCTGTACGTCCAGGAGCAATGAAGGGTGGCCTCCCTTTTGTCTTCTGATGCCATGTGTCTTTCCAGTTTCCATCTTTGGCAATTCTGTATAAACCATCTAGATTCTAAAACAGTGCAATGCAATACATTTTTCTTATACAGTTGTCTTTAGACCTGTTGGCATAATTTCTGGTCCTATAGGTTAATTGGCTGAGATTGTTTTTAAGGGTAGACAAAGGCAAAACAATTTTTCACTGTGTTAATTCTAAGGTCAGAATTGATCGGTTTGAATGTCAGTTCTTTACAGGCCGTACTTTTCATTGCTTAACTGGCTGTATTTTTGCCATTTTCTGCTTCCTTGCTTTTAGGAATAACAATCTCAAGCCAACGGAGTCAATAATTTCACTAATCTTGGACTCTCTCCTGTGAGCAGTAGTTGGTAAGACACAGTTAATTAACCACCGTTTGATTGAACATTGTAGAATTGACAGGATTTTAAGCAGCGTTGTATTACTGTTAAACACATTTGAGAATGAAATCCACATTACTCATTATTTTGTATCTATAATCGTGTACACTGGTTACTGTGTTAAAAAAAATGGGCGTATGTGAAATATATAGGGCCATTTATATATATATATTTTTTAAACCCAGCATGGCAAAAGAATCATGAATATTTTATCTTTCTAGCAATCAATATTAGACCCAATTGAATGTTCCTCTTGAATGTGTCATGGACTTTTCACATAATTTTTCCATGTCCTTATTTAGTGTATTGCATACGCTCCATGTCTTTTTGGCCCATTTTATTTTTCGCACCTGTTCCTTTCATCATGTTATCGATGCTATGATGAAAAAAGAAATGACAAACGCAAACCATTTCACTTCTGTAATGGAATTTGTACTTGTAAATACATAATTAAAAAAATATTGTTGGTTTAACTTAAAAACGTAAGTTACCTGGTTGTCAAAATTTTTAGTTAATTGAAATAAAAAAAAAATGCATACAAAGGAGTTTAATAAATAGAAACTCAAAATATTATGTTATCTGAACCACATTAATTATCTAAGTTGACTTGACAAAAGATAAAAAGTTGTGATTAGGTTACAGTTAGAGCAGGTAGTCTCGAACGAGCCCAAAAATAGCAAGACAACGCTCACGGAGTGGCATGATATGGTACTTGACTAAAGCTATCCGATCAGGTCGCGATAATTACGCAGAGATTTCCAGCCTCATTTGAAAGTTGAAAGTCATCGTTATCATCCCCAGCATGACAACTCTTGAAGTGTTTGGCATGGTAATGGATATGACTATATCTATGTTAAGGTGTTTGGTCTTGGCAGAATAGATACAAAATAGCATACATGAATTACCCATAGCAGATCCAGGTGGAGCTGGGGAAGGTGGAGGGTTCTGAAAGCTGCAGCAAAACTGCTACAGCAAATGCTAACTTACGCCTGTTTCACACCAACCCGATCACACTAAATACGTGTCTACAGCACGCAGTGTGTTTATCATGTTATTTATACGCGAAAATTAGTTTTTACGTGCATAGGATATGCATGGGTTGTTAAGGGTAGGTTTAGGAGTGGTGTGGGGTCCGTGTATATTATACGTTTGGGTAGAATTAGTGGTGTTGGGTGCGTGTGTATTACACGCAATGAAGTGCGTATTAAATGCACGCGAAAACTGCGTATCATATGCACGTAAAAACTCATTTTCGCGTATAAATAACACGATAAACACACTACGTGTTGTATGTGGTGCAGGAGCAGCACGCACTATTGTGCTTACACATATGATGCGTTTGCAGTGCCCACCTGATCCGCAGCTGTATACTCAAACAAAACATTTATTGGTAACACTTTATAATAACTGCACGCTATTAATCATTAGTTAAGCATTAGTAAACAGTTAATTCATCATTTATAAAGCATTAATAGACAGTTCATAAATTCAAAATATAAATGCTTTATTCTTGATTTAAAAGCATATCTATAATGTGTTTAATAATTGTATTTTCATACTTTATTAATTATCAATTCATAATTTCTAAATGATGTATTGCATAAACCAGTTATTTAAGAGGTGTCAGTGGTTCATAAGATTACTTAGAAAGTGTAAGTAAATGATTAATAAACTATTTAAATGTACATTCATACATCTTAATTATTCAGACATATAGTAATAGTTACTTAGTGTGTTAATAAATGCTTTATTGACATGTATTTGTACTGTAATTCAGGGTTTTGGTAGTGGTCAGTTAACTGTTTATGTGAGCTCATCTAAAGTGAGGACTATTCATGCCTTGTAAAGCATTTATAAAGGAGATTTGTGTTGTTTCATTTTTCTGTTTAGAAGATACATGAGCCTTTAAATCTAATTTATAAATGCTTTACAAGGCATAACTAGTCCTCACTTTAGATGAGCTCACAAAAATAGTTAACTGACCACTACTAAATGCTTTATAACTACCTGATTTTACTCCATTTACTTACACATTCTAAGTGATCTTATGAATCACTGACAACTCTTAAATAACTGGTTTGTAAATAATGCTATACTTCATTTAGAAATTATTAATTGATAATTAACAAAGTATGAAAATACAATTATTAAACACATTATAGATATTCTTATAAATCAAGAGAAACGCATTTATAGCTGTATTTATAAACTGCTTATTAATGTCTATTAATGCTTTATAAATTATGAATTAACTGTTTACTCATGCTCAACTAATGATTAATAGCGTGCAGTTATTATAAAGTGTTACCCATTCATTCACTATTTTTATTTCAAATCCAAAAGTTATCACCAACTTTCACCAACTTATCACCAAAATAAAAAAAAGTTGTCAGCATTGCAATTCTCTTTGTATAAAGTACAGTTTTATAGATGTATTCATGTTTAAACACAATACATTTAAACACATTCAATCCTGTGGTTCATAAAGAGTTTTTGCACCTTCACTAAGAGACGAGTGCCATCCATTAGCTGTCTCCTTGTTGAGGTGTGGTGTCGTTTTCTTTGCTTTACACGAGACTTAAAGTAAAAAGATGATCGTGAAATATAGTAGTATAATTTAATGAAATAGATTTATGGTGAGATGACTCCATTTTCATGTCAATCTGTGTTAATTTTGACCACAAACCATGCGCTGTCTCTTTAATTCAGCGCGTGCAGCACAACACAAATAGACTCTGTGCAGAATCGATCGCTGCACTGCTGTATCATATATTAGCATATATTTCATAAAATGTAATGGTTTAAGGAACCGTATGTAAGAAATATATTTCAATTAATCATAAAATGGCCTTGATATGTCACTAGACATTAAGAAATCATTTTCATTTCAAATACTTATATCACTGACAACAATAGTCCGGCCAGGATATTGTCATTTAAAAACTGATGTTGATGTTGTCATGTTGTGTTTTGGTCTGATGCTCCACCCTCCACTGATCTACCAATCACGGAGTCAGTAGTGTTGAGGCATCTGGGATGCCAGCTCTGCTCTAGTCACCACAGCTGCAGATACAAACGTGTCGGATAAAAAAAATGTCTAACGTTACGAATCCAATACGATATATAATTACTTCGCAAAACATCTCTCATGAAGCATAAACATAATTAACAGAAAAACAAACTTACTGTGTAGGACTCGTCCCTTGCCATTGGAAGCTGCCTATCGGGCAACCTCGAGTCAGGGGGAGGGGGAGGGGATACACCGTCATTTGAAAGTGATTTCAGTACCATCTTTGGCCACAATCTTACATACGGTTCCTTTAATACTAATATTTTTTGATAAGCAGTTTGTATATTTTTTTACTTCTTTGAATATCTCAGATTATCTTCCTTATAATTCAAAATTCTGTTTAATATTGCAGTTCCTTAGAGTTACACGCCAGCTGGCATAACTGTTGAATCCCTTGCTAATAATTTTGGTCCTTGTCTACAAGTATTCAGAAAAGTCCACCATAACACTGTCAATACTAAATGAATACATGGTTCCCCTATAATCTATATGCCTCAATCTATATATACTTTCCTTAATGAACAGCTCTGCCTTACCTCACGGGTGTGGAAATGGCCTTTTTATTCAGTAATTGTGTAGAAATATGTCTATTTCAGTCCTGCTCTGTTCCTGGCTTCCTTTAGTCTCTCATTACCTCTTATTCCCATTTATTCCACAGGTCCCTTGGTGAGAAACCATTCTGAAAAAAAAATCAATGCTGTCGAAAACAAGAAGCCTGGATATTACACAAGACCTATTATGTCAGTGACGACAATAAAAGTATTTTTCGGTCTTTCACGTGTGCATGTGTGATTTGCATACTTATTACGTTCCTTGTAGATTATAGATGAGTGCTGTGCCAATGCTGAACGGTGGGTCTTCTAGTCTTCTGTGTGTTTCAAATCTTTTGTGGAGGCATTGATCTGTCTTCTGTTGATGGCTGTCATAATATCTGAGATTTTGCTCAATTGTACATACAGTTTTACAGTTTATTGATGCTCTCAGTCCATAAATTGCACATGTTTGGTTGAATTTACAGCCTTTAAACACCTGCAGATATATTTAATGCATTTTAACAAAAAAATGAAATGTTTGTGGGTCAGCTTCTACCTGTGCATGTTTAGCTAAAGGATAGTACATCCTGAAATCACCCACAGAACACTGCGTGCACCAGCACTTCTTTTCTTTTTTAAAATGTATTTATTTTTGTATTATCATATAAAAATGCAGAAAGCTTTGTGTGAGGATTATGGGCAGTGTTGTTTTAGTATCTTTGATATAAGCTACTATAGTTGTTAATATTTTAAATTATTTTTTATTTTTTGTAATTTTGTTGTTTGTATATTTTGGTAGACTAGATTTTATAAATTTTTTATTTATTTTTTTATATTTTATATAAGTATGTTTTTAATTATTTTAATTTATTTTATTTATCCTTTTCAAGGATTTTTTTTAAATGGTTTTAGTTTAGTTAAAATTGTAATTTAGTTAAAATTAAAATTTTAGTTTTAATTTCAGTTTTAGTTCATTATAATTAATAACCCTGGTTATGGAACAGTAAATCATGTCAAGGCAAAATCCACAGTATGACAGAAAAGCATGATATGTTTGCACACACTCATAAATGCATGCTAAATGATAGCTTTCTATTGATATTTTAACATGCGCATAATATTTAACAGCACAATAGGGCTTGACATTAACTTTTTTTTTCTCACCACTGTGGCAAGTGGTTTTCCAAAGTTACTAAACACTCAGCATTTTCATAAGCCACAATTTTGGCAGATACCAAAGGAAAAAACTGCCATAAAGATATTTTTATTATCTCATAATTTGGCAGCTACTGCTGTCACTTTAAGATCTGACGCACAGATCCATTAAACAATGTGTTTGCTTTCTCAACTGTTTACGTTCACTTCACTCTCTGTTGGATAGATGAGAGAGAGAGAGAAAGCGCAGCTGGTATCGTGTATTTATTCTGCGAAAAAAATTTTTATTGGAAGCGTTTCAGGTATTTTTATAGAGAAAAATATATAGAAAAGCATATATATTTATATATTGAACATTTTGTTTTTAACACCAATTTTTGTTTGTTCATTATTTCAGATGACTTTTTAAAAGACTACAATTGAAAATGTTATATTTAGGCTACATTTAAAATGAAACCCACCAAAGTGTCTGTGTTACACGCCACTGCTGAATTCCTTGCGGGTTGGTGGGTGTTAATGTCAAGCTCTGTATATACATAGCCCTTTTTTTTCCAGGTTGCCTGACACAGCAGTGATAGGAAGAACCCCTGACCAGATATCTTAAGGTGAAAATAGCAAAAATCTAAAGCTATTGTGAGCGGTTTACAGGAGGGCTGACAGTGAGCGGTGATTTGGTGGACTGATATGAATGAAACATGTCTGGTGGGGAGATGGTTCTCGCAGAAGAGCCGAGCTGCAGTGTGAGGGTGGCTGTATGACTGCTGCTTTCATCGGCCCCTGGGGACACATGAGAGTGAGTCATTTATTCAGAGTAAGAGAGCTCAGGTCGACTGTATTGTTGTCGAGGCTGAATTGGGCTGGGGAGGAGAGACTACAGGAAGTAAATAGGAAGTCAGGCTGGTAAACTGTCTTGTTTGGTTTTATCTCTGGGTATTTTTTTTTTTTTAAGTTAAGCAGGAATATTACGCTGTCTCCTAATATACCTTGTTTGGATCAGGAAGTATTAAAAGTTGTGGCTTCTAGCGGTCAGCAGCACACGTGCTCATGTGGGCGATGTGAATTTCAGTCTGTCTTGCATCATTTCCTGATCCTGTTTTCCTGCTTATTCCTAGGTTCATTTCTGCTGTTCCACATGCATCATTTGCAGATAAGACTTTGCACATGGAGATGAGAGAAGTTTCTATTGTAAATGTAGTTTATTACTTTTAGGAAATGATATGGTCCAGTTTAGAGCAGAGGGTAATATTTTGATTAAATATAGAAGGTCAAATGATTCATTTTATTTCATGCTGACTTTAAAATAGTAAAATCGATTTTTTTTCCTCTGTCTGCTGCTTTTAACTTCACAGCACTGTTATTTTAGTATTAATTGTATAATATTATAGTTCATATTAATATTTTAAATTAGATTTTATTTGTAATTTTTGTTAGTTTTTTTAGTAATTTTGTAATGGGTTTGTTTCCTTTTTATTTATTTTTTTCAAATACTACTATTTAGGTTGAATTAATTTTTATTTCAGCTTTTCTGGTGGTTTAACTTTAAAATAATTTCAGTTAGTTCCCAAGGCAAAATTTCCAATGTGCATGTATTAGAATGTTCTAATATTTACATCTTGTTTTATTTCAGCTTTATTTCAATTGACAAGCTTTATACTGTGTTCAATGCCATGTTGTAATTAATGTAATTTCAAAATGACAGCACATGGCAGACCAAATTCATTATATTGGAGAGATATGTTCCCTCAGTCTCCTCAGACTCAACACTCACTCGGATTGCCAGATTGAGGAAACGCATCAGGAACGAGCTCAACTGACAAAGGAAGGTGACGAGCCTTCATTGTGTTTTACGCCCGCTGGCAAGCAGGGGTGTTGAAATCCTATTGGGTAAACTGGCTGTGGGCGGGATCACACGGACCAAAGCAAAAACAGACAGTCCGACATGGAACACACATTTCGAGGTAAATAACTGGCTGGAGCATTGTTCTACGAAGAAACAAGTGTATGTGAACTTAACATGTTTCCTAAATATCTGCAAACCTATTATTATTTAGGACAGTAAAAAAAATATATAAAAAAATAGATAGAGCACCATCAATAATAATAACCAGGCCTCACACACTGTAAAAAGAAAATATGATCAAAAGGTTATGACTATGTTTTTAAATTGCTTTAACTCATCAAAATAAGCAATTTAAGTTGAAATTACTTTGAAAGCAAAATTTTTTCCAGCGCTGATGATAGTTTTAGTGCCGTCAGTCAATCAGGGTTGTCATGACATCACTTTCCTTTCCAGTCTCTCTAGAGTCATTATTAGTCACATGACATAAAAAGCTCAGCTGAATGGCTCAATAAAGACTGGAGCGTAACTGAACACCTATGCTCACCGTGAGCACAGTTTGGAGATTTCTAATCGCCTGTGAGGTCTCGCACCGGCCGAGCAAGTGCCACAATAATGATCTCCGTGATATAAAGACATACTCAATCTGAATTTCTTGAAAATTACAGGCGGGTAAGTTTGATTAGAGTTAGACGTAAACCCTAAAGGAGCTGACTCGTGAGGGTTTGGAGGATTATTTCTCAGAACACAATGCATCATGCACATTATTTAGCATGTCATCGTAGTGCTGATGTCTGTTTTGTTTATACTTGGCTCAGTTTTTATAGCACATGCACTGTATCAGGGTATCCTTAACCAAAGCACATTGTAAGTCCCTGAAATATGAATAATAACACCTCCCCCTCAGTGTCTATGGTGGTTACAACCCTGCTCATCTTGCTCACTGAGGCAATACCGTCTATTGTAAATGAAATCACAATAACTCCTGAGAATATGAAAAGTTAGATTTATAATAAGCTATACCACACATCTCTATCACAAAGGGACGCTTACAAAAGATGCAATGGCTCAATACACATGTAAACGTGAAAGAATCTGAATGCCTAGTTGTGTTACATCAGTGTGTCCAGCGCGAGTATATGATTGCACAGTGGCTAAAATCCCCATATGGACACTTGCATGAAAAGAATATGATGCAACTGAAATGTAACAAATATCTCACATTTGCACATTTCTCTTGATGTTTAATCGTTAAAAAAAAAAAAAAAAAATCCTGTGGGCGAAACCCCCACAGGATTTTGTTATTTATAATTTAAAAATATGTCTTTTGTATTAGCTAAAAAAGTGAAAACTTATTTTATTTATTTTTTTGTATGCGTTAAATAATAGTACAACATGATTTGAAACTTTTTGAAATTTCCGAATACCAACTTGATGCTACAGACTTCCAGAGCTTAATTTAGAGAGTGAGAACAATTCAGCGGTCACTGACTTTTCTCCTTTTTTCCCCCTGCTGGTTGCCTAGCAACCTCCTGGATCTGTTTCAAGAGCCACAAATGCCGGGGGTCACGTGTGCGTGTCTGCAGCAGAATGAATCAGCCATTGATGGGACAGTAACTTACTTAAATGTTATAATAGGGTTTAGTCAGATAGACCGTTTTAAGTTTACTTTGTTTTAATCAGTGCATCTTTAATGGTGCTATTACTTTTCTAAAGGAGCAGACTTAAAAAAATTTGAGGTGGACACAAAAAGCCTTTCATTGATGGAGTGCTTAGACTCTCACCCTCTCGAGGCGCCATCCATAATCTCAGCACTGGAAGATCATACAGACATGCGGGTGAAGCACATAGAGCAACACTTCAAATTCAGGCCAGCATTACTCACAAATAAACAAAATATTATTCAAATTAAAACAAAAAATACTCTCTCTTTGTTTTGTTAATATCTATCTAAGAATATCTAGGTGTAAATGTACAGTCAGCAGGGGCTCTGTTACAGAAACCTACCATCTTAATTCTTGACTTAAGATTTGAAGAATGTTTTGTTTCTACACTGTAAAAAATGAATTTTGATGATTTGTTTTCACAACTTTTTATATTTTGTCAAATCAACTTAGATAATTAATGTAGTTCAGATAGCATAATATTTTGAGTTTCTATTCATTAAACCAATCTCTTTTGTTGTATTAACTCAAATTTTTAATTTCAATGAACTCAAAATTTTAAGGCAACCAGGTAACTTACCTTTTTAAGTTAATCCAACAATTTTTTTTACAGTGTACATGAAATGTGGTGGTATTACGAAGCCCATTGGGACCTTTGCAAAAAATGATTCAATCAGTCACGTTCGATGTTACGCCTGGGAGCAGGAGGGAGGAGGGAACGGGGGTTACGTCAGTAAGCTATACGCTCCTTTCTGCCTCACTGGTATCTTGAAAAAAACAAAAGAAAAAATTGAGTATGAATTTATAGATTCATAAAATTCTGTCTTTCGTTTGGACAGTAAATCTAATTTCAAGGCCTTATGTTCGCGTTACCACTTTAACCGCTGCCGAGAAAACGTACCATCAAAAGTTTCTCGTGTGCACACAAGGTTTTTTTTTTGTTTTGTTTTTTTTGCAAAGGTCCCGTTGAGGGCTCCGTACTATGCAGACATGACTTGATGCTGATGTTTCTGTAATACAGCCATAAGTCATTAATAGCAAAATACTGAAAAAAAATTACTTGACATCCTACGTGACTCCTCGAGAAGCTTCATTTCAAAGATGGCGTAGAAGACTGTCAAGCATAGTGTGACATTAAGTTTATAAAATATTAAGATCCTCTTCATGTATTTCATTGATGTTTTTAAAGTGAATGTGAGCATTTTGTGATGTTGTTAAAGGGATACTTCTCCCAAAAATGAAAATTGTGTAATTTCTCACTCTCATGTCATTCCAAACCCGTAAGTCTTTCGTTCATCTTCGGAACATAAATGAAGATCTTTTTAATTAAATCTGAGAGCTTTCTGTCCCTCCATAGACAGCCACACAACTGCCACTTTGACATTTCAAAAAGCCTAAATTAAATATGTTTGCCATAAAAAGCGATCAAGTCTCTTCAGAAAATTTGGACTGAACCGCTCATTCATATGGATTAGTTTTACGATCTCTTTATGAACTTTTCAAGCGTCAAAGTGGTAGTTGTGTAACTGTCAATGGAGTGACAGAAATCTCTCAGATTTCATCAAAAAGATCTTGATTTGTGTCCTGAAGATGAACGAAAGTCTTACGGGTTTGGGACAACATGAGTATGAGTGATTAATGACAGAATTTTAATTTTTGGATGAACTATCCCTTTAAATCTTGTGGCGTACATGTGAAGGGTTACCTGTGACCCGACGTATGACGTTAGCTCCTTTTTGCTTATATCGAATTCCTTCTACATTTTTCTTCTAGTTCGTGACTGGTTATTTGTGTTGCTCTATCTTCTGCACTTCCACATTTGACAATTCTCACCTAAGATTACACTACGCCTACGTCATACATCTGGTCAAATGTCACTCTCTCATGAAAGCCAGTTTTGCTTAGCTTCAGAAAGCATTTATTGACCGACTGGAGTTGTATGGATTACTTTTATGATGGATGGATGGATGCGCTTTTTGGAGTACTAAATCAACAAAAATGTTTTAAAACATTACAAATACATAAATAAATAAAACCTATTTATTACTTTTTCTATGGTCTAGTTATGTTTTTTTGGTAACGCTTTAGATTACAGCCCGGAAAGTACTGTGTAATTAAGAGGAATTTACAGTGTAACTTTTTGTAATTATAGTGTACCTATAAAGTACTTGCATGTTATATAAGGGAACAATATGTAAAGTTTGGGTAATAAAGGGGTAACAACTAGGAGAATTAAAAAAAATACTTATACTGTAAGTATTATAGAACTAAGGGGTACTTATTCTACTATTATGATACAACAACCTTACATTTGGGAGCAATTTAGCAAGAACATACACGGAGTATCTTTTTGTCATAATTGTGTGCCAATATATACTGTTACATATCTATGCAGGGTACATATCTATGCATTTATACTTTTTTTTTTTGTTGCTTTTTTATACCTTTTTTTTGGTTGCAAAAGTGCAGATTTAAGTTTGGGCTAAGATGTATCAAACCAAGAAAAGTTAAGACTATTGCAATTTTTTCAATACTGAGAAATATATCTTGTTTCATGTGGTTACAGGGTAAGTGGTGCTTGTATAATAAATAAAGGTTTCCGAGTCAGTGGTATAAGATTGTGTATGCATTTTTATTGTACTTACCGTAACTACATGGAACAAGAGGGTAACAAGCACCACTTTAATTTACGGCCCGCAATGTCACACTTACCCTGTAACTACATGGAACAAGGGGGTAACAAGCACCACTACATAAAACAAGAGTATCTTTCCCCAAGATTTAAGCAAAAGTTGCAATAGTTTTAGTTTTCAGTGCACTTTTGTTAAAAATATTACTTTCTAAATGCATAGATATATACCCTGTCATTTTTAAAAAGCCTATACAGTATGTACTGGTTCACCATTATTACAAAAAGATACTCAGTGTATGTTCTTGCTAAATTGCTCCCAAATGTAAGATTGTTATATCATAATAGTAGAATAATTACCCCTTAGTTTTATAATACTTACAGTACAAATATTTTGTTTAATTCTCCTGGTTGTTACCACTTTATTCCCCAAACTTAAAATATTGTTCCCTTATACTTATATTGTAAGTACGTATAGGTACACTATAATTACCGACGGTTACGCTGTAAAATTGCTTTAATTACACAGTACTCTCCGGGCTGTAATCTAAAGCGTTACCGTTTTTTTTTTTTTTTTGTTAGAATGTAATGTTTTTTTCTCTATGTTAAGTACATGAAAATGAACAAACCAATATCCAGCTAGAAATCTTCATACTTAAAATTTGAGGAAACTTCAGCCATTCTTTTTTTCTGCAAATGTGCCAACTGTAAACACAACTGTTAATGAGCAATTTTAGCAATTCAGTAATCATCTTTGTGGAAAAGAGGCTGTTTGCTTCATTAAAATCCCACAAGATAAAAAAATTCCAACTGAAGTGACAAGTGAAACGTTTACATATTATCGAATCACAGTATGGAGAGAATCTGAAAGCATATAGCTGAACTCTGTTTTACCTGACAGTGATGTGCTTCTCATACGCTCAGGACTTTCAAAAGACTGTACCTTTAATCAAGAATTTGTGCTCTTTGTATTTACGTACAGTCAGAACTTGAAACGTATCCCATGAGGCCCTTGTTGTCTCCCTGTCAACTTAAAACCGGCCTGCCAACTACACAAAAAGCAATTGTATTGCATTTAGAAAGCCGATGAATCTTTACAGCATGGCATACTGGGTAAAAATAAATCTTCCAAGAATTATGCATAAGCACTGATGTCCAGGAAGACACATTTGGGAAGTAGATGAATCATGCCATTTCTAATTAAGGAAACAAATGGTGACCTGGAACATTGATGTTATAGTCTTTAGATAACTTTATTAAACTCGTCAAAGTCAAAATACCAAATGGATCCCAAACAATCCTCAAAAAAATAGTTAGTCTCATTTGATGAATCCTCTTCCAACATCTTTCTAATAACTTCAAGGACCTTTGACAGCTGATCCTTCTTTTATGAATCATTCTGGGCGACAGCGGATCCTCCTGCATGGAAGGAAGTATAGAGGCTGTTTTTTTTTTTTTTTTTGCAGGAGAGGTGATCTATGCTAGCTCTCTGACAGGCTGGATAATTACCTTTGTCTTCCATTGTCCAAGATTGTTGCTGTCATCTGTCTCCATTATGGTCAGGATGTTGTGGTGGCCCTCCTCTTTGTTTAACAAATGAAATGCTTTTCCACCTGAGTAGGCAAGAGGAAAGAGCAGATGCCTGAAGATGACAGAAAGGTTGCAGAGAAGGCAAGAAGATGATGCAGATGAAAAGAGCTTTGGTTTGGGGGGAAAATAAATAAATAAAGAGGTGACCCAAGCTTACCCTTGATTTTTGATGCGTTGAGCTATTATGAACATTTTCAGCTGTAAAAGAGCAGGGCTTGCACTTTTTAACATTTTATAGTGTTCTAGACAGTAAAATATGCTGAAAGACCCATTAAATTGCTTGACAAATGCAGTTTTCTTCCATGTGTTGACGCATTTCCAATTGAAGCAGGAAGTTGGTGTGTGACAGTAGCTTTTAGTTTACATCAGTGAACCAAGCTGAGCTTACGTGCTAATGGCAGTCAGAGGCGGGTGTTTTGAAGGGGAGGGGCTTTCTCAATCTAGAGAGGATTTGATTGGACAGTTGTTGTTTTTATGGTGTTTGCATAGACACTGAAATATCTGACACTGACAACGCAATGAACAATTTTAGAAATGCTCAAATCCTTAGGTTCACAGAATACTGAAATCAATCAAATAAATAAATAATGCTGTATGTTGATTTTAAGGAATTTAATAAATGAGACTAATTAAACATGTTTAATGCCATCACATTTAACTAAATATTATTTCACAAACATATTTCTGAAAATAAATATCTGTAGTATAATTGAAGAAAATATTGTAGAAATATTTTGGAATTTCAATATAATATAAAGCATTTGTAAACAGTTACTAAAGCTGTACATGTGTAAATAATTTATGTAAACACTTTCTTTTTTGTTTTAGGTGCTGTAAAAACATCCATATTTTAGATTTCAGCATATTTTCTATCATCTATCTATCTATCTATCATTCATTTTTCATAGTTAAATAATTGGAATGCTTTTTGGAGATGATAAAATAAAGCAAACTGCACTGCCACATTCCAGATGAGCTCTGTCCTCATAAAGTGATGCGCTCTAATATTTAAGGATGAACAAAAGCTTTAAGGAAAATCCACATGATACCTAACATTTAAACAAACTTTTGACATTTGATATTATAGCTATTAGTGTGTCACAGAGACACAACCTCCCACCCGGGAGCCAGATGCGGAGGTATTTTTATACCCCGTCGATGCGAGAGAGAATGGTTGTATGTAAGGAGGCTGGGGGTGGGATGGAGTGAATTCACGTGTTGCATAGCAACAGAGAGGGCATTGTGACAATTATGATTCATAATGTTGGCTTTGTTTTTTTTCTCCTTGGCAGCACCACATCAAACCCTCCCAGAAATCAACCAAACAATGTTAATTAACAGATTAAAGAGCCATGGCAAACAATGCCTTCTGTTTGATTTCTGCTCCACTCGCACAATAGAAGAGCTTTTCATTGAAGAGTTTCCACGATGAGGTACAAACTGCTGTCACCTGGGGAGATGTTTGACATTTGCTGCTTTTAAAATCAAGTTTTGGAAGACAAAATGTAATGTTTTGAAGTTATATGCCAAGAACACGTAGTTAAGTTACAAAATGAGGTGGAAAAAACACGTATGTATTAGGGGTGGCACGGTTCACAAAACCCACGGTTCGGTTCGTATCACGGTTTTAGGGTCACGGTTTTCGGTTCTGTACGGTTCTTGTTGTTATTTTTTCTTTTAATCTTTAACACTTTGCAGCAGCTATGCTATAGCTTAATTATCCACAATTCAGGATACAGTATTTAAAAAAAAAATGTATATCATGTAATCATGCACAAACTGAATTTGACTTGACTTTAAGCACATTATTGAGACCATCTCTGAGGAAAGCTAGGTGACATTTTGATACAGCAAGAGAGAAGACATTTATTTGGCAAAAAAGGAGAATGTGTGTTGCTATCTCTACAGGAACTTATGTGCATTTTTAGCACACAAAGATTAAAATTAACTTGCATTTATAAAACTGTCAACTTCAGTGTAGCTCTTACAAAATGTTTATCTTTTAAAAGAAAAAGAGAGGAACTCTTAAAGCACTATCTTTTAAATAAGTCAAAATACGTTACAAATAATTGCCTATAATGAGGCTATAACAATAGCAAAGGCCATAATCACAAAGTGAAACATAAGTTCAACCTCAACACAAAAACAGTATCAACAATGCTTCTATTCCCTGAGAGTGAGGATACATTTTTTTCACTTGAAATTAAAGTGCAGTATTTGGAAACACGACTGGAGTTCTTATCTAAACTTAGTGTCACTGTATATATTTAAATATCATAGGTAACATGAAATCCAAAATGTTCCCACACACCGGACTTATACGACGCTGGTGCCAACTCCTCCAACTCCTGTTAGCCTTCCTTATCTCTCCCACTAGCCATTTCTATACGTGACGTGACCTGCAGCGCTGCACAGACCAATCGGTTTATGACATCAAAGTACTGCGAGAGTGATTGAAAAGCATACGGAGCCGTTGCTATCGCGGTACTTTTATGTTATTCGTCGATCGGTCTGTGCAGCGCCGGTTCAAGTCGAACAAGCCTCATATGTATGTCCACAAATCTCTTATTTCGCGCGAAAAGTAAACGCACTGTCTGAGGTAACGGGCACGAGGTTACATTGCGCATGCGTCGAACGAACCGTGCGACGCACACACGTACCGAACCGAGACAAGCGAACCGAACGGTTCGGATGTTTTTTCATGTACCGTGCCACCCCTAGTATGTATAGGTGCTCCTGGTTTGGATTAGTCATACAGGAGAACAAAAACTAGGGCATTATGATCCTATAGTCACTCCATTTCCTCACCCTGTTCAAAACCTGTATGACTATGACAATACAAATGGAGTTATTTTGAAAAATGAATCAGTGTTTATTTGACCTCCATACAATAAAAGTCAATGGGGACCAATTTTGTTTGGAGCTCCAACATTCTTCAAAATAAATTTGTATTCCACAAAAGAACGAATTTCATACAGGTTTGGAATGGGTGAGTAAACAATGACCATGTTTTCATTTTTGGGTGAGCCATGCCTTTTATAAAAATAAAGTGCATTCGCTAGTCATGTGCCAGCTACTCAATCCATGGACCAGCCTTTATAGTCCAATCTCTACTTCCCCAAATGGCATTTTAAAGCCTCATTCACATGCTGATGAAGCTGCCAGTAATTGGCATCACTAATCACAAGGCAGGGTCATTAGTGCAAGAGGCTGGGTGTGTTTAGGCCAATTACAGACTGATCAACTCATTCATTGCCCGGACACACCCACTGACCTGCCCAAGGGGTCAAAGTTGAGTGGTTAAAGTCACCATGAAATCAAAATTGTCAATTTTTTGTCCTTGGCCCAATCCCAAATGGCACACTTCATGTGCACTTTCGGTCTTGTGGACTTACAATGGCTGCCGCGTGCGCGTGTCCGTTAAGTCCGTGAGACCGCAGTGTGTCCCATTTGTCATTTTTAGATCTCAGAAGGGTGCTCGCGAGCGCCCCCTCTGCGGTCGATTTGCGCCCTTGATGCGCACTTTTGCCGAGCCCACACTGATGCGGACTCCACAGCAGACTTCTTCCCGACATTCAAAGCGGCGTTACGTCGCGAAAGTGCGGACTCAGAGGAAGACTGCGAGTGCTTAGGGTTCCATTTGGGACAGGGCTCTTGTAACCTGTAATCCAATGAATGTACCCTCCCTCTTGCAGCAACATCTCTTCTCTTCTCTGATAACGTGTTTACTGGTGCGAGGGCAGGCCAACCTGCCACTAAATAAATAACCACCCATAAATAAAATCAAGTCCCGATCTACTTTTTTTTTCTTCCTTTGGAAACCATTTCACTCAGATATCCAGTTAATTATTTTACACGGAAGTAAACTGTTTCCTCTTAATGTGCGAAACTTTAGATTCATTAGCTACAAAGAAATAATGAGAAGAATATTAAAGTGCAGTAAATGGTACAAATGTTTGCGCTACAAACCAGTGTGTTTATACTCAACACAATATAAAATAACATGGTGAGAAATACCAGTTTGCAATATCAAGCAGCATAACAAGCTGTTTTGTACAGCTAAATATAACTGGAACAGAATGACACTGGAAGCCAGACACATTTAATTGACAAATGGCCACACCTGCTCTTTCGTGAAAAATAAAGTGAGTACGTCACAATAGGGAAGAACTTCTGTTTCATGCTGACTTTTACCTCAGGATTTTCCCCTGCTAAGTGCAGTAACTACACCATTAAGTGGCAAAGCCTCAAGCTCATGGTAGGTCTGTACTGAAAGGTTTATGGCTGTGTCTGAAATCACCCCATATACCCTCATTTAGCCTACTATTCCCTACATTTGTCAACTAATATAGTCCACTTGAGGGAGTGAATGAAAACGAGTGAGTGCATCCGGACATCGAGTGCACTGGAAGGGCTGCCGCTTTTGCATTGTTTGTGCTGTTTAATAATCCTTTAAAACTTCGCAAACTGGCAGCTCATAGTGATGAAAAGATTTGTCTTGAAACCTGTTGGGGAATAGGATGTCTAAACCTTAATTAAATATTTTAAATTAAACAGTGTCCTATTTAATGGACAATTTTTGAAACAGCCAATTTTGTTAAAAATCTAATTCTCTATGGACTTTGAATGGATGTGATTTTAGGATCCCTACTGTTACACTTTATTACAATTATGATAATTACCCTCATAATTTTACAAAAATAGATCTCTGTAAAATCATTAATGATTTAAGATGTTTGCTATAATACAGAAAAAAAGCCAACACAATTTAGCAGCATTTAAAACTAATGTGGAGTGTGTCTGTCATCAACATAGCATTGCATAAATAACTTGCATCTGTATGTCATCAGATAATATACAAAAAAGTGACAGAGCAGAGATAATATTTAGCAGCTAATGAATTGGAGTCATTTTGGCTGTGCTGGAATATGTCCATTTATCAGCATATACATGTATATATATATATATATATATATATAGGCCTGGCTTCACAGACAGGGATTAGATTAAGCCAGGACTTAAAAAAAAAAAACTATGTGCATATTGAGGCAAAACAATGGCACTAACATATTTTAAGATATGTCAGTGCAAGTTACTTTCAGATAAAACAGCTCAAACATGCATTTTAGTCTGGGACTAAACTTAGGAGATAGTGTAAAGTCAAATCAAGTCAAGTCACCTTTATTTATATAGCGCTTTGTACAATACAGATTATATCAAAGCAGCTTCTCAGTGATAACATTAAAATAATACAATAAAGTTTGTTTCTAGAAGAAAAATTGTGTTATCGTCCACTTAGTGACTGATAAGCAGCATCTGCATGACATATTCATAAGGGTCAGCATGACATGTTGGTATTACCAACGCATTCTCATCCTAGGGCGTCATATCTGACACTTTTGACATTTCGTCTAAATCCAACGCGCATGGTACACTTTAGCGTCAATATAACACGCACAGATATGGGTAGGTTTAGGTCTGGGGTAGGGTTAGGGTTAGACCGCTAGCCAATTTGCACATTTACTGACAAAGCTTATCCTTTACTTTTTCTAAAACTTTTTACATTATTTTAGGTGAAATAATTCCAATAACATCTCCTACATTACTTGGCTCATTAAAAACTCGACTTTACTGTTTCAAAGGCTGCTAAATGGATTTTTATATATGGAGGAATCCTTTTTACGGTATGTTCCAGCCAACTTTTCCCAGTCTGAACTATAGAGAGAGCTTTAAACCCAGTGCTCGTGGCTCTTGTTAATCTAATCAGCTTGCTAATGATTGTCATGAGGAGGATGGATCTGCTCATTTGCTTTTAAGCTTCTCTTAAATACGTATAGTCATATTTTAGTAAATGATGGAAGCTCTGAGAGCATGCGTTTTAAGCAAATTTTTCTCCAGCTCACAAAAGAGTCGGACACATTTCCATGAAAAGGGTGCAAAACAGGGCTTGAAATGTGAATTCAAATTTAAAATGAAGAAAATGAAATGAAGTTTCTTTTTCACCAAAGGGTCAGTTTAAGGGAGTGTTTAACCTCATGAAATGTCTTGTCATTATGTTATGATAAACAGTAATAATTTATAAATAATTTATTTAAAAATATATAACAATTACATAAAAAAATTATATTAAAGAAAAATAATACTTTGATTCAACAATTATGCACTCAATTAATTAATAGTGGCAATAAACACTTTTAGAATGTTAAAGATTTCCGTTTTCAAATAACTTCCATTCTTTTAAACATTCTATTAATAAAATAATCCTAAATAAAATTGCTCTATCATGGTGTCCACAAAAATAGTTTCAATTGTTTCTTGAGCAGCAAATCTGCATAATTAGAATGATTTCTGAAGGATCATGTGACAACGAATACTGTAGTAATAATGCGGAAAATTCAGCTATGCATCTCAAAAATAAATAGCATTTTAAAATATATTACAACAGTTATTTAAAATTATAATAATGTTTCAGTGTTGTTATGGTCTTATTGATCAAATAAATGCAGCCTTGGTGATCATAGGGGACATTTAAAATCTTTAGGACCCCAAACCTTTGAACAGTACAGTAGATTTGCTTTTAAAAAGCAATGGGGCATCAATTTGAACCATATTCATAGCAAAAGAAGCAGCAGGCGGTGCACTCAGCAGGGAATCTCCTAACTTAACAAAAAAGAGAGTTTAACACACACACACACACACACACAATCGTATAAAAGTAGCAAAGAAGGCTGACCTTGAGAAAACACATTCCAATGACCATTAGTATTAATGATGGCTCTAAAGGGTAAAAATCTTGGCTAATAAATACACATTTTAAGAATGAACTCCAGAAGTAGAGATCCATGAGCAATCACCCTTGAGCGAAACTTAACCTTGGGTTACTCCGAAGGGATTGTCTCTCTAATAAATGCACTGTGAGTCACATTGGTTAAAATAACCAAACTAAATAACTACTAAAAACTGCAGCTTTTCTTACTATAAAGACCACTGTGAAAGCTGACATGCTGGCATCGTCGCACCTCTTTGTTTCAAAAAAGCTCTTGCTTTCTTCAGATGTGTGTGGGCAAATTGAGCTGAAAGAAAAATGACTGCCCACCTGAAAATTATTTCCATTAAGTTGCTCATAGGGGAGGGGAAAATGGGGAAGTAATGATGGGGACATTACAGTTCATCTCAATCAGAATACAGTACAAGAGGGAACAGCCAGGCATTATAAATGAGCTGAGCTGCACAGCAACAATGTTAGCCCAAAAAAAAACCTCCCATGAGCCTCATCGATTGGACAGGAGAAGGAAAGCTCTTTGAACTGAACCAAAATCACAAATTACACTTACAGAAAAGAGACCTATAATAAGACTACACCCCACTAGCCCCATTCCGGTCCAGTGGTGACACCTCAAAATGTCAATGCAGGTCGGGAAAGTTTGAAAATGAGGCAAAAGCTGGAGAGAAGGTGGTATGACCTGAGTGGTGCTGCAGGCGGTGTGTGTGTGTGTGTGCTTTAGAGTAAAGGTGGGCTAGTGGATGTGTGAGCGACCCAGAGGTCAAATTCTGGCATTGATGAAGGGTTTTGATGTCGAGGGGCAGTAATCAGATCCCTGAGGCTTTAGTGTGTGTGTGTGTGTGTGTGTGTGTGTGTGTGTGTGTGTGTGTGTGTGTGTGTAAACAGCAATGGAGCAGGTTGATTTGTGCCCTTTGCATGGCGAGATGCATATGGTGGCGTCTGGACACGCGTCTCTCGCCAGAATGTTGCCCTGAGGTCATTCAAGGGTCATCCAGTAGTGCAGGCAAACAAAAAAATATATATATATATTAAAAATATTTCATTTTGCGATATAAATATCAAGTAGGAAAAAAAAAGTGACACTTATTAGGATAAATGTTTTCTAGGCGCTTTAAATTCATTTGAAGTTGCGCAGTGTTGCCAGCACTTTTTCCCAGAGGAAGGATACGCAGACAGGCACCTCAGCTTCCCCCGTCCCGTTCATTTACTCGCTCTCTGCAGAACATTTACAATCTTAATCTTCTCCTGCTCTTCTCTCGACTTCCTCTGTTCATGAAGTAGGACGTGTTTTCCTGCAACTCAACACACCGCCTGTACCATGGAGTTGATTTGTTTACCTTCAGTAATAAGTGCCATTAACAAAAGTGTGGATCTGAGGGATTTCTGCAATCTCCACATCCTTTGATAAGACACTTACAAGCAGCACATTATTGACAGAGATCTTCCCTTCTGGCTGATATGAGAATCTCATAATTCGTGCATGTAAGTGACCTCTTTTCAATGTAGAACAAGAAATTTGAAGAAAAAGTTTGTGTGAAAGGAGTATTGATCCGTTTAACAGCCGCAAAGATCGTAGAGAAGCGCGTGGAAGGGGAATATATCATTTCAAAATAAATAAAAGAATAAGTACCTGAACTTCCCTGGTCCTGTTTATTTTGCTATAAATGGGAAAATTGAATGTGCTGTGTTGTGTAGCTAAATAAGGACTACAACTGCAACATCAATGTGAGTTTGTGTGCTTGAAGAAGCAGATAACCATTGTAGTTCTTATATACTGTAACATTTTCATTTTAATATCAAATGTAACATTGTTCAGTTGAGTTGGATTGTTAAACATCTTTTACAAAGTTATTGTGATATATATAATAAAGTTTAAAAAAATAAGTTTAAAAAAAATCGCTCCAACCACCCGCCATCACCACTTTAAGTATCAAGCATGTTTATGTGCACCTTCTGGCTGTCGTGTCATTGTTTCAGATTACCAAGGCTTTCAAGTCCTATCCTCATAGCCAAGTATAGACGTCCAGGGATTTACTGCTACGTCTACATGTTAAAGACATTTTAAAGACATTACTAAAGTGTCTTGATCATCTGTATATCACTCAAGCTGATGGTTCTATGGGGGGTTAATGCTAAAGCTCTGTATATCATTAATTATGAAGCAAGAACCCCATAAGGAACCATACTGCAAAATATAAATTGTCTTTAATAAACTTGAAAAAGTAAGTAAAGTAAAGTAACTTGCCAAAGCGGTCTAGTCTGAAATGCTGTTCTGTTGAACTTTCTTTTCATCAAAGAATCCTGCAAAAAAAATAAAATCACGGTTTCCACAAAAAAAAATAGTTAGCAGCACAACAATCTGAAATATTATTTCAGCAGCAAATCAGCATATTAGACTGATTTCTGAGGGATCATGTAACACTGAAGACTGGAGTAATGATGCTGTAACTTCAGCTTTGCATCACAGGAATAAATTACATCTTAACCCATATTACAATAGAAAACAGTTTTTTTTTTAATCAAATTAATACAGCCTTGAGGAGCATAAGATACTTCTTTCAAAAACATTGAAAAAAAATTAAACATCAGTGTAATATGCATTTTATTTGGATCGTTAAAGATCCATCCAAAGTTGTTAAAGGGCCAGATATTTAAACTCTACTGGTCTGGGTGAGAGGAAATGCTCAAAAACAAAGAAAAATATTGACATACGGACCACTGACAGTATTGACAACTCACTGCACAGCGGTTCTCTTGTGTAAACATGTTCATGCAAATTTACATCTTGATATGTCAGAGGAACCCAAGTGAGCATCAATCATGTTTGTCACAATGGCTCTACTTATGTCAGTAATGCGTGTCACAGAGTGAAGTGCTTTGATTTGCATATTTCCTCATCCATCTATCGTGCTCACATCCCTACTGCCCACGTGACATTTTCATATTAGCTTCTGATATGAAATGTGACAAAACATCTTCGGTGTTCATGTGAAACAGGAGATAGCCGTTCCCTCTGTTGTGATAAATGTAACCATGCATCAACTTTTGTAATTCGACTTTTCAGCCTCAGCTCATCAAAGTCCTTCTTGATCTATGCATCCATCATCATTATCAGCACTCCCTGTTATAAATATGCCCATTATTTTTCAGCAGTTCTTAATGTCTGATGGCACCGTCGCCATGGATACTGCAGTTGTCACAAGAGATGACTGGCACGAACAAGACTCATTAGCGGTTCAGGCGCCTTAATTACATACTGACAAAAAAAGGAACAAATATTGAATAGACATAAAAAAGCTTAACACACATAATTATGAATAAGAAAATAAAACTCTGTTTCCCCCAATCTAAACAACTTTGATGTCCAAGGGCACTTCAAGGGTCACTGGATATTCAGGGCTCAGTCCAGACATCTGTAGAGGCGTCCAGGGTCATCCTTTCATCTAATATTGGACAACACTCCATAAAAGTAGTCCATTACTGCTGGGTTATATTCCAAGTCTTCTGAATCAGTTGAATATTTTTGTGAAGAACCGTTGAGCAGAATACTTAGAGAAGAGCAATCATGACCTAATATTAAATACCCTCTCTTAAATGTAATTATTCAAGGAAGCCAGATTTTTATTCAGATGTTTTATAACGTTTACAAACACATTTCAGTGTAAGAATAGTCAGACATGAAGGGTCCTATCATACACCCGGTGCAATGTAGCGTCAGGTGCGACGCAAGTGTTTTTTGCTAGTTTCAGCCTGACGCAGTTATCATTTTCACATCCTGCGCCACGTTGTTTAGATAGCAAATACATTTGCGCCCATCTGTGAGCCCATGGCTGCTGGTCTGAAAACAAGGGTGTTCAGGCGCATTGTTGCCGCATTGCTATTTTGAGGCGACTAAAACAGACTGTGCCATTGACCAACTGAAACCTGGTTTAAAGTCAATGGCGCAGTATTTATTTGTTTGTTATTTAAAGGTGCCCTAGAATGTGAAATTGAATTTATTTTGGCATAGTTAAATAACAAGAGTTCAGTACATGGACATGACATACAGTGATTCTCAAACACCATTGTTTTCTCCTTCTTACTTAAATCTCGTTTTTGAAAAACACCCCTGAAAAATAGGCGAATCTCTAAATAATACCGACTGTGACGCAACAGTCGGGATCATTAATATGTACGACTCCAAAAATGTGCATATGCCAGCCCATGTTCAATGACAGGTGGAACTGCGCAGCCGAAGCATGGCAGTTGATCAGTGTTTGGATGTACAAATGAACACAAAAGTATTTAGTTCCTTCATCCGAGCCTCTGAAGAAACAATGGGTTAATTTTATTTTCTCTGGAAATTTCCAAACATTTTATCGACGAGACTGTTTCCTCAACTTGGGCCAATACAGAGCTGGCCTCGATCGATCGAGCTACCAAGCAACACTTTCTGAATGTGTAATTGTTCAAGTTCAGACAGGTAATCTTTCTCTCAAAATCGTTCAATACTATATTTACATCATCGTGTTTGCATTGGTGAAGTAGAGAGAGTGCAGAAACTGCGTTGCAATGATAAGATCTTTATTCTCGCGATCAACACACTGTCATCTGTTTGCTTAATGCTCATCATGGCAACATTTTATGTGATGGGAATAGATCTAAATACTTTAAAAACATCTCACGATTCGTTAATCTCGATAGCTGTAATAGTAAAAATGTATAATATCTGTAGTAAAAGTATTCGAGAGAGTTTCACATGTAATACCAACGCGTTCTCACCCCAAGGCGTCATTTTATCGAGACTTTGACCATGCTTCAATAATTGACGCTAAAGGGTGCCTTTAGCGTCAGTTGGATGACGCTTCTGTTATGGGTAGGTTTAGGTATGGGTAGGTAGGCGCGTCTCATATTGACGCTAAAGGGTTCCGTGTGCGTCTAATTTTGACGCATGGTCAAAAGCGTCACTTAGATGACGCTCGAGGATGAGCGTCATCTACTGACGCTAAAGGCACCCTTTAGCGTCAGTTATTGAAGCATGGTCAAAAAATGACGCCTTGGGGTGAGAACGGGCTGGTAATACGTAGCTATTTCATATGCAAGCATGTCAGCCAGTCACAGCAGAGGCCGGTTACACACAGGAGACACGCCCCTTGAAACAGGCTAGGAAAAATGCCTTTTATTTCTAAATTATTAGTCTAATTACAAAAATGTGACTATTTTTGATCTAAAAAACATACTAACATTATAAGGGTAACCCAGAAAACATTATACAATAAAAATAAAAACCCTTCTAGGGCACCTTTAAAGAGCATGTTAGTAATGTGCGCCTATAGGCGGGTCCACAACACGCGTACACTTAATCCCGTAGATGGTTTCTTTGTTAGAAACGTTCACTCTTTCCGCTTGTAGAATCCACCATGTAAATAGGGTTCAAAATGTATAGTTTATAATAAAACAAGAGAACTATTTTTGACATAATATCGGAAACAGGTTGGGTTGGTTGCATTTTATTTTGAGATTAAGTTTCCTCTATAACTGACTATAGAAACATCATTTCTAATGAACACTCAATAAATGAATGGAGAATGTGCGTAAAAAATAAATAAAAAAACTGTACTGGAGCAAATAGTATATTGATGGATATAATTGAGAAACAGACTGCCATTTTTACCAAGGTGCCAGAAAATCATTCCGGACTAATTTAACCCCTGATCATAACCAAGATGTTTATCTCCTAATTGCAAATGTTGAAATGAGATTGTTGACTCCCATGGGGGTGCATCATATTTGTATTGCAATCATATTAGCCTGTTGCTATGTGTACAATCAAAAATTAATGAAAAACAAAGAGCAGGGGAGAGGAAAAGAAAGGCACAATAAACATTGCTGAAACTTCCCTTGAGCTGGTGCACATAAAATAATATTTCAATTTGATCTATCACAAGAGACAAACTACAATCCACGAGAAACTCATCAATTCCTTTCCCATGATGCACTGCATTACTGATCAGCAAGAATGAACATACACAGGCAGAGCAGATGTTATTCTTCCAGTGGTTTCCATTCCCAGGAAAATGTGAAATAGAATGAGATGAGATTAAAAGAAAACTTGAATTAAAGACCTAGTAACAAAATTGAGTTTTAAAGGGATAGTACACCTAAAAATTAAATTGTTGTCATCAATTACTCACATTAATGTCATTCCAAACCCATTAGACTTTTGTTCATCTTCAATGAATGAAGATGTTTTTAATGAATATGAGAAATTTCTGAATTCTTATGAATCGAGCAGTTTCTTCCGATACCTCGGATGAGACACGGTTGCCTTTATGATGAATAGACTTAATTTAAGCTTTTATTCAAATATAAACATTGATCTGCGAACATCCAATATGGAAGCTCAAACATACTGATGTGACACACGAGAATGAATCTCATTGGTTCTCACTCATCAAGCAAACGTGTTAAATTGGTTCATATAAAGTGATTGAATCTTTTCATTAAAACCGCTTAATTTATATGAATTTATTATACGATCTCATTATGAATTTTCAGATGAATAAACTTTCAGTGGAGGAACCCAAATCTCTCAGGTATCATTACAAATTTCTTCATTTGTGTTCCAAAGATGAATGAAAATCTTATGGAAAATATCGAAATGAGGGTGATTAATTGATGATAGAATTTAAATAAGGTTGAATTACATCTCTTTTCCCCTATATAAATGAAATGCAAAAATATCTGTTTCTGCATGTCTTTTGACACGACCTTGTCAAACTCAAAACGTTGGTATGTTACGTAACTTTCTTAGTCTTCTTAGCTTCACACCATGCACTACACCATATGAATCACATATTATGTGCTCAGAGCAAATCCACTAGCTAATGCATGAGTGCAAACAGCAAAATATTGATGTGCCTTTAAAAATAATAAAAATGCTTCATTTGAATCATGTCCTTGATTCAACCTTTTCTGGCTGCAAGTTGCTTTTTCAGATAATTAGACGAGAAGGCAAAAGCAGCTGTTGACAGGAGAGCGCAGGAAGTCCTCCAGAGGTCTGCTTGTTCTCGCCGTGCTTCTCATTTATTTCTGCAGCTAGTGGAGGATGTGACATATGAGACTGCCTGTTGACCGCTCACTGTTTGTCTTCAGTGGGAGTGCAACCCTTTACTGTGCTGCTTTACAGGCACCTCAAGGTGTTTTGGAACTGGAATAAACAACATGTTAGGTTTGAAACCTCACGGTGAACTTAGCAGTGGTACTTTGCAAATATATATATATATTATATTATATTATATGAGCTAAAACTACAAAGCTCTCATTTAACAGTTTTAATTTTATAGTTGCACTTACATGGAATAATTTAGTGGTTTGTGAGTTGTGTTTTTACAGCTGATTAATCTGCAGACTAAAAAATGCAGGCAATAAACAAATCACGCAGTTAGCTAACAAAGTATTAATTTAAAGCAGAAACAATGAGCTCATTGAAGTAAAGAATACATGTTGTTAACAAATTATTAGGATATATAGAAACAATTTGCACTGGTGGATGTTGATTCCGAGTTTGCGTTTGTTGTACTTGCAATGCATGTAATTACAGCTGTAATTATTTCCTACTTACACTGTTGACCCTTCCCTTACACCTTAACCCACACGATACCACACACACACCTGTCCTTCCCTCACCAGCAAAATCCCACAAGCAGGAGTGTATTAAGGCTGTATATCACCACAGCCTCATATTTGAACACCACAGAACCATGATCTGCTGTTGCTAGTTCGGTAAATGTGTCCAAAGCGACATTATTAATTTGAAAATATCAGATTAGAATTGCTTTTATACAACACTTCAATAAACAAAAGGGTTATATTGAGTTGCGTACATTTCGTTCACAAAATTGTCAGATAATATTCTCTGTTTTTGCTCCATCAACGAAAATAGTTCATAGCACAGCCACGGCAGAGCCATTGCAAAACTGAAAGCATGATTGATTCAGTGATTTTAAAAAAAAGCAAGTCACTTGTTTCATGTGTGAATGAATCCTATTTTTTGTACAAATCGGTTGAATGAATGATTTGAATAATTCAGCCACTTGTTGCCACCCATTGGTGTATTTATGTTAAAGCTGTGCAGTTTTGGAGAGGCTAGCAATAGCGAGCTAGCATTGAAAGCATTAGATCCCACCCTTCCTTCAGAGCGTCTCTAAAGCCACACCTTCTTCAAAACACACACATGCAGAGCTGTGTTGTCATGCAGAGCACAGCAGAGCATGGGTTGTCATGTTGTAATTACTGTAAAAGGTAGCTACTGTTTGCAGCGCTGTGATATCTGCGCGAGCAAGGGTGCTTGGAGGCAAACATTTTAATCAAATGCAATGATTGGACGGATGTTTTTTTATATTCTTGGGTCTTCCACAGAATATATATATTTATAATAATTTGCTTTTTTGCTTAGTTATGTGTCTGAAATAGTCAGTACTCATGTTTGTGTCCATGACAGTGTTTTTCTGCAAAACAGAACACTGTTCCATAATTCAAATGTGACCCTGGACCACAAAAGCAGTCTTATGTGTCCATTTTTTTAAAATTGAGATTTATACAAAACACGAAAGGTGGATAAATACGCTTTCCATTGATGTATGGTTTGTTAGGATATGATAATATTTGGCCGAGATACAACTATTTGAAATCGGGAATCTGAGGGTTAAAAAAAAGCTAAATATTGAGAAAATCGCCTTTATAAGTTTCCATATGCATCCACTTACAATTTTTTTTTAATATATATTTTTGAGGAAATTTACTAAATATCTCCATGTATCATGATCTTTATACTTTGGCATAAAAGAAAAATCAACAATTTTGACCCATACAGTGTTTTGTTGGCTATTGCCACAAATATAAGACTGGTTTTGTGATCCAGGGTCACAAATGAGCTTATTTGTAAAATAAGTTGTGGTACAGACTAGACATTATGGCAAATGTGAAAAGTCAGCTGTGTGACATATGTTTAACCACAAAAACAGAATAGGTCCGTGCAATGCACCTTGAGTCCATCCAGTGTATGTTATAATGTAACACTACACTCACCGGCCACTTTATTAGGTACCCCATGCTAGTAACGGGTTGGACCCCCTTTTGCCTTCAGAACTGCCTCAATTATTCGTGGCATAGATTCAACAAGGTGCTGGAAGCATTCCTCAGGGAGTTTGGTCCATATTGACATGATGGCATCACACAGTTGCCGCAGATTTGTCGGCTGCACATCCATGATGCGAATCTCCCATTCCACCACATCCCAAATATGCTCTATTGGATTGAGATCTGGTGACTGTGGAGGCCATTTGAGTACAGCGAACTCATTGTCATGTTCAAGAAACCAGTCTGAGATGATTCCAGCTTTATGACATGGCGCATTATCCTGCTGAAAGTAGCCATCAGAAGTTGGGTACATTGTGGTCATAAAGGGATGGACATGGTCAGCAACAATACTCAGGTAGGCTGTGGCGTTGCAACGATGCTCAATTGGTACCAAGGGGCCCAAAGAGTGCCAAGAAAATATTCCCCACACCATGACACCACCACCACCAGCCTGAACCGTTGATACAAGGCAGGATGGATCCATGCTTTCATGTTGTAGACGCCAAATTCTGACCCTACCATCCGAATGTCGCAGCAGAAATCGAGACTCATCAGACCAGGCAACGTTTTTCCAATCTTCTATTGTCCAATTTCGATGAGCTTGTGCAAATTGTAGAAAGGAGTGGCACCCGGTGTGGTCTTCTGCTGCTGTAGCCCATCTGCCTCAAAGTTCGACGTACTGTGCGTTCAGAGATGCTCTTCTGCCCACCTTGGTTGTAACGGGTGGTTATTTGAGTCACTGTTGCCCTTCTATCAGCTCGAACCAGTCTGGCCATTCTCCTCTGACCTCTGGCATCAACAAGGCATTTCCGCCCACAGAACTGCCGCTCACTGGATGTTTTTTCTTTTTCGGACCATTCTCTGTAAACCCTAGAGATGGTTGTGCGTGAAAATCCCAGTAGATTAGCAGTTTCTGAAATACTCAGACCAGCCCTTCTGGCACCAACAATCATGCCACGTTCAAAGTCACTCAAATCACCTTTCTTCCCCATACTGATGCTCGGTTTGAACTGCAGGAGATTGTCTTGACCATGTCTACATGCCTAAATGCACTGAGTTGCCGCCATGTGATTGGCTGCTTAGAAATTAAGTGTTAAGGAGCAGTTGGACAGGTGTACCTAATAAAGTTGCCGGTGAGTGTATATTAAAAACAATAAAAATACATAACGCAGGGGAATAAATGCATGATTGAATTTTAATGTGTACAAGCTTAATGTCTGAGTGAGGTAAAACAAAATAGCACTAAAACCTGAATGTATGTCCGTTTAGCTTGACAAACAATGTTCCAATGTTCAAAGTAATTATATCAGTAATTATATACCCCGTTGAGTTATCAGCATATTTTATTATTATAAGATTATATATATATATAGGTAAATACATTAATTAATGCTTAGTGTTTAAAGTAACTAAATATGAAGCAATCTGCAGTACATGCAACCAAGTGACGTGGTTCACATTCAACTTCGTGCTCTGACAAATTTTCTCAAGTACTAAGTCTATTTACATTTTGTCATCATTAATGCCCTGTGCACAAAAATAGTGTCAGATGGAGATATGGCCATTTAGTCCAATCTATTGAATGATTTGTGTCCATCTCTGAGCTGAAGTCACCATTTAAAGCCAATCTTAGGATTGATCTTCATTTTCCAAGAAAATGCACAGCAAATTAAGACTGCAAATGAGTAACGGTGAATGAGTTTCGAAGGAACCTGTTTGAAGCCAAAGTACTAACCTGCTCCCGTGTAGCTACCATTAGATAAAAGTGAGAATAGAGCGGCCACAATATGACTTCCCTAATGCTAACAATTACTCTTTGATGTTGCTATGGATGCTAATAGGTCTCTTGAGATGCCGAACAGAAGGCTTCATTTAAAGCTTCTATCTTAGAGTGAATCACCGACTGACAATTTAATTTAATTTTAAACAAACCATGAAGAAAGTGGCAAGAATAAACTTTGTTTTACCCAGAGGAAATAATTGAGGAAATATTAGGGAAATTGGCTCGGTTGATTGCTTTCAGTCTTCAGTATTACAAACACCAATCTACTGCAGTCTCAGAAATACAAAGAAGGGCTTTTGTCAAAACAAATGTTTAAACACAGCATGCTCTGGTCAAACTCAGATTACAGAATATGTTAATGATCAACAGAGCACAACAGTAAACATTCACTTTTTCAGAAGCCTAAACACTTTTCACATTCATTCTTTATTTAAAAAAAAATCATAAGACATAACCAAACCAACATATGGAAGCTTTCAAGTGCAAAGGGCCCGGCTTGTTGGCAGAGGCTGTTCACTCCAGGCTTGTGCACAATTCAGAATTGAATTGAGAATGACCCCTTAATTCCAATTCAATTATTGAATTTGAATTGAATTTGAATTGATGTCAAAAACAGGATCTAGAATTACAATTCGAATTTGAATTAAAGGAAGCAGAATTGCAATTCAATAAAAATTCAAAGAAATTCAAATACATATTTGAAATGAAGTGTTTAACAATGAGGCTTTACAGTATATGTCAGATATGATTGCATTATGATTACTTTGAAATTAAAATTGGAACAAAACTAATTAAACAACATTGAGGGGGAAATTTATTTCAAGAATCTATATTTTAGAACAAAATGTATGCAGGGTTGAGGAGTGACTAGTCACGTGTAATGCAATTATGTTATCAAATTACAAAATTAATGTAATTGTATTTATTTGTGTTACTGAGGTAAAATGTGTAATTCAATTAGTTACTAATCAAATTAAAAGGAAATTGCTTTGCATTGATAAAGTAATCCAAATAAAATAACCCAAACCACATTCATAATGGGCAACTAATAACAGTAAGCAATTACATTTCCAAAGTAACCTTACTTAACTTTAATGTGAGATTCATCACATTCCTTCTGGTGTGTGGAATTTCTTTGAATTGCCATGAATTTAATTCCACTTCCTGTCATTCCAATTCAAATTCAACTTCCTGTGGGGAGGAGTCAATTCAATTCAAATTCCAATTTCATGAATCTGTGGTGGAAACAAGCTTCCAAATTAGTGGGAGAAAAAAGACATATTTTACGAGGAAATCACAATAAGTATAAAGTATAAAAGTGTTTGGAATAGCCTACTCTGACTATAGCTGCAGTATATAGCATTTGCAAAAAAAATTGTAATTGTCTGTATACACAGAATAGACATATTTGCCAAAATATACAGTATACACAACAAAGCATACTGTATCCCATAATGCAGTGCACTTTCCTTGACCTTTTCAGTGTGATGAATGAACCAAAAGCATTATTTGATTGGACTGCCAAATGTTAAGATATAGATGCATAACGGGATTAAAAATGCAAATATGAAGATGAAGAATGGGACACCACTCAGTGAATTATGCGTAGCAATGTTTCTTTTTTTTTTTTTTACTGTATTATGCAATAATATCTTTTCTTTTGCTTACTATTTTTAAATATTAGGCGTAGTATCCTGCATATATGCTATTCCATTCTGTACATAGCCTTTGTATATAATATCTGATATATACCAAAATGTGATTTGCTGTTCTGTATGGGAGTGAATGCTCATTGCTAAGTCTGTTTTGATTTCAGCTTTGATAGTAATCAGTTTCTCTGATTGCTGAAGCTCATTTCAGAATTGTGAGTAATGTAAAATTTCTCAAAATATTCCACAATTCTAAAAACGCTATTTTTAAATAATGACTCAATGACTTGTAGCTTATACGGAAGCATAAATCATCGCTTAACAACCTTAGAGCTCATGATAAGTCTGCATTGAAAGGTTTATATTGCATTGCTAAAAATCTGTCTCTATGGAGAAAATGACTGGGATCGTAACTTCCTGAACTCGACTGTTGTGCTGTATTCCATGGATGCTGTAAGAGAAAAACAGCTCGGTGAAATGATGCAGCTGTCCTTTGAGTTCGGCAAAGCATTTGATCATTGAGGGATTGCATATTTCCTGACTCCCCGAACAGAATCTAGCTTGTGTCAACCCTTTGCAAGAGACTAGCGGTACACAGAGGTGCCTTCAGATTTGAAGCAAATTAAATGCATTATACTTTTATTACAGCTGGCCTGTCTTTAGCTGCAAACCTCAACTTTTCATTATGTTTCGCTAAATTATTTAAACTTTATTAACTGTACTCTGACATTAGACATCTGAATTATGGATGTGGCTTCAGCATCTCTAGCAGTAGCTTCTCATAGACTCTCCTCCTCTTATTTATTTATATTTTCCCTCGCTGTGGCCGTCAGTCTCGCATGAGGCGCTCAAAGGGCAGTGGAGATGTATTCTATCTCGCCGTTATTTACTGTCTTGATGTGCACAGTGTTTTTGTTTTACAAATACCTATATATATATATACCCAACTATATATATAATATACACACATTACACACTATGTATTTTTATGTGATCACCAAGTGATGCATTTTCAGTAATTTTACCCTTAATCTTACTGAATGTAATTAGCTAAAGCATTAGGCTTTATCTTTCTCAAACAATAAGCATTTGCTTAACTTTGCCAGTAAAAAAAAACATGATCTTCAAAGAACCTTGGTCCAGTATGTTCTATTAATTACGCAGTCGTCATCAGAATGTTTTTCTCTCACTCTTTGCCAGAAGAGACATGTTAAGATCACTGGTGTCCCTTAGCAGAGGATTTGGCTGATTTTATAATAAGCTAATTAAAGGCAGAGACCTGCCCTGGCCTCATGCTCTCTTATTAGTGGATGAGAGACACAAGGAGTGAAGATGGAGTCAAGGGGTGAGCTTATACGGTGGAGGTGTGAGAAGGCTATCCTTGAAAAGAGCCTTTGAACCGCATCAAGTGATGGCCAGGTGGTGAATAGCAATCACAGGCCTCACTGGGAAAAGACTTGTCAGATTCATTTTGATTCTGCACAATTTGTTCATACACCATGAAGATTAACTTGAAGCATTCCTGGAAAATCATCAACCTGAATCATTTACAAGGTATCTCATTATTATGAAGAGCATTTATTGTAGTGTTTTAACTGCAATATCTAAAGGATATAGAAATTATAAATTCTACAAAAATATAAATGTTCAGTTTGCATTAAGAAAAGACTAAAAAATCACTAGGAAGGTTGTGCACTTTACAAATATATTTGTATTTAGTGTACTTATAATGATTGTGTTTGTTGGCTTGATTTTGTTTGTTTTTTTTCTATTAAGGCCCACGTAATTATATCTCAACTTAACAGTACAAAATCCTAACGCATTGTCTAAGCATAAACCATTTATGTTAAGTTAAAAATTCTTACATCCAGAAGGTGGCAGTATAGTGTGACACCAACTGCCATTTTGCCCTAACTTAATTTGATTGAGTTCAATCTGCTTAAATATATGTAAAATTTATTAAGTTTACTTAATCCATTTGCGTTGGATTACATGAATGATTTGTGTTGCATTAACTGAAACTGGGCGGTGCTTGTTAGTTCCCAGCATGCTTTACATATGGTTGAATTAAAAGTGAAAAATGAGAAAAGTAGAATACTTGATAGTGTGCAATTGTGTTTAATGTTCAATTACATTGGAATTATTAGAACCATTTAAATGATGTGGAGAAGAGTGGAGCATTGTGTTTGGCTGTGGACTGATTTGACTATTCTCAACTGCTTTGGTTGAAGGAGAATGAAAATTTTAGCATTTTTTTATTTATTTATTTTATTTATTTATTTATTTATTGTCACAATATATCACGCATTGCATTTGTTGCTACATCAAAAGCATTATATTGTGAAAAATGGACTCCCAAGGAGCAAAAGCTTATGAATAGGGGTCCATCCCACCACCAACACCACCCCACCACCTGACAAGGATTGTAGCATTTAAGTTGCTAATATGTGTTACTGTTAACAAACAGCTAGCTATAGTCTATCAACTTAATTATGCGTGTCACTAAAATAAATGAAATATTAATGGATGAATGGATTTTAAAAATACCTGAATCATGTCAGGTAGCCTTTAAAAATTCACTTTGAGACTACTTAAATTGGGTTTCTTAAAATTACTTGATTCCATGATGTTGAAGTTACATGAGCAAATGTTTGTTTAACATAACCCAATTATGTGGAACCTGTTGACATAAAACAAGTTAATTGAAGCCAACATATTTTTTTTTTTTGAGTGAATATTAAGCCTATTTTAAGACCATTATTAGAAGTTACTAGCGAAAGAATCCACATGACATATGCTAGCAAACATTTCAGCTCAGCCTCTAGTTTAAATACTGACCCTTTTGAAGTTTACAGACTGCTTTACTCATTAAAGGAAACCTTCTGAAAGAAAATCCATTTGTTGCAGGGGCAGTTGACGCTCAGTTTTGTGCTTTACTACCCAGTGATTCACCAAGATGGGAAGCCATTATCTTCAAACCAAGCTGACACCTGCTTCCAAGCATGACGCTGGTCGTATATCTAAAAAGTCTATCATCTTTCATGGGGAAAATACTTCTGTTGTGGGCTCTTTTCCCCATTTCTCGTCCCTTTCTAGTGCGCCTGTGTTCTAGACACTTGTTGTAAAGCAAGGCAGCACCACATGCTGCTTATAAAGACCCGAGGGTTGATTACGCTTGCCCCTCTCCATTTAAAAGAGACTGAAGCGAGATGATACATTGTCTCCCTTAAGGCACGATGACTACAAGCGGATTCTTTTTAAGCACCACAAAATTGTGTGTGTCAGTGTCTGTGTGCAAGCATCATTCTTGTTCAAAGACCCTGATCTCAAGAACAACACGAGGCCTCGCCGCTGACAGCAGTAGCAGCAGAGCGCTAAGAGCGATTAGCATTGCTAATGAGGACACAACCCCAACTGCGTCTCTGTTCTCATTAGACCCTCCCTTTAGGCGGCAAAGCCATTCATCCTGCTGAACAAAATGCATTTCACTCTCATTGCGTTTGACCAACAATATCTTTGCTACCATTGAGAGGCTTTGACATGAAAATTATTTGAAAATGTTATTTTGCTGATCAGATGCGCAGCAGGAGATTTCTGGAAGACGTTTGAAGAGTTTGAATGTCCTTGTGGTTGACGAAGGGAGGAATCTGACATAATTTGCCCACAAGGAAATGTTCAACCATAAGTAAACAAATCAACCCATTTCCATGAAATACACAAGGTGATTTATAAAAGTGGGCCATCATGTTGTTGCTGAAAAATTCTAGATTATAATCCGCTCTAAAATGTCTTCACAATGATTGGTCTGTATGAAAGTATGTAATATTTCACAATCAGTATGTTGGAAGATGTAGTATTGCGTGAGTCATGTATGAATCATATTGTACATATTGCAAGAGCACATGTTTAGGAGTGACCATCTTTACTGCAATATGGACACTATGCAAATGTTGTTATATTTTTACTGTGTGTGTGTGTGTGTGTCCACAAAGATGGCAATATCTGAAATCCATGTCCTTGTTGGGACATTTTTGGTCATAATTGATGTTTTTTGAAAATGTAAAAATGCAGAAAGTTTTCTGTGATGGGTAGGGTTAGTGTAAGGAGATAATCATTATGTCTATAATAAGAGTAACTGTAGTTGAACTGGGAAGTGTAACTGTAAATGTATGTATTGGCCTATGTTTTATATAGCTATATAAGAAAATAATACTAGTTGACAGCACTTCATGCTGTGCTCCACTCAAATATGTCATAATAAACAAAATGTGCTGAGCAAAGTTTGACGTAATCCTCTGAACTGAAGTGTGAATGTGTTTTTGTTCTGCAGTTTAGATGTTTAAAATGCTCAATGACCTGTTTCAGACATTTGGTAAATGTTTCTAATGACAAGATTTTTGTCAGAGACTGGAGAGTCTCAAAGGTAATGTTACTATAGCGACTTTCATCCTGTACCACCGAAACATTGCTGCTGTAACATTCTCAGCTCAGTTTGGAGGATTCGGTTAAAGCCTGGGTAATCTTTGGGTAAAATCACGTTGCAAAATACCAACTTGCACTATTGCCTACTTTATTGAGACTTTGTAAGTGCATGTTTGGAGCTGAGGGTGAGGAATTAGGGACTTTAAGCAACAGCTGATGATGAAATGACAAATGCTTGAGATGTACTGTGTCCTTCTGTGGGAGAATTGCTGGTTTGCTGTTTACTATGTGAAAGATTAGGTAAGTAAATGTTAGTATGTTAGTAAATGTAATGCCAAAAGCAACCCTGCTCGTTGCTTTTTTTTTTTTACTTTGTTGAATGATGAAATAATCTGTTACGCCAACCTCTTCATTGTTGCTATGTGAATTTTGCATTCTTTGGCAGCAGTCAACAGTTTACTTCCAGTCGCCATTGCCATTCCATCAGCAGCTGTTGCTTAAAGTCCCTATTGTACCAAATATGACAGCAAACTCTTTTGTGTTCCAACTCGATATACAACTTGTCACATCCTTCGTTTGTTATGACAATAAAGGCAGCGTGTTTCTACTAGCCATGTTTAACATTTTCAGATACTTCCAAGCTTTTCAAGTTCCCAATCAAATCAACCCCAGAGTCTAGACTCACAGCCACCAAACAAATTAGGGAATTGAAATATTAACATCCTTTATTCCCGGCAACTGAGAATCATGGGGTTTGAAAATAAATAATTCAATGTGAAAGGTTAGGATCATGTGCGGTTTCACCCATATTCTCTTGACAATGAAATTTTGATGCTTCTGTCAGAATATGTCAGGCAGTTCATGTCCCCTTAATACTCTTCATTGTCACTTTACAGGCACCATTGAATCTATTATGCAGGGCAATTACAGCCAATTGCCAATTGAGCCCTTCAGAATAAACGAGATTATTATTGATAAATGCTTTTGGCCTGGTCATAATATAAAATGTTTCTGACCTGTAGTTGTGAAGTGAATGCCCAAGGTAAATGTGGATGAATAATACATTACGCAGTCTCAGTGTCCTGTCTATCATTGATGTTTTAAAAGCATCAAAGAGAAGACATTGCATAATTTGAAAGAAATTGTCCTTTTTTAATGTTAATCTATTATGTTGGGCATTTTTAGATCTTGAAAATACTGTATAATATAAATAAAATGGTGAAATCATGCTGAGTTCAATCAAAATGATCTAAATTTAGCTTAACTTTGAACCTTACTTTAAGTTATAATTAAAAGTTTGAAACACTTTCTTTTTCTCTTTTTTGAACTTAATAAGAATAAGAACACATACAATGGGCCTAAAAAGTGAAAAATATATGTGGGCTATCGTTTCTTAAAATAAATGCCACGGTTTGATATTTTGTTGTTCAACTTGCTAGGCATTGTGTAGTAGTTATAATACAAATTCATGAAATATAATGAAATAAATACCAGAAATTTCCAAATAATACTCCAAAGTAAATCAAATAAAGTAGAATAAAATAAATAACATTTTTCATTTGACTCCAGCAGCCTGTACAGGTTAAAGCTGGGCACTAAACTACAAAAGATGGTTATCGTCACCATGAATAATGAAGCTTCTGGAGTATTGTTGGCTGGTAGATAGCTTAAAAACTTATAGGAGCCCAAAACAAATTGCACCTTCCAACAGAAAAGGCAGGCAGGGCGTGTAAAAATGATGAGTTAGATTAAAAAAGGGTAAAAGGGGTGGAGGAAGGGCAAGACGTGGAGAGAGCGCAGCGTAGCAGTGGAAGACAAAGATAGGATCAGAGCGTTCCTTCAGACCATTAGGAAGACCGCGGTGGAGGGGAGGCCTACTGCAGATCATTTAGCAGAAAACCTTTCTCTCATCTGCTTTTTATCTCTCTTGCCTTCTTTTTCCCATTGTGCGACGGATGCAGCGAGACACCTCATTAATTCTTGGTGAAACCGTCGTCTTTGAGGAAGCGCAGCATAAATATAGAATGTGGAAATGCAAAGGAGAAGTTTCCCGCACCTCTGTTCACACCTGGCTCCAACTTTTCAAAGCCAGATACAAAGATTAAGAAGTAAATATGAAGTGATTGCATCATTCCGATATCAAGAATATGGCACAACAGCCAGCGTGTGTTTATTTATGTTTGTATGCATTAAAGCAGGCATATCGCAGGTGCTTCTGTATATGAAAAAGCTCATGATTTGTCACTTATTCTCAAGGCAAGGGCATGCGATTCTTGCTCTGATGTCAATTGATTCTCACAGGGTCTAAAATTGCATTTTTTCCTCATATTTTTGTTTCCTTTGCATCAGTGGCTGAACAGCAGGAACTTTTCATGGTGAATCAGTTGAGGTAAAAGTTGTTGTAAGAAACCAGACTGGATCTCTTTGATTAGGAAAACAGTGAAGGTCCAACTCTCATTCTTCTATTGCAATTTAAATCATGGATTATGTTGCAATTGCAAATAAATGTTACAAGTTTAATCACTTACACTTGCAAGTAACACTTTTTACTGCTAGTTAAAATGATATTTATAATTCATAATAATATTAATTATTTGATCAATATTTGATAAAACTCTCTGGCCACTTTATTAGGTTCACCGTAATTCTTTGAATTAACAAGGTGCTGGAAACGTTCCTCAGAGATTGTGGTCCATATTGTCATGTTTGCATCACACAGTTGCTGCAGATTTATCAGCTGGACATCCATGATGTGAATCTCCTGTTCCTCCACATCCAAAAACTGCTCTACTGGATTGAGTGTGAAGATCATTTGAGTTTAGTGAACTCATTGTCATGTTCAAGAAGCCAGTCTGAGATGATTTGAGCTTTGTGCCATGGTGTGTTATCCTGCTGCTAGCCATCAGAAGATGGGAACACTGTGGACATAAAGGGATGGACATGGTCAGCAACAATACTCAGGTCGGCTGTGGCGTTTATATGATGCTCAGTTGGTACTAAGAGGATGAAAGTGTGCAAAGAAAATATCCTCAACACCAGTACACCATTAGCAGCGGCATGAACCTCGGGATGGATCCCTGCTATTTTACACAAAATTCTGACCCTATAATCTGAATGTTGCAGCAGAAATCAAAATGAAAATGTCAGTATTTGCGTTAATGAGCAATTGAACAGGTGTACCTAATAGAGTGGCCGGTGAGTGCATTCCTATTAACACAAAAGATTTGGTGTATGCATTTTTTTTTTCTCAATAAATTCCTTTATTTTTCACATAAAATTCACAACTAATTTCAAATAAACGCAACATTGTTAAGTGGATCGATGGGAATTTGATTTTCTTGTAAAACAAATTGGCTTGAGTTTTTTACATCTTCAAAACATTTTTTACAGTGTAATAATCACTTTTATTTGAAATTATACTGTTTAAAATATTTTTTTGTTTTAGCAAGAATGGTAAAAGCAAAACTTGTAATAATACTTTCTATTAAATATCAAAACATAATATAAAACTAACATTATATCCTATTTAAAAAAAACAAATATTTCTAATTTCCCACTTTATTTTGACTTCAGTTATGCTTTAGTGGATTTCTTTCTTGTATGGCATTGCCACATGCATTACACATTTCCACTCAATACAATCATGGCAGCTTCATAACAGCATGAGAACATGTCAACACATTAACTAACTCACTAAAATAGTTGTGCTTCAGGTGAAACCTTGAGCTGGGATTATCTGCCATAGACTCAACATCTCATTATTCATGTTTAAAGCCGCAAAGGCATGGAGATATGGTAACTGCTTCTAGAAAAACAAGAGACTTCTGCGTTTTAGATTTTTTTTTTTAAAGAATTGTTTTTAATACATTTAAAGTATAAACATGACAGTCCACTATAGCACATTCAATTATTCTGTTATTTCATTTATCACATCCAAGCAGTACTAGCAAACACAACCAGCCTCTGAAAGTCGAGTCAAGTCGCAGAAATCATTCTGAATCTACTATACAGCCAACAAACCTTAAAGGCAATCTTTTGAAAATCCCTCAAATACTTCTCGAAATGCATCCTCCATTCCGGATGTCTTAGTTGGACAGTTGAAGCAAAGGGATGCAATAACGTTACAGGGCTAAACAGCATGAACCCGCACACACTCCTGTGACCACACCGCCCCGGTACCGCAAAAGCAATTATTTAGAGGGATGACTAGGGCTTCAGAAGCACACTTCATTTTTATGGGGTTTGTTTTTTTCACCAGATCCACTCTAACTTGTAATGAGGCCTCCTCCAGAGCAAGACATGGGTTACCATTTCTGATTCAGCTTTTCTTTCTGGAAATGAACTGTAAACTCTCCTGAAATGATTATATTATATTATAATCTCCTCTATATTATTTGACCATATTGATGGCTATGTTGTGGATATAATGTGACATGTTTTGTAATTTAAACATGTTTGTCTATACCATTGATGCAACTTAAAGGTGCAGTAAGCAATTTCTGAGAAAAACTGTTGAAAGTGGATCAGACTGAACAAACACAATTGTAGCCAATCAGCAGTAGGGGGCGTGTCCACTCATGATAGGGGAGGAGAGAGAGTGAGCAAAATGAAGATAGACTGTTGAAAGAGAGATGGCTGAGAGACATTACAAAAGAGAAAAGGTCAGAGGAATTTCATCAGGCAAGAGCTTTAGGACCCCAGTTAATATTAGAAACGCTTTCAAGCGCTGGAGAGGCCTGCAAAAAAAGGCTTTTTTTTCTGCTTCATAAGTGAATTCCATCGGTTGTTTCGACTGTTTCCACATTTATTCCCTCTGTACAGAAAATTATTATTCAATTGCAAATTTGTAGTTTCAGAAATATAACCACGTATAAAATTAGCAATAATCACACCAATAACATGTGTATTGCAAGGTTGGGCAGATTTGTTTGATCATACCATTCTTCATTTCTAAACTGATTTATGTTCATCTCAAGAATGTCGACTACTATAAAATAGTTACTTGGGAACTGGGAACTGTTCTGGAGATGATGTCAGCCAGTTTTCGTGAAGATTGTTAAAACTTTGTTAGACGAGTACCAAGTAAGAAAGTACAATTGAAACTGACATATTATAATAAAGTTATTCCAAACTAATAATTTTTTTAAATATATAAATATTAATTTTAGTTAAATATGAATTGCAGTGTTACTGTTAATTAAACTATTAAAAATCGTTTTCGGGAATTGAAATAAAATAAAACATAAAACAAGATTTAATAAAAAACAACGTAATTTATAATCTTAATTAGGTAAAAGAAAAAAAGACTTAAAGGTGCTGTAAGCGATGTCACGCGTTTTTTAGGCCAAAAATTTTTTTGTCACATACAGCAAACATCTCCTCACTATCCGCTGGCTGCCTGTCCCCTGAACACACTGTAAAGAAACGCGATCTCTGTAGACAACCCAGGCTCCACAAACAGCAACAAAAACAAACTGCGGCGACCCGCTCCCCGAAACATAGCAAACTGTTCCAGCCAATGACCGACAAGAAGGGTTTGGGGGTGTGGTTTGGGGGGTTAGTGTGCGGATGAGGAGGAGGGAGGGTCTAGCCAGCCTCCGTTTTGTTTGACAATAGTTCGAACGTCAACAAGAAGTGACATCACCCAGGATCGCTTAGAGAACCTTTAATAAAAAACTTAGATTTAAGCAGGATGATGATGCAGTACGTTTCACACTATAGATGACAAATCCAATGGATTCAATTGAGTCAAATGGTAGAAAAATTTAATTTTCAATACCCATCATTCATATGCCCATTTGAGCATTGTTCTTATCTCAACAAGTTACCAAGTGTCGTCTCTGGCCTGTTTTTCACGCCATCTCTGACACATTTCACCATGAAAAGACAAGTCTGTACAGCCAAAAACCGGTTGAACCCAGTTTCTGCCACCCTCCTCCGTAGTATTCATGATTTATGATTGTCTTGAGGGCAAGGAGACTTGACAAGGATGTCTATTTCAAAGCTTCTGGACCGGCATGGAACACACACAAAGTATGAAAGTTGGTCTCCCGTCACCTTTCGGCCTGAGAAACTTCACAGCGTGTTAAAGTGCTGAGAGAGTCGCCTCAGTTCAGTTTGATGTTTCCAATCTCGCCACAATCAAGACCAAATGACACCCTGCGCTTTTTATCTGATTTCTCCAAAACGCTGGGCTTAACATGGAAACAACAATTTTTACAAACAAAAATAAAACACCTGATTATATAATGTTGCCAACTTCTAATCAGCCCCTTCACGTCCTTGAGTTTGCAGCTTTGATTTGAACCTCTTTTCTTAAATAATAGCTCGCAATTTGCAAAATGAGAAATAACATTTCCATCTTAGCAATTCTGTTCGTACTCTGGCACTTGACCTTTTCCAAAAGTCATTAATCAGCCCTAAAGGCTTTTGTTGTTGACAAAGTGAATAATCTCATTTTGCTATGAGGAACACGCCGCCATCACCGCCAACCGACTTTCGACTTTAGATTATTTCTAAGTCTCATTAGCCAACACGTTTGCTTTGCTGAATTCAGGTCTTCCTCGGGCAAATGTCCCGCATCCCCTCACGACACACTCTGCCTGCTCTATTGTTGCCCAATTTTTCAAAAGACCTCTCGATAAGTCCTTCTAATCCATAAATCATGCGGTGAGCGTTTCACTAAGTAAACCCTTTGGGGCAATCACAGCAACTCACGAAAGCCAATATACCTCACGCTTGACTGTAATTCATCTCCTGAGTGCAAAGCTCCAATGCACATAATTCAAAACGCTCAGTCGGGGTGGGAGATTTCACCTGCAGATTCACACTAAACATGCCAGTTCTTTAGTCATGGCTAGCATCCCCGGTTCTGACAACTGGGGAAGGAGAGGCACAGAACGAGAGAGAACTCAAAGAGCGTTGTATACCCTGAAGTTTAAGGGTGTGTTCACACTTGTAGTTCGGTTCGCTTGGTTTGTTTGGTCTGGACCAAAAAAAAAAAAAAAAAAAAAAAAAAAACAACAACATCAAGTCCTGCTCTGCCTTGTGTTCACATTGGGATTTTAAAGGGACACTTCACCCATTTGCAATAAGCTTTGTATCTTTAGAAACCCAGTCATATTTTTGAATGGTCATGGTTTATTCCCTTATTTTCCCCTGAGATGGGAGAAATAAGGATTTAAAGGGTTAGTTCACCCAAAAATGAAAATTCTGTCAGTAATTACTCACCCTCATGTTGTTCCAACCCCGTAAGACTTTCGTTCATCTTCGGAACACGAATTAAGATATTTTTTGATTAAATCTGAGAGCTGGATCACTCCTCCATATGCTTCTAAGGGATTGAAACTTGTTCCCCCGAAAAGTTATTAAAGACATCGTTAAAATAGTCCAAGTGACTACAGTGGCTCAATCTTCAGTTTATCAAGCGACGAGAATACTTTTTGTGCGCAAAAAAACTAAAATATCGACTTTATTCAACTATTCCTTTCCTTCTCGGTCGGCCTCGAGATAGTTATCGTAGTAAAACTGCATATCGCTTCTGTGGTGGACGTCACACGCATCACACACATGACCAGCGTCGGCCAATAGTGAGCCTGCGTGTGACGTAGCCCTACGCTATCACACTACGTTAACGGACTAGAGGCCAACAGAGAGGGAAACGAATAGTTGAAATAAAGTAGTTTATTTTTGTTGGTTTTTGCGCACAAAAAGTATTCTCGTCGCTTGATAAACTTAAGATTGAGCCACTGTAGTCACTTGGACTATTTGAACGATGTCTTTAATAACTTTTCGGGGGAACAAGTTTCAGTCCCTTAGAAGCCTATGGAGGAGTGATCCAGCTCTCAGATTTAATAAAAAATATCTTAATTCGTGTTCCGAAGATGAACGAAAGTATTACGGGGTTGGAACAACATGAGGGTGAGTTATTACTGACCGAATTTTCATTTTTGGGTGAACTAACCCTTTAAGTGTTCCACTTCCGGCTTTTTATGATGTAATAATCGTCATTTTGCGTCATAAAAAGCAGGAAGTCCAATTTCTTTGTATAAGGTTAAGACTACAAACATTAGCTCATCATTTATCCAGGGGGTGGGACCCACTCACGCTACAGACCTATTACAGATCAGTGGGTGGGACTTCACTTGCAGAAACTATAAGCTATATCCGCCACCTTGTTTGTCCGACTCTTCGACTTTCAAAATCCTCTTCTTCCATATCATGTTTATTTCTTCGCTATATTGCGGATCGTAAAGATAGCCTGTGTCGGTAATATCCAGCTCCGGATTGCCAGTACTGCGGGCACCAATAAATTGAGGAAGCTCAGGAGGAACTATTGTTGTTACTTTTGTATTGTTGAACTTTTATTGTTAACATAATTATTTTTGTGGATATAATTATTTAAATAAATGGTTCACATTCACGTTGATGTTTTCCTTATTAGTGTTCTATTCCAAGTGTATATGTTAGATACATTTGGACAACCAACATTTCATCAGTGGAACTACTAACCTACTGTTACCTTATGACAATAGATAAAATAATGGTCATGCCTAAAACAAAATATATATATAGTCTAAATAAGCCATAAGTCTAAATTGCATTATAATGTTCGGACTGAACATTCTAAATAAATAGAAACGAGGATTAATTATTTAATGATTTCGGCAACAAACGAGTTTTTTTTCTGTGAAATGAATTTCAAACTCTGGCGGTACCCAGCCTTGTAGACGAAAGAGTGCTTTCTCTGAATCTGATAGGCTTATACCTCATCAGCGTTGTTCTGGATTAATGGGAGTGGCTTGCTGAGCTGTGCAATGTGGTGCATTGTGGGAGTTGTGGTTTTCAGTACAAATGCGCCCTAAAGTTACTTTGTCTTTACTCGGTCAAGAAGGCACCAAATTCTAAATTTGTATTACATTTCGACTACATTTATGACCCACTTTCAATAAAGATGAATGTTCCCACGGGTGAAATGCTCCTTTAACACCGAACCTAAAAGCATAGGGATATCTTCACAACCTGTTTGGTCGACTTTTATTATGTATATTTCTTGATACAATTTACTGACCATACAAACCAATGCTGTGTTCTGGGCCACATACACTCATTGTATGTGAGTGGCCGACATATGATGGTATTTTGATCTGCTGAGAACTCGTGAAAAGATTATAAAATGTGTAAAGGAGTCAAAACAGCGTCAGGAATCCCTCCGTCAAACACACAAACGAAGATCTGGTGCGAGGAGACGCGATTCTGACGCCTGTACTGAACTGATGAGGTGCAATATCGCCATTATGACTAGACAAGAAAAAAAACAGTTATGCTTTCGCATTCTGTTCTTTTACATGTCTTCGGTCCGTGTTGTGTTCATATTTCATTCAAACCACACCAGAGTTTGTTTGGTAGCGGACTGAGACCCATCTTATCAGCGATCTCGCTTGTTTTGTGCGCACCAGGGTTCGGATGTCAGCATTCACACCGCACTAACAGAGCAATTGCACCAGGGTTCGGTTTAATCAAACCAAACATGCCAAGTGTGAACACACCCGAAAATGAAAAGATATTTAGTAATTGTCAGGCCACCTGCCAGATTAACAAAATCAAAAGGCTGCTATATGCTGCTAACTTTGATAGAAATATCTTTGACACTGTCATCCATCAGAATATATACATTATAGAATAAATGTAGAACATTTATTTGAAATATAAATCTTTTGTAACATTATACATGTCTTTCCTACCTCTTTTGTTTAATTTAATGGCCTGGTTTCACAGACAGTGCTTAGATTATTAGTTTAATTAGGGGCACATTTAAATAGCTTTCATAAACATGCCAGGGGAAAAAAAGCATTACTGCTGTGCATCTTGAGACAGAACAATGGCACTGATCTATTTTATGATATGTCAGTGCAAATTTCTTTCAGTTAAAACCGCTCAAAAAACATATTAGTCTGGGACTAGTCGTTAACCCTGTTTGTGGAACCGGGGTTAGAATCCTTGCTGAATAAAGCAAGGATAATCTTGCTTGAAAAAAAAAAGTCTTACATAACTTTTAAACAGAAGAACAAGAACATTATAATTGTATTTAGTCTCACTTTTGATCAATGTAATGTGTCGTTGCTGAATACAAATATTAGTGTCTTCACCCAAATGTTTGAATGATATTGTTTGAGTCTGTGGGATTTTTTCATCCATTTTATTGTGAGCAGTTTTCAGAGAAAAGTAATACAAAAAAGGATTTTGAGCAACAGTCATTCCAATGCTTCAGAAAACACAGATAATACAACACAAGCTTATACATAAAATATATTTGGTCCCAGCATAAAAAAGAGTGTTATTTTGTATGTTCTTATGGTCTCTTTCAGCTGAGTCTTGTACAGGTCAGGAAGTGTGCTTGTTTTCCTCTTCCCCAAGTCAAGTCCTAATGGAGCGGTGATCATTTTCTCTCATGTTGTCTTGTCAGGGCTAGTGATTTGCAATGTTTTCACTCTACTGACCTGATTGACTTTCTGTGTTCACTCTATAACCTGACATCATGGCTGGTCTTTGAATGAGGCTACTGTAACTGAAGATCATTTTCTCTGACCCTGACCGCTTTCAGTGAATGCATGGTATTTTTGGAACGCCTCGTTATTATTCGTATTAATGGGATTGCTCAAGTTTCTCTTAAAGTAGACACCCTGGGATTTCCAGAGATACATTGTTGGACACAAGGTCTTCTAATTGGTGTTTGAATATTTCTGACATCACAGTTCAATTCACATTTTATTTCACGAGGTCACACTTACAAATAAGTCCGATAGAATAAATGGCATGCATATTTGGCGTGCTGTCCGAGGAGAGGGCCCCGGGCTCGGTATTTGGCCCGAACCCAGAGTGCTTTCATAGCTTTCTGCCGTCTCTGTCTGTGTGGACTTCTTTTTGAAACTCAGCGAATACTTGCCACACAGACACGAGAGATGTCTTTAGAAAGCTTGATGTGTCTACTTTTAAATTAAGTAAGTCATATCGAAAACAAATGTTCTGTTTATGTTGTCCGTATGAAACCAACGAGAGGTACAATCTGTCCTGTCTGACCAACCCGATCCCATGGCAATGCGTACGTATTTTATGAGGTGGCTAATTCGTATGAATTCATACGATTTTTGCTAAATTACATGTTTTATGAGATGCCCAATTCATACAAATGACCTACCTCTGTGAGGAATAAGCCTTGACTTTAAGAACGCTCTAGTTCCCATTTAATGTACAGTACTTTCATGGTGTAAAAAGCCCAGTACATTAATCAAAATGTCTCTATTGGTGTTCCTCCTCCTCCTCCTCCTCCTCCTCCTCCTCCTCCTCCTCCTCCTCCTCCAAAAAAAAAAAAGTCAAGACTTTGGGTGAGTAAATGATGACATGACATAACTTTCCCTTTTTGAGTGAAGTAATCATTTAATACATCACCATATTGTGGAGAAATCTCATAGATTTGCACATTCCTCTCTTGCGTTTGAGTTACATTTAATTATTGTGGTTTAAATGTGTGCAAGGATTGAAGCACAAAGGCTGTGTGTGGAAAATGTTGGTTTCAATTGCCATAGAAGATGGAGTTAATTAATTCAAAATATTAGGCTCAAGTCAGGCATGGGCTTTATGTGGAGCCTGCCTCTCTGCTCAATTTGATCCCCATTATTTTCACTGTGATGTGCTTGCTAAGCCACTGGAGAGTAATTCACTGCTGAACATATGGCAGAATGACTCGCTTCACAAGGGTTAATGTTTCGATTGCTCATTTTCCGGAAGCGACTTTAATCTCGGCCCATCCCTTGAACTTACGCTTCATTGTTGTTTTCCCAGATTGCCTATTGGTTCAATTGGAAAACATGCAAATGTCAGTCGATCAAATTACTTCACCTTATTACTTTCCCTCCCAACACACTTATCTGGGTCTGTTTCATATAGAAATGTATGCCTCAGTGCTTCTGCTTCAGCAGTTGACTGCTACAGCAATGATTAAACGTGAAGGGTGTACATTCAATAGCACAAATAGCCGTCAGTTGGATAGTCCAGCCCAAACTCATGCCATTGTCTGAGCCAATGCTGCTATGTTGGGATTCTTAATGTCAAACAATATTGCATACGAGTAGGTATTATTTAAATAAGTAATTACTTCGCAATCAAAACCCTTTTTTTGTTTTTTGAGAAATTTTTTTGCAAGGACATTAAACTGATCAAAAGTGACAGTAAAGACATTTATAATGTTACAAAAAAGATTTTATTTCAAATAAATGTTGTTGCTTTACTATTCATCAAAGGATCCTGACAAAATGCATCACAGTGTCCACAAAATATTAAGCAAAACATAAATAAATAAAAAAATATATATGTATGTATATTTATAATAAGAACCATTATTAATGCTTGAGCAACAATAATAATTCAGCACTAGATCAACATATTCAAAGAATTTCTGAAGGATAATGTGACACTAAAGACTTGAGTAATGATGCTGAAAATCACAGAAATATATTACATTTTAAAATATATTCAAATAAAAATAATTAAATAACACTTATTTTGAATTGTAGTGATATTTCACATTTTGCACAGTATTGTTTGTCAAATTGATGCACCCTTGGTGAACATAAGATCAAAAATATGAATAAAAAAAATCTTAATTATTTAGTCAGATGACCATTTAATTAGAACAAAATTTGAGTTAGTAAGTTATCAATAATGAAGTGAAGGGATGTGAGCCTTTGGCTTCCTGTCAAAAATGAAATGTTCTGATTCTCGGTTCCCTGCCTGACCCAGGGTTATCAGTAAGGAGCACTGTTACAATTATCTTTGTTTTAGGGATCATGTAGCCGTTGTTCGACCTCTTGTGCGTCTTCCATGTCTCTCGATTTCTATTATTCATCTGCCCTGCATATTCTGCCTTGTATTGTCTGTCTGTTTGTCCCTAGCGATGCCTCTTCTTTGACTTCAAACAAATTAATTTTAGATAATATGGGCCACTGTGTTAGTCGTTTCCCACTTTAAGGCAAGAATACGTGCCTTGAATATGCAGCGGTTTGCATAATGCTGATCAGCAGAAATACTAAGGTGTTTAATTAAAAACGTGAAGTTGTTCAAGGTAACTTAATAAAACTGGTGAATTAGAAATTTCACAGATGATTTAGAGGAACAGATCAGCTGAAAAATAAAAAAAGTCTTTCATCATTCATTCTTCCCATGCCATTTAAAACCCTGTGGCTTTATTTCACCATGGAATACAGAAGGCGAAATTCAAAACGTTGACGTGGCTCTTTGTCATTGACTGAAAGCGAATGGTGACCAGGGGCTGTCAAACTCCAAAAAAAATGAGAATGAAAAAACATAAAATAGTCCTTATGACTCATGCACTACTTTCAAACTGACAGAAGAAAGAAATGCTTACAGCTTTGGAAAGACATGAGGGATTCAATGATGGCAGTTTTATTTTTAGTTAAAATATCCCTGTAATGAATCCTGATGAAATGATTATTTTGTTTTGCTGCAGTGATAAATAATGATCCTCAGACAAGATAGTACGATATGTAATTTGTTGAAACTTAATTTAAAATGAAATGCAATATCTACTGTTTTGTTCTTTTCTTAATTACTATTTATGAATGATAAAAAAATAATACTTTTTAATGTTACAAATTAATTAAATAAGCTTTGTTCATTTATTATTTATTCTATATAAATAATAATAAACTAAAATAACATAGTATAAGTTTTTATATAGTTTCTGGGTTTCCAACTTTCCCATGGAAAACTGTTTGAGGCTGAAAAGTAATGAAAATCCATACAATAGTAATTTATGCTGCATATTATATAAACACAGAATAAATATTACTGGTTTTAGAGTATAGCTAAGGGTGTCAGAAGGAAAATGAAGGGCTCCTTTCATAATTATAATTGTATTCCTCTGTTTAAGTCTCTGATGACTTTATCGTTTGATTTAGTAGCCTTACCTAATTCCTCACTAACTGCCCTTCGGCAGAGTGAGTGTCTCTTTATTAAGAATATCTTCTGTAAGGCTCTTTATTAGTTGCTAATAGTGGATTTATTTCTTGAACTCTGGTGTGATGACAATTCCAGACTCAATTATGAGAAATATGATGATTATCACCCACCATTCTTATGCAAAGGGCACCAAAGTGTAAGCTCGCAGACTGCAAGTCAATAGATCAGTGAACGCCCGCCAACAATGACAGATGACTTTGACAGTGTCAAAGGGGTAAATATTGGCCTTTTAACAGGGATGATTTGTCAAATCATGCAGGTTAGTAATGCATATTTTGACATTATGGAGCCGTAAGTGTCGAAGACTGTTCGCCCAGGCGACTGGGTCAGCCATGAAGAGGGGAAACACATTGGGCTGATTATGAACTGAATTATGGGATAGTCCAGCTGCCACTGGGATGTGTTTCTGCACCCAAACACTAATTAACCATTACAGCACTCAGTCAAAGAAAGTTGTTAATTGCAAACACGTTCATCTACGAGCTGATGTTCTCTCAATGGAGACACTTAAGATGGATTATTTGCATATTAAATAACTAACAGTCTGCAGTTAAGCTAAAATGGGCTTGAGAAATGTAAGTGTAATCTGCAACACCAATTATGGGCCAAATGAGTATCAAATGTCTTCTGACATCATTGATTTCATGACATGTAGAACCACTAAATGTACAATGTACAAGCCTATCAGTTCAAAGATACATGTAGAGGGTCAATATTTTTTTTTAAAGTCTCTTATGCTAGCCAAGGCTGCATTTATTCAATCAAAATACAGTAAAAACAGTGAAATATTATTTCGATTAAAAATTTGCATTTTCAATTTTTATTTGTCTTAAAATGTAATTTATTAATGTGATGCAAAGCTGAATTTTCAGCATCATTACTCCAGTCTTCAGTGTCACATGATCCTTCAGAAATCATTATAATATGCTGATTTTGTGGAAACTGATGCATTTTTCACAATCAAGTTCAATATGACATTTATCTGTAATAGAAATGTAAATGTAGTCTTTTGATCATTTTAATGCATCATCGCTGACTAAATAATGACAGAGTTTCCATTTCAACCATTAAAGTTAAGCTTAAAGTAAAGCTGAATGCCAGTGTGAGGTTTGAATCTCTTTTGAATATGCTTCAAGAGTGATGTTTGGTGGTGTAGGATAAAAGCTTCTAAAGTGACGTTTCCTTATACAAGCCTGCTGGAATGTCCTGCTAAGATATATCTGTAGTCTAACAGCTTTTTGCAAAAAGAAATTGTGCTGGAGTGTACTGATCCATATCTCCGTCCTCAAATCACACATTTGGACCTGCATTATCTCCTCTGCACCCCATCTTGGCATCCGCAGGTATGGAGCGTCTTCCCATTTCAAGGGCTTGTGTCGCTGAATGCATGGCTGGCGGACGGTGATATTGCCTTTTGTAGCCAGAGCTCAATCCTGTCCCACTCGTATCAGATTTATGCGTATGGATTAGATGCAGATTGTGTTGCTGCTATCAACACATCCGTTGAATGGCTCTTGAAGTCTCTTCTACACTATATAACTCTTGTGATCGTCGTATCTGGGGCCCTCTGACATACTGCATTAATATGTGTTCATCCATAGATGATAACCGTAATGCAGATCTGAGAGTGAGAAAAACCTCTTCATGGCGACCCTAAAAGGCAAAACTGAATATAATCAAAGTTGGATTCTTCGTGATGATGGATGATCGCAGACACACAAGCATTTGGACTGATTACATATGAGCGAGATTTATAGCAACAAAGATTTATCGCAGTTCACATGCAGTGGGTCCAGGTGTGTCTCGATACAGGATCATGAATTATTGAAAAGACACTCTTGATAGTTTTGCAGATATCCACCATAACCAGTAGGCGTTGAACTATTATAATGCAGCAAAGCTGATACGTTTATGGACATTTTGTGCAATAGATCATACTTCACAGATATTCGAGTAAACAATTCTACTGTTGAATTGTGAGTTGAATACAAATTACTCTTCAAAGACATTTGTACTTTGAAGTGCAACATGAAAGGGCATTCACAACAATTTTACACTCCTAGGCTACGTTAATCCGGATACATTTAAAAACGGCATTTTCTTTTAAAATGCTCTCCGTCCCCACTAGCGTTTTAAGGCGTTTTCAGGTGCAAAACGCTAAATTCACCTTACTGCACATGCGTAAAACCTCACGAAAGCTCACTGAGATGATACAGACTGAAAAATAAATAACAAAGTTAAAGTGCAATTATTCTGACAGGATCATTTTATTTAGCAAAATATCTCACCATTCACTGATGCGTCCAGGTCGCACTCAGTCACCATGTTTGGTCTAAAACACAACTGATGTATTGCTGCAGGACAGCAAATGTGAGTAGGGGAGAGCGGGGCACAACCTAACACATTTTGGTTTTGGCTCAAAAGTTAGATTTTTTTTTTTTTTTTTACACAAGCAACATACACATTTCTGCTACAAATGAACACTTAAAGTTTTTTTTCTATGACCTACCATTTTCCAACAGTTGCACTAATAGTGACAGAAGTGCAAATGTTACAACTTACCCCATGCGGGGTTAATTGTAACATACAGAGGGGCTAGTTGTAACACTTGTGTGCAACACACATAATTCAGTACTGTTTTATCTGTATAGTTTGATATTGTTTGTGCATCTGTATAGATAGATATCCTTACATCCATCCCTCATCCAATCATCCTTCTATTAGGCCTATTGATAAATATCATGGAGAGAGAGATATAGGAAAGGGCTGCACAGTTTTGCAATAAATAAATAAATAAATAAATAAAATCATCAAATATTGTTATTGAAATTGAATTATATTTGTGTGTGGCAGCTGCATGCAAAATTATTATTGTTATTATTAATAATAACAGTAATAATAATAAAAACGAGCTTAAAATCACATTTTAAAGGGTTTATTGCATGAAAAACAGGCTATGTTTTTAATAAATAAAGTGATCAATGCATAGTAAACAATATTTTTAATTTTTAATTCCAACATTGTTTGTGAAGGTCCAACAAAGTTATATGTGGCAAAATAAATATATAAATAAATACTCAAACTTTAAAATTGTGGCTCCTTGTTTTCATTTGACTATCATTGTACACTCGTGGGCCGTGTGTACAAAAATATTTTAAGCATAGCTAACATTTGCTAGGAGTTGCTGACATGATTCAAAACGGTGCTGGTTTAGCCCACAAGACGGTGATAAAGGTAATATAAAGTAAGATTTGGTGACGTACACACCCAACTCAGAAACCGAAAAAAACGCATGATGAAAAAATTTACTTGCATGGTGTCAAAACACTTTGTCCAGTATCTTCACGAAATCTTATCAAAACTTTCCACAAATTTGTGGGAGACCGTCTTCTGTCTACCTGCTTGATCCTGACTAACTATTTAAAAGGTTTAACCCCGCGTTAGGTTGTGCCCCGCGCTCCTCTACATTTTCATCTTTGCAGGACTGTGATATGAAGAGAGTATAAAGTAACATAATTTAGCAAATGTGTGAAAGTGAATAGCACATAACTGGTATAAACCGAGCGGCAACCTCCCTGTCTCTCTCTTGAAACCAACACAGATGTGACATAAACTGCCATTCATTGATTGGCCGCTGGAGGCTGGATGCAAATGGGAGTCAATGTTAAAATGTCCAACTTTACTGCAGAAAAAAATATGTTTACAGCCTGGTGCAAAAAGTGTTTTTTAGTCTCTATAGCTGTGAGGGGGGTGAATTTTTTTATAACTCATCCGTTTAAATTATATACACCTACGGGTGACATTACGGACACTTTGTCCATATTTTTTTAAGTCTATGGTATAAATATTAAGTGTAGCGTCAGTTCTGGCAGGTCATGTTATTCAAGCTCGCATCAGTGACTCTCAGCTGATCCACGTCTACCTATAGGAATACAGTGCCTATAACTGTATATATATATATATAAGCTCCTTCAGTATTATCAGCAGCTATCGTGTTTCTCAGGAGCGAATTAAATGGCGAAATTTCGGCAGGCAAACCGCACCATCTCACAAGGAATCGTGCAATAGAGAATTTAACGAGAGGAATACGTTCCCCACAAGGATTTCACCTCAGATTCATTTGCGAATTGCCTGATTTGGCAGTGACCTCAGTTTGCATCGCTGCATTATTGACACAGTTATCGCAGAAGTTATACTGACTCAAGAACAGGTTCAGATGAGATCTACACTCCCTGCATGAAGAAGGATATCAAGAGCGTCCACAACAGCTGGCCGTAATTCATTCTCCATTCATTTCTGAAAGTCTTCACGGAGCCAAGCTAAAATCCTTTGTTAATGTTCATCGCTAAAAGCTATCAGGGTATTGGTAACATGCTTGTTGCTAATGCTATCCATGTTGCTTAGGACATCCAGTCGTTTTCATTAAAATGCTTGTGCTAGGCTTATGCATATCGACAATGTACGTTACTCATTAGGACATGTCTGTCTTTGCACATGCTGTGCTTAAACCTATTAAGTCAAGTCAATTTAATTTTATAGCACTATGCAGCACAGATTCAAGCAGCTTGCGGTGATGGGTAGGAAATAACAATTCATGGTCCAAACGGAATAATTTGCTGTGGCACAGCTCTAAAAAGACATAGTAAACAGTCACTCTCAGTTGAGTCAGTTCAGCGTTGATTCTGTCAGGTATCAGACACGCTTGATTTATCTAGTTCTTGGAAACATGACGTTCTTAAAGCTATATGGATATCTAAAGGCTATCTTGTTGTTACTGAATCACGCTTGTTCTTAAGGCTATTTGGTTGCTATTGGAAACATGCCTATTTTAAAGGCTATCTAACCTGGTTGGATGTTATTGAAAACTTGCTTGTTCTCAAAGGCTATCTGGTTGCTATTGAAAACTGCTTGCTCGAAAAGCTGTTACAGCAACACGCTTGTTGCAATGTGTCCTTGCTTGGTCCAGCATGGGGTGATGCTTCCCCCATAAGATCGGATCATAGTGTTCAACATATACCACTAACATCAGGATGTATTAACACAATTTGACAGCGAAAATCTGGATGCCTTTCTTTCTTTACACACACATCCAGATTTTCACTGTTAACTTGTGTTTGGGGGATAAATGGCATACGGTTTTGTTTTGGTGGTTTAATGCTGCTCTCCCTGCTCTTATCCATGCTAATTTATCCATTTTGGAGAGCGTTTTCATTTTTATTTAATTTTTTTTATTTATAAAAATCCTGTCTCAGTGTGGACGGAAGGCCAAAACGGAGAGGAAAATATGGACTAATGAAAACGTATTAGTGTGGACAAGGCCCTAGATATTCAATGAGAAAAAAAAATTAGGATGGCACTTTATTTTATCCATCTGGATTGATTGGATCATTGTGTGTCTGATCCACAGTTGTGTCTGATTTCAGAGGTGGAGCACTTTGAAGATTTATTATTATTATTTATTATTATATTATTATTATACTAATAAGTAAATATACTGCCCGGGCAAAACAATAAAATAAAAAGAATTTAAAGGCAAATGCTTTATCATTATTACAGGGATTTTTTTAGCATGTTATATGTTTGGCAACAGTTATTTTAACTAAAATTGATGGTAGCTTAATAAACTAAAAGTTAAATTAAATGTATGGTATATTGATAATAATAGGCAAATAAGCATTATTTTCCAAACAGCAACTTTTTTTTTTCTCCAGGCATTGTTGGTTGATTCAATTTGATATTGTCTAGATGCAAAACTATTTACATTTATTCATTTAGCAGACGCTTTTATCCAAAGCCTACAAATCAGAACAATAGAAGCAGTTAAACTAACAGTAGGACAACAAAATATAAGTGCTATAACCTTTCTCAGTTTAAACTATTGCAGAACCCGTAAAGTTTTTTTTTTTTTTTTTTTTTTTTTTATATATAGAAAGGAAGAGAAAGTGTTAGTATTACTGGAATAAGTGCTGCCGAAAGAGATGCGTCTTCAACCTTTTCTTGAAAATGGCTTCGGACTCAGCAGCTCTGGTAGACTTGGGTCATTCCACCACCAGAGAACAGTCATGTTAAAGGTCCGAGAAAGAGATTTTGTGCCCCTTTGACGTGGCACCACAAGATGACGTTCGCTTGCAGAGAGCAAATCTGCAGTAATGAGTTTAGGTAAAGAGGAGCAGAGCCAGTGGTTGTTCTGTAGGCAAGCGTCAGTGACTTGAATTTGATGCGAGCTGCAACTGGCAACCAATGCAATTTTTTGAAGAGAGGAGTTACGTGTTCTCTCTTCGGCTCATTAAAGACCCCTCTAGCTGCAGCATTTTGGATTAGCTGCAGAGGTTTGATCGAGCAAGCTGGAAGACCAGCCAGGAGAGCATTACAATAGTCCAGTCTGGATAGAACAAGCACTTGAACAAGGATTGTGTAGCATGCTCTGATAGGAAGCGCCTGATCCTCCTAATGTTGTAAAAGGCAAATCTGCAGGACCGGGCAGTTCTAGTAATGTGGTCTGTGAAGTTCAATTGATCATCAATAACAACTCCAAGGTTCCTGGCTGACCTTGATGGAGTTATGGATGACGGGCCTAGCTGAATAGTGAAGTTGTGATGAAGTGTTGGATTGGCTCTGTCTTCGCAAGGTTAAGTTGAAGGTGGTGGTCCTTCATCCAGCCAGAGATGTCTGTCAGGCAGGCTGAGATGCGAGCAGCTCCCGTCGGATCATCAGGCTGGAATGAGAGGTAGAGTTGTGTGTCATCAGCGCAGCAGTGATAGGAAAAGCCATGTTTCTGAATCACAGTTCCTAATAGATGTCATGTAGATGGAGAAGAGAAGTGGTACTATTTTAGGCCCTAAAAAAACAAGTACAATCCTTCAGATTGATGGACTACTATTTTGTCGTAGGGTAATGAAAAGGTCGATTGAGGCAAATGCATTGACCTGAAAAAATGTAGAGAATGTTAATAGGTTTTACTAAACCTGTTGAGAAGTACTAAGCATAATAAATAAGGTAATATTTGGCTTTCGGGGCATTTGGACCAATGCTGACATTTAGTGACATTTACCTTCCCCCAAGAGATACTGCAGAAAATGGACAATATCAGGCTGACCAGTGGCATAAAATCCACTGGTATTTTTTTAACCCAAGACAGGGCAAAGGATCTTTGATTCATGTCGAACACAACAGCAGGGCACAGTTACGAGCTGTTAGAATTTTAAACTGAGATTGAAAATCACAGTTTTTGCAGAGGGAACTCATTTTAGCTGAGCATACAACAACATACATGTTGGTTGATATCAAATTCAAGATATATGCAATTATAAAATGAATCTAAAATGCCATTATAAAATCAAAACGTGTATTTAACCAAACGTTTATCACTCTCTTGTCCCTTTTTGATATTATGCCTCCCATGTTTCATACACTTTAGATTAATCAACCTAATTGCCTCAATCATTTCAAATAGGCAGGAGAAGCAGCAGTGGCTCATGAAATACTTCATCAAAACTTCAAAAACTTAAACACTTCATCAGTGCCCCTGTATACATGCATAAAAACCCCAACAAGGTGCAACTTGTTGAACAGAAATTCATATTTTTGTTCATTTGTACTTCTCACGGCAACAGGGCATTTTTAAATGAATCAATTGTACATGTGGCTTTTTTAAAATAATGAGATTGACTTAACGAACATTAGCACCGAGCGCAACTTTGATTGATCTGTAGATATCTCAAACACAATCTCAATCAGGTGAAATTAGTGAGTGTTTGTTTTGAGCAGTAATGGCAGCTACATGTCAGTTTTCATGTCTAAATCGTCTCATGAGGACTTGTATAAAAGATGTATAAAAATGTTCTGTGTGTGTGTGTGTTCACAACTCTACAGATTTAATCACGTCTAAATGTCCATATGAAAGCCTATGAGTCATATTCACAGTGGTAATAATATTTATACAGTGAGGTGAGACTAGTATCTGAACAACAGGGTCATTAAAGTTCATGTCACGCTGTGCTTTAACGGTGTGAAAACGGCATCAAGCTCAGCCTTCCGCACGACTCATTTTACTGATATTTGTGCTCCTGGGTATGAAGATGGAAGTGTAGCATTGCTTCTTGTGTTTTAACCTCAAATTACCTCCGGTGTTGAGGTTCAGTCAAGAACAACAATTTTAAACTGTGCATAACAAAGAAAACACACGGAGAGAAAACATGACAGATAAATGTTCACATTCATTTATTTGACACATGCCTCAGAAACCGTACTTCCTAATGTCTGTAGGTTGAGTCTCACACTACCTTCAACTGTGCCAATTTCAAACAATACAATTTACTCCAGTTTTCCCCATAATGCAAAGACAAGAATGATATGTCATTGGCATGGGATACTTATTTTTATTGTTGTTGTTGCATTGATAACTTGATTGTATGAAGAAGAAGAAAAAATCTACCCCTCACTGGTTTGAGGTTGACATACCAATATGTCTGTCTATCTAATGGTTTATCCGTCTTTCTGTAAAACCTTCAAACAATAACAATCAACTAGCCACCTCCTAGCAACCACCCTGAGCACGCTAGCAACTGACTAATAACACCCTCACAACCACCCAGAACACCCTATCTACTTCATAGCAACACTCTATCTATCTATCTATCTATCTAGTCCATCTGTCTTTCCATCCATCCATCCATCCATCCGACATACTGTATGGCCTTTAAAACCTTCATACTTTAAGCTTTAAAACTACTTCAAACTGAAAAACTGCAAGCTGCTGAAACTTCAAACTTTCTAGTCAGACTCTCAACACATCTCATTGTGAGCTTAAATATGACATTTATAGGGTCTTATGGGGCTCAAACCAGCAGCCTTCCAACATGTATGATTTTTCCCACCTTCTGCACCATTCCATGCATCTGTATGCATTTTTGCTCCATGTTTTCTGAAGCCTGAAAAAAAATAAAAGAAGACAATATTAAAGTTTGACATTCATCAATGTGCACAGTTAACATCATCACCTCTAGGTGACACATCTGTTTCACATCGACACAGATGTGAAAGAGAGGCAAAACACTCCATCACAATGGCAATTGCCAAGATATAGATATCATCAAATTGAAAATGTAATTTAATCTTTGATAAAAATTTGCAACCTTCGTGTTTACTCGAATATTATAATACACCTATAAGTGCGATTCATTTCAGGCTTCGCCAGCCTCATGTTCTTTGCCTTGAATCAATGTCTGAGACTGCTCTGACATCAGCTAACATGGAATGGCAGCGCATGTTCTCACTACTTCTGTCTTTGGAGGATCTGACCTTTAAATCAAGAGACAATGTGCATGTAAGCCTAGTCTGAAAATCAATGAAGGCCTGAGTAAAATAAATAACTCAGGGAAATATATATATCTCAATCATGTGAGAGTTTTAGACATCTGGATTGAACCCTAACACCAATCACACATTAAAATGAATCACATGAGACAAAAGTTAAATGTAAATTAATTACTTTTACAACATGATGGTTAAATGTAAATTAATTACTTTTACAACATGATGGGAATATCATGTACACATTTGAACGGCTTCTTCTTTCTTCATCTTTCGAAACTTTGAACCTGGAGCTTATTTGCATCTGTGCTTGCATATTTGCGTGTTTTTAGCTTTTTTTTTTCAATGTCAGTTTTAGCAATCCTGGATTCTCTCTCTAGACGTATTGAGTTCTTCATGACTCAGAGCATTGCTGTTGTAGTTTAAAATAATCACATGGTTTTACTTAAGCCGAATGTTTTTTTCCCAGACCATGTTTGTGATCGTCAGTTTTGAATAAATCATTTCAAAATGCAATTTCCTTTTTGATCTTCGTCTAGCCAGAGTTATTTTGTCATCCGGACATATTTTCCATGATGAAACAGAGGTCCATTAGTATTGTCAGTATTCACAGCACTTGTGAGGGGGGAATTGCAGTAAACTGAACACCCTTAAGCGTGGAGGTCTTGATGCCACTGCAATTTGTTCACAGCCTTGTGGACCAGAAACACATTTCTTTAAAGACGTGCTTAAGATCTGATTTTGCAGATGAAAGACCCAAACCTTTAAGTTGTTGAAATCCGAACGGTGTGACCTGGATTTTTAAGCAGGGACTTGAATCATAAAAATGAATCAGATATGACATACAACAAAGCATAACAGAGCAATTGCCTTTAAAGAGGTCTTTCTAGTGTAATGTATAGAAGTTGCCTGGACATATTTGTGAAATTTACTGGCAGTTTTTAGTATTTCAGTGCTATTGAATGCTAATGTAGGCTACTGATTTCTGTAGTTACATAGTTACACCAGGTGTCAACAAATTAATGTCTTTGAGTCATATGAATCATTCATTCGCTCAACTGGTTCGTTCATTCAGGAATTAATCAAGAAACCGACTGCATCCGGAATCACATTCTATATAGTAGGCGAAAAACAGTATGTGACAAAAATAGTATGTCCAAATTCACAGTACTCATAAAAGAAAAGAAAAAAAGTACCCGGATGACCTAGTACTTCTGGCGAGATTCTGAAGTTTTCATATACGATGGACACTTTACGGGAGACGATTTGTGAATGCGACACAACTGACACTGGAAGGTCACATAATAATGACAACACGGCGAATTAGTGTGTCCGGATAACATTCATACTACACATATTCATACAGATAATACTTTTTAGTATGTTGTTTACAGAACAAATGACTTATTCAGAATAAGTACCCGAGAGTATGCGATTTCAGACGCAGCCACCATCTTCATGAGTGATTCGTTGAATCATTTACCCATCTGATTAGTTTATAGATGCTGATTCATTCCGGAACGAAACAAGGGACTGGCTGTGTCCATCGCATATTCACTTGAGGAGGTTTGAATAAGTACTTACTTTGCAAACTCTAGAAAGTATGTTTTATATGGTATAAATGTAAATTAATGCAATCCGGATGTAAAACATTCAACCATGTTGTCACTATCATGTGACCTACCAGCGTCAGTTGGGTCGCTTCACTGCCATTCACAAATCCTCTCCCATGGCCTCATGGGATACGTCTGCAATATAGTAGGAAGTATGTGATTTCAGACACAGCCACTGTCTTAACGAGTGAGTCGTTGAATCATTCATTCAGCGTATTTGTATAAAAAAAAACTTAATTCATTCATGAACCAATGACTACTTTGTGTTGGACAGTGTTGTTTTGTGACTTAGTTTAGAACTAGTTTCTTTAGTGGAGTCAATTTGTTTGTTTTTTTCATTTGGTCATGAGCGTATGGACAATTCACTCATAACACTAATAATGTATGCACTTGCATAAGTATTTACATAAATATATATAGTATGAATTGGTAATGCTCATTTGGTAACATTGGTAAAAGCGTTAGCTAACATGAACTGAAATTTAGCAGTATATTTTCATAGCATTAACCTTTGTTAATGTTCGTTAAAATACATTTGTTCATTGCTCATGTTAGTTCAGAGGGCATTAACTAATGTAACATACAACTTTTGATTTCAAACAATTGGTAAAACCTTGGTTTAGGATCCAATTCTAACTATTAACTAGTTGCTTATTAGCATACTTATTAATTGGATATTGGCTGTTTATTAGTACTTATAAAGCATGTATTCATGCCTTATTCTGCATGGCCAATATTCTACATCCCATAATCCTTAAAAATACCTAAACTTAATAACTACCTTACTAACTATTGATAAGCAATTAGGAGTTTATTAAGACAGAAGTTGTAGTTAATAGTTAGTAAATAGTGTGAATTGGACCCTAAACTAAAGTGTGACCAAAAATGATTAGTAAATGTTGAAATAACATGAACTAAGATTAATAGATGCTGTAGAAGTATTAATTGTTAGTTCATGTTAACAAATTAAACATTATTGTAATGACAACATGACATTTGAATAGCAAATTTTTATCCATGATTTATGCCTCTGCAAAAATAAAAAATAATTTTCTCAGTATATCTTTTTTACTTTTCTCAGTATATCTTTTTTCGTGCACAGGGGTCAGATTTATTCCTGAGGCAGAATCTGGTCCCTCGTTCCCGCATGTTGGAGTCAGCATGATTTGTCACTAAGTATTCCCATCTGGCCTCGACATCTACGATGTCCTGATCCAACACTCATTGCGTAATGTCTCAAACTCCCCTTGTCCTCCCATTGTGAGGTAAATGGTATTATAAGACAGCTAGAAATTAGGCTTTCAAGACCATCTTGTGATCGACATCAGAAGCCACTGAGTGGGTCGATACCTCAGAAATGAAATACAATGTCTGAAATCCTTAATGTCATATTCCACAATTGTGTTTTTCAAAGGCTACAGTTAAATACTCTGTCTTATGAGATTAAGTCAAGAAATACTTCAACAATATTTCTATAGAATATGGAGTAACCAACTATATTACTTTTCATCTATCACACCGTGACTGAATGATTGGCACTTTCCACGAACAGCGTGCAAAATAGAAGTTCTGATTCCACCACAGGTCTAAACACGGTTTGAAACCCAGAATCATGTCACATTTTAGTTTTATTAATAGATTAAGTTTTAGTTAACGATAATAACCCATGATATATATATTAAAGAGGTCATATTGTTTAATAATTTCCATAATTCCTTTAGTAACAGGCTTCAATGGTTGTGCTTAACAATTTGTCATTAAAACTGTTTTCCTTTTATGTTAAATGTTCCAAATGATGTCACTTCCTGGATGTCCCAATTTTTAAGCAGGAATATCATGTTGTAAAATGTTAAAATAAATGTGGGACACAGCTGGTTAATTAAAATGTTTACAATTATTAGAAATGGTTTTTACCCACAACAATATAAATTAATAAAATTAAAATCGAATTTTTCTCATAAAAAAAGAAAAGAAAACATATTCATTCTTGTAATGCTTGATATGAAGCTTTTTCGTCGGAACACGATGTTGTGAATGATTTATGTGCAGCACCAATAATGTTTTATCAATTTGCACAGGATCTTGGCCATGTTTATCGAACTCTAAAATCACCTAGTCCCAACACTAATATAACAAAGTCAGAAAGCTGAGACCTGAACTGACCAACCATAGTTCTCAATATCAGTAGTATTTCAGCAGTGTGCTCGATTAAAAAAATAAATAAATAAAAAAAAGTGTCAAACAATCTCTGGGATAAGACATCAAAACCACAGAGTAAAGGCACCTTGCTTTTGTACGCTGTAATTATTTGAAAAACTTTAAGGTGACATTGCATGACAAATCCTGCTTAGCAAATTGCTCCATCCAAGGTCAATCCAGTTACTGTCACCCGAAAGCTTGGTCAGTTTCTGCCTAGATGCGTGTACATAAGTTCTAGCAGTCAGCTTGTGAAACAGTCAGCGTTAATTACTGCAGACATGCCAGACAGATCCTTCCTGTCAAAGGCTCCGTGCCTCAGGACATACAACCTAGACTGTTGTGGGGAAAGGACACACAACTTATACGGGGGAAGAGGAAACGGGTGGACACAACACACCAAAGTTTCTTGGGAGCTATTTTGCTTTATCCTTGCTTGACCTGATCTAGCATTGTCAAGCAAAGGGCTGAACCATGGTGGGAATTTGAGGTGAAATTGCATTGGTATTCCTAAAGCATGCAGCAGTTTGAACGGATGCATATTAGATCAACCAAAAATACCTTCTATGTTTTGACAGTTTTACTTATGGGTGTATTCCCATCTCCCAAATAGTGACAACTTGAAAAAAGGGTCATTGCACTAGCGCACTGCCGCAACTACCACTTCGGCTCCCGCTGAAATTGTGTTAATTGTAGTCGCAGAGCTTTGTTCAATAATGCACAAGGAAACTGCGTGTCAATCACGACAAACAAATCAATCACTTCAACAAGGAAATGACTGAGGGTGCGTTTCCATAAATTGATGTAGCCAAACGAATAATGGGTATGGTGGAGAAACCGGGGGAAATGAAAAGACTCTTGTTGTAAATTGTTTTGCGAATTACATTTCAATCAGAATCATTATTCTTCAAGTTGTAATGAATGAAACATAAAAGGCCGTGCAGCTAAAGAACGGCAGATAACACATAACAGATTATAGAGAATACAGTGTTTATTCTCTTTGAAATGAGAAATGAAGAGAAACTTTTTACCAAAACTTTCATACAGAATTTTTGCAACTACTTACTAAGTAAATGATGCTCATTTTCAATATCTAATGTTCCTTATCCATCAACAAAGAGGCTATTTTAGGATAGTCTGAGGAGAATATATAATGAATCTTAACCAGTGGCAGAGAAAAATAGAAACAAAGCATTCAGCTTTTAAAGAGAAGATGCTTAAGATAATAGTTCACAGTGTTGTTATTGTTAACATAAACTATGAAAAGTCATCTTTGTTCATTGATATAATGCAGGGGGAAATATGTTTGAGATGGAGTACTAAAATGAATAAAACTGAAATAAAAATGATTAACACTAAATAGATGTCACAGGTTGCGTGGTGGAAGACAAATGCACAATTACGTATTACAGGCTTAATCCACAAGGCAAATTCCAACTTAGATTAGCAGTTCAACACAACGTACACACGGACAAGACCCGACAAGGAAACTCAAACATGACTGAACTTAAGTAGTGGAGATAACAAGTCACACACACCTGAACATAATGATGAGATCAATTGAATAACCATGAATACTAAGGTGGGAATGTATCTTATAGATTTGATTCAAAAGGTCAAAATGTATTATTATTATTATTATTATTATTAATTATTCATTAAGTGAGTAACACAGCAGCAGCTCCAGAAAGAAACTTGGAAATTAGCTAAAACAGCGACAGGATCATTGAATCAGTGATCAACCAATTCAGTTCTATTCATGAATGAATCATCCAGACTGGTTTAATCAAGGGGTTACTCCTATTCATTGATATGAACCGACTCAAATGATTCATTCACGAATCGGACATCATTAGCAAGCTCATCTCATAGTAAACTCTACCGGGACAATTGAAGCAGATGTACTATATCGCTAGTACTACATCTAAATTTCGATCGATTCCTCACAGAAGTGGTTCCAAGGTTTCGGACAGCATGAATATACATCACTGGACTAGTTTTAGTGTTGCTTGGTGATTTTCTGTTATTTTTGAAGATGAATGCTCGATCGCACGGAAAAACATACACTGTAAAAAATAAACCCGTAATTTTTTCGGTAAAAAACCGGCAGGTGTGCTTGCCAGTACTTTACCGTCAAAAATACGGTAGCAACGTTATTGGTTTTACAGACTTAACTTAAAATTTACAGTTATAAACCGTATTTTATTATCTGACAATGTTAATTTACTGATCTATTGCAGTATTAAAGGGTTAGTTCACCCAAAAATGAAAATTATGTCATTAATGACTCACCCTCATGTCGATCCAAGCAACATGTTGTTCCATGTCGTTCCAACCATTGTAATACACTGACAACCACCAATCACAGCAGTGATGAGAGTCATATGATCAATCAAAGATCAATCAAAGCTCTTCACAATAAGCTCTTCCACAAGAAAATTAATACTAATATATAGAAAGCTGCACAGTGTCATTCGCACAAACATTAAACACCATCATGGTAACCACATGAAATTTTAAAAATGCAATAAACATTAATTTAACAACATTAAATGTAACATAAAACCCTAATGTACATAACTGATAAGAAAAAAAACTAAGAAAACTATGAAGAAACATAGTTATTTCAACAAAAATACATCAAATGTGAAGTGTCACGCAGGGAATTGTGGGAATGCCAATTTACGGTATTTTACTGTAAATTGTACAATGAGTTGTTCTTTTTCACTTTCAAAAACTGTAAATTGAACGGTATATTACATTAAATGTACCATTAGATCTATCACAGTTATTTACCGTATATAGTACGGAAACTTTCTGTTAACCAATTAACAGTTTTTCACTGTAGGATTTTTACAGGTCTTTTACCGTTAAAATCACGGTAATTTTTTACAGTGTACATAGAAATATCGTTAAACGTACGGTGGATAAACATCGGGATGAGTAATTGATATCATTTCTATTTTATGTTATTTAAAACATCTTCATGTTGGTTTGCTTCAGAATCATAGCACGAAACTGGGAACAAATCACCTTAAAAAAACTTAAACTGGGTGATCATCTTTCCCGTCTTGCTCTCTCCTCCTTTATTCGTGATTTTCTTTTGGTATCCTGCGTTTGACGTTGGCTTTGATTTTCAGTCACAGTGTTCTCTCTGTATTCTTTGCAGCCTTCATCCACTGCCTACAACACACTGGATTCTTCACTGAAAACTGAAAGTAACTCACTCCCATTGAACATTTACTCTGTGAATTCTTGCACCCGAGAATAATAAAATGTGACAACATTAGGACTAAAAGTTTGCTAAACAGTATTTCCTACTAAAGCAACAAACCAGTATAGAGTGGTGGCGCAGGGATGACATCAAAACAGGAAGTTCTATCAAGATTTTCCGACGGGGTTGTTTTTTATGGATGAGTAAAATAAAGTCTGTGGTAAACATAACTTGATGATACTTTGCTCTTTTTGTTCTACAACATAAATGGGGGATGGTGGGACATGTACATCCCTGTGACACACACACACCAGACCGAGGGAGACAGACTTGATATTAGCAAGTCATTTTCTTACTCAAACCACTGCCTGCTGCTGCTTCTGATTGCTTTCAGAGGGAAAACTCTCCATGAATGCTGGTCTGTTTCCTTCGTAAAAATACCACAGCGAAAAAGAGTTGGTAAACTATCCAGGCTGTCTCTGTGTTTGCGCTCTGGAGAATGTCAAATTATTCAGTTTGCAATGTGTTTTTCCAGCGGTGAGCAATGTAGCTAATCACAATCATGTTTGTTGATTTCTTGAACGCAATGGCCAACCAAGTTGTTGTCCAGTGCTGAGTTCTGCATGCTTGGAAATCCTTGGAAAGTGTAGACATTATCTAAATAAGAAATCAATGGTGACATCAGCTTCACCGATTAACGTAACTTTGCGAGATCGAGATAAAATTTTTTAGTGATTATAAAGGGAACACTCTTTCTAGTTTTGCTGTCTAGGCGGTACAATTATTAGAATATTCACAATGTGAAAACTTTTGGTTTCCATGCTTGACAGCAGCCACTTACAGACTTAGATATGTACACACATACACAACACATCTCATATGTGTGGATATAAATGCGGGATCCAATCGTGAAACTCTCGAAGTGATAACCAAATAGCAAAAGGACGAGACAACAATACCCTTTCTAATTTCAGAAGTACGCTCTGTAATTTCATTCTGGAACTTGCTCTTCAGATAAAAAAAATAGTGGTTTGTGAATGCTTTAATAACAAGTGATTTGTCTGGAGCGTTTATTCTGAGACGTGTAGGTTGTTGCGATACGTAACTTGAAACTATTTCAGGGAAATCTATAACGCCACTAATAATGCACCAGTCTATTTGACTCTGGTCAGCGTATAAGTAGCAGACTGGTGGGAGTGGCCTTGGACAGCAGTTCAGTGCATTATGGGTGTTGGAGTTTTTCTACCCATTTGGCAAAAGAGAAGACAACAACTTTTTTCTCTAATCTAATGTTGTCTCTAATTAGGTTGCACCAATTTCTTGTTTTGTTTTTTTCGCCTTTAGCAAAACATATTGCAAAATAGTTGGCGCCTTGGTTTTAGGGTTAATGTGGCAGAGTTTGTATTTGATCAGCTCTATACATGGGATTATGATTTGTTTAGTTTGAGACTCAAAAGACGGGGCGGGGGGCGGGGGGGGGGGGGGGGGGGGTGTCATGAACAAATCTCATTAAGCACTTTACATTTCATGAACGCACCACAATTAAAGCTGGGGATTTCATTCAAAATCGTATTTATCTAAATGATATAGCAGTTAAATATACTTCATGTTTTGTCCACATTCCCTCTTAATCAGTTAATCTATCAGCATGAATTACAAAATTAAAGACTTTTTTCTCGCGGTAAAAACAAGATAAAACTATTTTTGAATTCTAAACTGCATTTTTGCATCCTTGAAGGTAACGTCAGGATGAGGCCCTACTCGCAGGATCCTTCTGAAAAAAATCAATCCAATGCCTAATTCATGGGACTTTATATAAGAAGCATCATAATCATGCATGCAAAAGAGAGTGAAGAAAAGAATAAGTCAGTTAGACTCAAGTATCTCAAACACTTTTGCTACTCAAGTAAGTGTATCACGTTTGAAGAATGTTTGGATTTTTTACCAAACAAGACAAAAATAGGCAACTATCTGGACGATGGCTCTTATGACTTAAGAGTTCTCAAAATCACAGTTAAGATCAATCAACTTCAGCTTGCGTTCTTCTCATTCTGCTTTGTTGCGACTCACTAACAAGCAAAACAAGTTTGCAGACAGTAACAGTAACATCTTCAGTGGCACTATCACGGTCAAATCAATTATTTCCATTCTGTGTTTTTCTTCTGTGACAGGAAGAGGAGTTCCTTTGAGGCTTTGTAGGTTGTTATATCAAAATGATTTTAACTGTACTGTACCAGAGAAAACAGGAATGGTGGCATCCAGAGTTTCTCCTTGAAAAGCGTATAACCATATTGTTGATCTAAGATCAGATTAAAGCGGATAAGAGAAGCCTCTCGTATAAAATGTTCTTTTTTGATTATCTGTCTGAGGTGAAATGTGAAGTACTTGCTAAGTCTTTATTTGTCTACTATATACTGTACATGGGGATTTACATTATGTCAAAACAAGGGCACCTTGGTGAATCTGACCTGTAATAAGATACATAAAGAGTGTAAACAATACAAATGCACCAGAAATAGCATTACAATTAGGCCTGGGTTATATTTCACTTTAAAATCTGAAGGTAAAAATGTTACATTTACAGATAATCATATTAAAGTACAATTGAAAAATCAATATTATCATTCACATTTTGCAAGAAAATTAAGCCTTTCTCCGCTCACATTTTTTTAATGAAATAAATTTAATTTAATAATAATATTATGTAATATAAATACTATCTTCATACTTTACTGTGCTTTATGTACTCTCTTGTCTAATGGACACGACTGAAAAGAAATGAAGATTAGCTCTCAAAACAATCAGCTGAACCTTAGACAGTTTTCAAGCCATCTTGTTAAATGTAATAACTAACATGGAAATATAAACACAACAATTTGTTACCACTGGACAATAGCAAGGTTGAATACTCATTTTAAATCAATTAGCTCAATTAATATAATTTGCAGATACAAATACGCAGACTAACAGCAAGTGTCAATTTTTATTTGCACATTCAACAGTGGACGCTCAGGAAACCTGTTATGAAAACATGTCATATTTCACCCCATAATCAAAAGAAATACATTGGAAAATATATTTTGCTTTTTAGGACCATAAAAACGTTTGCATGGCAACTAAGCACATTTATCATTACTGTAATGCAAAGAATTCCCTCATCACTGTAATGTGAAAAAAAACAACAACAAAACAAACATGTTGAAGTTTTAATTGATGCCATATTACAATAATGAGAACCTAATGAGAAACACCATTGGGAATGAATTCAGGGGGAAATGTGATTTATTGTCATTAAAATATTACCAATGTTTTCAATTATGTCTTTATTTTATTGTATTATTATTAACATTTGTATATGGATATGGGACAAAAGCACTATTTAAACATAATGATCAAACAGCTGTTACTGATACTGTAAAAAAAAAAATAACTGTAAAAATAACTCAATAGCAGCCACGTGTTGTGCACTTGGCTCAGCGCAGCTCTTCTCTTTCTAATGCCTCATATTGGGAATTATTATATTGTAAAAAACTGCATCTCGGTTGTCTCTGTTCTGCCAAATGCTTGTATGTGAAACTCCACTGTTCCCCACGAGTTCCCCCGGCTCTTGATAATTGCTCTGTGAAAACGTTTATGAATCTATCACGTTGCAAGGTCGGCCATGTCGTTCTAGATTGACGTGTTGAAATGAGATCACTCAGAGTTAATTAGCGGCTTGGCAGAAAAAGTAAGCACAAGAGTCCACAGGAGACTATGGAATAGAAAACATCAAACCAATAGAACAACTTGCCTGAAATGACAACTCCGCAGCTAGGACTGTTTTAGGTTGTCTGCAAGCTCATAGCCTGAGATCTGACATACTTAAAGTCAACATAAAATAGAACTTGTGAAAACGGAAGTAGTCTTTTTTTTTTCCCTTTTGTGATCTGAGTGAAATGGCTTCTGGAACAAGAAAACCATGTAGGGCGGGACTTGATTCTGTTCATGGGGAACTGGATGAATGGTTGTGGTTTGCTATTGGTCGATCTCATGTGAGTCACAGGTTGCTGAAGAAAAGAGATGTAAGAGGGAGGGGAAGATATTTGGATAAAAAAGTTTACATTTACATTTTTTACATTTAGTCATAGCAGACGCTTTTATCCAAAGTGACTTACAACTGAGGACTAAACCAAGCGAGTCATCGTGAAGAGGCAAAAACAACGCAAGAAGTGCTCAAAATACAAAGTTCAGACATAGCTCGGAGTAGCATAAGCCAGGCAAGCCAGGATTAAAGGAAAAGGAAAGTTTTTTTTTTTTTTTTTTATGTTAAAAGTTTAAAGGGCACATGAATTAAACAAATATATTAAAGAATAATCATGTGCAAGGACAAATCATTTATAGTAAATATTGCAATATTCCATAAAACTTTCAATTTTGATTTTAGTGATATTTTAGTTTTATTACAGTTTTATTAGTATTTTAAATTAGCTTTTTAATATATATTTTTTTGTATCATATCATTTATATCATATCATTTTTAATATCATTATTTTTTGTTGTATTGAATTATTGCTATTTTTAGGTGTAATTTTATTTTTTATTTCTGTTTTAGTTCTTTTATTTATTATTTATTTATTTCCAGTTAATAATTTTTGTGTTTTTTTTATCGTTTATTTTATTTATTTATTTTTTCATTTTATTTAAATAAATGTATTTAATATTATTTCAATTAACAGAAATATTTTATTTTTTTAATTTCCAGTTAATAATTTAGTGCTTCAACTTATTTCAGTTTATTGCCAAGGCAACATTTCAAATTTCCATTTAGTGTTTAATTTAAACTAATATTTTAGTTTAGTTTAGTTTTTGTTTTAGCTTTATTTCAATTAACATAACATAGTTTTAGTTCTTTTAGTTCTACACTGTAAAAAAAAATTGTTGAGAAAATGTAAAAGGCAACTTGATGCAGTAAGACTTTTTTACGTTGTCTCAACAATTATTTTTTAGTTCTTCTCAGTAAAAATACTTTGTTTAGCCAACGCAAATTTGTTCGTGCATGCAATGTTGATTGTCGTATTTTGCTAATAAATATATTCTTGTAGCAGCAACTGAAACAACAATTACTGTTGTTTAGGTAATTCATATTTTTCTGTTTTCTGGATGGAAAAAATTTAAGTATAAGGCGTCACCAAACTATCCTTTTTTATAGTGATTTTACGTCTATTTACAAATGACATGGACTTATTCTTTTATCAGTTTATTTACATTTATTCATTAAGCAGACACTTTTATCCAAAGTGACTTACAAATGAGGAGAACAATAGAAGCAGTTAAACTAACATTAGGACAACAATATGTAAGTGCTATGACCATTCCCAGTTTAATCTAACGCATGAGCAAACTATTTAGATGCGTTGCTGTCAGTTCAACATAAAAATGTTTGTCCAAATGACATGTAGCTGTTATATTTTGGAGAATTTTGTTGGACTAACATGTATTTTTATGTAGATTCACAGTTATTCACAATTCCTCATATATGTGACTCCAAAAGCTCAGTATGCTGGACAAATGGTAATTTTATTTTTAGCTTACTTTTAGTTTTAGGATTTAGTTTACAACTTATTTCAGTTAATTGCCAAGGCAACATTTCTAATTTATGTTTTAAAGTAATATTTTGTTCTGTTTTGTTGTGATTCAGCTTTATTTCAATTACCAGAAATATTTTATATAAACAAAAACAATTATTTTATCGTCATCTTTTGCAAAAGGTACCACTTGTCTCATAAGACAACCTCTGCCAAACGGATTCCACTCTCACTCTGCACTGCTTGTTTTGATTGTAAATCGGTGCATCTCTAAAGGATATGATTGCACTTGGATTTCGACTGGAGATGTGAAAGCACGCACTCATGTGCAAACCTATCATAAAGGGCAATTTCCACCAGAAGGGACAGGGATAAAAAGGAGCAGGGGTCAGACGTATTGCAGCGTGCGGCTGCAAGAGAGCTCTGCTCAAAGAACACTTGCTTTAAGATACTTTGAGTGGACTTGCTGCGTAGGCCACATAAATCTAGCGCTGACAAGCACAGTGAAAGTCATTACTCAAGCACTGTCACGGCACCAGGCCCGTGCTAGCCTTACATCAGCCGTAGGAACCCTCTTCTGTCGCTCTGTTGTGCTTTATGCTGCAGCGTCGCTCGCTTTGGCTCATTCATCTAATGGAGGCAATGAAAATGGGGGAGGCAAATTGATGTGGTGCATTTAAGGCCTCGATTCTAGCCAGCGCCATTGCTTTTAATAAATAGGGGAGTATTGATATATTTCTATCTCCCCGTGAGAGCAGAGGGCAGGGGATTCCGGTTATTGGTGGAGTTTTTTTTTTTTTTTTTTTTTTTTTTTTTTAAGAGGCTCTGATGTATGTTAGCTTGGTAGATATTGGATTAGGAATCATGTGAATAATTCAGTTCAAAATCAATTGAAATTATTAATATGTAAAATGCATTTCCAAAAGAGATGGGCAGTGATATGTTAAACACAGAAACTATACCACACATAAAAAAGAACAGTGACCTTTTCAACTGTATTTTTTATGTCTATATTTTACAAAGCCTTGAACCTTATCAACCAGTTCTGAGATGAATCATAATAATTTGTATTAGATATAGTGAGTTCGTGTGTGTGTATATATATATATATATATATATATATATATATATATATATACTGTATATATTACCTCCAGAACTCTATATTGTATTCTATTATGGTTCTGCTTTTGTTGGGTCTGTGTATTTCTGCATGCAGCAGCATACAAGTCAAAGTCAAATTCAAGTCAAACAAGTCAAATTGAATATACTACTGTACATAAATAGGACAACTGAAAACAAATGTACGTTTCAGTGGTTGGATATTGACTTGATGTCCTTTCTAAAAAGAATGAGCATGATCTTATCCGTACAATATAACCGAGGCAGGATTCACATCTGGCCATGTTTTATCCACTGAGCGAGCGCATCAATGATTTTTATCCAACATGACTTCAGGACGTACATCGGTGATGACACAAAATGCATGCATAAACAAACACAAACAAATCATGCCTTGAATGAAGAACATGACAGTATCTGTTATGGGTTTGCATAAGCTTATCAATCAGATTTGTTGCTGATCTAAGACCTAAGACACCAGAATTAAAGAAAAGCCCATTCCTCTGAGATTTGGCCAAATCGACACTCTTTCTGCAGGAAGCAAGACCGAGCGGATGCTCACATCAATGCTGACAGGCTCTTGATGCATGGGCAGCAAAGTGTGAATGAACAGAAGCTGCAATGTTACTAAAAACTGAAGAAAAAAAAACACACTGTTACTTTCAGAAATATGAAAGCAGTCTCCTGACAGTAATCCACTGACATTGACAAGTTGGAAATCACCACAGAAGATATATGATTCACTGTAAATGATTTATGTCATTTCCACAGCATTATTGTATTCTTATCTTTTTTTCTTTTTTTTTACTGTAAAAGCTATTTACAGTATGTTACTCTATATTTTAAATGCATTCTGGAAAAATTTGCCTACTGTAAATCTAAATACAGTACTGACCGCAAAAAAAACAACCACACACCTCCTCACACAACGGCTCTGTGACAGACCGTCAGGCGCATCATGAAGATGAAAGCGCACAAGTGTATGGTGGGTTAACTTTAATTTTTTTGTCCTTTTACTTTATATGTTTTATTCTTATCTTATTTGCAGCTATGTTTTAGTCATTTTCTGGCCTTTTTCTCCCGTAGCATCATAAAGATGAAAGTCCTCCTAGGAGTAGACGTCAAATTGGTAGGTCAACTTTAATAGACATGTAATCGCCTCATGTGTTTTGTACCGATGTCATTTGCACAGTATGAATACGTTTGAGTTAGCGGGTGCTCATTTCCCATTTAAGCCGACAGGCATTTTCCTCCAGCAGCGGTGCTGGCAGATGGGGAAGAGTCGACGTCGACCTTTTGACTTGACTTAAAATTAATAAAAATAATAACAATAAAAAATAACAGTATGATGGTGCACTTTATTTTACGGTAAGCCTATGCTTAAAACTACTGTAGTTAGTTTAACAGTAATTTTACGTTCATTTTTGACTGTTTCTTTGACATAGATTACATTAGTGTTGGACAACTAAGCTTCATGGCAGTCTACACATTTCGATGTGATAAGACGAAATGCAGTGTATCGCAAAGTATTAGCATGAAAATGTGTCTTTTTGTCGAGGTGCTCCGCATGCAATGACGTAATGCGCGAACGGTGTAATCCGATTCACGAAACAGTGAATCTTATGAGTTGGTTATTTTTTTGTGAATCAAAAGTATGTGCAACCAGCATATTCTGATTCACAGACAAATTACTCTTTTGATCCAATCATAAAAAAAATAAAAAAAATCACAAATAGAATATAGATTTTGCTGAATCCAGAGTGGTTTATGAATTATGCAGTATTTCCTGTGGTGAAATATTATATTATATAACAATAATTATAGAAATAAACATTACTTACAAATTGTAATCCATTACTGATTATTCTGACATTCTGAATGTTTATAAGCAATATGTTTTGTTTTTTAGAAAGTAAAAATATAAAATATGAAAAGAAGAATTAGGGAGAATCTATACATGTACTCATTTTTTTTTTTTTTTTTTTTTTTTTTGGGAATCCAATTACGTAACCCAGATTACATATTATCAGTTATTATTTTTACTCAATACACAAGACAAACATACTGATTAAAACAATGATATTTTGTGAACACTTCAGTCAATTATATCTGCAGTGCTGTGAACATACTAACTCAATATGATGCCATTTGAAAACCTGCCATGTGCATTTGAGAATGTAGCTCAACATCTGATGTCTGTGTTTACTTGGATTGAACATCTTCATGTAGTGTATATTGTTGGATCATGAACCCCTTTAGTTGTAGTGTATAGCCTACTTCATGTCACTTTCGATAACAGTGTCTTCTAAATGTATATATTTATCAGACGCTTTGTCTTTACCCATTGTATTTAAATGTTGCTACACATTCATCATGTTTCATCATGTTCTCAATGACTTCATGCTCCCTTGATACGTCTAAGCCTGACCCAGATGGAATGGGACTTGCATAGCTTTTCTTTTAATTCCTTTAAAGTTAAAATATCCTGAATTGTTGATGAAAATCCTACGGTTAGTTCATCCACTTCATCAAAAAGAAAATCACCCTGAATCCTCGACAAAAGTTTTGAGCCTTACTGAAAGGAAAAATATGAAGAGACAAGAAATGTTCATCCATTCAATGCAATTTCCCTTTCATTCTTCATCCTTGGTATTAAACAGCAAGCGTGTTTCAGATCAATTCCTTAATTGAGGAAAATTAATAAAATATGGTTAAAATTTGAATTCCATTTTGTGGACCTTAGGTTGTCATAGCAACCTCATTTCTTTAAGCATGCATTTTCAATAGTGAAGACTTGCCTTTTTTCTAATCTTCTATTGTTCAAGGATGTCAGTTCACTTATGTTTATACGTTAGAGTCAATATATGTAATACTATACACTATAAAAAGTGATCAGTTGACTTAACTTAAAGGAACCATACGGAAGAAATGTATTTGAAATAATCATAAAATGGCCCTGATATGTCACTAGAAATCATGCTCATGTCAAATACTTATATCACTGACAACAGTAGCCCGGCCAGGATATTGTCATTTAAAAACTGATGTTGATGTTGTCATGTTGTGTTTTGGTCTGATGCTCCACCCTCCACTGATCTACCAATCACGGAGTCAGTAGTGTTGAGGCATCCGGGTTGCCAGCTCTGCTCTAGTCACCACAGCTGCAGATACAAAGATACAGATACGTGTCGGATAAAAAAAATGTCTAACGTTACGAATCCAACACGATATATAATTACTTCGCAAAACATCTCTCATGAAGCATAAACATAATTAACAGAAAAAACAAACTTACTGTGTAGGACTCGTCCCTTGCCATTGGAAGCTCGTTGTAGCAGCCTACGTTCCTGCTGGATCCTGCAGCCTATCTGGCAACCTTGAGTCAGGGGGGAGGGGGTACACCGCTCTACAGTAATTTGAAAGTACCCGTTTTGATCACAATCTTACATACGGTTCCTTTAAAAAAAGTGAAGAAAACTGTTGTCTTAAAATTATTAAGTAAATCAACTTCATGCGCAAATAAAAAATAAAAAAAATTTATGTAATTCTCAAGTTGACCCAAAAATGAACATTCTGTCAGTAATTCCTCACCCCCATGTTGTTCCAACCCCGTAAGAATTTCGCTCATCTTAGGAACACAAATTAAGATATTTTTATTGAAATCTGAGAGCTGGCTCACTCCTCCATAGGCTTCTAATTGAAATTTGCCGACCCAGAAAGTTAGTAAAGACCATGTTTGAAATAGTCCAGGTGACTACAGTGGCTCAACCATAAGTTTATCAAGCAACGAGAATACTTTTTGTGCGCAAAAAAAATCAATATTCAACTATTAATTTTCTACTATGTGGACCTCTGAGTGAGTTCAGCGCAGCGCTTCTGGGTTGTACGTCCGAACGTAGGCTCACTGTTGGCCAAAGCTGCTCATGTTTGTGAAGCGTGTGATGCTGGCCAATAGTGAGCTTACGTTCTGACATACAACCCAGAAGTGCTGCGCTGTTACACTACAGGGTTGGAACAACATGAGGGTGAGTAATTATTGACAGAATTTTCATTGTTGGGTGAACTGACCCTTTAAGTTTATCACTTAATAATTTTAAGCCAACTGTTTTTTTTTTTGTTTTTTTTTTTTTTAAGTTAAGTCAACTGGTCACTTTTTACTGTGTAGAAACAATAGCAAGTTTTCAAATGATCCGATCCTACAGAATGTGCAAAGTTATGTAAATGTATGAATGTGCTGCAAAAGTTTTCAAATTGTCCATTTACCCTGATGCAGAAAGCATAGCATACATAAATAATTGTTTTTCATATGGTAAACATGCAGATGTACAGCAATCTGTTTATTCTAAAGCAGCCCTTGATTCTGTCTTTGACTTAGTAAACATATGGACAGGGTTGCATTGAAATATATTGCAAGCTGCTGTTGTGTTGCTGTGCAGCCATGTATCTACAACACTCCAGACTACAAAGTGAATGCTTTAAATGTGAACTCTTTGGACAGCATCTAATGATGTGATGCCTTCAACAGCATGGATGCCTTTGTACTCTTTCTCCGGTCCGCCCACCCAAAAAAAAAAATCAAAAAGGTCCAAACAGTCGTCTGGTTCTTTGCTTTCAATCTCAAACTCTTCTCTTCTCTTCCCGTCCAGCTTTAGATTTGCAATTAGCTTAGAAACCAATGGCTGTCTTTTGATTATTTGCATTGCTGATTCTTCTCTTCATTTCACACTCTCTATGATGTGGACTGGCTTGTCTTTGAAGATAAACGAAGGGCTTCACTACGGGAAGTATGAAAGCAGTCTAGATAACTATGAGCTGGACAGGGGGAATCTGCATGAGCATGATGAAAAGGAAAGCATGATGGTGGTCTCTGCATGTCTTAAATGAGAGACTGAATCGGGCGCTGTACCGTACAGCCCAGTGTTAACCCTTGAATCCTCAGGGTATCAGGTCAGCTTTCACAGCTTCCTTTTCCCTCCGGTTATTTCACACTTTATTTCTTCTGCTTGATGGCTTTCTACAAGCACTTTTGGCCATGTGGACTTTACAAAACACCCCGGTTTATTGTATTTGTTTGCTAGCAAAGTCCAACAGTGCATTTGCTTGCATTAAATTATTATTATTATTATTTTTCTAAAAGTCATGAACTTTTTGAGCTAGAGTGTCATTCCCTACACTTCTCAAAAGATGGATTATGTTAAATAGCATTCTTAGGCAAAAAAATAAAAAACAAAAAATAATAATATTTCCACATATGCATACATTTGTATAATTTGACAAAATAACAGCTGGATTGGAACTGGCATATGCATATATATATTTAAAAAAATTAGTTTAATAAAAATTTAGTTTTATTATAAAAATATATATATAAAAATTTAATTATTATACATTTTTTATTTAATTGTATAAAAAAAAAGCTTTATATGACTATAATGACTCATATTCTAGATCAAATCCATCAAGTCTTCCTTTGAAATTTCACCACCACAGCTCTCTACCATCAGACTACTGATAAAATCAGTATGGTTATGGTTTACATAATTATTAGCAGCACCGGATTGACAACCACCACTTATGTGTAAAAGTTGCCCCTGTACCTGCTTCGGCTTCCAGATACTTTTTTTTTTCGTATCACCTCCGGCGAGGTTCTGAGTGAGCTGAGGCGATACTAAAATGTTACGTGAAAACACGGCAGACTGCTGATTGGTCAGAGAGAATTGTCACATCGTCATAATTGCGAGTCGAGTTGAGCTGGTACTGGTAATTGAAAAGCACCTTTACTGTAGGTGGATTACGTAAAAGCATCAGTCAAAACACCATCTTCCATTTCTGCCTAACAGTTGCGTCCATATCCCCCAGCTCCAATTGTTTCCTTTATCAGGCGTATTTTTTGAACAAAAGATATGATATTAGATACAGTATGGTTAATCCCCATATTAATCCAAGGCTTATTTACAGCAGTATTCCATATGTGTTGCTGTACATCCCTTAATCTTTACTAGTTATGTTTCTAAGGTGGTATTTCTTCCTTAGGTATTTCTTTCTCATCCTTAGGCTGTGTTCTCCTTGCTGTGTCCAGCAAGCGGGTGTGTGTTTGTGTGTGTGTGAGTGTGTGTGCGCGTGTGTGAGTCAACAGTGCTATTGCTTTTGTTTTTCTGACAACAGGACCACCAGAAGCTCTTTCATCTCACTCTTACTAAGTGGCATCCAATACAAGAGCCCATTTTGAATAAGAGAGTGGATCCTACCTGACACACATCGCCTGCCTTCGGTATTATGCACACTTGAGTTCAACAATGCTTCAGCTGGTCATCCTGGCATAGTTTATGTACGGTGGATGGCCTTATAGCAATCTGATAAAATTCAAATGACAATTTGATTTACAACTTAAATGCATTATAAAATCAAAATTGGCCATTTATTTATATATATATATATATATATATATATATATATATATATATATATATATATATATATATATATATATATATATTGAATGATTTATCAGTGCACATCAGTATTGTTTAAAGATCCCCTATTAAGCTTTTCTGAATACTCCCTTTCATGCTGAATGTACTGTAGCTGTTTGTGAATGTAAAAGGTCTGCAAAGTGCAAGAAAAATAAAGTTTTTGTCTCCTAAAAGAAAGAACTGAATCTGAACTGCCAAAACGAGTCATCATCAATTCCAGTCTCACTTCCTGTAACAAACCAACGTAGGTTTTTAACTAATTTGCATAATGCCCTCCTGTGGTCTTCATTGGCTGTCTGTGAATGTCCAGCCTGGTCTCATTATTAATACGTATGTATAATACGTTATTTTCAAAGATAGAAAACGTAAGTTTTTCTACGTTTGGATAGATGCTAAAACATATAATATGGACGTATTTGCAACATTTAAACGTAACATTATTACATTTTTACAGCTACAAAACGTTAACTATTTACGTATATTTCATATCATAGAGATATCTGTATACTTTCACTTTGACCATTTTAAAGATAAATGCAACAAGATCCGTTAACCTTACTCCCAAACCTAAACATATCCATTTTATACAGAATATAAAAATGTTTTGAGCCATTAATCCTACTCCTACCCTGAAACCTACCCATAACCATTCCTTAAAACGTCTCGGGTTATGACTATAACCCTTGTTCCCTGAGAAGGGAACGAGACACTGTGTCGAGAAATCGACTCTTTGGGGACGCTCCCTTAGCGTGCGCCTCTGAAGTAAGAATGAAACTATTCCAATCCTGATTGGCGTTGCGTCATGACGCAACATGTGACGGCATACCCGGAAGTATAAAAGTGACGCTGAAACACATACATACCAGCCTCGCGATGAAGCAAGACGCTCTAAGGCCTCGAGGGGCGTGGCAGAACGACACAGTGTCTCGTTCCCTTCTCAGGGAACAAGGGTTATAGTCATAACCCGAGACGTTCCCTTCCGAGGGAACTCAACACTGTGTCGAGAAATCGACTCTTTGGGGAACGAATACCCACTAGGCCACGCACCGAAATCAGGCCTGTCCCGGAGTGAAACTGACTCAGGCACTCGCTAAGACGAGAGCACGTGTGCGCCAGGTGTACTAGGGAGGTGTAAGCTGTAGAACCTAATAAAAGTGTGTGGGGTAGCCCATCCGGCTGCCTCACAGATCTCCTGGAGGGGCACTCCCGACAGGAGGGCCCTAGAAGAAGCCATGCCTCTAGTCGAATGAGCCCTAACAGCTAAAGGTGAAGGCAAGTCGCGCACCTTGTAAGCTGAGGTAATAGCTTGAACAATCCAACTACTAATAGTTTGCTTGGATGCCGGGAGCCCCTTCTTAGGTGACCCAAAACACACTAATAATTGGTCCGACCTCCTCCAAGAAGAGGACCTCTCGAGGTACATGCTCAAAGCTCTGACGGGGCAGAGCAAATGAAGCTTCTCTTCTTCAGCCGACACATGAGGTGGAGGATGGAATGCCTGAAGGACCGTGGACCGAGCCGTAACCGTAGGAACCTTCGGCACGTAGCCCGGACTCGGGTGCAAAAAGGCTTTAACTCTGCCAGGGGCAAACTCCAAGCAAGCTGGTGTAACTGCCAGGGCTTGGAGATCTCCCACCCTCTTAAGAGAAGTAATAGCTAAGAGAAATACCATTTTTAGCGTAAGATCCTTAGGCGAAGCCGACTGCAGAGGTTCGAAGGGGGCCAGAGATAACCCTTCGAGAACCACCGCCAGATCCCAGGCCGGAACCCTGGACCTGATTGTCGGTCTCATCCTCCAAGTACCACGGAGAAAACGTATGACCAACTGGTGCCTCCCCAGAGGCCCATCACTTAATGGTGCATGGAAAGCAGCAATAGCAGCCACATACACTTTAAGCGTGGAAGGAGAGAGACCCGCAGAGAAACGGTCTTGTAAAAATTCCAGAACTGAAGCCACCGGGCAGTTTACTGGATCTAACTCCTGTTCTCTACACCAAGTGACAAAAACATTCCACTTGAGGCCATATAATCTCCTAGTGGACGGAGCCCTAGAGCTAAGTATGGTTTCGACCACCCCAGCTGATAAACCAGCATCTAGGTACTGGGCCCCCTCAGAGGCCAGACCCACAGATTCCACAGCTCCGGATGAGGGTGGAAAATTGTGCCCTCCACCTGAGACAACAGATCCCTCCTCAGAGGAATCTGCCATGGCGGGGCTATCAGGAGTGAGATTATGTCTGAAAACCATACCCGGGTCGGCCACATTGGGGCAACCAGAAGTAGACTGATGCCCTCTTGACGTACCCTCTCCAGGACCCCAGGAAGCAGAGTGATCGGGGGAAAAGCATACAGGCGAAGCCTCGGCCAGGTCTGTACCATGGCATCCACTCCCAATGGGGCTGGATGTGAGAGGGAGAACCAAAGTGGACAGTGGGACGTCTCTCGAGACGCAAACAGATCCACTTCCATTGGTCCAAATTTCTCCCATATTAACTTCACTACATCTGGGTGAAGTCTCCATTCCCCGGGCCTCAGCCCCTGCCTCGACAGGATGTCTGCTCCCTGATTCTGAACCCCCGGAATATACATTGCTCTGATAGACAGTATTTTCCCTTGGGACCAAAGAATAATCTGATGCGCCAGTCTGCATAGAGGGCGCGATCTGAGTCCCCCTTGTCGGTTCAGATAAGCTACCACTGATGTATTGTCCGAACGTATCAAAACATGGTAACCCTTGACGTCTGGAAGGAAGCTCCTCAGAGCCCTGAAAACAGCCAACATCTCTAGGCAATTTATGTGCCAAGAAAGATGATGGTCCTGCCACAGCCCCCTGGCAAAGCGGCCGTCCATGACCGCGCCCCAGCCAGTGAGGGAGGCGTCTGTCGACACGGATTTCCGGCGACATGATGCTCCCAACACTGGTCCTTGGGACAGAAACCAAGGTTTCTTCCATATTGCTAGAGCACGAAGGCATCTGCGCGTTACTCTGATCCAACGAAATGGATTTCCCTTGGGGGAAAACCCCTTGGTTTTCAACCACCACTGAAGGGACCTCATGTGGAGAAGGCCCAAAGGTATTATGTTTGATGCCGCTGCCATGAGAGCATTCGTCGCACAGTGATAGCCTGGCCTAGCCTTATTCCAGAGACCATGGTTAGGATAGACTCGATACGTGCGGGAGACATTTGTGCCCGCATCGTAACGGAATCCCACACCACCCCCAGAAAAATAGTTTTCTGAACTGGTTCTAGTACACTCTTTTTCGTGTTGAGCCTCAACCCTAAATTCTGAATATGAGCAAGGACGACATCTCGATGCCGAACTGCCATCTCCCGAGACTGGGCCAATATGAACCAGTCGTCGATGTAGTTTAGTATACGAATGCCCTGAAGTCTCAATGGAGCCAGAGCTGCATCCATACACTTTGTGAATGTTCGGGGAGAGAGTGCTAGGCCGAACGGAAGAACCCGATATTGGTATGCTTCGCCCCCGAAAGCAAACCTTAGGAACCTCCTGTGACATGGAAGGATGGAGATGTGAAAATAGGCGTCTTTTAGGTCTATCGTAACAAACCAGTCCTCGGACCTGATTTGATTCACTATAATGGGAATGGTGAGCATCTTGAATCTGAACCTCCTCAGAGCCAAATTCAGATGCCTTAAATCTAAAATCGGCCTCAGACCTCCATCCTTCTTTGGAACTATAAAGTAACGGCTGTAAAACCCTGACTCTCTGTCTGGTAGGGGAACGATTTCTATGGCCCCTTTGGCCAGAAGAGTCTGTACTTCTTGTTCCATAACCCGAGCCTGTTCTGGAACCACTGTAGTCGGCACCACCCCAGCAAACTTGGGGGGTCTGTGACCGAACTGTAGTCTGTAACCATGTTCTATTATATTCAGGACCCATATAGATATATTTGGAAGATTTTGCCAATTTCCCAGAAATTCTACTAAGGGAACCAGCCTCTCGAGGCTGGTCTCGGGTATTTTTTGAGCACTGTTCTCGTCTTCCTGAAGCGATAGAACGGCAGGAACTAGATGAGAATTTTTTTGTGACCATAGTGGTCGATCTTTTTTTAAAAATTTTTGTGGCTGACACCCCGTAGGGTGGTCGCTGAAAATCGATGTTGCCCGAAGCATCAGAGATGGCGGGATAACATCTTTTTCTGGAGGGCTCCGCTGTGAAAACAACCTCGGTTGCCACAGGGCGGGGGGGACAGCCCTCTGAGATCCTACCACCTCGGCTAGGACCTCTTCCCCGCTCTCTTGGCCTGAATGACGGCCCTCAGGTCGCCTTTCTTGCCGGCGGGCTTCAGCTGAGCACGTTTCCTCTGTTGCCAAGCTCCAGGAGGAGGGGCTCTAGAGGAAACGCTTTCTTTCTGCTCTTGCCGGTATGAGGAGCTGGTTGACGGCTGTGGCTGGCCACTAAAACCAGCCTTCCTAACTGATCCAGATCGGCGAGGAAGGAACTGTTGGAACGCCGCAGATTGTTTCTTCGCCTCCTGAAACCTGTCGACGACAGTGGAAACTGCGTCACCGAACAGGCCAGAAGGCGAAAGCGGCGCGTCCAACAGAAAAGATCTATCCCTATCCTTAATGCCTGATAAATTAAGCCATAAGTGCCTCTCTGCAGCCACCAAAGCTGCCATGGAACGGCCGATAGAGCGAGCTGTTTCACGAGTGGCTCGGAGAGATAAATCAGAGGCCCTTCTCAACTCCGCAACATCAAAAGGGGTGGGACCCTCGCCTTCATCTAGATCTTTAAGGAGGTCAGCCTGGTACGCCTGTAAAATCGCCATAGAATGTAAGGATGCACCAGCCCGACCAGCCGCCATATATGCCCTACCGACCAATGCTGATGTTTCTCTGCATGGTCTACTGGGCAATGCCGGGGTTTTAAGCGAAGATGCCGCTTCAGGAGAAAGATAACTCGCTAAGGCTTCCTCCATCTGTGGCATCTTGCCATAACCCGCCTCTCTCGCACCCACCACATTACTATAATCGCATGCAGTGTGAGTAGATATGCGAGAGGAGTGCGGTTTTTCCCAGGATCTCGAGATCTCTTTATGGAGATCTGGGAAAAATGGCAAACCCCGGCGCTGAGGTTGTGACCTGTGCTGCAGGAATCTCTCGTCCAATTTACTACCACGAGATTCTTCCTGCTTATCTTGTGGCCAGCTAATGTTGAGTCTGGCCACAGCACGCGTCACAACCTCTACCAACTCCTCATATGCGGGAACATGAGCTGGCGAGTCACGCTCATGTTCCTCGCTCCCGATGCTGAGAACATCCACTTCCTCGGAAGCAGATAGTTCCAGCATCGGGCGCTCGTCGCGGGCAGAAGAAGCCGCAGGGCGGGCTTCTGCACCGTGAACGGGCGTTATTGAATCTGCAGACGATGAACGAGAAAGTGCCTCAGCAGTCTCGTTCTCGTCTGCCAGATCCTTTTGCGATCCCCATGATTTCATTCTCCGCGCCGCCTCAACGGACGCGGGTCCTGAACCACAGGGATCGCGAGCTTGGCCATCTTTACTAAAAATAGCCAAGCGGGAGCGCAGCACTCTCATAGATAATGCTTCACAGTGAACACAATCAGATCCCTCAAGAGCTGATTGTGCATGCTGCGCTCCCAAACAGTTTACACAAAGCTGATGTGTGTCCCCACCCGTGATGAATCTTGGGCAGGGGTGCACACACTTGATAAACTGTTCACTCGCCATAATATATAATAAATCAGACAAAACAACACCAAATAAGACAGACAGGTTTCAACACAGAGCGCTTGCTGAAGAGCGATAGCTGGTATGTATGTGTTTCAGCGTCACTTTTATACTTCCGGGTATGCCGTCACATGTTGCGTCATGACGCAACGCCAATCAGGATTGGAATAGTTTCATTCTTACTTCAGAGGCGCACGCTAAGGGAGCGTCCCCAAAGAGTCGATTTCTCGACACAGTGTTGAGTTCCCTCGGAAGGGAACTAACATTACGTAACGTTAGGCTACAATTTTGAAGAAAAAAAAACATAACATACAGACAAGAATACATTTCACAATTTATTTATTGCGAAAATGTCCAAACCGGTACCAAAAGTCGTTCACATGATGATGCGTTGCACTCGCAGTCCTCTCTGGCAGTATTATAATAGTTGTGTATGAGGTACATATCAGAATTTAAGTTATTAATCCATGAAAAAGATAATCCGGTTTCGGTTCGCTCTGTGAAGGCGCACGCGGTTCTCCATTTCAAATGTACACCGACTGAAATACGTACAAATTTCTACGTCGGTAGATTTGTTGATACTATTATACGTATAATTACGTAAGTATAATTACGTTTTTGTGCTGTCAATCCGTAAATCTTTAAAAAACGTAAATAAATGTACGTGTGACAGAACTACACTTTACGTAAAAATACATACGTATTCTCATGAGATCACGTTGGAATGTCCCTCAAACACTGCAGTTTTAGCCGAGGCTGAAAGAGACTGGTTTATGTTGTCGACATGTCGAGAAGACCCTGTTTTCTTCACTGCTAAAGCAAATCCGCTTTGCTTGCACTTCCAGAGGAAGAGGACTCGGGCTCAAATTGATACACTAAAATCAAAATAACTTCCCCTCCGTCTTTCAGCTCTTCTCTTCTCTGATGACGTTTAATGGCGTGAGGGTGGGTCAACCTGTCTTTCACACGAGGTCGACCAGTAGCAAAACACAACCATCCAACCATCCAATCAATTCCCCATGGATAAACTCAAGTCCCGCCCTACATTTCTTGTTCAAGAAGCTGTTTCACTCAGATAGGCTATATGTCACAGGGAAGAAAAGGCTGTCACAACTTCCATTTCATGTCAACTTTAAACTTCAGATTTTTATCAAATAAATTCTGCAAGTGGATTTGTATGCAATTTATGCAGTACCAAAAATAGCATGCTATAATGTGCATATTCAAATGGAAGATAAATGACACAAGCCTGAACTATGACTAATATCCACAGCGTCCTCACCAACAAAGAAAAAAAAAAAAGAGCAAAAACATGGTTGAGATGGGATTTAATCTTCTTGGAAACACCAGTCATTGAAGCACATTTATTATCTGCAACGAAACAGAACTTCCCAGGAGTCGTTTCAAACATCGGAAATGCTGCATGGTTTTCACGTTCATACAATCATATGATGCAATGTTGATGCTCTTTGTTCCAAAACACAACTCGCTTCTGAAGTAATTATGAATCGCCGGAACGGAGCAGGAACATTAGCAGATGCATTGGGTCTTGCATGGAAAGTATTGGCCAAAGCCTAAATGAACATCTGTGCTCATGTGAGGATCTGCTCGAAGGAAAAGGAAGTTGAGGAAACATGTATTGCAGTGTTATCATAGATCGGGCACTTAAATGCATGCATAACACACTACCGCACATAAGCAATCACTCAGACTAGGCAAATTGTATCTTTACAACCACTTAACCATTAATGTTGGGATCCCTAACTCACAATAAACATTAGTTGCTTGCACATAGTTTTTTCCCCCTCTAATTTATCTTGCACACAGAAATTAATTTTAGACAAAATGAAATACCCACCATGTGCCTCTAAATCTCTAATGATTTATAATCAATACCATTATCCAGATAAGATCAGAGATGATGACCCCCTTATGAAGGTAATTATATCATTTGTGCTACAATTATAATAGTTGGCTGCTATTTTTTTTAAAACCGTGATACATTTTTATCAGTATCCTTTGATGAATAGAAAATAGAAATAGAAAAAGAAATAGAATAAAAAAAAAAGATTTTTGCTGCTTGTTCAAATTTCTTAATTAAAATGAGCTTAAGCAACACAATTGCTTTACATTTTGTCCAAACTTAATTTGATTGTGTTCAATCTGCTGAAATATATGTAAAATGTAAGTTTACTTAATTCGTTTGTGTTGGATTACATGAATGATTTGTGTTGCATTAACTGAAACTGGGAGGTGCTTGTTAGTTCCCAGCATGCTTTGCATTTGGCTGAATTAAGAGAGAATAATTGTTGAAATTAAGTGTTATTTTATGTGTTTTTGAGAAAATGAGAAAAGGGGAAGACTTGATAGTGTGCAATTGTCTTTAATGTTCAATTACATTGCAATTATTGTACCATTTAAATTACAGTGGGTTACCATTGTGGAGAAGAGTGGAGCATTTGGTTAGGCTGAACACTGATTCAGAATTACTGACAACAAATGCTTTGGCTGATGAATCTTTATAATTAAAGATGCAATAAAGTGCTATTGGTAGTTAATAGTTGGCTATAGTCTAGAAATTGATTAGTCTGATTCTAAAATAAATTATATTGACTTGGATGAATGGATATATGAATTTGAATACCTGAATCATATCAGGGAGCCTTTTTAAAATCACTCACACTATTAAATTAGGCTGTGGCCAACCATAGTAAATAAGTTGAATCAACCTTAATGAATTAAGTTGACCCAACGTAAGTACATTAAATTGGAATAACAGAATTGCAGAATGCTGAAATAAAGCAAGTTAATGTGGAAATCCTTTCCATGATTTTTTTATGTTCATTCAAAGAGTTATTTTTTTGAGTGTTCAAAAGCAGCATTTATTTAACAAAAGTAGTCATTTTCATAATATTATAGATCTCTTTTGATCAATTAAAAAAAAGTATACTGACCCCAAACTTTTGAATGACAGTGTTTATATATTATTTGTATAGTGTTACTTTTCTTTTCTTTTTTTACTACCTGTAAAATGCAGTGAATGTGAATGCAAAATTTCTAAATTAAAATATTTATGTTAATCCTTTCATTCATTTTAATGTTCTCAGGTTTACTTTGTAGGCTTAAAAACACATATTGCATAATCAGTTATTTTGAAACCCTATTTTATATGAAGAACGTAAAGAATCATACAAATTTAATAAAGGGTGATTACACCGACAAAATGTTTTAGCTTATATTGTTTAGACTGAAGTTTACAGTAATACTGTGCAGATGGAAAACATGGCAATGTGGACCAATGAGTAAACGAGTACAATTAAAATATATTTTTTAATAAATGTATTTATAATGAAGTGGATGTGCCATATGTAAGTTCTAGCTTTAGAAGGATAATGGCAAAAGCCTGCTTTAATTTTAGTAGGTGATTTAAAGCAAGAGGCTTCTCTTTTTGTCTAGCCTTTGGCAGCGCAGGGCGAATGGAGAGGAGATCTAATTGGATTTCTTGAGTGGCAACCACTATTAAGAAAAATGAAATTTGCCTGTGAAACACCTTGGAAAATTTATTTATTTATTTCTTTCTTTATTTCTTTCTTTCTTTCTTTCTTTCTTTCTTTCTTTCTTTCTTTCTTTCTTTCTTTCTTTCTTTCTTTCTGTCCTTGTCTTTCTATAGGGCATAGCTGATTGGTTCCTGATTTTTTGAGCTCGCTGCTCAACCTTCAAATACTTGGTCAGCATTTGCTTTTGCAGTTGCAGCACACTTTCAGAAACCCTCCCCCTTCCCCAGCTCCACCTGTATCGATCTGCTACAGGTTATTCATGTATGCTATATTATTGTACAGCAGCAGCATGTCTGTCTTGGTCACAGCAGCATGTCGTGTATGTGTTGGCAGTAAGTCCCGTACTTGCAGCAGCAGCGTAGATCTATTCCGCCAAGACCAAACATATCAACATTGTCATATCCATTACCACGCCAAACACTCTGAGAGTTGTCATGACAGATCTGTGATAATGCAATTTAGCTTATTTATTTACATCCTTACAGTTTGTTTTACATCTTGTTAACTTTCATCTTTCTATCAGTGTATTTTCAAGGTATTATATGTCATATCAACATTGAAGAAGCTCACACAGAGCAAGCTCTCTTCAGTGGAAAACACAAGTGCAGCAGAGATGGTGTAAGGTGGGCTGGAAGCGAGCTAATTTAATGACTAGCCTGCTAAGCAGGAATACGACGCGGGTACTTCATTAGCTGGCTAGAAACTGATTATGCACCCCTCCGACTCATTACATCCCACTCAGATCGCCTTGGTCTACACGCAGAGGCACACAAATGAACCATGAGCTAGAAACTTGACACCAAAGGGAGATTCAAGTGGCACAAACGGCTCCTGTGAAAAGTCTGGTGGGAGAAATCTTGCCAAGAACAAAGAGAAGGGGGATCCCTGGAGTTTAGGATGGATAGATAGATACTAGATAGATAGATACTAGATAGATAGATAGATAGATAGATAGATAGATAGATAGATAGATAGATAGATAGATAGATAGATAGATAGATAGATAGATAGATAGATAGATTTCACTCCATTGAACAATGATAATAACCATATGGATTTTATGATTGTAGCAGTGGGTTTTATTGTCATCAAAGTGACACTTTGAATCAATGACATTAATATATATGAAATCTTCTCTTAGACTTTTTCTCAATAGGTTTGAATTTCAGGACATGACCTTTATAAGAAGAAAATATAATGCTTTCACACTCAATAAGTTATTTGATTCAGCGCTAGCGCTGAACTCTCATAAAATTCTGACATCTTGTTTGTTGCACTCTAGCGACTTCATTTCCACAAATTTCAAATGATTGAGGCATGAAATGAAATGAGAACAGTGTGATGACTGCCATACTAATATAAGGCTTACTGGAGAAGCGCCAACAACTTTGTTAACCACTAAATTGCTCCAATATATCACTTCGGTTTATAACTGATTGCGCAAATCGGTGAATCCTATGGGCCGTAACTATGAAAGCCAAGGCTGTGGACACTGCACTATATCCGAAAAAGTGATTTGATATGTGGATTATTTTTGACACAAAATGTGCTTCTAACTCCTGCAGTGGAAATTTGCATATTCAGCTGTGTAGAGCTGCTTGATACAGCAACGTTTAATAAAAGCAGTACCTAATAAATATGCCCATGTATATATTTAGAACAATGCAGTAGAACTGATCACTCAACACTGAGAGGTGATGTGGAATCAGCAGCTTCACAATATCCCAGAATGCAATGGGACTAGATCAGAGAAGATATGGTTTGTTGATAGAAATATTAATGATAACGATACTTTTTTAATAAAAAAATTTATTAAAAAAACCTGAAATGATTGACTGTTTTTTCATATAGTTCAAAGTGTATGCTTAATAGCACTGGTGAAAAGATTATTCATGCAAACAAAATATGCCATTTAAAGTTTGGTATATTTTTATTCCTATTCAGTTAGTCACATTGAATTAATTTTAAATACTATTGTTTTCTTCATTCTTATTAATTGTGGAAACTACATTAATTGTAGCTTTTATTCCAGCACACACCGTAACAGGCAATACATCCAACCATCAGGAGGAGCTCTCTGCTCCTCAAGGCCTAAGCATGCACATGGCAGATGTAACCTTCACTTATAGATACAGACGGTTGGTCTGGGAACGCCCCCGGGAACGCCCCGTCACGTGATGTGAATTTAGCCCGTGGGGGAAAACATTTCCTTGGCGCTCATTGAAATACATGCAACAATCATGCCGAAGAGTCGTTTTCTGTACCGCCAATAAACAAACAAATTATGAATTGAAGTTCTACATCCTTCCTAATAAACACACAGAACCGGAAAGGAGGACAAAATGGCAAAATGAATCATAATTTATGAGATTACTGTCTGAGTAGATCCCTGTGTGATATTAATGGATGTTAAACTCGTTAGGCAGTGGGACAGATTTGTCTAACGTTACATCCCTTACGAAAAAGAACTATAGTAATCCTGTGGCTATAAGTATTCTATATATATATAGAATATATTCTAGTAGTGCATCATACTTCTGTGATGTTCTGTAATACCTCTATACCTCTCTGACATGTCAACTGTAAGTCGCTTTGGATAAAAAGCGTCAGCTAAATGAATAAATTTAAAATGTAAATGTAATTAAGGAGTAATCCAAAGAACAGGCAATAGATCAAACACAGGCAGGCAGTCCGTAAAAACAAACAAACAAACAAACAAAACAGGCAGGGGTCAGAGGCAAAAGAGTAATCCAGGGAACAGGGCAAGAAATCCCCATAAAAAAACAGCAATGCAGTGTGACACAAACAAAACTTTGCAGTGAGTGAACATGGAATAAATGCTGATACAAACAAGGTAATGAGATACAGGTGAAAGCAATCAGTGATGATGAGTCCGGGCAGTGAGTTCTGGGAAATAGTTTGTGAGAGTGAATAGTCCAGGGTGAAGTGCTCTCTGGAGGCTCTCAAGGGCACCCCAGCTGGGAACCGGTACAACAGCCTTCTCGTGCTAATTGTCGTGAATACGAGTTTCCTAAAAATTGGAAATTATTTAACAATGTTATTGTTCATTGAAAAAGAGATGTTCATATTGTGTCGGACACTTTGCACTTGGAATGACTACTTATTGTGTTTAGAACTGTTTGTGTTAATGTTTTGATTGTGTCGGAGTAATACGCTTGGGTTTTAACCATTATAGAGGAACAACAACAAGGAGTTAGGCTGATTTTTCTGGACATTGTGATATTGTTTTTTATTGATTTGTTCACATGCATATAGTTGAACTTCTCTATCACCAATGTTCTCTATGGCTAGTAATACTGGACATTTCCAATTCTTGTTAAGAAAGAATGAAATCGGGTCACTTTGTCCCTGTAACCCTGAGCTATTGTAAAGTGTGGAATTTCACAGATTTGGATGTATATTGCTAAATGCAATTTTAAATCTTTGAAATACTAAATGTTTCATGGAACAATGCCCGGTTGAATTTGAAGAACACAGCATTAGTTTGAAGCAGTGATATCATTGCGATATCACAGTAATCAAAACACTGGTGAACTTGATTACAGCACTTGAAAACCAACAATTGACTTGATACGACACAGGACGTCTCTTACAAAGAAATAATCATTATAATTTACATGCCCTTTCTTAAATGACCGATATTTTACGGAGTGGTTTCTGATGGGTAATTGATAAACATCATGACACATTACGTTCTTTCTAATCAAGATGAACACGTTTTTTTGCAGCTTGCAAATGTATGAATAATACTGCATTTAGTCATCCTCATCTTCTAAACCTTCTAAACTTTTGAATTTTGTTATGGGGGGAAAAATAAAGGTTTGCAATGGCATCGGGGTGAGTAAATTATTCCTGCAGTGGCAAATGAATTTAACAGATAAATATTCCATGTTGGCTATTTAATTTTCTCAATTGAATTTAATCGCAGGTCAATAAAATGCATGTAAAATGATTAAACCAGAACTTAAAATAGTTTTAGTTTAAGTATGTCACAGTATGGGATTGCTTGTAATGTCATGTCAACTACACAATTATAGTTTAAAATGCAGACTAAGGTATTGGATCACATAATAAAGTCCATTTGTCACAGGTCCAAAGCCATGGCAGCTGGAGCAGTTACTGTGACCGTTTAACTTGATGACAGCATTGATTTTAAGGCTAAATTTGAAGATAGCAGTAGCAACAGTGCACCCGATCTCACATGTTATGCTTTAAATTCCTGTACCATCACAGGTGAAAGAAGCAGCCAACCTAGAAGAGCATGTAGTATTGAAATCTGAGCTGTCTCCTAACCTTCTGAAGACTTGGAACTTAAAAAGAAAGCACACACCAATTATCATTTAGATCCATGTTAAGTTTCATGGCTGGAAGATTCTTCCCTTAAGTTTTTGACTGTTTGACTAATTAACATCAGTTAAATGAGCACCCCCCATATTTTTTGATGGGTAATTATGGCATTTTATGAACCAATGCCCATATGTCAGCACTGAGTATAAATTAGACCATGTCTCCCTAATTGTGTCTAGGAACAATGGGTAAAGAGTGTCGGAGTTTAAAAGGAATAATTGGCCAGAAACTCCCTCTGATGTTTTGTTGGAACTTTGAAAATGAGTTGATGAAATACTTTTTTTAATGATGAACAGAAATTGGAGTGGATTTGGGAAATGATGCAAACAAGACTAACATTTCCATAGATCAGAACCAAGGCTCATTGTGTTTGAGCATGTGCACTAACAACAACAAAACAACATTATAAAGTTATGAATGATATCAGTTTATTGTGCAATCAGATAAAATACCTTTGCAATAGCTTGCAAAATTGGTACATAATGGAAATTAAAGTTGTAGTCATGGGATAGTGGTATATTTTAATATATATATATATATATATATATATATATATATATATATATATATATATATATATATATATATATATATATTTACATGTTGGGTTATCTTTGCAAAATGTGTAAAGTATTACTTTGATATATGCATTACAATATGTATGGTACATGATAAATGTGTTTACGTGTTTCTGATAAAGGAATATAAAGACATTTTGCATGTTGCACTCTTGAGTTAATGTATTTTTTCTGTCTTTCATGAAGGCAATCTTTACATTTCAATGTTTTTACCTTTTGAGACCCAACTGTCATTGAATTACGTTTTGACAAGGACATTATATTTGTATCTTACAATGCATAACTTCTACCAAAGACACTTTCATGACAGTTTGTAATAATTAATTCAAATGATGACAAAATTATACAAACTTAACTTTAGTAATAACTTTACCGCCCCAAACAATAAACTTGTTCAAATGACATTGTGTAGAGATAAATCCAATTAATTTCCCACTGATTGCAATGTTGTTTTTTGGATGGCAATTGAGATTTGAGCCAACTGTTATGAAAAACTGTGATATGAGACATCTTGGCTGGTGATTTGGGAACAGTGTGAAACCTCTACGCAACACACCTGCTGGCATTTGAGTGTTACACACATGCTGCTTAATAATTTTGTGGAAACCCTGCTATGTTTTGTTCTGGAGTCTTTGATGGATGGAAGGTTTATACCAAACCAAAACATTGTAAGCAGTGGGAAATTAATTGATTTCATTTTACATAATGTCATTTGAACAAGTTAATCAATTATGATCCCCCATCCCCCATCCAGCTAATTATTGGTGAAGTTTGTGATCCACGTTTCCTGCTTCACCTTGATTCTGTAGGCTTCATATACAGTATTTTTAGTTGGCAGGTGTGAGATATTCCTCCTTTCTTTGGTTGAAAATAGACTGATTCTTGTTCATTTATGTCAACGGTGAGGAAGACAAAGCTAAAAATTTCAGATGTCCCTGACAAAAGTGTCATTTTCCAGGAACTCAAAGGCTGTTGAGCCATGATTGCCATTGTAAAAGGAAGCTCCTTGATTCTTCACGAGTTCCATCACATGCTTTATCACATCTCTTTCACTCGCACAGTTCTCCCACACGCGCGCCGCTCGCTCTCCAGCAACCGTGAGCTGATATAGTTGAAGGCTGACATTCTTTTCAAAGCCTTGCAAAGTGAACTTGTTCCTTGGGTTCATGTCTTTATCCTTCAAGGAGAATGGTGTTTTAAAAACATCAGAAAGGTAGAGAGGAAGATGACATTACACCTGGATGAGATCTCTGTAAACGTCCCTGCAAAGGGTTTTTTACTCATATATAATTAGTATATCATCATCATTATCATCATCTTCATCTTCTTCTTCTTCTTCTTCTTCTTCTTCTTCCCTCCAGCATGTCCTAGGTCTTCCCCGGGGTCTCCTCCCGGTGGGACGCGCCCGGAACACCTTCCCGGGAAGGCATCCAGGTAGCATCTGGAACAGATGCCCAAGGCACCTCAGCTGGGGCCTCTCGATGTGGAGGAGCAGCGGCTCTACTCTGAGCTCCTCCCGAGGGACCGAGCTCCTCACCCTATCTCTAAGGGATAGCCCAACCACCCTGCGGAGACAGCTCATTTCGGCCGCCTGTATCCGGGATCATGTCCTTTCGGTCATGACCCACAGTTCATAGATTAACCGGTAAATCGAGAGCTTCGCCTTGATGCTCAGCTCCTTCTTCACCACGACAGACCGGTACATCGACCGCATTACTGCAGAAGCTGCACCGATCCGTCTGTTAATCTCACGTTCCATCCTTCCCTCACTCGTGATCAAGACCCCAAGATACTTGAACTCCTCCACTTGAGGCAGGAACTCTCCACCAACCTGAAGTGGGCAAGCCACCCTTTTCCGACTGAGAAACATGGCCTCGGATTTGGAGGTGCTGATTCTCATCCAAGCCGCTTCACACTCAGCTGCAAACCGTCCCAGTGCATGCTGAAGGTCCTGGTCTGATGGGGCCAGCACGACAACATCATCCGCAAAAAGGTCCCCAAGCCTGACACCCTCCACCCCCTGGCTGTGCCTAGAAATTCTGTCCATAACAATTATGAACAGAACCGGTGACAAAAGGCAGCCCTGGCGGAGTCCAACATGCAACGGGAACAAGTCTGACTTACTGCCGGCAATGTGAACCAAGCTCCTGCTCCGGACCCCATACTCCAAGAGCACCCTCCACAGGACGCCGCGTGGGACACCAGCCCGTTCTCATCCCAAGGCGTAATATAATGACGCTTTTGCCAAAGCGTCTATATCGAACGCGCATGGTACCCTTTAGCGTCAATATGAGACGCCGATATATATGGGTCAGAAGGCGCCTCCTAGCGGTCTAACCCTAACCCTACACCATACCTAAACCTACCCATCTCTCTGCGTGTTATATTGACGCTAAAGGGTTCCATGGGCGTTGGATTTAGATGCTTTGTCAAAGTGTCAGAATATGACGCCCTAGGATGAGAATGCGTTGGGGACACAGTCGAATGCCCTCTCCAAATCCACAAAGCACATGTGGATTGGTTGGGCAAACTCCCATGAACCCTCCAGCACCCTGGAGAGGGGTATAGAGCTGGTCCAGTGTTCCATGACCGGGATGAAAACCAAATAATACAGATATTTTTATATATATACATATATATATGTAACATTTAATATATTAATTTATTAATTTATTTGAATTGTATACTGTGGCGAGCAGGACGAGGCCGGTGGCGTGATTGATAATGAGCAACACCTGCGCAATGCACCGGTCTCGTATCTCTCACGGAGGAGCAAAGGCATGAAGGAGGAGCGACGACTGTAAAGATCGAGAGAGGACCAGGCTGGGACTGTTTTAGTTGAACTTATGTTTTACTCTATGTGACAGCAGTCGTCCGTGAGGGGCTGCTGTCTTTAATAATAAAATAAAAAAGTACAAAACAAAAGTAAAGTCTGTTGAATGTTCGCCAGTTCCCGCCTCCTTCTTCCCACAACCTCTAACTCTGTTACATATACTTTAATGTTTTTTCCTCAGTGTAAATGGAATAACCTGAAAAAACATTGTTTTACATAAATTAAATTTACTTTACTTCTCCATCACAATTTTTTCATGAAGGACATACTGGCATACTGGATTCAGACAAGCTGCCTCTGTATAATGCCCGTGAAAGTAGGTTTTTAGGTTTAGGACACCGCCATGTTAAAGACCTGAGCCTTGTCCTGAGAACGGATAGTTGGCTCTACTTTAGCCGGTTGATGTAACCTATTGATTTATTTAATTAGTCATTGTGTTAGTTGATTGATTTCCTGCATCTGCAGCAAGTATCTGAGCCTTGAATATCCCGTTTACATTTTGAGGTCATTTTACTTGTTATCTGGCCTTGAAATATGAAATACTCCAAGCTCTGTTTCAGTGTGCAGATAAGAAATAATTTAGATATATTTCTGAATCAGAGTCACTTGATCTTCCCCTCTCCTGATGGCTGCTGACTATGACATTTAAACTGCCATTATTTCTCTCACTGGCTTTCTGACTATATGTGAATTAGAGATTGCATAGCAAGTCTGCATTTATACAAAAATTGCAGATCGGTATATTGAAATGAGATATTCTTGGTCTGTAAAGGGTATTATGGGGCAATACTGAAATGTATTATTTTCTCTCAATAACGAAATGACCTCAATACATTTATGTCAAATGAATGTCAATATTTAGTTTAATTGACTTTTATATGTGAATCGTTTATTCTCAGGATTGGATATGTAGTGGTGATTTCAAGCAATATTAATGCAATGGCATGTTTGACTAACATTTATGTGAAATATCTGTTTGACCAGATTATGTGAAAAAAAGTCAACTCAGTTCTAAATAAATGTTTGAGCAACCATTTTGAGTTAAAATCACTGTGCTGTATCCACTGTCACAAATGCAGATTGGACATAACTGAAGCTCTCAATCATATGATACAATGTCTGGCTCTGTTGTGTGATTTTTTTAATGGCTTTGACGCTGTCAGATGTGATGTTCTTACAAAGAGCCTTGTTAACCTTCACTTTTCTGACAATGTAGTAGGATTGACTGTTACGGATCAGATTCATGGCGTCCATGTCAGAGGGTCTCATGTCTGAGGTCACAATAGTTTGTTCCCCCGAAGTTTAGTACAGCACCTATTTTTGTTGACTTGGGAGATTTCACGAATCACCCACATTTCAGTTTAAATGGATAGAAATCAAGAAAAAAAATACTCACCCTTTAAAAGTACTTACCCTCAAGTTGTTCCAAACCTGTATGAATTTCTTTTGTTCTGCTAAACACAAAAGAAGATATTTTGAATAATGTCTGTAATCTAACAGTTGATATGGACCCATTGACTTCCATAGTATTCTTTTTCCATACCATGTAAGCCAATGGGGCCAATTAGCTGTGTGGTTACCCATATTCTTCCAAATATCTTCTTTTGTGTTCATGAAAGAAATTCATTCAGGTTTGCGATTTAAGTTTGGCCAGAACTAGTTGGGGAAACTTTTTATATTTTCTGCACCATGGAAAAGAATACGAATGACTGTCAGCTTAGTATTGGATCAGTTTCAATACACTTGAATCCATTATACGTTTCAAGGATTCAAATGTAAATGTTAAATATATGTTTGACTTTAAGTGTGTGTAAAGTTTTTTTGTGCTGCTGTCAATCTCTTGTAAAAGAGTTGGTTTAAATCTCAAATGTACTTTGCCGGTTAAATTAAGGTTAGATTTAAAAACATAATTCATACAGTCTAGAGACAATAGGACAAAAGAATTGCACTTTCTACTTCAACCAGTTGATTTCTTTTTTTTTTTTTTTAACAATGTTCCACTTCAAAAAGCCTAATGGTTCAGTTGTTGAATAATGCCGCTTCTATTAAACATGATTGTAGCTCTTAGGAAGATAATAATTTATTGGCTTGAATAAAATGAAACAATCTAATATAGCCGTAGAAATGATTTGCAGTACAGATGAGCAATTCCACACCGTCCTTTCGTGTCGATCTGCTGTATTTTTGTATTGGTTGATACAGAAGCTCAGGGAAAACACGACTATCGGTTTCTCTGACCTTTGTGCTTCATGGCCTGGAGGAGATGTGTGCAGACCTGACATGAGGAGAGGTTACTGCTGTTATCTTAAGGTGCACCTTGGACTCAAACCATATTAAGATGACAGCTGGTTCTTCAGTGCCTTAGTCAATGTTAAAGGGCTCATATCATGAAGAATCAAATTCTCCTTGATCTTTCGAGATAAAAGATGTACTTGATGTAGCTTGAAAACATACTGTAGCTTTCAGAGCTCAAATCTTCCTCCTAAGCTGCTAAAACTACTTGTTTGGCACAAAAGCGTTATAAGTAGACAATAGGGGAAATTTTAAGTTATAAAAACTTAATTACTTAATTTATGATATGACCCCTTTAAAGTATATTCTCTTTGATATGTCAGTTTCCTGCCGATCAAATTAGAGATAAAACGATTCAAACTTTCTTCCATGTGTTTAACTCATAAACATTTCTGATTTAAAAAAGTGTATTTATTTCCCATGATCCGCTCATGGGCCATGATTCAATCATTGCTTCCCTGAAAGAGGATATCTGAGTGTTTATCTTCCGTCTTACTTAACGTCGTTCTCATTGATATAGGTGAAATAGTTTTATAGCAAATTTGAATAAATTAACATCCTTTTAGGCTAGTTGAACAAAGGAATCTTCTCCTTGTTTTCTAAGGGCATTCATTTTCCCTTTATGGTGACAGGGCAACAAAAAATATCCATAAATGCCGCTAGTTTGAACTTCACATGCTCCCTTGGAGGCTACAGGAGTATAACTCAACTAAAGGAGGAGAAATGGCCTCGGAATCTCTCAGAGGCAATGTTTTTATACAGAAGATTTAAGATCTGTCTTGTAGCTGCTGGCGTCAAAACTGGAGTGCTGAATTCAAATAAACTAGTATGAACACCCACTTTCTTAATTGGGCATTAGTTATGGGGGTGATTTTAGACTGCATTTGCACCTTGTATTGATCTGTTTTGGTTGACAGTTCCAAATAACAGGGAAAGGTGATCTTATTGCGACCATGTTTGTGGATTAATATTCAAATGTATCTGGGAGAAACATGGTATTTATTTTCTGCATTTTTATTTTTTTTTTTTCATTTCTTGCTTTGACTATGTTTTTCCTTTCAACATGCAGTAATATACTGATGCTAGTGTTCACAGGAGGCATATAGTAATTCAGATGCATGTTACCAATGGTAACCTGAGATTTAAACATCTGTATTTAATCTGTTGCAGGCCAGATTAATGGAAATGGATAGAAGTAAATGGAAGAATTTTATGAAACTTCAAAACATGCTATACAATGTTAGATTTTATGTGTCTTGAAAATAAAGGCTTTTTATTGAATTATCAATATGTTTGCCTCCGAGGCTAGTCTAATTTTTTTTGTAAAAAAAATAAAATATATATATATATATATATATATATATATATACACTACCGGTCAAAAGTTTAAGATCGGTAAGATTTTTTATGTTTTTAAAAGAAGTCTCTTCTGCTCACCAAGGCTGCAATTATTTGATAAAAAATACCAAAAAAACAGTAATATTGTGAAATATTATTACAATTTAAAACAGCGGTTTTCTATGTGAATATATAGTGAAGTGTAATTTATTCCTGTGATCAAAGCTGAATTTACAGCATCATTACTCCAGTCTTCAGTGTCACATTTTTTAAATTATTATAATATGAAATTATTATAATATGATGCTCAAGAAACATTTATGATTATTATCCATGTTGAAAACAGTTTTTTACATTTTTATTTCAGGATTCTTTGATGAATAGAAACTTCAAAAGAACAGCATTTTTTGTTCAAAAGAACAGCAACAGAAAACCGCTGTTTTAAATTGTAATAATATTTCACAATATTACTGTTTTTTTGGTATTTTTTATCAAATAATTGCAGCCTTGGTGAGCAGAAGAGACTTCTTTTAAAAACATAAAAAATCTTACCGATCTTAAACTTTTGACCGGTAGTGTATATTTAAAAAGTTAGAAAAATATATAATCTATAAATATTGTATTGTGTATTGTGTATTGTGTTATCATATTGCAATTTTCCAATAGTGATTGGTCAAAGGGCTTTTTTTACACGTTTTTCTTAAAGAAATTGGGAAACATTTCTCATTCCTTTATTTAAGTATCTTTTAATCATGTTTTTTTTTTTAGTATCTGGTAGTGATTTCCATTAAAACATGATGAGACCGAGTCTAAGCTAAGCTGACAGACATGTGACCACACTGGGGTTATCTGACCTGAGACTGGGTCTCATCATTACTGTAGCTTAAGGGACTTAGTTCTGTTTGCATGTCCATGATAAATTACCACAGTGAGATTTACAGACCAAAGTGTGGATTAGAAGGTGAAAAAGGTTAATGAATTTCTTGTTGAAAGTACTCTCTCGATGGGCGACGGGTTCAAATGATCAGTTATGAAGTTTTTTTGTTTTTTTTTGGGCTATATTGCATATGGGAAATGGCGGCTACATATTGATTAACATAATAAATATCAGAGAACTTGCCACCGTGACCTAAGAGCAGCTCATTTGAATGAACAAATGCAGGTTGTGTGATAAAGATAGCTTCATTACATCCCCTAATGACAGAGAACCCTAGATCAATTTCGACCTCATCGTAATTGATGATGCATGGTTGAACATGTGGCCCGTGGCTTAAGTTACTCACCTTTTTTCCACATGAATGAATATTTCCGCCATTTCCGCTTGAGTTGAACAAAAGAATAACACTGTGATCTGCTATCCCTCTCTTTGTCCATGTTTGGTATGTTTTTTGAAAACGCATTTCCACTTCTTATGACCATGATGTTCCTAATGTATACAGTTAGGATATAAATAACTACAGTCAATATTACAAATATGCTAGAAGAGTAGGTGACAAAAGAACAATGCTAATACAGTTATTACATTATTTATATGTATTTAAAGGTCCTATAGATTAGGACATTAATATTCCAAGATATACAGTACAAGCATTAACTGCTCAGCTGGACAGCTGAATAACAATGTTGTTTACATCTCTAATTAATGCAGTTCTTCAGTAAATATGTATATATATGTTCTGTTATTCCCAAGCCATGAAGTAGGAGTACTGCATGCGGGCATATTCACTATATTTCTTCATTAATATGTCTCCAGTTTTGGCCATTAACTGCCAAAACAAAGTGTGCCTATATAAATAAATTGCATAACAATAAATAACATGCAGAACAGTTATTTCTTATTAGTAGTATTATGTTTAATGTTTATGTTATTTCTTATTAGTAGTAATATGTTTAACTGTTTAATTATGTTGAAATATATGAGTAATATAGGACAATTATGATATAAAGTCTTTGCGGAACTGTCTTGAGGAGGTAAGAGGCTGGCTGGCGGCTAATTTTTTAACACTGAATGATTCTAAAACCGAAATTGTAGTTTTTGGCTCGCCAGCTTCTACTATACAGATTGAAAAACAACTGGGCCCTTTAAGAGGGAACTTTCGTTCTCACACTAAGAACTTGGGGGTGATTTTTGATAACGGCCTTAAATTTGACAAACAAATTAACTCAGTGGTGAAGAGTAGCTTTTATTATTTGAGATCTATTGCGAAATTAAAGGCATTTTTAACAGTAAAAGATTTAGAGATAGTTATCCATGCCTTTATTACATCTAGGCTGGATTATTGTAACTCGCTGTACCTGGGGGTGGCTAAGTCTTCCTTGTCCCGCCTACAAATGGTACAGAACGCTGCCGCCAGGCTTCTTACTGGTACTCGAAAGAGGGAACATATTTCGCCTGTTCTTGCTTCGCTACACTGGTTGCCGGTCGAATACCGTGTCAAGTTCAAGATATTATTATACGTGTTTAAGGGGTTAAATGGTCAGGCGCCTCAATACATTACGGACCTTCTCCACAGGAAATGTTCTAGACATCTAAGGTCCTCGAACAAGTTGTTGCTTACTATGCCACGATCAAGACTAAAACTAAAAGGGGATCGTGCCTTTTCTGTCGCTGCTCCACGTTTGTGGAATGATTTGCCGGATCATATAAGGCTATCTTCCACTGTTGATAGTTTTAAATCTTTACTAAAGACTTATTTCTTCTCTTTGGCGTTTGGTCAAATGTAATTTTATGATGCGCTTTATGATAGGCTTATGTTGTGTTTGTGTTGGTTGGTGTATTTATGTATTTTATATTTTTTGGACTGACTGTACAGCACTTTGGTCAGCAGTGGCTGTTTTAAACGTGCTTTATAAATAAAAGTGCCTTGCCTTGCCTTGCCTAATATACTGAACAATATATATATATATATATATATAAATATATATATATATACGCTTGTTTTGTTAGTATGTCAAATTAAATAATACAAATATGTAAATATTAATAAATAGAAATGACGGTATTAATTTTTTTCTGTTATTAGTATGTACAATTAAATAGTAAATACATAAAAAGATAAATGAGTAAAATGTAATAAATAATATATGTATTTCATATAGAATTGATTACTTTTTACTACATTATATACATGGTAATTTTTCATATATATGTAATTTCTGTTATATGTAGGCTACTGTATGTATGTATGCATGCATGCATAAATAAATAAATATTCAAAATATATAAATTGATGGAACTTTCCAGGTATATAATGTAGTAAAATGTATTTTATATTTATTACATACATGCATAATGTTATTACATGATTATAAACATAGTTATTTAATAAATAGATAAATAAAAATTGCTATGTAATATAGTGAAACAAATATTAATGATATGTGTATTCTATATTTATTACATTTTAGTACATTATATACATATTCATTTTCATTTTCATTATCATCATATATACTGTATATAATTTCTGTAACAAGTAGAAATAAATAAATATATGGAAATTGTATACAATGTAATGCAAATTAATTAATTATATATTCTTTTTACTATAGTATAATACATAGTATTTTCTCATTCTCTCCAGTATCATAGACCTCCCTGTTGAAGCGCTGCCTTGTTCAAGAAATCTCTCTAGCTGTTTTCCTCACAATAGTGTGACTCCTGCGCACACATGTACTCCTAATTATTTGACATCCTTTCTTATCGTGCCAACGCGCCGTTGCTCTTCTTTGTCTCAACACAAATTGTTGCACCTGCTGCGGTTTGTCATCAAAACCTTTTATGTGCTTCGGTTTACGGGCATCAAATCAAAGCACTCATGCTAGGAGGAAATAAAACTGCACTGAATCAGTCCTCGTGGCGTCAATCAAACAAGAAAAGCAAAGGTAAAGGGTATCAGCATGTGACCTCCAGGCCTCTTGTCATTTCAGGGGGGAGGGAAAGAAATAACATAACAGTAAAAAGAAAAGAGCTAACCTCCTGGCCTTCCACATCTCGACAAGGCCCTTAAGAATATGTTTGAGATCATGCGTCAAGGGGCCTGATGTCTTCTTCATGAACACACTTGCCTTGTGATGGATAAAAGTGACCTTTAAAGGAACTTTTTACCTCAGCGATCTTTGTGTTTACCTGGAACGTAACGTTCATCTTACAATGAATTGAGAGCTGTGCATGAATGCTAACACCCTTGGGCTAAAAAAAAAAAAAAAAAAAAATGCTACATTATCTGAGCCAGAGGATAGAAACGTGCTTGCAAAATGAGGAGGGATGCGTTTGAATGGTCTCTTTTGTTTCAGATGAGGGAAAATAAAATCTAAGATTTGACAAGTTAAGAGAGAAAATGCTCTCGTCGTTTACTACCCCCCATGCTGTTCCGCTCTAGTATTGTTTTCTTTCTTCTGTGAAGCACAAAAGGAGATCTGAGGCAGAATGTCCTTAAGCAACTTCTCCATAGAAACAGGGTGGAGGGTGATTTCGAATGACAAGGCCCAAAAAAGACTCAACTTCATCATAAAAGTAGTCATTGTGCCTGGTGAAGTCAAACATTTAACAGACCAAAACTGAAGTCATTATTGACTGATAATCGACATTGAAACAAAGCTATTAATTAAGAATACACAAATTATTTAGCTCTTTCTTCAGGTCAGATTTATGATACTATAATGGTGCTTTTTTTTTTTTGTCATTTTGGATCTTGATTACAGCAATAATCTTTCATTTTTATTATAGTTAATAAAGGCAATTCATTAACAATGTTTTTTTTTATATGTAATTTTACTTGTTCTTGAAGAAAGAAATATGAGGGTAAATCAGTGTTGTTATCGTTAACTAAAACGTATCGTTCATTTAAATAAAGATGAAATTAATAAAAATATAAATATTAAATGGAAAAACTTTTTCTTTTTTTTTTCTTTTTTTTATAATTCCCAAGGCAACATTTCTGAATTAGTAAATGATTAAAGCTAAAACTGAAAAAAACCTGAATATCTAAATAAAGCTTGTTTACACCAATGAGTTAAAAAAGATAATTATGACTTTAATCTCACAATCCTGACTTTTTTCCCTCAAAACTGTGTGACATAAAGTTGCAATTGCGAGAAAAAAGTCACAATTGTGAAAAGTAAACACATAATTGAGAGACTTTTTTTTTTTGTAGAATTGGGAGGAAAAAAGTCAGAATTGGGAGTTTACATCTTGTAATTCTGACATTATGACCGAAAAAAAATTCAAGATTGCGAAATCAAAACGCTTCATCTTTTTATTATTATTCTGTGGCAGAATCAAGCTTTATCTGAATAGAAAGCTGAATAAAGCATTATACTAAGTGCGACCGCGAGCATGCAAACATGCAAACCTGCATCATCAATAGTTCAACAGCAGTGTCATTTAAAGTGTAATTTAAAACTTTCTATTTGTATGGTGCTTTTCACAATCCTCACAGCAGCTTTATAGGGAATTGTGCTTTAAATGTCTTAAATGCTGCATGACTAGTTCAATAGGAGTAGCGTTAAGCCCATTTTTAGTTTCACTTACATCAGAAAGGCTGTTTATGCTTCTATGTGTGCTGGTTATACATGAAAGAAAAATATTATTTTGTTCTCCATTTAGAATATTTTAATGTTCTTGAATATTATATATGTAAATACCGGTTAAATGCAATACTGATTTTAAAATCCTACTCCTTACTTACAGGATACTCAATAATCTGTCCTCTTCAAACGTTCATGACCTCTACACCACGACTCGTATGTGATTGTAGTTGTATCCAGTCTGTAATAAGGATAATTTGTCATTTGTTTATTTTATTATGATTGTAACAAGGTGTCCTTGAGTGCCATGCAATGTGCCTATAAAATGTATAATAATAATGTAGTAACTTGCATTGTTTATTTGGTTCTAATGTCCGGAATGTTGGATTGAATAAAAGGTAGACAAAGCAAATATGTGTAAATGTATTATTAAAATGTATTTTTTTTCAGGTTTAAATTTGCTCATAATTCTATAACACATTATTTTAGCAAATCAGAAGCTTCTTTAAAACACGATGAATACGCTCTTCTGGACAATTATTAGGGAGTGTTTTGTAAGACAGTAGTAATTATGTTCGGCTATTTCAGTCGACTTTGTATTTAAAGCTTTTAGATACAACAAGATGTTTTTAATTATAACGCATAACATACAATTAAATGTCGCTCAAGGTAGCTTTATTTAAAAATTAGAGAACAGTTAATTGGTAAACTGATGGTGTTTGTCACTAATTTAAGAAAATAAGGCATTTATAGACATTCAAATTGTTTAATGTCATTACCACGAAAATTGATTTAATGACAATTTGATGATTTGCATATTTAAATGAACTACATGCTCGGTTAAGTTAGCAAATTGCTTTACAAATACACACCTCTTGCACTGACGTTGGAAAAGTATAACCTCTAAACCTACTATTATGTAACTACTTAGAGGAAAATTGATTTAGCTCCATGATAGCAAATGGGAGTTAACGTGTAATTAAAAGGTTTAAGTTTTATAAATAACAGCCGTGAGGAGGCCATGAAGCGGGGCGGGAGAGAGAGACAGGGAAACAGAGGAAGATAGACGGAGAGAGACAGACAATTAGGGGGTTGAAGTATTCACCGCTGTGTAAATGAAAACTGTCAGAGAGAGCTTGTGTAGCAAACTAATTTAAGCTGTGCCCCTTTAAGAACATTTTGGAAGGGAAACTGGCTTAACAACCCTTGTGTGCCATCAGCGATAATTGCAGAGTTATGAAAATATCTGTTGCTGCAGATGTTCATGGATAATGAATCCAACTATATTAAGACAGAAAGAAAAAACTGTTGTCCTCATCTTAAAAAATGCTAAATGATCACAAAAAAGGTGTGTGTATATATATATATATATATATATATATATATATATATATATATATATATATACATACTGTGTATATACACTACCGGTCAAAAGTTCGGGGTCAGTAAGATTTTTTATGTTTTTAAATGAAGTCTCTTCTGCTCACCAAGGCTGCAATTATTTGATAAAAAAATAAAATAAAAAAACAGTAATATTGTGAAATATTATTACAATTTAAAACAGCGGTTTTCTATGTGAATATATAGTGAAGTGTAATTTATTCCTGTGATCAAAGCTGAATTTACAGCATCATTACTCCAGTCTTCAGTGTCAAATTTTTTAAATTATTATAATATGAAATTATTATAATATGATGCTCAAGAAACATTTATGATTATTATCCATGTTGAAAACAGTTTTTTACTTTTTTTTTTTCAGGATTCTTTGATGAATAGAAAGTTCAAAAGAACAGCATTGATCTGAAATGGAAAGCTTTTGTAACATTAATCACTACCATTCAAAAGTTTGGGGTCAGTAAAAATTTATTTTTTATTTTTGGGGGAAAGAAATTAGAAAATACTTTTATTCATCAAGGATGAGTTAAATTGATCAAAAGTTATACAGTAAAGACATTTATAATGTTAGAAGAGATTATATTTTAAATAAATGCTGTTCTTTTGAAGTTTCTATTCATCAAAGAATCCTGAAATAAAAATGTAAAAAACTGTTTTCAACATGGATAATAATCATAAATGTTTCTTGAGCATCATATTATAATAATTTCATATTATAATAATTTAAAAAATGTGACACTGAAGACTGGAGTAATGATGCTGTAAATTCAGCTTTGATCACAGGAATAAATTACACTTCACTATATATTCACATAGAAAAACGCTGTTTTAAATTGTAATAATATTTCACAATATTACTGTTTTTTTTTTGTTTTGTTTTTTTTTATCAAATAATTGCAGCCTTGGTGAGCAGAAGAGACTTCATTTAAAAACATAAAAAATCTTACTGACCTCAAACTTTTGACCGGTAGTGTACATAAAATTAATTAAAGAAAAAATAAACAAATAAATGCAGCCTTGATGAGCAAAAACCCCTAGTAATCTCACATGCATCTCCACAAGAGATCAGATTTGGCTCAAACATTTCTCCACATATTAGTCCAAGATCAAATAATCTGAGCTCATTCATTTTTTCCTCTATGCCAATTATCTTCTTTACTTTTTTTTTTTATGATTTCTTCTGAGGAATTTTAGGGGCAACATCTGAGAAGTGTATCCCAGCTGACAAAAAGATGTTCTAAGAATATTTTGCTAGCGTTCCCATTTAGTTATGGAAACATTATTTCTGAATGTTGTCAGAATGTTCAAAATTTATTTCAAAATGATGTGTATTTGTTTATTTTTCAAATATTCCTTTCTTGTTTATGCAAAGGTTAGCCCAAAAAAAAACTAAAAAACATAAGGGAATGGTACATTTTCTCATTTTACAAATATTATGAGAATGTTACTCTTCAAACAAGTTGTAAGTAGTAACATTTAGAAAAAAAAAGAAAAAAAACATGATGAACGTGTAAAACGTTTCATAAGGTTTTGAGAAAATTAGTAAAGACCAAATTAATTGAACGAACATTATGCTAATGTTACTGGAAGAACGTTTGTTCATAACTTTGAGATTAACTTGCAAGAACGTTAGCCAACGTTCCCTGTTAGCTGGGATACTTTAAATGAAACAAAATAACAACCTACTGAATTACTGAGAAATACTGTTGTCTGAAATGATGAATATTTCTGTGCTTGTCTTATGATGGTAACATCTGTATGTACTGTGCATCTGTAAACTGGGGCAGAATTGAAATCTATGTTTTCCTATGAGTCTCATGTCTGATCAATGTCTTCGGTCTCTCTGGCAAACGGTCTCCTGAAACATGAGCGTGCATTAATATCAATATCTGTCAAATTATGTGTTGGATAAAGAGATAGATGTTCTTGTTGTATAATTTTACAAACATTATGTGAACGTTACTTTTAAATGTTTTCTGAACATTCTGAAACTAGTAGCATTTAAAAAAAAATAAAAAAATAAAACCTTGATGATGAACGTCCAACTAAACCATATGAGGAAAAGCGTTCCATGAACAATGTTGTGAGCATTGGCGCCGATTTATGTTTTCCTCCGTGGGTGCTCATGGGCGCACGCCCTTTAAAAAATAAAATAAAATAAAAAAATAAAAAAGAATTCTGAACCTTATTTCAGAACCTGGACAGCGGCCGACACGAACACACACACCTATTCACTTGATAATAAAGCCGTAAAGTAGGCTATCTTTCAACTCAGGACATGCGCCCCTTCTCACAAATACAGACAGGATTGGAAATGAAAAGTTTAACTGACACGTAACCACGATCAGCTTTGTGGGAAATTGTGAATTAAAATGCTTCTGAGGGGACACTTGTGGTGGATGTCGATACACTCGCATCATTATTAGGTTTTGCTTTTTTAAAAAGAAATCTGTCCATTTTAGTCTCACTCTGAATCTGATTACCAAAAGCACATACACGCACGGCACTGTATAGTGGGGGGATGGAGCGGGGTCACTAAAGAGGCGTTTTCATCCGAGAAACGCTGTGATTGGTGGATTGGATATGGAGCAGGCGACTGACAGCGACATAAACAATCACAGTGTGACAGACGCTTCACATAGCACCAACTGCAATGTTTCATTTGAAATGAATGTAGCCTACTGTCAGTCTGGCACACGTGGGTGCTCGGTGTTTTCCGAGGGTGCTCGAGCCCCGGAGCACCCGCGGTATCGGCGCCTATGGTTTATTAACGTTACTGGGAGATAATTTGCTCATAAAAAAAAAACTTTGCCAGAATGTTAGTCACAGTTCTGAGTACGTTCCCTGTTAGCTGGCAATCAGAGTCAGAATCAAAATTGACATCTTATGCAGGCCTACATTTGCTGTGAACGTGTGAAGGGTTAAAAGAACAGTTTGTGCCTTCATATATTAGTGGAGCGATCAGTCTGTCAGACCATCTGTAGGAACATTTTCTTCTGGTTATGTAGAGCTGTTTCTGTATCTTTGACAGGTCTTGGTATTTAAAAAAACAAAAAACAAAAACAACCTGTACCGTATTGCGAATATATTCCAAACTTTGTGAGAAGACTCTTCCTCACTGTGCCGACCTCTCTTGTCCTTGGCTGTGAATCTTTGTATCAGCTGATGTGTTAAAGGAAGTGTTCTCCAATTCTGTTGTCGGCAGGTCAAAGGGATTCTGTCTGGAAACCATGTCCGAGGTCAAAGATTAACTTGAAATTAAGACAATGTGTTTTCTGGATTTCTACTGTGGAATTGGGTTTATTTCACCCATGACACCTTGACTTTCTGTAGAGGTGCTTTATAGTGCTGTGGTTTAAATAATACCTTTAGGTGTCATTCATTGCCAGTTGTAAAAGAGGAGAAATTTATTGTGCAGAGGGTGAGCTTTCATGAGCTTTCGGGGGACTTGAAGGAGTTTTCAGTTATGATTCATTGAAGTATCAACTTTGTCTCAGATGTATTTGCTTTGGAGAAATTAAAAAGTAGACTCACATGAGACATGCTAACATACACACAGAGTGTAGAGATTAAGTTAGTGCAGATTGGTTGAGATTCTGTTTATGCTCGCTGATAAATGTTTCTTTATATGTGAATAAAAGCCTACATTTAATCTGGTCATCATATAAAGCGATCGTGTTACTTCAGAATAGTTGGACTAAACCACCCGATTCATATGGATTCATTTTACGATCTATTTTATGAATTTTTTGAAGTGTCAAAATGGTTGTTGTCTAGCTGTCTATGAAGGGACAGACATGAAGACATCTTTATATCTTAATATCTTTATCTTTTTTTCTGTTCCAAAGATGACCGTAAGTCTTACAGGTTTGGAACGACATGAAGTTTTACGACAAGTATCAAAACTCAACCTGCAGAAGCCCAATTCCACTGGAAAACCACGGGCTTGGCAACCCTGACGTGAGGTAAAAAAATGTTTTATCAATTATATGGAAATGTAAATAATTTTATTTTCTTAAAGTAGAGGTATCTCTGCGGAAAAGCACCGGTACAAATGCAAAAGGCAGTGTCATGTTGTGCACGCAACAGTTTCCCCAGAGATTTCTGTAGTTCTTTTGACAGATGTCACACCAGTTCTCCTTGAATTAAACAATCACAGGTAGCTGGTATCTAATTCTTCATGCCACTATATTTAAAAATGTATGCTCACGTGTCAAAGACATCATCATACATCATGTTAGCTGTACTGAAAAAGACCTAATAGTGCATTCATGTGACACCTCTGCTGACAAAACAGCCTGTGGTTTTTCAAAGCGTTTGCACATTCACCTCAGCGGTTTTTGCTGAGTGTTCCCATAGCGTTATCCCCCAGGGTGACTGATGAAAACGCCAGCTCTCTGCAAATTTCCCAAACGTGGGCACACCTTGTGACAAATCCAATTCTTCATGTAATGCATCAGCGATACAAAGGCAAACATATCAACTTTTAATCTTTACCTGTATGCGTTTTGTTTCTGACAAATTGAGGAGGGGCTCTTGATGTATTACGCATGCCATTGTAAGTGTTATGTGACGAGAGAAATGGAGAGCGAGGAATAATAGACTGGAGTTCACTTTCAGATGGAACTTTTCATTTGACAAATTCCTGTTAACCTCCATGTGGAGTTGAAAATTCAAATTATCATAGAGAAATAAATGTGTGTTATCACATTCCACCAAAAAAATGGTACACTTTAAAGTCATATGTTTTTGTAAGGCATTTGAGGAACAAATCCCATATGTTTTTGTAGTGACAAATAATAGATATGTTAGATATGAAACTAAATATATGGAATTGTTATTGCTAAATTTTAATTGTACAAACTGTGTGTGTGTGTGTGTGTGTGTGTGTGTGTGCGTGTGTGTGTGTGTGTGTGTGTTGTATATTGTTTATTGTTTTAATATAATTATATTACAACTTTGTGTTTTTTATTGTTTTGATATAATTGCAATATATATATATATATATATATATATATTGCTAGATTTTAAAATGTTTCTGGCAGTGCAGCCTTTGTTGTTATATGTTTATAATTGATCTAAAACACTACATTTAGTTTAGTTTACTGCCCTACAAAGCAAAAAGGCAGTAACTGCATTTTTGGTCAAAAATGAGTTATTATCATTTTCATGACATTCAAGGCATCCTTTGTTATGTGACAAAATATCTTATCTCAAATGTGTGTCGTTTTGGAGAAAAATGGTAGTCGTTTGTACAGTAACTGCAAAAAAGGTAACGACAGGATAACTTTAAAGTCATTTTTCTCAGTTCTGCACTCTGCGTAGTTACTGCCTTTTTGCTTTGTAGGGCAGTTTAGTGACCAGTATAAATGTTGGACCAATCACTAAATTTGATGTTTAAGCGACAAATGCATGAATTTAATTGTACGTAGATGTTTGTAAAGTTTAAAATGATCAAAAAAGAGACAACTGCATCTAATTAAATGACATCCAGACATTAAAAGTTCAAATATGCATGAATGTCATTTCACGTAGAAGTTTACAGTTTACAAAGTTTTAAATTATTTTAAAAAAAGAGACATTTGAATCTAATGCAATGACATCCAGACATTTTTAAGAGTTCAAATCCGTTTTGGGAACCACTTTAAACGATAAATAACATCCTGGATTGAAACTCTGCTCTAAAAATAACATTTGACCTGGCATAGGTTCTGATAGTTAGATAGTTCTGCAAAAATGTAACCAGAATGTCACGGGCTCATAGCGCTGTGAGGGGTCTCCTACACCGCAGGGGCTCCGGGGCTGTCCTGAAATCATAGCATGGAAGATAATAATGAATGTGTCTAAAAATACAAATGAGTTCAATTTGTATGCAGCTACATGAGATGCAGTTTGTCTCATTTTCAGAAGTAAAGCAGATTTCTTTTGAAAACTTTGGGCATCTTTGTTGTAAAACTGAGGTTTGTAATATCCAAAAGAAAAATGCTAAATGACTATGGCAAAATAGACAATGATAAATACATCATAGACATGATTCACTATACACTCCTTACAGTTAAAGTGTTTATCCTTGCATTGTGGGAATCCAAAAAGACACCTTTCATGTAAGTTGTAAACTGCACACACTCACATCCCAAGCTGTATTATCTAGTTATTAAAAACGTACTGTACTTTTTGTACATTTTCGCTATGGGTGTGTATGTTGTAGAACAAAACATCAAAGAATAGTCAAGTTTTGTTTACCGCATGCTTTATTTTACACATAAATAAAAAATAAAAATAAAAAAAATTATAAAACCCCAAAGGAATATCTTGAAGGAGTTCCGGGTTCTGACGTCAAACCCATAGATATCCATAATAAAGGTTAGATGTCTTACGGCGGAGTCTCTATCGGCATCACCGGCGGCCATCTTGTCACAGACTAGCTTTCTGGCAGGCTCTGTGATACCTGATGTAAGGTGAGAACACAAATACTCTTATCTCGCGGAAATCTTGTCCGATTTACAAACGGTTTGGTTTCTTATTAACGTTATTAATGTGGCTATAATGTGGCTATAATACTGGATGTTTACATAACTAATACATAATTATTCATAAATGTGCAGTGTCATAACTAGATCTCTGACGTTTATAACGAACCAAACCGTTTGAAAATCGGTAGAAAATTTAGCAAGTTATGGTTATTTAAAAAGTACATGCACCACAAAACACAATGTTACGAGTGAGCGAGCAGCCTGTGACAAGATGGCCGCCAGGTGCTGACGTCGACCTCCATTGGCCAGCAGCGCGGACGAGACATCTAGTCTTTATTATGGATATCTATGGTCAATGTTAGTCTAAAAAGTAGTCTCAATGTTTTACTTTATGTGAGCCATAAGCGACTGTTTACGAGGAAACTCGCCGAGACGGGCATTTTGATATAATTTTGCATGCATGAGAGACAATGGCATTCTCAATGTTTGCGTGGTGTCTGTGCTGCTCTGTTCACTTCTTCTTCCACTCAAATGTTTTTAAATCTCGATAATTTAAACTGACGTGACCTAAAACATATGCAACTCATACATTTTCACTCTATAATGGTTCAACTTGGAAATGAATCCCAGAATCACGTGCGTTTCGAACCGTGGTGCCTGGACCATACGGATCAAGTACGATCCCTGTCCTTGACATCACACATCCTGCGATGTGACAATCGTGGATGCACACATTACGATATCGATGCTAAAACGATGTCATGCAGTCCTAGAAAAAAGGCAATAAAAAAGTGTCCTGCTACCGGGACAGAGACGCCAACTGCGTCCCTACAGTTAGATTTTCCCTTTGCCTTCTAAAAAAAAATGAACCGAACAAACACGTTTTAAATAGCATCATTGCTTCAGGCAGGTTACAACTGCAGCTATTTTGTCAAACCTAACAACCATGAATCTAAATGAATTTGCATCTGTGGTGTTTTTAATATGAGTTTTGACACACACAACTATCAGTATTTTGAGCCTTTTGCAGCTTTACGAGTCAAAATAACACTTCAGATAAGAATGCTGTTTTGTATGACCTTACAGCTGTTGTGAATGCCTCAACGTTGACGGCAAAATGATTTGCAGGGTAGAAGACTGAATTTAAAAACTTGACAAAATATGATTTTGAAATATTTTTCAGTGTATGTGTGCCTATGTATTTTATTTCACAACTCTTAAGTCATTTTTAGTGACTTTCCCATATTCGTTTTTTCATGTTCATTGGCCGAGCGCCACGTTTCATCAGAACTGCAAAGCGTAAATGCATTTCCACACAGCTCGCAGTCTTCCGGGAGAAAAAGCACTGTACCGTATATGTTCCAAATGCAATCCATTCAGAATATGTTGGATGCTTTGAATTCTAAGCCGTGTAAAATGGTATTCGTTTTTTTTTTGTTTTTTTGTTTGTTTGTCCGTTCTGTTGGCTGCTAACAGTGCATCCTACATGGTGAGCTTAAGCCTACTCATTATTACATGCTTTTTTTGTTCACCCCACATTGCTTCCTGACAAAACAGTGACACTAACATTTGTCCTACAATTCCTGCCAGTATTTGAAAGTACCAGGCAAATTTAATTTCTAAAATACAAGTGAAAGGTGATTGCTGTGAAGATTAAGTAAATGTTATGAAGAAACTGCAAGAACTCCACATCTTCTAGCGCACCAGCAGAAAAACTGGACAACAATTGCAATTGCATATTTATGAGAGTAGAACATACCAATGCAAGTAAAGGTTACTTGGTAATTAGTCTCGTGTGAATTGGACAATATGTAACATTTAGCCAAATAAATACACAAAACCTTCACCTTGGCAGACCTTACTAACTTTCGCTGATATTAGGATGCTGACTCTGATAATAAGAAACTTTGCTAAAGAACAGACTTCAGCACTATTGTTTTAATGAGCTTTGTGTGTAAATTATTCTACCTAAAAAGCAGTTATAGAAATAACTAAATGCACTGAAACAAAACATAAATTATATTTACAGAACAGAATTGTTGTGTTTAGAGGTTAAATGTGCACTATTGGTCAAACTGGACAGATGCTGAAACAAAATAACTTTTTTTCTTTCTCCCATTGGCAGATGAAGATATTTATTTATCTGCCAATGGGAAAAAAAGGTGATTCTGTTAATAAAAGTCTTTATTTATTAAAACAATCACAACAACAATTCCAACTGACCCCAGTTTTTGATCGGTATAGTGTATATAATTTGAGATTTTTAACAATGTGTATGTAATAATTGGTTAGAATAGGATAAATGAATTATGTAAAATAGTTTTTCATTGTTAGTTCGCAAAAGCTAATGCATTGGTAACACTTTACAATAACGTTTAACATTAATTAAACTAATAATGCACTAATAGCTGCACGTATACAGCATTTATTAATCTTTGTTAATGTTAATTTCAAGATTTACTAACACTTTATTAAAATCTTGTTAACATTAGTTAATGGAGTTCGAACTAACATGAACTAACAATGAACAGCTGTATTTTTTAATAACTAACGTTAACAAAGATTAACAAATACAGTAATAAATGGATTGCTCATATAGTTTTATAAATTAATGAACCATATTATAGAGTGTCACCAATGTATTGAAGCTTATTGTACAGTTTTTGTAAAATATGTTTGGCTAAGATCTATCTTAACAAATGCGCTTTACATTTTGAGTTATTTGTGTATTATTTTTTACACATTAAGTTCTTAATGTTAAACTTTCGACTAACACACTGACACAGGAATTGACCTCATCTTAACCAACCCAAGTCTGCCATTTAAAGTCTAGCATTTTAAAGAGTGAGTTTTCAGTGCAGCTTTATCATTAAACAAGCCGGGCCTTTGATCGCTGCTCTGGGATCAGGGAGTTAAGAATCAAAGCAATCCTGCAGAAAACCTTCTAGACTCGATGTGGTGAGATGACAGAGCCAGATTCTTCCCCAGGCCACGCACTGATCTTCAGTACATCACAGAAAGCGTCTCGCTGTCTGCGCCGAGACTAATGCAGACGGTTGTTAGGTTCGAGTCTGTGACACCAGTGACCCCTCTGGCCTTCTCTGCTGTCCTGGTTACACAGACCTGCAGCGTGAGGCCATTCTGTCAGTCTGTGTCAGCAGCGCTAAATAAGGCCCTCGGGGGCTGGATCAGGAGACTCAATATCTGCGTGTGTGGAGAGGGTACGACACGAGAAACCGCTGAACACAAGGCTTGAAGATGCAGGGAGACTGGGGAAGTTATCAAAAAGGCTGTATTTCAATAATGCAATAGGTTCTAATGCACAAATGCTTTTCTCTAACAGTGGTTGTGTGTGTTGGTTTCAATCAAATGTAAAATTTTTACTGGGCCAATTTATGTCACATAAATTCTATATATTAATTACAATTTCTGTTGGCTAAAACATTTAATTGTTTTGTTTTGTTTTGTTTGTAAAATTGATTTGAAAACTTGACATTTAAAAAAATATATATATATTAACGTTTGGTGCTTTATAATTGTTTCTAATAGCCTGTAATAGGCTAGTTCCTTTGTAATAATTCAAGCATAATTCACATAGTGTTACAACATACAGTGTAACTGGGGCATGTTGTCACAAAAGGTCAGCAGATGTTTAAGGGTTAGTTGTGAAATGATTTTAAGGGTTAGTTGTGAAATTTTCACCCCGAAATCAAAATTGTGTCATTAATTACCCTCATGTTGTTCCAAACCCGTAAGACTTTCGTTCATCTTCGGAACACAAATTAACAAATTTTTGATGAAATCTCAGAGCTTTCTGTCCCTCCAGTGACAGCTACACAACTATCACTTTCAAGGCCCAGAAAGATAATAAAGACATCATTAAAGTAATTCATGTGACTCAGTGGTTTAACCTCAGTTTTTTTTTGTTTTTGTTTTTACTGCAAAGTGAGTGCTTAGTTTGTGCAAAAAAATTAAATAAAACCATTAACATAATTTACCACTTTATTTACAAAATATTAATCTCCAACATTGTGTTGATGCAAAAGCAGTTGTAAACATTGTTATTTTACGAAGACATTAACGTATCATTGCGAAACTCGGTACGTGTCTTTGGTACCATACCGGGAAGGTACTCAAAAAGCTGCCGGGCAGCCCCACCTTGTTTTACGCAGAAAAAAATATTCTTACATTACATACCTCGGGTCGTAATAGAATAAATTGGAAAACATGCATTCATATATATATATATATATATGTGTTTCTTTTATATTGTCTATAACGAATAGATTGAAGAATAGTAAAAAGTCTAAATTAAAAAAAATAATAATGAGGGGAAGGGTAGTAAATGACGTCACGGGTTGATAAAGACCAGGCATGCGTTAAAGTGTTAATGTTTCATGGCTGTGATGTAAGATTTCAGAATTCATCTTTTTTGTTTAGCTTAGTTTCAATAAACGCTGTTTTTGTCTTCTGAAACGTATAGTATGTGTTGATAGTACTATGAATAATCTTTAAGCCCTTTAATTCAAGAGTGTCCTTTCTATTTGTGTTACTCTCACGCTGAGAGATTACACATTACACCCAATCACTTGTGTGAGTGAGATCTGATGAATATTTTACCAGCTCGCTTGATGAAGTATGATCTCTTCCAATATCTGGTCAATTATTGTGCTATGAGCCAATCATATTGTTGATCCTTTTTTAAACTATTCAGATATGATCAATTATGATCTCGCTAATGTGATGTGACGTGTGAATGTGTCCGGAGTCTAATACGCCGTATAGTAGCAGGAAACAGAGTCAAGTTTTTAAAGGGAGATAAATGGATGTTGTTATGTCTGACAATCAAGCCCGTCGTCCCCCTGGTGCTGTGTCAACATTGATTTAACGCAAGGCGAAATGTCCTGATTATGTAAAACCAATGTGAAAAGCTGGTGCTATTTATAAACACAGTGCACATCATCACACATCATCACAGAGACTAGACAAGGAAGGGGGTTGCGTCAAATAAGCCTGTGGGAGGAGGGATTGGTCAGGCCTGAATCCCTGTATCCATCGCCATGGTGATAAACATCGCATTCCAGACAACCAGCTGCATATTTACATAATCAAATGATAGCCTGATGAGGGGAAATTGCAAGACAAACAATAATGCAATCGAGGATGGCAAAGTAATCACCAGGTGGATGAGCTTGACCTTTGGCGTTTTGTTTTATCCCCCTTTCTCACAAAATAACATGCTCATCTTGCATGAAATGAATGCAATGAGTTTAAAATGCATTCAAGTTTATATTTCTAGGTGTTGTTGATGAATGACTCCTTAAGGACGGAAGAAATTATATGCATTTATAATGCATGAGAAGATGATGAAACAAACTGAGTGAATCTCATAAAATTGTGTCCTGTTCACATTTCACTACATCTGTATGTTGTATCTTGTTTAATTTATATGTAAATTAATTTATATATTTATCATTTATACATTTATATGTATATAATCTAAACATTTTGTGTATATATATATATATATATATATATATATATATATATATACACACACACATATATATATACACATACATAGATACATGGAATATCATATATGTACAGTATACACTAACCTAAATGATTATTAGAAACACCTGTTAAATTTCTCATTAATGCAATTATCTAATCAACCAATCACATGGCAGTTGCTTCAATGCATTTGGGGGTGTGGTCCTGGTCAAGACAATCTCCTGAACTCCAAACTGAATGTCATAATGGGAAATAAAGGTGATTTAAGCAATTTTGAGAGTGGCATGGTTGTTGGTGCCAGACGGGCCGGTCTGAGTATTTCACAATCTGCTCAGTTACTGGGATTTTCATGCACAACCATTTCTAGGGTTTACAAAGAATGGTGTGAAAAGGGAAAAATATCCAGTATGCGGCAGTCCTGTGGGCAAAAATGCCTTGTTGATGCTAGAGGTCAGAGGAGAATGGGGTGACTGATTCAAGCTGATAGAAGAGCAACTTTGACTGAAATAACCACTCGTTACAACCGAGGTATGCAGCAAAGCATTTGTGAAGCCACAACACGCACAACCTTGAGGCGGATGGGCTACAACAGCAGAAGACCTCATCTCCACTACAAATAGGAAAAAGAGGTTACAATTTGCAAGAGCTCACCAAAATTGGACAGTTGAAGACTGGAAAAACTGTTGAGACATTCAGATGGTAGAGTCAGAATTTGGCGTAAACAGAATGAGAACATTGATCCATCATGCCTTGTTACCACTGTGCAGGATGGTGCTGGTGGTGTAATGGTGTGGGGGATGTTTTCTTGGCACACTTTAGGCCCCTTAGTGCCAATTGGGCATCGTTTAAATGCCACGGCCTACCTGAGCATTGTTTCTGACCATGTCCATCCCTTTATGGCCACCATGTACCCATCCTCTGATGGCTACTTCCAGCAGGATAATGCACCATGTCACAAAGCTCGAATCATTTCAAATTGGTTTCTTGAACATGACAATGAGTTCACTGTACTAAAATGGCCTCCACAGTCACCAGATCTCAATCCAATAGAGCATCTTTGGGATGTGGTGGAACGAGAGCTTCGTGCCCTGGATGTGCATCCCACAAATCTCCATCAACTGCAAGATGCTATCCTATCAATATGGGCCAACATTTCTAAAGAATGCTTTCAGCACCTTGTTGAATCAATGCCACGTAGAATTAAGGCAGTTCTGAAGGCGAAAGGGGGTCAAACACAGTATTAGTATGGTGTTCCTAATAATCCTTTAGGTGAGTGTATATGTATACTGTATATAATCCAAATTAAGTATTTTGCATGCATCTTCTCTTTATTTTATATTTGAAAAAAAGTAGCTATTTGATTCTCAGAAATTAAAATAATAATAATAATCCTCTCGTACATTACCCATGTAGTACATTTGGTCATTGGCCCTGACCCCAGAGTCCTGTTAACTTGAGACAGGTTAAGTTCACTCAGATGGGCTGATTTAACCCAGGAACATCTGGTGGGTTTTCATCACGGTTAACCAGCTCTGCTCCTTCATAACCTCCAATTACAAAACCTTTCGTTAGGTTAATGGACAAAACCTACATCGAACAAGATAATTACATTACTGCATGGTTATTAAAAGATAATCACACATATTACACTAATTACCATTAAAGTCACTCAAGAGAATGAATCATTTTAGAATTTTAAGTGTGCAAAATTGGACATGCATGTTATCTGTTTTGTACCATAAAAATGTTTTGATATTTTAGTCGTATTTACATTTAAATCCATTTAATTGTATTTAGATTGGATTATTTTATGGATACCTTTTATGTTTTGAATTAACTATAAATAGCCTGCGGAATTATATTATGTATGTATTGAAATGCCTATGGAAATAGCCCAGTGTTCTTTTTTCCTGCTCTTTTTCCATCATTTTTTTTTCGATTTTATGAGGTCACAGGCAAGTATCATTGAAGATTAAGATAAAGACGGAGCACTAAATTTTCTTTTCCTATTTTATCTGATGGTTATAACTGTGTACATTGCAGATGACTTGGCTGCAATGCCTACTAAGAGGTTTTGAAGGTCAGCAGTGCTCAGATGTAGATGAAGCACTCATCATTTTTATTGACAGATTCAAAATGACTTAGGTTTTTTTTTTGGGGGGGGGGGGGGTCTATTGCCTTTCAAAATACGTCCTGCCAAATTTTCCTCAACAAGTCTGGAAAGTTAAACCACTGGAGGCTTCACACAATTTGTAATTTCACTTAACTTAATGGAGCTTTTAAAATCATACTGGTGGTTATGATCTAATAAACAACTTTAAAACCTTGATTAAATTTCCTCTACATTCCATTTACATTTCATTACAAAATCAGCCAGTGATTTAGGACTGCAATTTTGAGGTAATATCCAGGAAAATTTATATTCACTTGGGGGGAAAAAAGCTGAGCCTTAGAAATTGCAGTATAGTGTTTGCACAACACTGTTGTCCACAGTGCTTGGAGAAATTGCATTTAAAATGCCGCAAGATGCTGTGCAGCTGCACAGAGTCGGCTGTGCATATATCCAGACCAGGTGCATGTGGAAACTCAATTTATTCAAGTTAATAGTACACTTGAACTGAGTTTACCAAACTGTTTTTATTGCAGCCGATCAAGTCTAACAAAAATGCAAACCAAGTGGCATTGAATGTTGAAATACTTTGCTTTTGCTGTATTAAATGGATTCAAATTAAAATTTAGAAAAATGGCCTTAGTTTGTTTGTTAGTTTTGTAATCTAATGCAATGACACTCTGACATTTTAAGTGTGACTTTATATTATATTATATTATATTATTTATAGTGAAACAATAGTATTCAATTCCACCACTCTATCGAATGTAGAAAAGTTGACATTACATAAAATATTAACTAAAGTAAAAAAAAATAATAATAATAATTGTCCAGTTAGCTTGAGCAACTTAAACTTTAAAATGTTAATTTTGTTGGTGATGGTCCAACTAGTTTGCTCAGCTTGAACACTGTTGGTGCACTTGAATAATTAGTATTTTTGGTTAAAGCATGGGGGGTTATGTTGACAAATATTTGTTACTAAGAAATAATAAATGTTTTAGCTCAGTGTAATTTTCTTGTAAAAGTTATGTGAAGTTACCATTAGAGTGGTTATTGTCTCGTCCAGTGAGAATTTTCCTTCATTTCAGCACACATACTCAACATGCTTTGTTTCTAGTAAATGCATGTAATTCAGCCAGTAGTATTTCCAGCCAAGATTCAACAGTGTGTTTGCAGCTGTGTTTAACGGCACATGTAAAGTGATTTCACTTGCGGTCACACAGTCACTCAGTGCCGTGACAGCTGTTCTCTGCCTTTTTACCGGCATCTGCTTTCTCAGCCAAATGCATTGGACGGACTAGGCTTGTGAATGTTTCCAGTCTCTGTGGATTGCTACTTGACATCATGTGTTCTTTGGCTCTGAGGGGCATTAAGGAGGTCACCATTAATGCACAAATGACAAGGTCGCGTTTGATTTGCCTTACAACTCCGCGCTCCAGAGATGGTCTGGACTGTTCTGAGAGCCTATGGAGAAATGAAGTATGGTTTTGTTCATTCTTGCTCTGATTGGCAAGCTTGGTTAGAATTTGAATTAGAGGACTACTACAATCAAAATCGAAAATCGAAATATACAATCGAAATATATTTAATATCGCGACCAGGAAGCAACTTTAATGTTTCCTTTAAAGCTGAATTAATTTCTTGGTACCACTATTGCCACTAAACATACATTGCAATACAAGATACAAGATATTTTAAAGGAATAAAAATAAGTCGCTTTTAATCACTGAATTTTTTTTATCAAAATACAGTAAAAACAGCAATGTTGTGCAACGCTATTACAATATAAAAACTGTTTTCTGTTTAAATATTTTTATTAAGTAATTTATTCCTGTGATCAAAGCTGAATTTTCAGCATTATTACTCCAGTCTTCAGTGTCACATGATCCTTCAGAAATCATTCTAATATGATGATTTGCTGCCCAAGAAACATTTATTATTGTTATCAATGTAAACAGTTGTAATTGTTTTAAACTACTGTGTTTTCTCAAACACTCCCCCGTCTTCCATTGGTCAGCCAAACCGATAACTAGTGCAATTCGTTGAGTCAGTGTTGCTGAATCGGGCTGGTCAGACAAATCTATTTGCCAATGCCTTACTTGTCTCTGCATTTTAATCTGGGACAAAACATATTTCCTCCAAATAATAACACACCTCCAAATAATGACATACTTCATATTTATTGCAATGGTTGGGATTTGAAAGGATAATTGAGACATTGATTATCAAAGAAAGGCAAAGTATTCTAAAAAGTATTATCAAAATTGCAAAATTGTTACGGTGTTAGTGAAGTGGGAAATTGCTTATTATCTTTCATAATTTGCCACCTTCTGCATGGCATAACCTCTGTTTCGGAAATAAAAAATATTGTCTGTAATAAACCAATTTCACAAAGATTGCTCTCTATAGACAGATTTATTCCTCAGCACACCAATTAAGGGGTAATGACGCATTGCATTTGGATAAAAAAACAAAACAATTTATTACAAAAAAAAAAAAAAACATTCCAAAGCCATATACAGACAGATGCATAGGTTTCTAAATATTTGGTTGTGTTTAAAGCCGTTTCTGTATTCCACATAAACATTTCCTTCACGAAACTCAAATGGGACTTTGTTTAGGCCTGCAGAACAAATCAATAGTGTTGTTGCAGCACTGGTCGTTCCCCCGAGTTGGCTTTACCAGTTAAATAAGTAAAGATAACCACCTTGCCCCGGTCCAGGTAGGGCGGTACTCTGGAGCTGGAGCTGCTTAATCACATCTTTCTCAGGTAATCATTGATTGCTCTTATCTGAAAGGGAAAATTCCCAACCTCCTTTTGAGCCCTTAATGAACACTGGTAGAGATATTAAATGAGCTCGACCACTAAGCTCAGAGGCACTGGCTTAATCTCTGAGCTGTGGGCTATCAGCTGCCAGGTACTTTAGCCCATACAAGTCAATTTAGTATGCTAGCACCATGGGGGGCGAATCAATACTAATATGGCTGTATCTCGAATTATGATTCTAGGTGCATTAGGTAAGTTCTTCTCAGAAATGGTTTTGCTTTCATGTGAAACTCCTACATATTTTCACATAGAGTGCTCTATGTTGTCATTATTTTTAATGGTGATCAGAATTACATGCATGTTTTTGCATCTCATTGATAGATGGACTGTACAGTTTGTTTTGCATCTAATTGATAGATGTACTGTACAGTTTGTTGTTACAGTTTGTTGTTAAGAGCTGTGCACTGGAAAAATCGTTAACACTTTAAAATACTGTGCCGTCATTAATGAATGACACAATATTAACATTCTAGTAACCACTATTACCTAACAAGAAACTCTGATTAATGAATTAGTAAGTAATAGTGCTCAGTAGAGGTAGTTCACTTTTATATATATATATATATATATATATATATATATATATATATACATATATATATATATATTCCTCCCAGAGGACTACTAAGAGCTGCTACAGATTCATAATTAATGAGAGTAATGCAAAATGCATAATTAATTCTAAAGTAAAGATCATGGTAACCTATTAGTAATGACGCAAGTTTGACCAAATCCTTCAGAAGGAATTGCTAATTATTTGGATCAGTATTCTAAAGTGAAAATGTATGATAACTAGGTTTTGTTACTAATGACTCAAGTGTTACCATAGCCATCCGAAACAATTACTATCCCAAATTTTTTTCAATGTTTATGAAAAAAGTTTTCTAATTCCTTGCACTTGTTCTGTGTCTTCTTTGATTGCGTTCCCTGTCTATATAAGCACTGAATTTCCCCATTGGTCCATTATTATTGGCAGTCCATGTGTTGTGTTCTCGTTTATATGCTCCATTCTCCTGTGTTCTTTGTGGATTTAATAAATACTGTTTTGTCCCTACTCCTTCGTCATGCGCTCTTTAAAATTAGTTGTTTTTGTGTGTGTGTGTGTGTGTGTGTGTGTGTGTGTGTGTGTGTGTGTGTGTGTGTGTGTGTGTGTGTGTGTGTGTGTGTATGTGTGTGTTCCACATAAAGATGACATCATATGGGTTTGGAACAGCATGATGCTGAATAAATAACGCCAGAATTGTACTTGCAAGTGATCTATTCCTTTAACTATATTTACATCCAAGTGCTGATATATCCTTGAGGAAATGTCTACTGTAATATGACTTCATCAGCCTGACTACATTAGGCTACACCAACAAAGTTCATTTTTAAGTGTCAGATCAAGTAGAAACTGCTCGTTGAATTTTTCCACTTAATATATACATATATTGCATATGATTACACCAAGGCAGTTCACTAGCTATATGTTTGGGTGCTGCACCAGCATAGCAGACGCCAGATTACTTTCATCCCAGGTAGAGTGAGGAAGTTAATTAGCAATGACTAAAGAATGAGAGAACGTCAGTGAAGCATAGAGATTAGTCAAACGGGAGATTGCTTACCTTGCAAACAAGCAGCCAATGCATAATGCAGTTCAGCTACATTGAAAACAATTCTGCATGCAAATAATGCATACTGTATGCAGGGGTCAACTGTAAATGTAACTTTCTGTCAATGTGGGAATATATTATTTCTGGAAAGGTAGCACACCTTCTTTTGGTAAATAATCAAACAGGAATGGGGGAAAGTACAAATTGAAATGTATGTGAATTGAAAAATTTAATCAAGTAATCTTCACATTTTCCCATATTTTTACATTTAGATTACCTTTGGAATCTACTAATTTAGTAGCACTGTTCAATTGAACTTTTAGCACAGTCGTTTCAAAATGAAATTTATTTTTGTTTATTGATCGACCGTGCTAAAATGGGGTTATGACCTCAAGGTTGAAAACTTGTATCTTAAGTGTCATTATTTAAAGCCGTATTAACCTCATATTTCTTGCATGACTAATAAGCAATATTCAAAAAGAGCATGGCAGATTCATTTTCTCCCTTTTCTAATATCCCACTTGTTATGCTCCATATGAGGTGATGCAGCAATATCCCCAAGTCACCTGAAATTACAGTAGTAGGCGTATAGAAATTGATGCGCTCTGATTGTAAACTGCCCACATGTACTGTAGGTCCCAGCGCATCTGCCTCCAGCTTCTAGTCATCTACAGTTTTACAAACACTTCAAACTTGCGAACACAAACATCCAACTTTTCGAGGGGTTTCCCTAAATGTATTATCATTTGCTTTGTATCAGCATTAACTCATTCAGTATCTGAATATCAGTATATTCAGCACATTTTTCTTATTTCTAGTACTTTCTTTCTCCATGCAAGGATCTGGATGAGATAAGTAAAGTTCAAGTATATGCAAGTATACTTTATGTAGTAAGTGTATTGATATCAATGTACTAGTAGTATTGAAAGAGTACTATATTTCAATTCTTAGGACTAAATTGGCCCACTTTTTAGTGTATAAAAGTATACTTTTAAGTATACTTTGACTTTGAGTGCACAACTAGTTGTCCTTATAAATCAATATTTTCAAACAATGTAAGTTTATAAGACACTATGTACAATTTTGTGAAAAAAGTATTTAATAGGCTTATTAATCAAAAGAGTAAACACAACTACAAGCCAAGTATATTTTAAAGGTGCCCTAGAATGTGAAATTGAATTTATTTTGGCATAGTTAAATAACAAGAGTTCAGTACATGGACATGACATACAGTGAGTCTCAAACACCATTGTTTTCTCCTTCTTACTTAAATCTCGTTTTTGAAAAACACCCCTGAAAAAAAGGCGAATCTCAACATAATATGTTGCATTGCAATGATAAGATCTTTATTCTCGCGATCAACACACTGTCATCTGTTTGCTCAATGCTCATCACCGCAACATTTTATGTGATAGGAATAGATCTAAATACTTTAAAAACATCTCACGATTCGTTAATCTCGATAGCTGTAATAGTAAAAACGTATATAATCTGTCGTAAAAGTATTCGAGAGAGTTTCGTTAGCCTCATAGCATAATTGCCTAAGTCCTATTTCAATGTCTTTGGAAAACAAGAAAAAACAAAAAATGACTTAGGCAATTATGCTATGAGGCTAACGATGTGCAAGCATGTCAGCCAATCACAGCGGAGCCTCGCAAAAATTCTTGAACACGGCTAACCTTGTCTGGCAATATATGATCCAGCTTTTTCCTGCAGGGAAGAGGAGAAGAAAGTTACTATGCCAGTTGAGTACTATTAGCCTGTCAACAACCCTGACACTGTCCAATTGACTTCTTGGCTGACAGCATTTCACCACAAGTGTTTATCTTGTGTCCCTTTTGTCAATCCCAGAGACGGAAGTGTAGGAGGACTATATTACAGAAACTCTGGAAATGGAAGCAGGGCTGTGTGTAATTAAATACAGAATGCAGTCATGCTGAGCACGACAGCAGCAGATACCTTGAGATTTAAGGATGATTCAGACATTCAGCAGAACTATGGATTTATATATTATGGGCAGCATTAAAGGGATAGTGCACCTAAAAATGAACATTGTCATCATTTACTCATCCTCATGTCATTGCAACGTTCTTTATTCTGTGAAACACAAAAGATGCAATATTTGATAATTGAATAACTGAATGCGCCTGCCATATGCGGTCTCAAAATCACTATAGCTCATCTTTTCATATGCCTTCGAAAATGTCTAGGAACTGGGTAAAATTACGGAGGTGATCCGACTCAGGGATCTTGCTGACTGTCCTCAAAGATTTTTTTATGAATTATTTTGTGCCTTGATCTATTTATGAACAAAAGATTCACTGGAGTGTTGAGTTCTGGTCATCCGAGGATTCATTTATCACATTTCTGGAGGAAGGTCTTGCATGAATTAAATTTGCAGCTAGAAGTTCTGAATAATTGCAAGTGCATGAAAAGAAATCCAGAGGAATGAATTCGTTTAATAGGATTCTTTCTACAAAAAGTGCAAATTGATTTTGAAACCATGTGGATCCCCTTTTGAGCTTATTAAGGATTCAATTAATTATAGGCCACAAATCTTTAGTGGAAGGAATTGTTTTCTGGTAATTATAATCATTTTCCCATTACAAATGAATGTTTTTATCCCAATTACAAATACCGGGAATGACCTTACTGTAATTCCTCGTTTTGTTTTGTTCTTTCTTTCTTTCTTTCTTTCTTTCTTTCTTTCTTTCTTTCTTTTTTTATTTAAATGTGAGAAGCAACACTTTAATCAAGCATGTGATAATGTGATGCATTCTGGGTTACTTTGAAAGAATGATGAACTCTTAACATCTTTCATTATCATCTGTCAGCAGAATGAGAAATACTTCCTCGTCAATGTGCTCTTTAGCAACATGGTTATTAATGTGTGCTGACTTTGCAGGGCCAGATTGAAATGACTTTCCTAATTGAACACAGCCTGTTCTACAGACTCTGCAGAGCTGCACACAAACTGATAGTTTGTACGATTTTAGGGATTTGGCACGTAAATCTCTTAAGATCATGAGTTTACATTATAAGGCAAGATTGTACCGTTCTGGGGTGCGTTTCCCGAAAGCATCTATGGTCGCAAGTTCTGTCGTTATCAGCATAGTTCAACGAGTCTGTGTTTCCCCAAACCATCGTTTACATCTTTTAGTTTGTTAAGAGATTTAAAGCACCGTTGTTAGAGACTGTGCATGTGCGAACGTGCTCTTCTATGTAAGAATGAGCCTATGATTGAATTTGGAAATAAAGCAAAATAACTGAGAAAAATGAGAAATAATCCTCAGATGCCATGTCTGTAATTTATATCAAAACATCTAGCATTAATTCGATCTCAAACTGTTTCATTAAAATAAGTTATTATTCCACCACATGCGTGACCAACGCGGTTGAACGACCAATTTGCGGCAATATGGTTTTGTGATTAGTTGATTTCTTCAACGATGCATCATACTAGTGAAGCATCGAGTTATGTCGTTGTACGGGAAACACACCCCTGGAGGTTATGGAGTTAACTTCAGGGGTGAAAATTGCACAATAAACATATAGATACAAATAACTGATTCTTGAGAACGAAAAAAAAAAACTGAAATAAGTAAACAAACAAAAATGTAAATACCAATGATTATTTATATGTATATATATATATATATATATATATATATATATATATATATATATATATATATATATATATATATATTATTTTATTTTTTTATTATTATTATTATTATTGGTTTTAGGTAATTTGATCCAACCTTTTGTTTCTTGCATTATATTCCACAAAATGTATTTTGTTAGATACTAACTTCTTAAAATGAGGGTAATTATGTAAAAAATCCAGTTTTATACAGATTTATTTGTTTTTGTTTATTAAAAAGTATTTTATGCTTATACCCAGTCTGCATTTGCATTTGCATTTTTACAATGTAAAACAACTTTTTTCTTAAAATGTATGTTTGTTAAAAAGCAATATTTGAATAGATTTTTGTGATGCAAAGCTGAATTTTCAGCATCAATACTCCAGTCTTCAGTGTCACATGATCCACATTTCTGATTATTATCAATGTTAAAAACATATTTTTGTGAAAACCGTGATTATGTGTTTCTATATCAGGATTGTTGTTGATTAAAATAAAGTTAAATATAACAGTATTTTAGATTAAAAATGGCTTTAATGTCACTGGTCAGTTTAATGGGTCGTTGCTAAATAAAAGTATTAATTTCTTTCTGGGAGACAAAAAAAAAAAATCTTTCTGATCCCAAGCATTTTTTGCGGAACCCAACAAATAACCACAATTACTTTTTTTTTAAGCCTATGAGAACTACACAATCTTGGAAGATTAATGTGTTATTTAAAGATTTCATAAAAATCCTAACGTTGACAGTAAGCAACACAACTGTGAAACAAGTCAAGTTGATTAGTATAATGCTTTTCATAATACAGACTGTTTGAAAGCTCAAAGCAAACAGAAATGAAAGAGCTCATGGGGACACATAAATCCTGTTTGCGTCTTGTCCTGATCCCATTCCGCTTTTCTCCCTGACCTGTTAATCTCTCTTTAATTCTCTGTAAAATTAAAAGCAAAAAAAACTTTAAAAAAACATGAAAGGAGGGAAATGTACAAAGTTCATTCACTTAAGAGCACTCTACACCTTTGTGATAAAGCCAATCAATTGCTTAGCAACTGCTGAAAACTCAGTTCGAGCTCGTGTTCTCATGCTGTCACTGGGTGATTGTGGGTATTTTTCAGAAGCATAATAGCAAAGTGCTTGTTTCAACTCTGCAGACGATGTAGTGATGCTTTGTAGTGATGTATGAGACTTGAGGTATAGGCCTTACCCCACATCTTTTCAGTCGTTTTACGTATTTCAATACCACTTTCTTTTCTTACAATTGAAATGTCCTTTGACATAATAGTCTATGCTGATCGATATCAGTATCCTGAGTGTAGTGATAACAGCCTTCTTTATTATTTAGAATTGAAGGGATTTGAATGAGAGAGGCTTACTGGGATTTTTTTTTTTTTTAAAACATGTCTCTCTCACTCTCTCTATCTCTATCTATCTATCTATCTATCTGTCTATCTGTCTATCTGTCTATCTATCTATCTATCTATCTGCAGTCTGTCTGTCTGTCTGTCTGTCTGTCTGTCTGTGCCATTCAATAGTTTGGGGTTAAGTTTTTATATACATATACTAAAAATGAATACTTTTATTCAGCAGCAAAAATTTATTAAATTAAAGTGACAGTACAGACACAACATTTATAATGTTGCGGAATATTTCAAAATGAATTCTGTTCTTTTTAACTTTCTATTATCCAAAGAATCCTGAAAAGAAATATATCACGGTTTTCAGCCACACATTTTTTTAAATTAAAATTACCACGTGACACTGAAGACTAGAGTAATGATGCTGACAATTCAGCTTTTCATCACAGGAATAAATTACATTTTATAATATATACAAATAGAAAACACTAAAATATTTCAAAATATTTAACTGTATTTTTATACAAATAAATGCATCCTTGGTGACCCAAAATATACCACTTTACAACGCAGTCTCACACCCAAGGCGTCATCTAACTGACGCTATGGACCATTTTTGACCATGCGTCAATAAGCCGACGCACACACCCCCCCTTAAGCGTCAATATGAGACGCGCCTCCTAGTGGTCTAATCCTAACCCTACCCCAGACCTAAACCTACCCATAACGGAAGCGTCATCTAACTGACGCTAAAGGGTGCGCGGCATTTGATGACGCCCGAGGATGAGCGTCTCATATTGACGTTTGTGGGGGGGTGTGTGCGTCGGCATGTTGACGCATGGTCAGAAGCGTCAGTAAGATGACGCCTTGGGTGTGAGACTGTGTTGCACTTTACAGAAAACACTTTATAAAAAAAAAATCACTTGTTTTTAATGCAAATGGCTTTCAATGTCTGGATATCTGATAGCACCGCCAAAACAAGTTGATAGAGCAGGCCCTCTCACTTTGGTTGCTATATCTGCTCCTTCAAGTGAAGTAGTCCTGAGAGAAAGCAAGCAAGCGAAGGGAAAATAATGAATGACAGAGCAATCTCCACTCTGCAACGTCCCAGGAATAGCAGCACGACCAGTTATCCATACAAATTAAAAGCAGCTCACTTATTCATTCCTTTATGTTTAATCTGCTTACTTAAAACAAACATGCTCGTCAGCAGAATGAAAGATTAGTCAGTGCCAGGCCATTATCCCCAGAGCCGCGCTTGTATTAGGTAAACCACAGAAGAATGGGCTCTATATCCAGAGCCATTGTTGTTTGACAGAACATGACTCAAGGGCTCGACCTCCAATCTAATACTAACAAAAACATTTTAGATCAAATATAGAAACGTTCTGTCTGAAAAGGATGGGCCTGCTTAACAGGGGACCTAATGCGTAAAAAAGAATGAAAGTAAATATGAAGCTGGACATGACAGATTAAAGTTGGATGAGTCTGGGTCTAGTCATCTTGGTTGTCTCAGTCTTTGGATGAATCTTTTTTTTATTTAGTAGTGCTTACTGAGGAGAGCATCACTTTTATTATTGCTCATGCTTTGGCTGTAATTTACTGCTCTGTTTGTGGTATGGAGATGAATTTTCCTCGAGCAGTTGTCGAGGAGAGATGTGTTATTACTTGAAGCAATTTTGCCTGGTGGGTGAAAATCATGGATTACAGGAAGGACTCGAGACACATTCAGAAACTAGAATATAGAGAATTGGAGGTGCGAGCATATTTTCTTTGTAAAAATGTTGTTTATTTTTTTTGTTATGTCTTTTTTTACCCTAAGAGTATAATATATACTCTTAAATTTGTCATTAAATGGATGTGTATGTGTAACTTGTATGAATTATTGGTCACACTTTAATTTATGGTCCATTTCTCACTATTAACCATCTCTTAACTATTACTTTTGCCTCAAACTCATAATTACTTCTTATTAATAGTTAGTCAGGTAGTTTAGGTGGTCATGCAGAACAAGGCATTTATATGTGCTTTATTAGTACTAATAAACAGCCAATATCCTGGTAATATGCATGCTAATAGGCAACTAGTTAATAGTGAGAATTGGACACTAAACTAAAGTGTTTCCGATTTATTCTTGGAAGAATTTGACAAGAAATCTTTGAGATAGTGAGCTCTCTGGCTTTTCAATGCAAACTTTGGTGTCAAATTTTAGACACTATTACGGAGACTTTTGAGATGTTTTTCTTTTTCTTTTTTTTCTGTAGAAACATCTGAGAAGCAAGAAACTTCAACAAAACTCTCCGCGTGTTCTCCATTTAATCGTATTGCTCTCTAGAAGAAACACAGGAGATACTAAATGTCTCTCATTTGTGTTGTTCCTGTCCTACTTGTTCATTTCTCAGACTTGACATTTTTCAGTGGCTTAAATAAATAAATATACAACTGAGAGGGTTGTTGACATGGAAAAATGGAGATCTCTTCTGACTCTTTGTAAGAAGTATATCAAAGCATAAGTCACCATGTGCACTAAATGTCAAAGTAAAAAAAAAACAGACAGATGTTCTGTCTAGTGTGTGAACTGAAGTTTTTTTTATATATATATACTATAAATAAAAAATAAAAAAAACTTCAGTTTTTTCACTTTAGCAAAAGTAGGATTGTGGTATGGAATCATGATTATACGACTGAAGAGCAAAATAAGAAAAAGCTCCTACTGTAATGACCTTTTAAATAATCTCTCACATAAAATCCAAAACATTACCAGAGACTCATTTCAATCCCATTGTGGACTAAAATACCACTTCAAAATTCAAACAATTATTTAATCCTTTAGATGTATTTGCTGTTTCTAATCCCCGTCTAGAACCTTATATGAGTCCCAGGATTCATTGAACAACCAGTAAACTTTGTGAGAAAGAGTTCTTCCTGACATTACGTTTCTTCTTCATTTCTCCCACACCAATTTGGTGGTTACAGTGTTTCGAAAGTTCCTTTCATTATGAAGTGCTTCACATCCATGGAGATTAATGCAGATGAAACATGAGTGTGTGTATTTGCATATATGCAGGATGATTTAATTTGCGCTTGTGTGTGTCTGTGTGTATGTCTCTGTGTGTGTGTGTGTGTGTGTGTGTGTGTGTGTGTGTGTGTGTGTGTGCAATCCCTTCTGAAAATTCAGATATTGATCTGTAAATGAAATGTCAGTAAAAGCAATCCAAAGTAATGCGTTAATACTCTCCTTTGTGATAATCAGCACACTCATATGCAGTTACAACTTGACAGAGTCGCTTACCATTGCATGTCATAGTGCATGAAATATTTAGGAGTCTTACTTGAACTAAAAGGACCATTCTGCAACTAAAACAGTCTCAAGGTTGTCCGACATGTCTCTTTCTGAATTATGTAGTCCACTCATGCACACTCAAGGGCATAGAGTTCACAATAGTGCCTGGAGTTTCTCCAGAATGATTGTTCTCAATTGGTTCTGCTTCAGGACCCAGATTTGACTTTGGACATGAAGTGGTGACCCAATATAATACCAAAATTGTTTATTGTACAAAATGTCTTCAGCCAGTGTGGCAATTGGATGAACCCCTGAATGTTACACTGTAAAAGAAAAGAAAAAAAGAAAGAAAATGGAATGACATACAGCATACGGGTTTTTCACAGATACTAGACAATGTGAATAACGGAAAGATGGGAGGAGGTGGGAGAGGGAGGTTGGGCGGGGGTTCAGGGTTCTGGAAGACGGGGACTGGAGTCGCTTCCGAACTCATGGTGAAGACAGGAGTCATTTCCGGACTTGGGGCGGCGGCCATCTTGGCTCAGGATTCTGAAACGGCGGCAGCCATCTTGGGACCAAACTCTGGAGCGGCTTCCTCTATCGTATAAGGCGATCCACATAACCATAGAACGTCTTCGATATAGCTCTTCAAGGAACCTGTTGTTGCTGCTGCAGGAACTTGCTGATACAGGTGCTCATCCAACCCACACCAATCTTTACTGTGTCCTCGCTCCAGGGTACTTCATGCGCGTAATCAAGGAACTCTTCAAACGCAGTCCTCGATCGGCCGACCATCTTGAAAGCGGGTGAGAAGAAAGTTAACCTGGTTCACCGGGGTGAGGAGGATGCCCATCCTGTGCTTCTTTGTGGTCTGGTCTTCTGTCACACTCACAGAAGGGAACAGACGGACGTTAAGGTGAAATGGTGTATTTAAGTAAAAGCAGAATGATGGGACAACAACGGGAACCAGACGAAGGTAAAAGGATGGTGACTTGATGATAGGTGATGAAGACTTAGCAGGCAATGACTGAAGTGGAAACTTCATTGTGAAGGATGAACACAATAACTGGAGATCTGGATAGGGATGACGGACAGGAGACAGACGTAAGACAGGACGATCTCAGGTGAGTGTTCATGTAAGGAGTCTGACTGTTTACGTGGAAGTAACGTAGACGAGACCTGAAGGGATGCTGGGAAGTGTAGTGCAGACAGGTTACAGAGTTGGTGACTGAGCTGGTGACAGTGACATTCACGTAATTGCAGCGTAATCTCCTGGTATGCATTACTGCACTGTAATTCAATTGTAGTTTTTGCATTTTTTGTTGTGTGTTATTGTTTATCGATTGTCATTCAGGATTAGTTACCATAAGATGCTTTGTGCCGCATTAGCATTGGTACCTGCCATATAAAAGTAGACATTTTAGTCCAGATTCGATTTAGCTAATTTTACACATTTAAATAGATAGCTAACCCAAAACTGATTCACTCATTTACTTGTTCATTGAGGTGTTTATCCAACGCATCCTCATCCCAAGGCGTCATATTCTGACACTTTGACAAAGCATCTAAATCCAACGCCCATGGTACCCTTTAGCGTCAATATAACACGCAGAGAGATGGGTAGGTTTAGGTATGGTGTAGGGTTAGGGTTAGACCGCTAGGAGGCGCCTTCTGACCCATATATATCGGCGTCTCATATTGACGCTAAAGGGTGCCATGCGCGTTCGATATAGACGCTTTGGCAAAAGCGTCATTATATTACGCCTTGGGATGAGAACGGGCTGGTTTATCAGTTTATCAAGCTGAACATGAGAGAGCCTACACCTTGTTCAAATGTTAAACTCAAAGCATCGCCACCAGCGATACTCCAAGCATTGTTATGCAGCACTCAAAGTTTAAACAAATTAAAGTTTAACCCCATTAACCGCTGACCCTTCAAAGCACAGCTAATTATCAGACAAGTCCCATCACATATGCAAATGTCTGTCTTGGCAGGTCCATCATTGCTCCGATGTTTGTGAATTTTTTTCTAAATTTTTTTTTGCATCACAACAGAATACTTAGAATGCAAAGCAACAAGAGATGTTTAAAATGTATCAGATAGAACATCATTTGTGTTTACCTGATTTAACATATAAAGTTGTTTTTCATGGTATGATTTATTTAGGTTCATTCAGTGGAGTTTAATAATATTTTTGACTTGAGTAAAACCATTTAATTTAGATTTTATCTCAGTGTTGTCTGGAACTTCAGGTTTTCATGATGTCTCAGTGTTTCTAATTTTAAATTCACAAAGCATCCACATATGGTAATATTTTGTGAACCCACATTCAGACGTTTTTTTTATTTTTTATTATTATGTCAGTGTATCAAAGCAGTTGCAAGGACCTTGTTTTGTGCTAGCTCAAATACATGTTTTCATGGTTTACTTTTGCTACATACAGTAGCAGCCAGATTGTCTCATGTGGTGACATGGCACTTGTGCTTTGAATCGGTTTATTGTGTAGTAATAAAGTAATATTACACAATACTTATTTGAGTGAGAACAATGTAACTACATCACCTCAAATTAAAGTGTAACCCACTTTCAAAAATGTTAAGCACAAACATACTCATGAAAGTGTTCTCTCTTTCCCCACCAGTGATTTAAAAAAATAATAATTGCAAGCCACCACCAGCATTTTTGATAATTTTCACCTAATTTTCATGGCCCCCAGAATTTTTGTTGTGTGAATGTTTTATTATAATAATATTTTACTATTATAATATATATTTTTTCTGTTTTATTCTACCTTAATGCTTTTTTCTTTTTTTCAACAATTTCATAAAAAAGCACTATTTTGAGCAAAAAGCTGATAAAAATCAAATTTTTGTAAATTTTACATCCAGATCGGATTCAGAACGATGATCAAAATGTAGATAGAGAAAATCGAGTCCATCAACACCCCTAATGCTTGCCCAGCCCTATAGCTCTTCCGGGGGCAACATTTCATTCGGTTACATTAGGCAGTTTTGATTTATATGCTGTTTAATGTTGATGATTGCGTTATTTTACATATGATTACACAAAATGAGATCGCTTGTTCCTGTATTTTTTTTCATTTGTTTTGATCAGGAGATTCTGTACTCTTTCAGAAGATATGTAATAGCACCCCCTATGCCGTATAACAGTGAAAGCCAGAAATCATTTCCGTCAATGGCGGGGAAAGAGTTAAGTGGCCTTTTATTTTGTTAATATTATATTATATGCAAGTACACTCTCAAGTGTTGTTTTAGGATTTGAAGAATCATAGAATAACATGATAGTATTAATATTTTAGTTTGACAGTTTTGAACTGTTTTAAACAAAATTCCAAATTTAGAGAAAACAAGGCCTAAAGCTATAGTTACTGATATACAACCCTAGCAACTTCAATCTTCCCCATGTGACACTCCCCTATTTGGATACAGATGACCCTATGTTAATATGGAGCCAGATCAGACTCATTAATAATTCACGCACAAAAAATTATTCACACATGCGTATTTACGCATGTGTGAATAATTTTTTGTGCGTGAATTATTAATGAGTCTGATCTGGCTCCATATGTTAATGCAGTGTTTGTGTATCATGGGGTGCAAAAGTGCTTCTAACATAATGCTTTGTTGAAAAAGTTGAACTGAACTAAAACCATTTATCGGTTGGGAAGGAAACTCATCTGGGAAATAATTAAGTGATGCAGTTTCAAACAGAGTTTTTAACTTCACACAGCGCTGGACACTGCAGTTCTCGTTTGAATTTGGAAGCCACATATCACACCACTTTAGAAACTCTGAATTTAACGTCTAGCATTTGTTGACGGATGGACGTTTCAATGGTAGCAGCGGCTTCTAATTGGTGGATCTCTATTCTTTCTTTTTTTCCATCTAGACTTTCACAGCTGTGCATTTTTAGATGCCTCTGCAATTTCACATTGAGGCACATATTAGTCATTTCTCTTGACTCTAGATGAACAGTTCACACAAAAGACATCTTTCATTTCAGCAAAAGAGTCTCTTATCTTTTACTTCATGGTTGTCTTCTGTGGCTGCTTGTTCTGGCCCAGCTGTCCCTTGATGTATTACACCAAAGACTACCTGTGACACTTTCACGTCTCTGTGACTTTAAAGTCAAGTTGGAACGAGAACACCTGAACTTTTCTTTTTATTTTGAGAATGATCAACCAATACAGTCTCTTATCAACAGCTCTGTGCTTCCCCTAGCTGTCAAGAACTGCTGAAATTAAACAATGATTCTCAGCGCCTTGAAAACATCCACACACTAGAAGTTTTGTGGGAGGATATCAGTGCTCATACTAGAATACTAGGAAATGTTCAATCAGACGGTCTTATTGACATCTTTTGTGTTTTCATAAAACTTAAAACTTAAAAATAAAAATGCAAATAAATCAGTTAAAAAAGAAACATATATATGACAGTGATAAACTATTAAATTATTATTTAATAAAAAAATATTTTTCCATTTGCCAGTCAAGTTTAAAATGCCTTTTTAAATTAAATAAAAAAAAATTATGTTTATTTATTTGGCAGTTTAAAATGGCTATATATAATATTAATTATTTAATAATTTTAGGAATAAATTAATAATTGATTTCTGATTTATTTTTTAAGTTCCACTGTCTTTCAAAGTCTTCTCAACCTGAGATGATGAATACAGTAATGTTCTCTCCGTTAATGTTATACAGTAACAAGTATGGCGGTATGATTCTGACTTTGGGTGTAAGAGCTCCTGTGTTCAAATCCCGGACGAGCCCCCAATTTATGTTGTAAATTATGATCTAGGATGCTGGGAAAGTAACATAAAAGAAAGCACTTTTGAAATGTGCTTTGGATGAGAGCATCAGCTAATTGGCAATGTAATTGCAAACCAAATGTACTTGAATCAACCAATTCAAAATTACTTCTATCTATGTCGCCGCTGTTTAAAGAAGATATCTGGTTTAGGATTTACCAAGAGAAAAAATCAAGAGAAAATTAGTTTTAGGATATGGCATGTAGATCACATGCTTACAATCATTAGCCATTGTCATTACTTAAAGTCACACTCTGCATGAGAAAACATGAAGCGTCTAGGCCTGATTTCCTTACAGAGAGCAGAAGTTCATAAAGCAAAGTTTGTAATTCTCAACCTTGAGCGCAAACGCAATTATGTGCTTTGCCATAAAACCATAATCTAAACTCATTTCTCACAATAATCCTCTTTTATTTTCCCCTTAATAGCTTTTCTTTATTACTTTAACAGGAAAAATAGCGTTTCAGCCTAAAAAGAGGTCTGACATTAATGGGCAATGGAGCAATAAATATTGAATATCCCACATAGGAAAAGAGGATCAAAAAGACTATCTGATTTTGAACAGCCACATTGGCCATATGAATAAATTATGGGAAACCACTGGTTTCCAGATACCCAGCCCAGATCTAAAGGAAAGAAAATTAATGAATACTGAACACTGAACTCTTTACGATTCTCTTCAAACCTTAACTCACAAATCTGAAACATATTTTGTCATAGAAATGACGTCTGAATATACAGTAGAACGTAAGGGTTATACAAAGTTTGGGCATTTTCTTTCCTTACTGATGAAATAATTGCTGTCTTTTCAAGTGTTTTTATTATCGTTATTATCATTATTATTATTATTATTATTATTATTTATCATCCAGAAATGTATTCATATTTAAATATGAGGGCAATGCAAACCATTGTAAACCTAGCAAAAAGTAAACAAATGATTTTGGCTAATTGCTATACTGTACGTGTTCGCCACAGGAAGTATAATGGCAATATGTGCATTACAAATAAATTATACTTATTAAAAATGTCAATAGAAAAGCTCTTGGAAATTACAGCTTAGGAGAAATTTGTCAAACATGATTTTTTGAGATGCACATGCACTTTATATGTGCTTAAGTCCAAGTTCAAAACAAAACTCTATGAATAGCTCCACTGTTTGAACCACTGCCAGTGGGACATTCAACAGGAAGTGTTTGTCCGAACTCACAGCGAGAGAACGCAAAATTTCTCGGTGGAACCTTAAAAGTTTTGCGAGAGAACGCAAATGCTTTAAAAAAAATAACATATTTCTCCCATCCCATATTTTTTCCACCGTCATGTCCCTTAGGGCCGCCATATAAAACAAAGATTATGGAGTACGTTTTATTAGAAAATACCATTTCAGTTTTTCTATTTTTACTACATTATAATTTTTAAATCTGGTTTAGTTTAAGTTTGCAGAGACGTGTGAAACATGGTAAATGATGTTCTAGGTTGATGATTGCACACGTGCAAAGGTCTTTGTCACTGTACAAGCATCTGACAACAGACAACAGACATCTGACAACAGTCTGACAAAAAAAGTGAAGAAAAAAGAAATATCCCACATCCAATTTTGAATGGATGCAGCATTAGGGAATTATTACATGAGTGATCTTTGAGATTTATGATGCATGAAGTAAATATCCTTTGCAGTGATTATAAAGCATGTTTAATTAGTTTTCTACTTTATGAGCCAATATTACATCCATTAGCACTTTGCATGACAAGAAGACATGAACTTAGAAGTAATTAGACATTGTTTTTTTTTACTTTTAAGATTACTTTTACATTTCTTTTGCATGCCATGCCACTTTTACAACACTGCAGGAACATTAAACCTAAAATACAACAATGATATACCATAATGTGACCATAAAATTGTATCTACGGTTGTTGGCCCTTCCAATCCATTTAGATGTCATATTCTAGGAAAGAGATTTGCCTGCTGGTGGACCAAAATATCTCTTTTGTAATTTGTGACAGGTTTAGAATGTAAAAATGTCAGCTGTAACCTTTGAAGAAATACCCTTTCCCAAAAGCTTTTTAGGGTCCTGTCAGAGTATCCGACAAAATCAGCACTCAGCTGTCAAGAGCATTGTTTAATGTGCCTATGTCAAAATGTCTGTAATTTGTAGAAAATGTCATGTCAGCATTTCTGGTGTGTGTTATTATTCACTCTTTACAGGTGCGTACGGTATATTTCAAAAGAGGTGGAAAATCTTTAAGAGCATCTCAACGTATAAAACAACGGTCACGTAGCTTTTTAGGCCCATGTTCCGTTTTACTCCGATATCGATCACATTACGGAATTAAATTGGGTTATGGCTGCAATTTCATGTTGACTTTAAACTTCTGCACTACAATAATTCAAAGATTTCACCAAAGCAAGAAGATAAGAACAATATGCTGCACTTGAGTAATTACCCATAAACCTCCTATTCTGGTACGGTTTCAAAAAACAATAGAATAGTTGAATGTGATTTAGACATTGTCCTCTGATGCATTTTCATTTATTTTGCTGTGCAATAGAAGCAGTTGAGTTTTCAGGAAGCCATCAAAAGATACGACTCAACCATCAGTCTCTCCGCTCTGGGAGCCTTCAGGTCTGATAATCACTTTCAAACATTGTTTTCTGTCAGTCAGTAACACAGCAGATATGAATGATAGCCATGTTATCATCGCCTGCTGAGTCTGCATGAATTACAAAGTCAGTTTGCTGTCATAACGCCTGTATTTTATGGTTTTATGGTGGAGATGCTTTTAATATGGTGGCTGCCGTTGGTGAGCATGGGGTCTAAATGACAAAAGATGGACTTAAAATGTTTAATTGGGTATTGTTTAAGTTCTTAAAGACATGCTTTATTTAAAGCTTGGCATACTAATGTCGATTATATTTTAGATTGTATTGGTAATGCAATTGCTGACAGTGATAGTGAGCTTTTGATGTGCAGAAATCCTAAATGTCATGCTGTGCAACAGCAAATGCCATGTATTAAGAATTATTACTGGATCATGAGAATATGTCAGTGTAGGCCATTTTTCTCTCACCTTTCTTCTTCACAGCCCGCTGTTTCTCAGACCAAACTAATATATGTTAATTTATTGCATTTCTCTGTGTGATTAATTGTAGTAAATTAGCACTTTAAATTGACGGCAGTGGTTAAAAGTTATGGGAAACTCCTATAATGCAATTTCTATAATAAATGTATTTTGTAGATCTTCTCTGCTCTAAAATATTTTCAGTCTGTGAGTTTAATTGAGTGTGAGACTCATTGGGCGGCAAATGTTACTAGCTAATAACCATTTTCAATGGGCCACAAAATGGTCTTCCTCAAGGGGGCACAATCAAATCTCAGGACGCGTTTATGTTTTAGCTTTATAATCATTAAATCTATTCATTCAGGAATGGTTTATGACATACACAGGGAAACCCACCCCAGCAATCTATATTAAATAATAATGATAATAATAATAATAACGATAGTAAATAAGAGTAATCATGGATACCTTTCGTGGAAAGAAGACTGTGCGGGACAGATGCAGATTCCAGTCATCACCCACACACTGTGATTTATTAGAAGTTTTCTGGAATTTGTGCTTAACCCAGAATAACACTGGAATTTCTATCTTTCTCTTTATGCCCCACAAAGAGAGTGGTCCTCTACTCCTAAAGTGAAGAGCACTTGTGGGCCCACATCATGTCTGGCACTGGCACCTCGCTGATGAAGGCCCTAGAAACAGCAATGTCATTCGAAGATTTTATGGCTGTACTTCAAAAAACCCAAGTATATATTTGAATGTGTGTGTATATGTATAAATTAGGGCAAATTAATGTGTTAATCGTGTGATTCTCCTCAGTTTAACACATTAAAAAAAACTTAACCAATGCATCTGTTTTTTCCCACCTGTGAATGTGACATCAATGTGAAATAATTACAATTTAAAGATATAATAATATGTGATATAATCATGATTAAATTACATAAACATGTATGATTAATTAGTTACATTTTAAAATCTACTAATGTAGATATAGATCAAGGGTCCTGCTACCAGGAAACTGACAAACCATTGGCAGAGTTTTTTCTTCTTCTTTTTTTAAGCATATAGTAACTTAATTTAAAAACATTTTTGATTTTCAATTAAATCAAAATGTTTTTTTCCCCATTTGAAATTAAATATGTCTTTCATATATACATCAGATGCTATGAGTATCAGAACAATACTGTGTTTATTTTATTTTTTTTAATTATTGTTTTTGTTTCTGCCTTAGACAAAGCATCACAAATTCAAATCTAAATCACAGCTGGGGCTTCTCTAAGCATTCCCTTCCCATAAAAAAAAAAGAAAAAAAGTTATTTCTCCCATGTTCATTCTGCCAGAACTGCTTAGTTTTCCTTTTAAACAATAATGCAATAGTCTTCCATTCTTTCTTATATAAGCAATAGTAGCCTACTAATAGCAACAATATATCATACATTTGACCATGCAAGAGTTTAAAGCAGAAGTCGATATTTAATCTGAGGTGTTTTCCTCTCATTTGTCTTCATGTGAATGATAAATACAAACTGGGATTTGATCCAAATGCAGGAGCATATGTTTGGGGTGCTCAGCTGAACATGCACTTCCTCTGCACCTGGCTTACCCGTGCACACACAAACTGTGTCTATAAAAGCATGACTTTAACATCCTCGTTTTATAAAGAACATCTTCAAGCCAGTTGAATTTGGAAATGTGCAACTACATCAGAACACGTCACAAATCATTTTAAGCTAGAAACATACAAAAAGATTACTGTGGGATTTCACTTCCAGTGTGATTACTTCTTAAAGTGCCCCTATTATGCTATTTTAAAGGTTCCAGATTTTGTTTCCGAGGTCTCTAATAGGTTTACATGCATCCAAGCCAAGGTCATACAACATTTTCTCATAATGTGCATTGCACATCACCTCATTTCTCAAAGATTCAGTCTCTCTAAACCCCTTCTTTCCAAAAGCCTAATGTGCTCCGATTGGTCAGATGGCCCAGTCTGTTGTGATTGGTCGACCGCTTACAGTGCTTTCTGGAAACGAAATGTCCATTACCATCCCTGAATGTCAGCTCCGGAGGCTTCCTCGGAGCTTGATACACAGTGATACGAACAGGAACAATGGCATCGCTTTTTCCGTATCAATTCTAGCGAGTCCTGATCCTTTTGAAGTAAAGCGCAGTGCTGAAAGCAGTGTCTTCTCAACATGTCGACAACACAAACCAAACTCGTCCAGCCTCAGGCCGTGTGTCCACCAAAGCGTTTTTTCACGCTACTGGCTGTTTTTTTCAATTGTTTTTAATGGGAGCGCCGCGTTTTTAAAACGCATGAGCGTAACGAGGCGCTGAGCGTTTTTTTCACGCTGAAGCGCTGAACGCCCGCCGTTTTTTACTGGTCGCCGAGAGTTGAAGAATGTTCAACTTTGGGTAAAACGCAGCGCTCATCACTGTCACTTTTTACCCAACTGCCCAATCACAGTAGAGGAGGGGCAGGACTAATACCACACTGACCAACTGTCACAACATTCTTTCTGTCCAACGACATCAACAACCAGAGCTAACCGAACAAAATGAAAATTTTATTTTTAGTATGAAACAAATTATCTGCGAAATCAGTTACAAGTAAACTGTGCTGTGGATATTCTGTATCATAGCAACGAAGCGTCTCAACTGAAAAAAAACGCTGTGCTGCCGAAACGCTCTCAAGCGCCCACAGCTAGGCGTTTTCAGCAGAGCGCCTAGCGTTTTCAGCTGGCTAATAACGCTTTGGTGGACACACGGCCTCAGCTACAACTGCAGTGTTTGAGCAACGGTCAGAGTAGACATTGGTCACGGGCAGCGGCAGTTCAGAATCAATTATTTATAGGACAATCACTTTATTTGTCTTGCACTTTGATCCTTTAAAACTTTGGAGACCTTTTACATTCACAAACAGCTACATTCACTCCACTTCTTGCAGTCTTTCAGCACTACATTAGAGACTTTAGTTCTGTCAATATACTCGTATTCATTGCTGTTTGTCCCTTTGCTAAAGGATTCTCAGTCAAAGAAATTGAATGCCAAAGAACATAGTTCGGCAACACAACTACAACACAAAGCTTGAACTATTTATGTGTCTCTCACAACAAAAGTTCTCGGGAGCCGAGAATCAGTCACCTCCGTGGGCCGTGTTTATGAAGATGAATTTCTCATATGGTTTTGCAACAGGGGATCTCTCAGTAGCTGTGGGCCTAGTGGATGGTGGGTTATGGTTCAACAAGATGCAAAAGGCCTCCTAAGAAAACGCTTTGCTTTGGCAAACGTTTCATGAATGTTAAATCATTTCGGATAAAAAGCATCTGCTAAATGAATAAATGTAGATGTGCATTTTGGATGTTTTGTGTGCTGTTGTGCACTTTGGCATCAATGTTCTTCTCATCAGTTATTTTTCTGATTTCCTGCTATCTTTATGAACCAAACATTTCAATTTTGCACCCATTGGTTGCCGCTCGCTTCATGCTTTCTAGACATGCCATATAGGCTAATCACTTTTCCAGCTTGCCTTTCCTCAAGAATAGTTTCTCAGGTGAAAATCGGCCAACACATTTTCACACTTTTTGACTCTACCTAAGAGTTTGTCTTTTTTCTTGAATGTACGACATCTTAAATAGCAATTTTGCACTCTTATTTGATACAAAACTAAAGTGTCTTATCATGTGCGTCACTTTTTTAGATGCCACAGAAGTCCCCTGTCCTTTGTGTTGTGTGTATGAAGCCTTTTTGATGAGCCCAGGTGCATTTGTAAAAGCTTTTGAATATTTTGCATCTAGTAAACACATGTGAAAAGGCAGCGACACAGTTGTCAAAAAGAAATGACACTTTCCATGAATACGGTATCTGTTCATGTAAAACCCACAAATCACATTTTCTGTTCTTTTTTTTTTTCCTTTTTTTATGAGATGTCATATTATTATGTTTATTATATTATTATTGTTATAATAACATTTTCTATTTTTGCTGGTTAACATTTTTTTGTAGAAACAATTATACCATTCAAACATTTGTGGTAAGATAAAAAAATAATAATAATGATACTTAAGAAATTAATAATTGTATTAGTCAATGCATTTAATTGATCAGGGACAGTGACTACATTTATAATGTTAGGATTTCTATTTAATACACGCAAACAAATTTTGTTAATTGACCTTTCTATTAATCAAACAATCCTGAAATAGTAAGCACCACAACTGTTTTCAACAGAGATAATAATTATAAATGTTTTAGCATATTATAATGATTTCTGAAGGATCATGTGACACTGAAGACTGGAGTAATGATGCTAAAAATTAATCACATGAATAAATTATATTTTAAAATGTATTTAAAAACAGTTATTTTAATGTGTAATAATATTTTTGATAAATTATTATTTTTACTGTATTTTTTATTAAATGAAAGCAGCCTTGGCGAGCATAAGAGACTTCTTTCAAAAACATTAAAACGTGTTATGCTTCCAAACTCTTGACAGGAGGTTTTATTTTGGTAACCCATAAAATGTTGAATATACAATAAAACAACTCATATAAAATTTTAAAGGAGTGTTGATTATCAACATCTTCTAAAGGTTAAGTACCTCTTTTCTCTGACCACCCTGTCAATAAAATGAAAATGTTTATGTTTATGCCTTACTATATATGGAATTGCTGCCTATAATTAACCAACTGAAAAACAAAACTTTTATTTTCTCTTGAAATACATACCACGTTTCATATAAATCTTTTCACACATTTTGTAACTAATGAGAATACACTTGGACCAAAACCTGGACATGTTTTGAACGCTTTTTCTGGGTTTATTGATCCGTGATGGCCTTTCAAAAATGCCTGCCTGATGAAGTAAGAAAGTATTCCAATGGGGCAGTACTAAAGGGATTTCTCTTTGACAGCCCCCTCTCAGCACATTTCATGCAATGCACAAGGTCATGTAGATGTTTGCATAATGGACCTCACGTTGCCAGTGGCTCATTAGCATTCTATGAGATGCAAACCCCAAGAATCCCTCACAAAAACCTCAATTAAAGCTGTTAGGTTCCCGGTGTCTCAGGGAAAATAAAACTGGCGGAGTCATTTGTTAATGTCTGAACCTGTTTATCACACGGAAATTAACAAGTCAATGTTGTTCCTATAGTGAGCAGAACTCCTATAAAAACTGATTAGTATTTAATGCTATACTGTATGATGAATGATTCAGTCGTGTAATGCAAAGTGTTAAGGTGTGATGTGTTTCTGGGAGGGACTTCTAGTAAAACTTGCATTTATTTAATGACAAATACAGTAATAACAGTAATAGCGTGAAATATTTATTATAATTTAAAGGAGATGATCTCACACACATTTACGGGGTGGATCATGTGTGTATAGTGAGATTGGTGTTGCATCACTGAGTGGATTATGGAGGCCGTGTGACGTTTATGGCCCAGGGATGATTTTTTGGATCCAGCTGTACTTTAAAGAAGTAGATAATGGCACCAGAGTGAAATTTTGAGGAGCAAGCATAAAAATCAGCAACCTGATGTTTCCTTATGAGGGTGTGTTGCATAGTTGTCCGTTGCTCCTGCCAAAATGCTCTTAAGTCCCCTGAACAAATCTACTGAAATATCTCTCATAAAGACATAATCAGTTTTGTTTGCCTCTCTGTTTGCATAATAGCCCTTCACTTTTATAATAATTGAGCTCTTCCATTTCTAGAATGCACTTTCATTTTGTTTCCATACATTATCTACTAAAAGTATACACTGCAGATGAAGGCCGCACTATTTTGGGAAACACGCAGAGCCACAGCACAGATATTGTTGTAGGTGGCAGGTAGAGTTTCTGTGTAATACTGATCTTATTATGAAGACAAAAGGGGAGGTGTCGAGGGAGTCATTAGGGCAACTCTTCTTGCTTTTAAAGTAGCATCGTTTGACCTTAATTACTGACATGAGCCTTTGTAAAGAGAATTAGAGGATGTGTCAAGTGTGAAATTACATCGGTGTATGTAATACCACACTTGTAGCTTTCAGGGAAAGGTGACAATCTGTAGGGGATTGGTAATAGAGATATAGGAGAGAGCTTTTGTTTTTCAAGCTTTAGTTTGTGTTTGTTTTAATGCTTGAAGTTCCACATGCTTTCGTAGAGTAGGAGTCTAAGTGACTTATTTTTCAAAGGCATTCAGTTTTTAAGGTCACAAAAACAAGTCAAGCCATATATCACCAAAAAATAAATAAAATGCATAAAGGAATTGAAGCCTTTTTGGGAGCTCTGTGCATTTGCTCTGATTCTTATTACTGTGATGTATCCATTATCCATCCATCCTTCCTTCCTTCCTTACTTACTTACTTACTTGCTTACATCTAGAGTTAATTTTCTACTCAAAACAGGTCCATCTAATGTTACCGTTATTGTGTACTAATAGGCAAGTATTGAGATCTGGCTGGGTACAACATTACTTCTGTTATGTAGATATTTTTTTCTCCACAATATCTACTGCATGATTTACTTAGATGTTCTAATCAAACACTTTAAAAGCATGGCTTAATTCAGAGTTATATTGTTTGAAAGTAAAATGTACTTCAAACAGAGTATTATAGAGTTAACTTCAACTAAGTAGAAATTCCTGAACAAACTTTAACCAGCCAAGTTAATGTTACTGGTTTTCTTTGTTAATTTAACTTAACTTAGTTCAGTAGACTTTACCTGATTCCATATGTGCAAAAACTTGCCAAGAAAAAAAAAATTTGAGTCAATTTTACTATTGTTTAAATTTTTTTAGGGAAATTATATCACATGACCTATTAACAGGGAATATGCAATTCAGCCTCATAGCACCTTTTAAATTAATATATATATATATATATATATATATATATATATATATATGTATATTGCACCCACAGAGTGTCAAGCAACGTTGAAGCACTGTTAGTATGTCTTCAGGTTCAACAGTTTGGACTGCAATAGCACATCTTCCACAAAAGCTCATTTGAATTTATGAGATTTCACAGGAGAAACCAATCCTGATTTTATTTCCAGGTCTAAAATGATCTAATCTCAAACCCGGGTGATAATTACTTCACCTCGGAAGCACCTGAAGGTAGATTACTGGATATGTGGACCATGGACTCAATCAGGAGATGCTTTTATGATGGAAAATATGACAGACTTCCAACATATTGATATATAATGGATGTACAATAGAAACAGGGCTGTCTAGCGTGCTTTTTGAGAGAAGCCCATATTTCACTCAATTACGACAAAATTCCCTAGCGATGAAAGGAACCTATTTCAGATTTTTAATCTCTCATTACGTTGTATTTGGACAGCAAATCAATGTTTACCCAGACCTATGCATCATATTTATGTAACATATATTTATTTGTACACACATTACCTAAAATAAAACCATTCAGAGAGCAACAGAATCACATAGTGGATGTTCGCATTTACTGGGTAAAGTGTTTTTATCACATAAAGCATAAGTGTAATGAAATTATAATTTTTCTTTTTAGTGGATATTTTTTACAATAACTGTTGCATCTGCCTGCATCATGTTATATTAGGTTTTCACAATCCTCATAAAGTGTGTTCTTAAATTTGTTTGGAAGTATAATGTCTGTCGTGAAATATTCCAGGAAATATTCACAGTATGTGGCAACCACCTGCTTCTCCAAAGTGTGAGATTTGATTTATCAGTATATTAGTCTGCTTATATGTGAGCGATATGATGTGTCACCTGTATCATGATGTGAAAAATGCAGTTTAGTGTCTAACAACACCTATTGACATTTCCCAAATCTAAATTGATATATAGCCTAATGCTGTGATGTCTGATAAGTGTTTCTGTTTAAACAGGTATATTTTATTTTATTGTTTTATTTTAATATGTATCTTTTTTTTTATGTTTTATTTAAAAGCAGCTTATTGTATATAAATGTAGCTATGTTTTTTCAACATCCCTAAAAAAATAACTTTCCTGTTATTTATTTATTTATTTGTTTGTTTGTCTATTTATTTATTTTATTTTTTTAAATTAAGTTACTGTTATTATACATACACTTTAATTGTCTTTTTTAAAATCCCTGAAACTGAATTTTCCTCTTTTAATTAAATTTAATTAAATTTTATTTGTATTATATATTTAATTTTATTTAATTTCACCCACACTCCACTTTTTCACTGGCAACACAAACATAACTACATAAATATCCATCACAACTCAAAATCTGCAAGTGACACAAACAGGTCAAACCCAATTATTCTCTTCACATTTGACCTGAAGATTTTTACACTTTCGTCAAGCTCTTGTTTTCCTCAAGAGGCAGGGCAGTTCATGGATCGCATTATTAGATTGATTGTGCCACCTGCCCTCGCCAAAGGAGTCCCTCTGCATTTATCAATAACTTTGTGTTGTTGTTTTTTTCAAACTCACAAACATGTCGATAAAGCTTTCATGGCCAAAATGGGCTCTTGCGGAGAACTGAGACATAAGCCATATGAGTCTATTAGTGGACATAGATTAGGAATAGTTCATAAACTCTAAATGATTGTGTTCCAACCCAATAAGACAGATTTTTTTTTTTTTTTTTAGTTAATAAACCCTATGAAACAGAAAATGCCCAATTGTATTGAATGTGCATTTATAAGATATGCACATTCAATGCCAGAAGCTAGCTATTTTAGTCAATAAAGTTTTACATATGGATATTTTTCTTACACAAAGAGATGGCTTCACTTTATTATGCCTTTATTAACCCGCCAAAGCAGAGTGGAGCACTTTTATCATGGATGGATGCGCTTTGATGGACTTTCAAAAATATATACCCATTCACTCCCAGTATAAAGCTTGGAAGAGCCAGGACATTTTTTTTATATAAATAACTCTGTTCGTCTGAAAGAAGAATGTCATATACAGATGACTTCAGGGTGAGTAAATCATGGGCACATTTTATTTTTTGGGTGAAATATCACTTACTGCAACTGGTGAAGATTTAAGAAAATTATAGTTACAATGACTTATATTAAATTATACTTAAAATGTAAGGAAGCAACTGAACTTTAAGTTTTTAAGATGAGTTATGCCTTTTTTTTTTTTTACAGTGAAAGATGGCATGTTGTACTTCAGTATGTAGGCCTACTTAACATGTACTTAAGTTCTATTTTACTGGGTCAAAAACACTAATTGCTAATTATACATGTAGTATAATAATCTATTAATAATATAATCATAGAATATAATAAAAATCAATGAATAAGAATATAAGATCATATAATCATCTTAGAATAGGTAACACTTTATTTATTTAGTCCACTTCATTCATTCTACTATTAACTATAAGTAACTTTGCGACTACACGTCAACAACCAGTCATTTGAGTATTAGTAATGTCGGCTTCAGGGTTAGTTAACCCTAACATTCCCTCACCTTGTTGTTGGTCTTGCATAATGTCCTTTTTATTTGTTTAGACCAAAACCCCATATAATGGCAGTGAATAGTGACCAGCATCAAGCTTAAAAAATTAAATAAAAAATAAACATGTAAAAGTATCTCTGAATCTCAAGTGACACATGTTGTATATTTAAAGTGTTCAGTAAAAAACACATATATAATTATTTAATACTGACCTTGGCCTGCTAACACTTTATTTTGATGCTCCCCAACAGACATTCTACTGACTATACGTAACTATGCAAGTACATACGTATTCTATTAATCTGAACCCTAACCTAACAGTCTACTAATACTCTAATGAGAGATAGTTGACATGAGTTGCAAAGTTACTTATAGTTAATGTATAAAGTGGACTGATGAAATGAAGTTTAACCATATAATGTAGCACACACGTCTCGTGAACTACTTTTATTAAACATCTGTCATGCTTTGTCATAAGAAAGAGAACAACATAAGTGTGCATAATCAATGACAGAATTTTCCATTTAGGGTGAACTGTTCCTTTAACGGAAAGCTTTTATTTTCATATGTGTAATGCTTGGTCAGGAGGCAAAGCAAATGTAATAAAGTGTGAGCTGCATCTCTAAAAATCTGTGAAAACAAATGCATGCTCTCTATATTAATCATGCCATATCGATGCTTTACCATTCTGAAGGTCTTAAGAACAATTCCGAGGAAAGTGTAATGACATATCAGCCTTTATTTAATGTGATAAAACCATTATGCAAGCACAAAGCCACAACAACATTAATAATGAATTTGCATTAAATATTAAAAGGTGTTTTATTGCATTTCAGGCACTTGTGAAGTGTAAGTGCTGTATGTGTGTATTTGTGCAACCTCACTGCCGAGCTACACTCATAAGGCAATATTTATTATAACAAGGCCAAGGCCTGCTCCTGAGCACTGCCTTTGAGACACATGCAAGGATGGGTAATTAACACAGCCAATTATGAGAGAATAATCCCGCATGGGTCTTAAAGAAGCTCACATCTGGAGTCGGATCAAACACACGGAGCCGTGGGACAAGAGTGGCAAGATCTCAGTCTAATGTAGGCCGCTGTTCACTAGTTTGATCACGAGTTTTGGAAGTACAAATTCTTGTATACTTCATAAATAATCCAAATTGCTACTGACATGTTTCATTTTAGTGCTAATTGGTGCCACGATGCATTAAGAGGATTTGCTGTATGCAGTTCAGTGTGAGGAAAAAATGCAATCGACACATCACAACTGACTCGATTAAGTACAACTTATCAAAAACAGCATTCTGATTTAGATGGAAACACGCAAACTGTTTGCTAGAGGCATATCATTTAGTGAAGGCAAAGATGTTATACCAGATGAATTGTTTCATTCTATCAGGTTTATACATCTGTGATAGGGGCCATTCCACTGCGCTACTTTTCCAGTGTTTTTCAATGTCAAGGGCTAGATGGACGTCTTAAAAAACAACCCAACGTTTTTGCTGTTAAAAACCAGTCCTTGTTGTTGTATTTTGATGATAGTTTGTTTCGTTTTGTTTGGAATTGATTAATTGTGCACCAAAAGACAAGAAATTTTAATGATTTTATTTGATATAATGTGCACTTAATGTAACTAAATTTAAAACAGAAATGTTAAATGTTAACATAAAAAGAAAATAGGGTGCATTTAAAAAATCATTTCGTGCATTTCGTCAAGAGTATTCTGTGTTCCACAGTGGAAAGAAAGTCATATAGCTTTGTAACTAAATTATAATGAGTCAATGATTTGAACAGAATTTTTGGTGAACTATCCCTTTAAGATTTTGATGGGCAGGATCACCAGCACCATATCACAACATCTTCCGGTTATTCTGGACGACAAACTGTTTTGCTTTCATGTGGACGTTGGACATACAGTATGAGGACTTTCAGTTCCCTTTGGTAATATCAAACATGTCTCCATGGCTCATGTTCACGGTATGTCTGCTTTAAAACCAATTATGTTGCTCCATGGGAGCACAGTGGCCCCAACTTTTGGACAATGAGTTACTTGTGAGCCGAAAGCACAAGTATTGAAGCATAATGAAATGTGTGATTCAAAATGAGTACATTAATCACAAATTATGTTTCCAGGAGTGTGTCGTATGCTTATCTTAATTACAAATGCACAGTACTTGTCATTAAAGTCCCAGAGGCAACGCATATGTCCTTATAAGTTGACCTTTAATTATTTGTTGCATTTGTGAATTTTGAGAAGTGTAGTACGATATCTATCAGGTCATTAAAGTGGACTATATTTTAAACTGCTTTTCCGTGTCTGTACTTGACCACTTGACCTCCAATTAGTGCCTCATTTGGCGGAGTTCCACGCTGCTATGATTGACACTCTCGCTAAAAACACTGTTAAGCTCATTTGAGCAGAAACTGTCACTCCAGCAATATTCGCTTTTCACCCACAACTGCCATAATCCCACAAAGTCCCATTTTAGGAAGTCTTCTTTATTCCCCGCTGCATGTGATCCCCTACCAAGAAGCAAATACTCTTAAAGGGCTATTGAGAAAACATGGCTCAAGTCGTGTTATTTCTTCTTCTCCCCTTCTGCTATATATTCGAGCCTCGCTCTGTAATAGAATGGCTTTAATCCAAAATGTGTTTGGTAAACCAGTATGGAAAATCTTGTTCAGGAGATTAGCGAAGCAGCATCCGAAGAGGCCTCATTGCAGCTTATGACTGGTGGGGAGCTTTGGTGGGGGTGTGTGTGTGTGTGTGTGTGTGTGTGTGTGTGTGTGTGTGTGTGTGTGTGAGAGAGAGAGAGAGAGAGATGTGAGTATGTGAGAGTATGTGAGAGTGTGTGGCAATACTTCACATTTCTGCATCGCACTGAATAGGCTTAAACCTTCTGTGTTGTGGATTTAGGGCCCTATATTGTGTTTTTAATAATTATTTCATGTATATATCTTGTATACAAATGGTTCTCGATGATTTTGCTTATAATTTACATTTTAAACACATCAAATGGCGACCCAATGAAGTTATCTGTATAAACTGTTATTTTATTTTATTTTATTTTATTTTTAAAATGTATGAAAGCCACCTAAGAGTAAACCAAGTATACTGTATAAAAATGTGAAAAATTTTTTTTTTTAAATAAAATAAAGTATGTAAACATTGACATTTATGAAAATAACCACGAAATTGGATTTGTTTGGTAACATTTTACAATACGATCATATTAGTTAACAACACTAGTTAATACATTAACTAAAAATGACCAATGCATTTGTTACATTATTTATTATATTACTTTGTTAATGTCAGTTAATTAAAATGCAAGTTATTGTTACTTTATGTTAGCTCAGATCCATTAAATAATAAGGTGCATTTATATTTATAAGGTGCATTTATAGTAAGCTTGTAAGCTATTTAAATAGGCTACATTATTTTTTTATCGCTAGGTTGATTCTTATCCTCTCACTTCAGCAGGTCTTTTTTTCCACATTGTATTATTTGGATCCAAACCATGGTACTATACATCATCAATGTAATTACCACCCTGAATGCCAGCGGCAACCTTTTACTTTGGTAACTAGGTAACAACTTAGAGAAGGCAGGGGAAAGAAAATTATATTTATATATTAACAATGGTTCAACTGCACACCTGTTGAGAAGTTTCCCACATGAACCGCACATCAGGGGCCGAATTACCTTACTTACTGTCCCTAAATGTTTCTTACTACTTATGAATTTTTATTGTGCCTTATTTTTCTCCGATTTTGGGTGATTATTAGGATGTTATTTTCATCATTTGCAGCAAAACTGGCATGGTTCCATCATGAGCAATTTTTGATCTCTTTAAGACATCATTATTTTGTTCTCAATATTTAATTTTGGTGGCTTAACAGGATGAATATTTCACATTTAGGTTGAGTCCTGGAGTAAAAGAAAAGAAAAACATCCCAGTTGTTTTTACAGAATTTGAATTTGTTTAAAGACGTGCACGATCCATGCATCATCATATTGTCTATGGTAGTCTTTGATCTGTGTTACACAGAACATCTCTATTAGGAGAATATTCAGGATATATTAGAAAAGAATATTGCACGACAACTTAAGCTCAACTGCATTTAGTATAATGTAGATTACCACAAAAATAATTCCAACTTGTTTCTTGTCTCGTGTTTATGGTGAGGCACATTTACTTTCAATGTAACTAGGTGGCATTAGTTTCTTTAGGGTTTAAAAACCGATATGTTAAGCTTATAATTTCACAAAAGCATTTAAAGGGGCGATATGTAGAATTCAGAAACCCTTGTTATTAGCGACCATTAAGTGAACTGCAGCCAGCAACTTACTGAGTGCTTTCACTCATGTACACGTAACACACGAGAGACTGGACGTGATATATCACGGCAAAGATATTTTTCATTCTGTGCTTAGAAATGAAAAGAAGTCATAAATACTTTTGCTATACTGATATATAATGTATATATGTACTGTGTGTATACCGATATAATGAATGTAGCACCGCAGACAGTATGTTATTTCGGATGCACTGTATCTTTCATTTTAATCTGTGTTAAATAAAAAATGCCGTCTAACCTGGCTAAAGTCTATGAAAGCAGAATATTACTTGAATTCAATTTTAGTTGCAGTTCTTCTGTTGCGTTCAAGCTCCCACGGGTGCAATTCCTTCAAAGAAAAGACTGACTTCTAACAGACTCGGTGTGAAAAGTCCTTTAGTTTAGGTGCAGATAGAGGTGATCTATAAGGAAAGGTGATGCTATCATCAGTCCAGAGCCAGTATGGGGTTACATGCTTGCCATCATGCACAGCAGGCGGTAATTCTCTCTAAGATGGTGCCTTTCTGAAAAGTATTTCATTTTCTAAACCATATGTTGACTGCAGAGCGTAACCGTCTAGAGCAGAATTTATTTTAATGGAAGCATCAGCTGTCCGCATGGCTGAGAAACCCCTATTAGTAGCAAGAGTCCAGCACGCTTCTTTAGTCGCTTTTAAGTTGCGAGTAACAAGCGGAGGAAGGAGAGCTTTGGATCAAGTTTCCAGCAACTTTTAATTGACTAACAAAACTCAGTGACGCTCCTTCCAAAGACTTCTCACCCCACTGCAAAGACAAAGCTCCGGAGCGGATCCAAATCCCTTCCGAGCGAGACGAAGAGCGTGTGAAGAGTGTGTGATTGGGCAAGAGAAAAAGACGGCGATCATAACATCTAACCACGTCCAACAGAATCCAATCATTTTGAGCAGATTTGTGTCTGTGGGCTTTTCAGGTTTATTAGAGTAGGGTTGTGTGTACGCCCTCTAGAATCCCTATGAATCCTGATAAGCACACTACAGCATTTGATTTACTTCCTCATAACAGTTTCTATAGCAACCAATAAATGCCTCCACACTAGGGAATATTTCATATTACTTCATTCCATTAGAATCGTTCCCTTAGTTATCAGGAGCATTGCCGGTGCAAATTGCCTTTAACGACACATTGTTTGCAGCGTTCATTATTGGAGTCTGTCGTTACGGTTTTTCTCATTGTGATACTGATGCTCTTTTGTGGTGATATATCAGAAAGGTCACGGGTCTGCTTCATATAGTCTTGTTTCTGGCCAACAAGGCTTTGGTTCCTTGATCTTTATTGATAAGGTAATTACTGCTGCAAAGATTAACAAATCTGCAGCACGCGATAAGGTTCTGGATCTTGTTAAGCTAATTAACTTTCTGGGAGTTTCTTCAGAAAATTACTGTGGTTCAGGGATGGGATTCAGAGACTGTAATTAAGAGTCCAAATGTCAGAGACCACGTTGAAATTATGGGGGGAGGGGGTTTGGCTTTACCAAAAATACACTTTTGGTGTGAAATTCTTATTTTCTATTTAAAATGTAATTAATTCATGTGATCAAAGCTGAATTTTTCAGCATCATTACTCCAGTATTCAGTGTCACATGATCTTTCAGAAATCATTCTAATATGCTGATTTGCTGCTTATGAAACATTTCTTATTATTGCCAATGTTGAAAACAATTGTGCTGCTTAATATTTTTGTGAAAAGTTCAAAAGAACAGCATTTTTAATTTATTTGGGGGGGAAAAAAAATTTAGACAAAACTATGGTGTTTGCTTATAAATTGCTGAACATTTCTGAAAATTATATTAGTGTTGAAAATTGTTGTTAAACTTTGATCCTTTTAATCAAAGTAAAATTGACAAAAATGAAGATATGACATGAGGACACTTGTTTTAATTATGTAATGAAAAGCTTGTATTCAATTAGAAAACAGCATTTTCCTCTTGTGATCTCAGATTTTAAAAACCCACTATATACTGTGTAATTATCCTAGGTGTTACTTGTTACTTTACCCATTCATTTTGGAAAGAGCTAAACTTACTAGTCAGATTATTTGACTCTCACATGCATGTTTTAAAACGCTCTACATACTCGATGGAGTCCTGACACATCCTCCCCTGGCTATTTTACATTTTATTTGGGTATTAAGGCAGATGAAATATGCTAACTGGACTAAGACTCCCTCCCTGTTGGGATGCATCTCCACCCACTACTGTGTTTAATGGGCTAGCTCTCTGACACACTGTTAACCGGCCTGCATAATGTCACACCTGCAGGCATAACAGAGGCGCAGACTTACTCCATTATTGCTGGCAGGTGGAATACCATATCTGCAGGAATTTGTTAGAGCTGTGAGTTAACGCTTGACTTCACGGGCTGATGTGAACGAGATTGAAACACGTTTCAAGGTTAGCTTTAAAGAATAATGATGAGTCAAGTTTAGACTGAAAAATTTAAGAGATATGGAGTGTGAGGAGATATTAAACGGCATATCGTGCACTTTTGTTCTTTATTACTTTTGAGACTAATATGCGTCAGAGCAGGTTGTATCAAATAAAGTTGATATCGGTGTCAGAAGCAGTGAAATATTTAGGAAATGTTGCTGGAACATCAGTGAATTGAAATGCATCATGCATGTAACTGACATTTATGCAGTTTGATGAGTCTGTTACATTTATTCGATGAGTCGCTTTATAGACTTCATCACAACAGATCATAATCCATGTGATGCCCTTTAATCTTCAGTTGCCTTTAGTATTACACAGTTTTTAAGATAGTTTTAAATCATAATCCCGTGACCCCTGACTTTAAGTACAGTTTGTGTGTTTGTTTGTGTGTGGATGTGGATCTATTAATAATATAATACCATATAAACTTGAATTAAGACAATGACTACAGTAAAAACATTTTGTGTAACATAATAGCATATTCTATTCTATTCTAAGTAATTAAAGTAATTAATCAAAATATATTTAGATAAATATTCATGGACAAAATTATTTGATCCTAGCCTAAGCTTTCCTTGATATTCCTCATATTATATTATATTACATTATAGAAAAGTAAGGGATAATGTACAGTAAAGGTATTTTTGAAACTTTCCTGATATGTACTTTTCAGTTGGTCACACTGTTTTTAAATCACTATACAAAATTATTTCATAATGCAACACATAATACAATATAAAAACCAAGAGTTGCAACAGTTAATGTTCAATTCAATTCAAATCAAATTTATTCCTACGATGAGTAGGACCACTGACGTTTTGCTTGACCCCAAAGGAGTTTAATAAATCTGTAAACGCAGTCCCTAACGCATCATTTGTGTAATCTACGTGTATGTTAAAATCTCCAACAATTATTGCTTTATCGACATTGACCAATAGATCTGCGAGAAAGTCTGCAAACTCTTTTAGGAAATCAGCATAGGGCCCTGGAGGTCTATATACGGTAGCCAAGGCTAGAGATAATAGGGATTTCTTTTTATCTAAGAGCGTAACATTTAGCACAAGTACTTCAAACGAATTAAACCTATGACCAGTTTTCTGAGTAACATTAAGAATATCTCTATAGATTGTTGCAACACCGCCGCCACGACCAATCAGACGGGGCTCATGCTTATAACAGTATCCTGGCGGAGTAGACTCATTTATACCGAAATAATCATTTGGTTTAAGCCAGGTTTCAGTAAGACACAGTACATCGAAACTATTATCTGTGACCATTTCATTTACAATAACCGCCTTAGGTGTGAGCGATCTAATGTTTAGAAGACCTAGCTTTAGAAATTGTTTTGTTCACTGATATTGAGATTTTCTGGTTTAATTTCAATTAGATTTTTACTATAATCTAGAATCTTTTACTATATACTATCTTATAGATATGAGTATATATAGTAGATATCTAGATATCTACTAATCTAGAATCTTATACTATATATTGCTATATCATATCAAATTTTTTTTCTTGTTTCCACTCTTTCTTCATGTAGAATCACGTCGCCCGGGTATTTACGTAAATGGCTGCCAAATGGACTGACTTGCTTTAAAAAAGGACTTTACCCATAAGGCACTGCTCTCACTAACTAGCTCTCAAGCTGAGCTACAAGAGAACATTAGGCTAATTTATGAAAACGGTTGGCTTGCTTTCCTTTCCACCCCTAAATTCATCTATTTTAGTTACCATTAAAAATCCTATTCTCACTTGATTTATGTTTCTATATTTACATTTTAATGAATTACTTCAAGCACCTTCATTATTTTCCTCATAATGTTCCAAAATGTGGCGCTTTTCACCTTGACCTCAATTGCTACAGACAATTTACGTGAATCTGTGAACACCTTTACCACATTGATAATTTCACCTGTGCTCATATTCCACAAGTCTTTGTGCGTAGATCAATCAAAATATCCCTGTGGCTTATAATAATTATTTTCGGGTTGAATGGTGTCGATCATGGGACTCATGCTGTGTAATGATATTCAGGGATGTTGAAGCTGTGTTAGCATTGATGAATAACTCCCAATCCATGAAACTCATGAAATATTTAGTAGAATGACACACACTGACCTCCGCTGGTCGAGTTAATTCCAAATGTAAAGTGGCCGCAGAAGCGTAATGGATGTGTCTCTCTGTGAGATCTCTGGTATCATGCCAGCAGATAAAACACATCTAAATGGAAGGAGTAGCCAACCATTTCTGCCCAAAACATTTTATGAAGTGCACTAAACACACACATCTGCTATTAAGTGTTATGCTTTCTTATGAGTCCAAAATACACTATTCTATTAAAATATTATGTAGTCTGATGATGATGTAATTTTAAACAGTTTTAAAAAATACCACATAGCCCCCCAAAAAAGTAATTATACATGAGTCCCATGATTGAAACCATTCAACCCATTTAAAATTATTATAAGCCACAGGGCAGCAGAGAGAAAATGGCTCGAATCAAAAGACACATCTGTATGTAACAATCTCTGCTTTCATCCTTATCTGTTTAAGTTCAGGCTGCTAAATCTTCATATGTCCACAACAAGATCAACAGCGTTTCAAACACACACTTTACAAAACATTGAACTCTCACCTCTCACCTCTAAGCAACTCTCACCATCAGCAGTCAGTTCTCAGCTTCACACTCACAGGAACTCAGACCAACCACATCCACAGCCAGGAGTCTTCTCTTCTCCTTCTCTACCCTCGATGAGGCTGAAGTATCTAAACTTCTCCTATCCAGTCATCCTTCCACCTGCCCTCTCCCATCCCCTCATACCTTCTACAAGCCATCTCTCCTACACTTTTTTATGAGCTCTCACACACATCATCAACGCATCTCTCCGTACTGGCGTTTTCCCTACCGCCTTCAAGCAGGCTCACGTAACCCCACTGCTTAAAAAAAAAAAACACATTAAACATGTCACTTGTAGACAGTTACAGACCTGTCTCTCTTGTACCATTCATAGTAAAAACACTTGAACAAGACGTTTTCAACCAGGTATAATCTTCCCTCTCGCAGAATAACCAGCTGGACGTCAACCAATCTGGTTTCAAGAACAGCCAATCAACCAAGACTGCATTACTATCAGTCACTGAAGCCCTGCGGATTCCAAATCATCAGTTCTCCCATTCCCCCGCCTTTGACACTGTGAATCATCAGATCTTTTGGTCCACTCTCTCATCACTGGGCATCACAGGAACTACACTTCACTGGTTTAAGTCCTATCTCACATGTAGGTCTTTCAGGGTTGCCTGGAGAGGGGAGGTATCCAAAACATACCAACTGACCACTGGGGTTCATCAGGGTTCAGTTCTTGGACCCCTCTTCTTCATTATATATATATATATACATATTAGGGATGCACCGAATCCAGATTTGTGGGGTTCGGCCGAATACCGAATCCACTGGTTGAGTGGATATCGAAACCGGATATCGAATCCTACTCTCATCCTCAGTCCATTAACACAGTAAACACATTAATGAAGTAAACAACGTGGATTTTTCATTTTATTTTCATCTGTAAAAATATATATAAAAAAAATAAGCAACATTATGCATTTTAACAGCGGCAATGTTGTGTATTGTTTAGGGTCCTTGCCACCACGAGACAAATCGGCATTGCAAATTGAACATGTAGCTCGACTTGAATTGCCATCTTTTGACTGAAAGTACTGCCAAACAACACTTTTTCTGCTCACGAGTTCCATTTTCACTTTCTCAAAAGTCCTACTGCATTCGAACGGTCCACCTACTGTAACGAGTGTAAATAATGCTGGGTACACACCTAAAGATAATCGGGCTGATTTTGGGCCGATTTCCCCCCTTCCGACAATCCTAGCTATGTCCCGATTATCTTGATGGTTTTAAAGATTATCTTATCAGATTTTCCTGTGGTGTGAGGTGTGTTAAGAGTGTCCGAACCTGCTCGGAAGAACATCGGAGCCGCTCCGATCGCGAATCTTCCATCATCTCGCTTTCTGATTGGATATTGTTTCGTTTCACGTGATAATCTCCACAGCGTGCGCACGTTTGCCCTCGGGGTTCCCCCCAAACATCAGGATTTCTGATCGTAAATATTCAACATGTTGAAGTGCACAGACAGACAGCTCGGTTTATGACATCAAAATAGCGCGAGAACAATCCAAAAACATAAGGAGCGTCTGCTCTCTATTTGCTCTCGCGGGTACTCTGATGTCATTCACTGATCGATCTGTGCAGCGCCGGTTCAAGTCGAACAAGCCTAAACGTAAACACCTTCCCGTAATCAACGGCGGCGTGACGTCATCCTGTTTCATTTGAATGAATGGAACATTGTAGCGCGCATCCAAAACATCGCAATAATCTTTGTCCTTTGTCACTATTGATATGAAACAGTCTAAATTTTAAAATTACGTCCATTTTCTTTCGAAATTCAAAATCATAAATACCGTTTTGGCGCTGTGGCGAGATCGCTCTCGCGCAGCTCAAGAGAAGCAGCAGCGCGGAGCGCTTTGATCTCTTCCGCCTTAATAATACCAGTTACAGAGCGAAATAAACATGAATGAGCATCTGAAAGTGTGTTAAAAGATAGAGTACAACTTATCGAAATCCGTGTCATGTCACATTGATTCGCTCAATCAGTGTTTCAACCGTGGAAAGACGTCAGTTAAACAGCTTGTAATCAATGTCATGTATCGTCATATTTACCTCTGAAAAACAACATGTGACCATAAACTCGTTAGTCAGCCAGAAAAATTTACTCGAGACTGCATTTTGCTAAATATATGCACCATATTACATATGCATTATAATCTTAATGTTCTTCAATATTTAACACATATTTGAATAAATCTGGCAAGTTTTTATGACAGCCACCATTTAAATGTTTATATTTCATATAATCTTCTTATTATAAAAATAAATAAAGGTGTAATTTAAAGTCCCTGTAAAGGCAAAAAAAAAAAAAAAATCTAAACATTATAAATGTTAGAAATGTATTGCTAAAACATATTACAAAGACTGAACTGTGAAGTAGTGTTTGTATAGCTACAAAACAGTTTTTTTATTTTATTTTTTTTAGCTACAAAACAGTTAATTATTACCTTCATATAAGGCTAATGAAGCCTAGTAGGCTACAACTAGACTCCCATAGTTTACAGAATTAGTTAAGAGATTTGATTTCCTTGAGAAAATTTGCCATTTATTGTAACTGATATACAAAATAATCAATATTGAATCGAATCGTAATCGAAATCGAATCGAATTGCAAGCTTGTGAATCGAAATCGAATCGAATTGTGAAATTTGTGTCAATACCCAGCCCTAACATATATATATATATATATATATATATATATATATTCATTTAGCAGACGCTTTTATCCAAAGAGACTTACAAATGAGAAAAATATAAGCAGGACAATATATGAACAATAGGACAATATATGCAAGTGCTATGACCCTTCCCAGTTTAATCTAACGCAGTACGAGCATTTTTTTTATACACTATATATGCACTACATCACTGGGACCCATACGGCTCTACCTTTCATTTCAACAAGTTGATCCCACAGGAGCTTAATGAATCACAAGCTGTCTGGCGGACATCTCTGCATGGATGAAAAAACATCACTTGCACCTCAACTTGCCAATCCGTCTCTACAGCACAATTTCACCATCCGGCTAGGTACATCATCTGTTACCCCATCAGGGTTGGCAAAAAAATCTTTGAGTAACCATTGATGACCAGCTGACCTTCAAATACCACATTGCAAAGACAGCGCGGTCATGCAGGTTTGCACTACACAACATCAAGAAGATCAGGCCTTTCCTAACTGAGCATGCAACACAACTGCTCTGTCCAGGCCCTGGTCATTTCTAGGCTTGATAACTGTAAAGCTCTTCTGGCTGGACTTCCATCATGTGCAATCCAACCTCTACAAATGATTCAGAAAGCAGCAGCAGGTCTTGTCTTCAACGAACCCAAAAGAGCCCACGTCACACCTCTCTGTATCTCTCTGCACTGGCTCTACAAGCCATTGATGCTTGCTTACAGATCTACCACAGGTTCAGCACCCTCCTCCACTCGCTCTTATGAGTCTACATCCCTACCAGAAGCCTGTGATTGGTAAATGAAGTGACGCTCGTGGTCCAATCACAGAGAGGCACAAAACCACTCTCCAGAACATTCTCGATCACTGTTCCTTGCTGGTGGAATGATCTCCCCGCCTTCATCCAGGCATTTATAAGACAACTGAAAACTCATCTCTTCCGTGAGCACTTAACCTCATCATAAAAATAAAAATAAATCTAGGCCTTCACTTTCCTTTAATCCTCCCCTAGCGTATGCTACTCAAAGCAATGTCTGAAACTTTGTTTTGAGCACTGTTTGTGATTGTTTGACTCTTCACGATGAATCGCTTACTGTATTCCTCATTTGTAAGTCGCTTCGGATAAAAGCGTCGCATGAGGTGGTTTTGCAGGCAATTTGAAAAAGGAATATTTCGCAAAATTGCAATGGAAACAGTTTTTGCGCATTTGCAGTCACCTGACGTAGATGATGCAGTGTGTTTGGACAGAGGACGAGACCGAGTTCTTCATTAAACTCGAAAAAGACACAAGTAATGCAGGAATACTGGATTCTAAAACAACAAAGAAATGCCACAATTTATCAAGACCCTGAAGCAGAAATGAGTGAGAAACACCAGATCCTTATATGAGAAGCTCACAGTATAAGAGTCTTTCCTTGTCATTAATGCTTGAATAACACACACACACACACGGGTCTCCTTCGGTTAATAATAATGGCCAGTGCAGTGGCTGGGATATACGTAAACCCACCAACATCCGTTGCATTTTGGAATGATTTAATATCGCGAGAGGAAAAAATTATGTTTTAGTCGGATAACATTGGTTAATGGAAATGCCGCCATTTCGCAATAGTTTTTTATTGACATTTAGAAAATACAGCAAAACTTTTGCGCAAATCTGTAATGGAAACGTGGCTAATGATAGTAAAACAACACTGATTTCATCGTTGGTAATACTAAGCAATGTTTCTTGGAAAAAATCTTACTGACTTCAAACATTTGTGGGTGTGTGTGTGTGTGTGTGTGTGTGTGTATGTGTGTGTGTGTGTGAGTGTGTGTGAAGTTAGGGACTGTTTCTCACATGAAGCTGTTGCATGGCTTTGTTTCTAGAGCTTAAGACATAGTCAGATATTTCCTTTTGCAAAATGGTATGGTATTATCAATCTTTTATTCACTGTCTCTGTGGCTTTCTTGTGTTTTCTTCTCTCTCTCTTTCTCTTTTTTCCAAGTGACGTGAAAGCCTACGAGCCTGCTGATCACCTCCCCAATCCAATGAAGACAGGAAAAATAAGAAAGAACACTAACAAAAGGAAGCGTTGTGTCTGAGATTCCCACTGGCTTTGAACATCAGGCTGGATTCCATTATACAGAGTATATCCTTTCCTTTACCTTTAGAAACCCTGTTGGAGACATATTGAACTGTCAGCCAATATCAAGAATAGATTTCTTACTAAGAGCCGATAATCGATAATCAATTCTCATCCGGGATCCTGAATCACTCAGCAGGACTGGGCTGTTTCAGCATTGGATAAAAGCTCTCATCTCTGCCACGGGTGAAGACCTCCTCAGTTTTAGATCATACCTCAGTGCACCTATCTAAATGAGTGCCATAACTCAAATGGAAGGGAATGCATTTGTACTGGGAACAAGCTTTGTATGAAGCTATATGGCTATTTTTAGTGTAGCCTACGTTTTTTCCAATGCACATAAAAAGCTCTCGAAAGGGCTACTAGACAATTAATTAGCATACAGGCTGCGCAACCTCTCTGAGTTTATTCTTTCCTATTACAGCTGTAATTGTATTGGATAGATAACTGCTGATATAACCTAATAGCCTTTAGCAATTGTGAGGAATAACAACTGGTAGTGCAGTGAGGTAATCGACAAAGCTTTATGGATCAGCCAGGGGTCACGTGTTAATCCTAATTGCAAGATTCTGCCTCTTGGAGCAATTTGCATGCGATCAAATATTCATCACATTAAATTTATGCATAAGCATGCTAACAATTAGATTGCTATGTGAGAGATGCTAGATTTGAGAAACCACACAGGATGGGATCATGCGGTTCACCAAAAGCTTGATTAAAAAATTCACCAAGATGTGGCCAGAATTATTTTAATTAGCATAGAATGAATGTGCAAATACTGAGAATCCTTCTAAAATGTGAGGATGCAGAAAAGAGAGATTGAGGTCAGCTTGCTTTGTCATTATTATATTACTTAGAATTTTTTTTATTTATTGCCACCACATTCTCTATAATAACTTTCTTACAGGCACTAAATAGACTATATTTTCAGTGTGTGTTCACATTTCAAAATAAACGGGGGAAAAAAAGCACTTAGTCCTAGTCCGCTCAGCATTCACATTGGCATTTTAACACTGAACCTAAAGATACAGAGCCCAAAGGATGGGGATATGTTCACAACCTGATTGGTCGACTTTTATTAAGTATATTTCGTGAAAGAACTTACCAAACATCCAAACCAATGCTGTGTTCTGGGCTAAATACACTCGGTGTAGCTTACATGATGGTATTTTGACCAGCTGAGAACACGTTACACATTATAAAATGTGTAAAGGAGTCATCTTCTGCGAGGAGACGTGGTTCTGATGTCTGTACTGAACTGTGATGGGCAACATCGCGACTATGCCGAGAAAAAACTTTTCAGGGTCACACCTTGTGACACCACGTCCTGTTTTTGGTTAGTTTACATGTCTTCGGTCCGTGTTGCGTTCATTTTTCATTCGAACCACACCAGAGTTTGTTTGGTAGCGGACTGAGACCCATCTTATCAGCGGTCTCGCTTGTTTGGTGCGCACCAGGGTTCGGATGTCAGCATTCACACTTATTCAAATGAACCGCACTAACAGAGCAATCCCACCAGGGTTTGTTTTAATTTAAGCAAACATGCCAAGTGTGAACACACCCTTAAAAACAGAAACAGTGGTGCTCCGTATCTCAGATCCTGGAATCATTGTGGTGGTTGAGGTTGAAGGTGATTCCCCCTTCCATGTAAAGCGCTTTGAGGTCCCAGAAAATTATTATTGTCAAGAAAAAAGTTATAATTGTTATGATAATTTGGTTGACTATGTAAGTACCAGAATTGATGACATTAGAGAGGATTCTGTAATGAGAAGTAATGAAAGGAAGTATGTTGAGATGTCTCTTCCAATGTACAGTCAATACGATGTGTGAAGGGGCTTGGGGCATAAACACCCTGATTTCCATGAGTTTTGTGAGGTGCTCTGACACTCCTACAGCTGCGTTCCCTGCGGTCCAAATGAGAGGATTACCTCACGATTGCAATAATCCCCCTGGCTACAATGGGACACCTGCCCGGCGTTGCTAAAACACATCCTGGCAGATACACCAGACACACAACCCTGAGCAATCACTCTTTTGAAGTGCTGTCATAATCTTTTCCAAGTTAGCCAGCATGGGAGAACTTGTTCATTTGAGCGTCAACTTGTGCAGTGACCGATTGGCGATTGCCTATAAATAATATGACTGTGTTGGCAAGTTAAAGGCTGCATCTTTTCCACAGATGCTGTGGTGTTGTTGTCAGCATTGTTAGCGTGCTCAGTCACGTGGTGAAAGGATCAGCTTTATCTCGAAACATTTGTTCGAATGTCTTTGCCAGGCAAATTTGTGGTTGCCAGAGCTTGACAGACTACTGGCCGAAAACCGGGAATTAGAGTGCAAGTCTGATAGCTTTGGTCCAGCGGTTGCAGGGCTGTGCAGAGACTGCCAGAAATGAGCGGTCACACAGCCTTATTGTCAAAGCAGAAGTAGTACATAGCATAAACTCTTGTTTGCACATTGTTGTTCGTGTATGACAATTTGGGTTTTCCTTTTAAGAAGATTAAGAAAAGAAAATGATATGCACTGGGAGATGAAAGGACCATAAAAGTCTCGTGTTGCCTTATTAGTTTGAACCCTAAGTACAAAAGTGTGAGGCCAATGTCTTAGTTACTTTAGCATGCAACATTCGGCATGCAGTTTTCTCTTTAATGCACAAAAAGGCCCCCAAAAGAAATATGTAACTAGTGTTAATCATATTAGCTGGGTGTGTTTCTAGTGCACAAAAGGTGCATCATGTTTGATTTTAAAACAGTATTGAAGGAATTCCCATTAATAAAATATCACTACTATTTTCTCTGAATTATTAATTTAGCTAATTTATCGTGATAAAAATATTTATAGCCAAAATATTATTGCAAAGCTAAATTGGTTGTCTTCCTTTGAAATTCAGCTTCTCTGTCTGTACAGTTGAGTTAAACTAGACAGTGTCAGTTTGGGTAACTCGTCCATCTGATTGGCAGGATGAAAACTTCAAAGTATTGCTTCCGTTTTCCCTATGCTGACTCATCCCGTATCTTACAGGGCTTGTTATCCATGCGCTATATGACAACCAGACTGCTCTGCAATTCATGAGATGAGGATTTGATTTCACTTTTTAGCTTAGCCTGCACATTCATTTATTTATTTATTTTTGTTTGTTTAATTTTAAGAACAAATAATTATTTTTTTCATTCTGTCAGTGGAACACTTGCCCCGACTGATAGTGTTTTGACTTTCATAATGTTCCAAAATATATCTATTTCAAATAAATGCTGTTGAACTTTTCATTCATGAAAGAATCCTGGAAAAAAAAAATCCACAGAAATATTAAGCAGCACAACCATTTTCAATGTTTAAATAATAATGTTTCTCAAGCAACAAATCAGCATATTAGAATGATTTCTGAAGGATCATGTGACACTGAAGACTGGAATAATGATGCTGAAAATTCAGCTTTGAAGCAAAAGAATAAGTTACATTTTAAAATAAATTACAAATATATAAACTATAACAGTCATTTAAAATTTTTTATATTTACTAATAATATGTTTTTACTGTATTGTTGATCAAATACTAAATGCAGCCGTGGTGAACATTAGAGACTTCTTTAAAAACATTTAAAAAATATCACAATACTTGTACTTTTTTAGATATTGTAATTTTGTTTTCACTTCTTTTATGCACAACATATATTTATTTATTTTGTATTGTTATTATTCTAAGAACATATTGTTTTCTGCAGTGCAGCTGGAACAGTTAAATGCATTTTCCAAGGTTGACTTTTATCATTTTAATCATGATGTGTAGTTCCAACAGATTTGGAGATTGCTCCAGAAATCCACACACACCAAACACTGCAGCTGAATACATTGATCAGCATTCCATAGCTTGACCTTTAGCATGTGGTCACAAGAAGTTCATCCACCACTAGATCTACCTCCATGATCCAGCCTCTAAATTCACTGAGCTGGACCAGCGAGCTGATCATCTGCCAGATGGGCTAATGGAAGCCCTGGATGTGATCAGTAATGCTGGTAAATGACGGCTCCTCTGGGCCTGGACGCCTAATGCCTTGGCTTTAGTTTCTGCACTCTGTCCACTCCACCACTGTGGACGGCTTTCTGATGCTGCTATATCTGTGGAAGAAGACTTATATGTGTCACACAATACACACAACCTCCCATTTGTGGTAAATATCAAGAATGAATAGCGAATCTCTCCCGAGAAATTCCCTTGTAATGATGCAGCTGTAATCTCATGAATGCAGGGCTTGAATGCTTGGTCAAACACGAACTATAGGGCAGAGCGTTTGTGTCTTATAATAACCAGCCTTGAATCGGTTCTTACAAATATATTGATGGCTATAGATTAGATAAGATACAGGAAGTGAAAATGGCCTCAGTGTCAGATGGTAGGAGCACAGAAGGTGGCCATGTGAAGTAAACAGTGGAACACAGTTACAGTCATGAAAAAGAGAGCGAGAGAAAAATAAAATAACACATTGAAAATCTAAATATGTCTATATAGTTTTTATTTATTTTGAATTTCAGTTAAAGTTTTAGGGGGTTTTAAAACATCACGTTAAATGAAATTATTTTTTTTTATTTTTTTTTTTATGTTGCAAAAATGTTTATGGTATAAGTTTTAGTTTCATTTTAAAAAATAACCCTGACTGGTATTTTTCTGAATTATAATTTTTGCTTTGACATGAGAGCAACATCAGATTTTTTTTTACTTTTTTTTGGTGAACTGTTCCTTTAACACTCAATGTCATATTATATATTGATTTTTCATTTTTAATGTTTAGAAGATTGGACAATCATCATAATACACAACAATGTAATTTATTATAATTATAATACTATATTATAATACATTACAATTAATATTTACAATATATTTTTTTTTCCCATTTGTTCCTACTCTAAGGTCTATAACATTTAAAATAAAATTTTTCCCTGTATTGTTTCATGCAGTTTCAAGTAGGGGTCAAAAATTCTTGTCAAATTAAACATGACTCATTGTTTTTGCTGTATGTTAATGGTGAATGATACTTGAAGGCAGACAGAGTTAAAAGTGGGCCGGATAATTACCTTGTTAAGCGGTGTTTGAATCCCGTGTTAAGAGACAAAAGGCTGTTTTTATGTTTGCCAAATGAGCAAACCCAATGCGGGCCGGGGCGCATATTTTTTCTCTTTAATTGTAATTCCAACCTAATGGTAATTAAGGTCTTTATGAGCAGCTTTTCAGGAACGAATTGTCATCATAAATTGTGGGACACCTATGGATTATTTTGCATTCATTTGAAAGGGTCAGTGTTTATATTATTAAATGATATAATCATTTTATTGTTTTAAATGCCACATGTATTTAATTAATATACACAATCATTTCAAATGTTTAGGGTCAGTAAGATTTTGAAAGAAATTAATACTTATTCAGCAATGTTTTCAAAAGTGATAATGATAAATCAGCTATGATTTCTTAAAGTTATATTGTGCTTGTGTGTTGGGCACAATTAAAATGAGTTAGTAGTGTTAATCAGTTGACGGCTATGTTGTCATAATTATTTAAGCATTTATTATTGGAAAGTTTTTGGGGGGACTTTAGACTTTGGGTCAAAATCTGGAAAAAAAATGCATGAAATTGATTTAAATGTAAAAACTGAACTGAGACACTATACACTCTTAGTAACTGAAAACATAATCAAATTAGTCAAACTGTTTAATAAACAAACAGATAATAGGCTGGGATTTTATAGTATTTTATGATTTGACAGATTCAGCATTAAAGGCACAATATGTAATTTTTGCCACTAGGGGTCACTTATTCAAAAAAAAAAAAAAAAGTTATCGTCTTCAGCTCCATAGCCAGTGGAAAGGAATCCAACGGACTCAGGCAGAAATCATGTGCATGGATGAGCTAATGTATAAAAGCTTTATTAACTTCACTGTGGTATGAAGCAGGGCGGGTGGAGAGCCGTGGGAGTGGAACGAGGCCGCTTGAGTGAATGCTAATGAGAGAGACCTGCGCGACACACCGGTCTCGAGTCCAGTGGAGATTTTAGCATGCTTATGCTGCAATCGTCCGCTTCCGCTCTTTTCATATGTGGGGTAATGCAGCGCTGTTGTTTTTGATAGCCCAGAAGAAAAGAAAAGCATTATGATCATTCCACACCACAAGACCACATCCAACCATTAATCACTAGACAGCACTCCTTCTCTGAAGAGCAATAGAATTTCATCCCACTAGGCTCAGCTTTATTACAGACTCTAGTGTGAAAACCTATCTTCAGGTAATTTCATGAAAGAGTAAGAGTTGCAGAACTTTTACAGCTTTTATGTGTTTAAGTTTTTAGCCAAGGACACACCATCTAATTAAAGTAATTGCCTTCCACACGATCAATGAGCCAAGAGTTGTAGTTGCAGCGTTTCTCGTGACAGCCAGCGAAACCACAGTACTGTGTCTTTGTCTTTCATTCTATGCCAGATGTACCTTGGCAAGAGGAGGAGAACATTAATTACCCTGTAAATATTAGTTGAGAGCACATTCTCTCTCTCCAGTTTTTCTGGATTTGTCTCAATTCTCTTTCTTGTTTAGTTTTAAGTGCACTACCCATAGTCGCCGCTCCATTGAAGTTCCCAGAATGCATTGTATAAACTAACAAGCATTGGATGCTCACTATCTTATACTCACTGGCTATTCTGTCATATGTTCATATAGGTTCACAACTGTAAATGTAATACCGGGCTTAGTCTACATTATATTTTTGGCTGTTACGATAGTCTGATTATGCGATTTTGACTCCTAAATTCTTGTGTCGTGGACAAGAAACATGGGAGACTACACATCGCTTCCCGACCAACCATCGCTTGCTGTCTTTATCAACATGCATGATGTCATCGAGAAGCCGGAACTAGTGACTGACTTCTGGAAACAAGAGAGTAAACCAACATTGACTAATGAAGCAGCATGTTTTGTAATAATATGATAAATGGTTTGCTAGCTTAAAGGGTTAGTTCACCCAAAAATGAAAATGCTGTCAGTAATTCCTCACCCTCATGTTGTTTCAACCCCGTAAGACTTTCGTTCATCTTCGGAACACGAATTAAGATATTTTTGATTAAATCTGAGAGCTGGATCACTCCTCCAAAGGCTTCTAAGGGACTGAAACTTGTTCCCCCGAAAAGTTATTAAAGACATCGTTAAAATAGTCCAAGTGACTACAGTGGCTCAATCTTTAGTTTATCAAGCGTCGAGAATACTTTTTGTGCGCAAAAACCCCCCAAAAATAATCGACTTTATTCAACTATTCATTTCCTTCTCGGTCGGCCTCGAGTGTGTTCACGTAGTAAAACTGCGTAGCGCTTCTGTGGTGTAGTCACACACATCACACACACACGTATAATATAAAATATGAATATCACATTTCAATTACCATAGCTCATTGTACAGTCGTTATAATTACATAATTACCGTTATTCCAAAGTAAATAAATACAGTCTTAATCTTTTGGAAAAACTAACATTGTGACTCCCTGAGACCAAAAATAACGGAAGCGAGTTCCATGCCACCATTGGGGTTGGAACAACATGACTGTGAGTAATTAATGACATAATTTTCATTTTTGGGTGAACTAACCCTTTAATGCTTTTATCAGTTCTGCACTGGATGCTGAAGCGCCTCCACTAGCGTTATTTTTTTTTTTTTTTTTTTTATTCTATTGTGGTAGTCCCTTCAGGAAACATCATAAAGGACATGAAAGAAACATAAATTCCTCAATTGCATAATTCCACAGCAGCACCAATATCATTGTCTTTCTTTCGCTTCACATGTTTAAAACCTGTGTATGGAAGAGCTTATGTGCTCCTATTGGCCAATGTCAACCTTTTTTTGTCGGGATGTCATGAAGCGTCACAAACGGGTCCACTTTGACACACTATACGAGATAAAACGATTGATTTCGCGTCTCGGCACCCATTATTGTTTACGAATCACCACAACATCCTACTTCAACGGATCGTGCCAAAACCAGGCTGATACTGTTTAGTCTGAAAATCAAACTGATCCCAAACTGTTGACGGTTGTGCATATTATGTGATTTTTTTTGCATACATACTTTTATCATACTTATGTGTAGCCTAACGTCTGAATGTAAATGATATTCATGATGTGTGCTGATTCACGTCACAGTGAATTATCGAGAAGAATAAGACCCGTCGCCTCATTTAAGCCTGAGTGCTGTTAGACCAACGGCGGATTACAGATGGATTATTGTGGGAATTAAATTCGCACCTGGGTGAAACTGACAGATCTGAAACAGGTGTTTGGACGATTTTCCCTGAGCTATGTGCACAACATTTAGCCATTAGCTTTTGAAGCCTGGTCTCATGGGGAGAATGTGACTTAAAATGATGCTAAATGTTGCCAAAGATTCAAACCGTTGCAGTTTCCAGGTGAAATGTTCATCTGTGGCTAGATTTGCAAATGAGTCATTCTCAGATGGATCTTTTTTTAATGCATTGGTTGAACATAATACCAGTCGTGAACAATTCATTCACAAATCAATTTATGATTCTCGAATCAATGACTCGCAACTGACTCTCTTTCAGACACATATTGTTTAATGTAAATGCAGATTACATTTGGTTTCTGAATTTCTTAAATATTTATCTGTGTTTTTCAACCATGATTCATACAGATTAAACTGTTTAAACTGATTATTAATATCTGATATTTCTGGATATACTTCACATTGAGCATAACATTTTAACCATGAAAGAAATGTATATATTTATAAATATTTTTGTTATTAGCCCTTAAACGCATACATCGGGTCTTTCACAAACCCTCCTCCTCTTTATTTTTGTTTAAAGTTAGACCTCAATCTTATTAGTATTCATCAATTCAGTAAGAATTTTTTTGTTAAAAAGTGTATAGGGTCCCTATGCGACCCGAGGTATGTAACAGTGCAAGTATATTTTTTTCTGTGCAACAATAGATTTTGATGGAAGAAAAGCACTGTTATTCCCCAGTGCGCTAAATGAAAACGCTGAGAAATTAACAAACTGCTAGTTTAATTTAGCTTCAGAGAAGAAACAGTGAGCAGAAATTAACCCATTTTTATTGCTGCAATATTTTTCTATACAATCTGTTATTACTTGGACCCACATGGAGACTCAAGATACATACATATGTCTTAAACAGTGAAATACAATGTTTGAGGATGTCATATGACAATAGGTAACTGAATTATTGCAATTAGCAGTTTAAGTTATGGTAATTAAAACACAATCAACAATGAATCAATGTCATTGTCTTCAAAATCCATAATGTGCACTCCTAGATTTATCAGCACATTTTGCTAAAACAAGGTCTATAGGGATTGTTTGTCAAAGATAGTGTGGAAGAGCTTGAGTTTTGACCTCTGCCCCACTCAACACCCTCCAGTGAACCGGACCATCAAATATAATCCCAGCGTTTTGCCCCACATCAGTGCCTGGTGTAACTAAAGCTCTTCTAGCTGAACAAAAGCAAATCCCTGCAGAAATGTTGTAACATCTATTGGAAAGCCATCCAAGAGGAAGCTTTTATAGAAGCAGATGGGAACCCAGTATTTATGACAATTATTTTGGAATAAAACATTCAACAAGCAGGTGCCCACATTCATTTGGTAGTAAAATGTTTTGCCAGAGTACCGGATCACTTTTATGATTTATAATCTACATTTTCTGGATTCCTCAGGGAGAATCGGTGATAATTTACTAGAACATATTGGTTGTTTTGCACATGTTAAATATTTGTGTATTATACATAAATAGATAAACTGCTGGGGTGTAAACTATGATTATGTTTTACTGATAAACCAACACTGGAAGGGGAAATAAATACTTGACAATACAACGTTTTTATTGTTTATTTAATTTAAATGTATTATTTTGTTAAAATAAGGGCTCATATGTGTCTGTTTTCCTTGAATTTAAAGAATTTTACTTAAAGAGTACTAAAAAGATTTTAAATTAAATTTCAAATATAGTCTCAAAGCAAACAGACATGGACTAAAACCTTTAACTTAGCCTTTTAATAAATTGAACAAATGTTTAGTTTAATTTTACGGAAGAACATTTCCCAGAATGCTCTACTTTTTACATAGTAAATCATATAATCAAATTTTGATGTCAGTATTTATTCTTGTGAAGTCATCTGAAAAGGATATGGTGCTCATTTTGTGGAGCTTTACTTGGTTTTAACAGTATTGAATTCGTTTTGAGAAATATGTCTAATCAGTTGAGTAATATTATACATATCAGGCAATCAATATAATTAATTCTGAAAAAAATAATAATGATGTAATTATTTGTGCATTGGTGTAAAAACTTGTGTACAGTAGGAGTAATGAAATCTCTCTGTTGTGTGACTATGTCTCTAAGCGCTTGCAGTCCTTCGAGTCCACATTTCTAGAGAAATAATGTTGCATAAACTGTGGAGCCTACGCCGGTGTGGGATCAGCAAAAGTGCTTAGAGGGTGCACTTGAGCCTCCTTCTGAAATATAAAATGACAAATAGGACATCCTACAGTCTCATGGAGTTCATGGGCAAGCAAAAAGACCACAAGTGCATTTCAAGTGCGCAATTAGGGCAGAGGCAACTCAGTTAATTCTTTCTCTTGTCATTCTAGGTCAACATCCTGTTAGGAATTTAAAGTGAGGCTATTATTTCATTCTGAACTTTTCAAGTGTAATCAAATAACAAATCATAAAGAACAAATGCAAGTTTTACCTAGATTGTATGACTGCATCACAAGCTTTTAAAAGTTTCTAACCAGTAAACACTGGTCTTTATCTGAACAAACTTTGTCCCCACCTTCTCTGCTATATTTCCATATTTCCTACATTATTGATCACCTTCAATTTTCTGTCCTGTCACTTTTCCTCAGCCTCAACAATGTATTTGCACCAAAAGAATCAGGAACACGGCATCTCACCTTTGATAAGGACATTGATGTTAGTCATTACGAAAATATGACTCTGCCCTAGAAGTTTGTCCTCCCTAGAGGGTATCCTACATCAAATCTGAACTCGTCTTGACTTTCTATTTTCTCTTTGAGGAAGCCGAAGTTCACTCAGCAGGCGCTAATGTCTTCAGATGTCTCTCACCCCCTCGGGCCACCAGACTCTGCCTGGACCACCCAATCCTCAGAGGAGCCCAGCGTATCTCCAAGTTCTTCACTTTTCACCAAACCTGCAAAGTACCTGAGAGGAAATTTGTTTTGGATGAGGAAGCAAGGGATTGAGAGCCAAGATTTGTCTTGTCACACTCTAAAATGTTGTAGATCTGGAATTGGTGATAAAAATGGAGCAGGCGGTTGGGATCGGGTGGATTTATTTCATATTTCAGTCTAATTCTGATGTTTATGATTGCATTGGTAGATTATTTCACACTGGTCCCTGAAGTTTATGATCCCATTAGATTTGTACGTCTTGTTTAAATAAAGCCTAATGTATCATATTTGATATGCAAATCGAACCAAACCTGCTTCAAGTCTGAATACACCCTTGGAGTCACAATTGAATATAAAGAGTTAACAGTTCCATCTAGTGTAAGTTTCAATAAGAAGGACAATTTAGCAGGTTTTGAAACACATTTTTATTCTATCTGCATAGCCGACAATATGTCTTGAGAGGTAATGTAGGGTCACTGTATGAATATGAATTAGTGAATATGAGAATAGAAATATTCCTGAACAGACGGTGGTGATTAAAAGGGTTTTCAGTCAAGTCATGAGGCCCCAGTGTTATGACATATTGTATATTACTGTTAATGAGGAACAGATTATTTACTGTAATCAGTCAGTGGCTATCACAGAGAAATTCAACAGTAAAAAATATACAAGAAATGCACAGACAAAAAGAGGGAAGGAGAGAGATGTAATCATTTGGGGAGGAATTCATGGAGAGGCAAATTGAGATTAAGTTGGAGTGGTTTAGTTAAAATATTCGCAAATAAGTGAGACAGAAAATAAGCATTAGACTATTAAAGGGACTTTTGTTATGTGCTTTAGCAATTTGATTCAACAAGTGGCTGAGAGTCCTGATATGTGCAAAGTTTAAAACAGCACACTATCACATCTGTAGGCCTATATTTCAGAAATGCTAAAGTAAGAGTAGTATGATATTCCAAACATAGCTAGAATCCAATGATGAATGAAAAATAATGATTCAAAACAAACAACCCACTTATTGAGTGCTTCATTTACTCAACCGATTCATTCAAAACACTAAATCATTCAAGGACAAAGCTAGTGACTCTCTTTATAAGTTAATTATTGATCTGTTCACTCAACTGATTTGTGCAAAAACAATGATTCATTAAGGAACTCAACAATTGACTGTCTTTAATGTGATTCATTGAATCATTCACTCAAGATTCTACTGTTGCTTGAGATGCAAAACAATGTGCTTTGGATTCCTTTGGAACTATTTTAGTTGGCGGAGCAAAAACAGGCAAAAGTAACTTGACCCAGCATTATAAAGTTACTCACTATATATTTATTATAGTCACTCTTGAAATTGTCACCAGAACAACAGCCTTCTGCTCGTGTGGTATTGCTTGATTGTCACTTTGCCACGTATGGAACTAAATAATTTAATTGCATCCTTCTGAATGGGGAACAAAAGCAGTTTTGTCTGCATTGCTATCAGATTTCCTGCCTATAATACTCAGCATCAATTGCTGAAATTATATCTCTTTATCAGCTTTTATTGATTCAGTTAGGCTACAATGGATGTTACAAACAATTACTAAATGTGTTGTGTTTTGGTGGCATTTTTGCTGTTGTACAGAATTCGTATCTATCTATGATGACTGCTAAGTGATAGTGAATGTAAAAAATGGAAAATGTATGTGCTGATACAAGCATTATTCAGACATACTCAGACGGGTAACCTAAACTAATCTGTTGTCTGGGTTTGCAGATTTAGATCAAGATATCTCTCTCATTCTTGCTATCTCTGTCCATCCGTAAATAAATCCATAAATATCTCACCATCCATGTTTTCCAGTGATGCATCATCTTGGATGGATTATTTTGCACATAGTGATCAAACTGTTTGTGTGTTCTGGAATCTGTAAGCCAGTGAATAAACCTCCACATGGTCCAAGCCAAAGCTCATGATGGCAGCATCACGGCCTTAAAGGCATAGTTCATGCAAAAATGCATTCTGTTTGCTGTTATTTTGTTTTGTAAGGGGAAAATATGAAAAATTTTGTTGAAAAAAATCAGGTTTTTGCACAAAGGTGGTGCAACCATTTAATGCATTTTCTCTCATATCGTTATGAATCCCAATAACATCCATTATCATAAGTGGTGTTTGGAAGGAAGCCCCTGGCTTGCCCCCATATATTGTACCCCGGCAGTGGGGCATGTCTGATTACACAATATTTCCAGTGTGGCGATTGCCACTGTCCTTCAAGCTTGAGTCAATGTGATAATGGCCAGAGGAAGATGGAGTTTATAATGAACTGTTGACAGCCGTAATGGCACTGGTTCATCCTGTTGATTATCTGTTAATGCAGGATTGTCGGCAGAATGTCACTGTTTGAGATATTTTCAAAGAGCGTGTATGTGTGTGTGTGTGTGTGTGCGTGAGAGAGACAGAGAGAGGGTTGGGGGAGGCAGTAGGACTGGTAATTAATTAATTAATTAATTAATTAATTAATTAATTAAAGTAGGGCTGACGGTATGAAAGTATACACTCTGCACTGACAGATAATTTGTCAACTAGTAGAGAATGTGCTGTTTGTACATTTTGCACATTTGAGTGGGGAGGATTGCTCATAGATAAAAAATAAGCAATATTTTCTAACAACCTTGCAAACACTCCGTTAGTACATCGCTACTCCCCTAGTCTCGCGTAACCAGAACTTTAGACTGACGACAGAAGGTCTGGACTGCATAGCAGCTTTCATTGGCCAAGGACCGCACAGATGTCGTCTGACTGACATGTAAAGCAACCAATCACATTTTGTTTGGTTCGCATCATGTTTAGGGACGTGAAAATGTAACGTTGATGTCCCTACAATAACAGACCGGTGTGTAAAACTGATGTAATTCTGATAAGCGCTCATTGTCACAGTTGTAAACATGACAACGTTCTTCTTCCATGAGGGGGTTTGGCATCATGCCATGTTTGCTTCCAGGTGGACCATTAAAGACCGCGACACACAATGTCTCTTGGACATCCAGATGATGACAGATGATATGCACCAGTTGACATACAGTCAGCAGTCCATGGGCTTTGAAATAACCAAAGCTGAATGTCTTTTCCCATGTATCATCAGTCATGGTCCCATTCTGGCTAAACAACCCCTGGCTCCGCCTGCTACAGTAGCCAAGGCCCAAACTCTCGCTATTGGTTGAGCAGTAAAGAGACTGAAGAATCTGTGCAGACCGCTCTCAATATTTTGATTGTGACTGGGTGACGTTTACCGTTTTGGGGAAGATAAACCCATGAACAGAATACTTATACTAGTCAGTGAACAATAAATTGGGTTAAGAGAATGTACAGTATGTTAACATAAAAAATTTAGTTGTCAGTGAATAATAAACTGGGTTAAGAGAATGTATTTTAATATACAAATTCAGAAATCAAGCTTCTAATTCATGCTTCTTCTAATCCATGCCATTATACTGTTTTCTTTCATTGGTAGATTTTATTTATGCTGCATTATGACAAATACAATCATAGACGGTTCCTGACCTCAAATACTTTCTTGCATGATTTTAAATGCCCTGGCATGTGATGCCCAGAGAAAAACGAAAATTCTAAATCAGGTCATATTTCAATACATGAATTTCCTCTCTCAAGGAACTTGAATACATAAGATGAATATTTAATAAATAACCTACTTTTTAGATAGCTCCTTCTTCCTGTGTGTGAGAAGAAATAAAGCATTCTGAATCAACATGTATCAAGTGTTAGTCATTTAGATATTTGTATTATATTGTGGATAGTCACAACAATAATCTTACACATTAGCATGTTGATTGGTTTTTAATTGCATTGTTTTTCATTTGCATTACAAATTCAAGTGCCCGATTATTTAATAATAGTTGTTCCATAACTGTTTTCTTTTTTATTTTGACGAAAGCTCTTTTTAAGTCACAAATCTATCAAATGACTTCTGGGGCCAGTTGCATAACCATAGCCATTACGTTAAGACAGTGTCTTAAGTTCTAGTATGACCCACTAGCAGTTAGTCAGGGGCAGTCAGTCTTACTTTTCGGTATCAAATTAGGCCAATCTATGTTTTTCTGTAACTGATTTTAAAAAGCTATGAACAGTCTAAAAGAAACAAATTTGATGTCTAACTTATAAGACCAGTCTTAGAGGTTTATGTACACCCTGAAGACAGGTGTGCAGTGCCTGAGTCGTTTTCACAATACAGTTAAATAAAGTTTAATGTTTTTGTCCATTATGGCAGAGATATATATCATTGTTTAAGATAGTAGAAAGAGAACAGGAATTGAAGGGAAATGACACAGATTTGAAGTCCCATCACTCATCTGAATACTATGTAACAACAGGTCACGGCCACGGCATTATGATGTGGCCTTGTAGACTAGTTTCAATTCCTACAGTAAATCAATACATTACCTCAACAAAAAGTTCTTCACCCACATCAATGCAGGATCAAATTGCATGATCAGTGAAGCATGACAGTAATTCCCATATTCCCAAACTAATCCTCAAGTCATGTAGGCTAGTTTTTATTTTCCTAAAATGTATCACAAAATGCCTTGGTAGCACAATTGCCTTGGCAGAATTAAGCATGAAATAAATGATTAAGTAAACAAACAAATGCAGAAATAAAGAAAAGTTTAAAAGAAATGCAATAATGCATGTTGGAAAATACACAAATGCATTAAAGTACATTTTAATTTCATGTTGACTTTAACATCCAGTATAGTTTATTTTATTCTTCTAGCCATGATGGGATCCTGCAAGTGTTGTTTCAACTTAGCTTTTTGGACCTCGCTGACATCCGAGGGCATGAGAAGCCCTCCTCTAATTGGGTGTCAAGGGATTTCTAGTATTGTTACAGCAGCAGTAAACCCATCTTCTTAATTGGTGTGTTTTGAGTGTTCACCGAACAATGTAGAATCTTATCTAATCACACTCTCAAACATCAAAAGTCTGGAAATTGTTGTTAAAAAAACTCTATTGGGCCAGTCATGCATTCTGTGTACTATCTCCAACATTTTGTTTTAATTTTTAATTTTAATACAATGTCTTTATGTATAACTTTATGCTCAAACTTACTTCTCTCTCTCTCCTCAGTTCCAGTTAAAGTACAAGAGAGAAGTAAGTTTAAGTACAAGAGAGAAGTAAGTTTAAGTACATTTTAAGTAAAAATGAAAGATTGTTTCTCCAACTCAATTCATATTGGCTAACAGACAATACTATATATATATATATATATATAAAAAAATTTAAGTACTAAGTTATCTTGACAGGAGTCAGTTATCCAGGTCTATAGCTGCTTCTGAATAAATGCTACTTTGCATTTTTGAATGCCTTCACGTTTACTGGTGAAGTTTAGTATTCCACATGTGTCCCGAGCTCCCCGTTTCCCTCAACTCCTCCTTCACAATCTCCAGACCTCGAATCATGCTCACCTGTCACGTTTACCCCATCAAGAACTATACTTAATCACCACTTCCCCACACTCGGTTGTCTTGTCTCATCTGTAACCAGAGAGTAAAGGACTTGCCTGTATGTCTTGTTGCCGATTCTCCTCGATCCTCTTTGTCTGCCCTGTCCGTCATCCTCCTTTTCAGCTCCACCAATCTGGAAAAAAAACAAAGACTGTTTTCGTATATGCTAAGTTCAATTACTCTCTCATCTACGTTGCTTTACATTCCTGTTTGTTTTTTTCTTTCCTGTGGCGATCTTCATTAAAGCTGTTGAACTCATCCTCTGTGTCTTTGCTTCATCCCATCTGACACACAGACATTAATAGTTAATATGTAGGAAATCTTTGATCCAGGTTACGGTTTTCAATCTAGTAGATATTCAAATGTAAATAAAACATCTTAATAACAACTCTACTGGCTTTGAATAGTAGTGTTAACCTGCAATTTCTAAATACTTTTGAGCTCTACCTAATTGGTTTGGTTTGGAAAGTCTTACATTTTTAATAAGAATTCAAAGCTCCGCAGTGAATTACTTAATTCCCCAAAACTTCCTTTTTCTTCCTCTGTAAAATACTCTACACAACATCAGACTGCAAATACTCTGCATTATGAATTTGTTTTGAGATTTTACTAGTCAATTAGCTGACTTTTTTTATACAAGATGTGTTAATTGTAGGGACATTAAACATCATCAGCCAAGTCTTTCATATCTAAACTTTTGACTAGTAGCATAGTCTCTAAAATATAAGCTTATTTTTACCAATAATTGTGTCTGTCTGGGGTTGTCTGACTGAAAGGAAAACCAATCAATCATAAAAGCTTGCCATTTTGTGCTAGCTTTTGCCATTTTTGTGTCAAGCGGTTAGTGAAAGCTGATTTGGTCACTTTATATTAGGAGTCTTTACTATGTACTCACATAAAAAAAAAAAAAAATACAATCTACTTAGTGTTGATTTGCGAAACACTTGTTCTGCTATTGAGGTGAGATATGGGTATGGTTAGGGATAATGTCACCGGCCGGGGTGGGGACAGAGCCCAGCAGCCCACCACTCGTACCAACCACCACTCTGAGGAGCTACACCGAGGGAACACCACGAGGCCGGACACAAGATAAGGTAAAATGGGTTGTCTTTATTTGATATAAAACATACTTAAAATAGTATCAGCATAGGGGACTGAACTCTTTCTATTCTTCCAAGCGACCAAGGAACTGCGGCTGCTCGGCTCCCAAGGGTCTTCGGATGAATGACTCAGGGCAACCTGAAGGAAGGGCTTTCTTGATTCCCTAAGGACGGTGGCGAAGCCCAGAGGACTCGGACTAAGAAGATCTTCAGGTGAGTGGCTCAGAGCGACGTAAATTACGGGTTTTCTCTATTTCCTCAGGACAGCAGTGGAGCTCAGGATGCTCGGACTAAAAGAATCTTCAGGCGAGTAGCTCAAAGCAGCGTGGGTAGCTGGCTGTCTCTAGTCCCTCAGGACAACGGTGGGACTCAGGAGCTCGAACTAGGGGAGCTTCAGGTGAGTGGCTTAGAGCAACATAAATGACGGGTTTTCTCTACTCCCTCAGGATAGCGGTGGAGCGCAGGATGCTCGGACTAAGAGGATCTTCAGGAGAGTAACTCAAAGCAGCGTGGGTGGCTGGCTTTCTCTAATCCCTCGGGACAATGGTGGAGCTCAGGAGCTCGAACTGGGGGATCTTCAGGTGAGTGGCTCAGGGCAACGTAAGTGACAGGCTTTCTTTATTCCCTCAGGACAGCAGTGGAGCTCGGATGCTCGGACTAAGAGGATCTTCAGAAGAGTAACTCGAAGCAGCGTGAGTGACTGGCTCTCTCTAGTCCCTCGGGACAACGGTAGGGCTCAAGAGCTCGAACTAGAGGATCTTCAGGTGAGTGGCTCAGGGCAGCGTAAGTGACGAGCTTTCTCTACTTCCTCAGGACAGCGGTGGGGTCCAGAAACTCGGACCAAGAGGATCTTCAGGAGAGGTACTCCTCTGGACAGCAGTGGGGCTCAGGAGCTCGGACTAGGAGGATCTTCAGGTGAGTGACTCCTCGGGACAGCAGTGGGGCTCAGGAGCCCGGGCGAAGAGGATCTTTAGGTGAGTGACTCCTCGGGACAGCAGTGGGGCTCAGGAGCCCGGACTAGGAGGATCTTCAGGAGAGTAACTCAGAACAGCAGGCGGAGCGGGCTTGCTCTGCTCCTTCAGGACAGCGGTGGAGGTCAGAATGAACGGAATACAAAGGTCTTCAAGTAAGTAACTCAGCGTAACGGGAGTGCTTGGCTTCTCTCTGCTCCTTCAAGACAGCAATAGAGCTCGAAATACCTGATGCAGAGTCTTTGGAACTACCAGGAGGCTCAGGAGGTGGCGGTCTTCGAAGTCGGTGAACTCGAGGCAGCACAAGTGACTGGTTTTCTCTGTTCCTTCAATACAGTAATGGCGCTCAAAATACCTGATGCAGGGCTGTTGGAACTAGCAGGAGGCTCAGGAGGTGGCGGTCTTCGAAGTCGGTGAACTCAAGGCAGCACAAGTGACTGGTTTTCGCTGTTCCTTCAATACAGTAGTGGCGCTCGAAATACCTTATGCAGGGCAGTTGGAACTAGCAGGAGGTGGCGGTCTTCGAGGTTGGTGAGCTCAAGGCAGCGTCAGTGGCTAGCTTTCTCTGTTTCTTCAATATGGAAGTCGGTCAGCACCTGCACACATCTATGCACACACAGTCAAATAGTAAAGCTTCCCCACCCCACCCCACACGGGGCTGGACGATCCCAGGAAAGATTTGCAGCGAACAGAATATTTCAATCTTCTTCAAACTTGTGTATACATCAATCCCTCCACAATTCCACACGTGAAGACTTCAATTCGTAAGCACATTCCACCAACAGCTCGTATTCAAACGGGAGGGGGGATGCGACAATGAGATGACTGCATGGAGATTTACTCGAGAAAACAAGCGTGCCTTCCCATCACCAACTTCAACCTCACAAAAGAGAGAAACAGCAAACAGGTACGAGCCCTCCAGTATATCACAATGCCTCCATGAACTCAGACGCGGTGTTTGTAAAACAATTTGGAATCATGTACTTATCTTCTTCACAGTTGATGATCTTCACGTAAGGAACTCACAATGACAATCTTCTGCCCAGCCAGCTCTGGTGCCCTCGCTCGCTCGCTTGCTTCTGTTTTGTACTTCGCGTCCTCCTTTGCCCTCGAACGTCTTCTTGTTCTCTAATCTCTCCTTTTATATCCTTTCTCAACATACGCGTCCTCGTCGCCCTCATAATCAACTCCGATTTGCTCCCCCCCGTTTTACTCTTCGAGTCAGCCATAACAGTAAACCAGAACCGTCCCAGTGTTACCCCGGAAGTGTTCCCCAAGGGAACTACGCAATCATTTTTGGTTCCGCCTTAGTCACGCGGTGACAATAAGTTTGGTGATATGGGTAGGTGTAAGGTTGGGTTAGGGAAGAGTCAACAGTGTAATATGTAATTACAGAAATTAAAAACATATATAATTATATGTAGGTATTTAAAAAAAAATAAGTATTTATATATATATATATATATATATATATATATATATATATGTACACAATAAATGCATTGTATCAAACGATTAATGTAAAAAGACACTGAATCTAATGAATCACATGAAATGTGAACAAATGATCATTTGAAGTATAGAAGAGAACAAAGTACAGTATAGAACAAAACTTCTTCCTATAACAAAGCAGCATGTGAGCATACTTGTGTGCACAGTTTTATGGCGACTTTGACAACCTGCCATGTCAACAATAGCTATGGAAAAACACCAGAGCATACTTTCATGTTGTCAGTCACGCTGTCTGCAAGTGCAATTTGTAATTCAAGATGCTGTTTTTAATAGCTATGTTAATTAGTTTATTGTTTGTCATTTTTCATCAGTGACCTCTTTCATCTCGCAGTGATTGAATTTTTTACATTTTGCACGGCAGATATTGCCTGTGGGTGATTGCTTCTGAAATTAATTTAAAAATAACCCTGACATCTGAAAAAGAGGTGTATAGCGTATAAGGTGACACGCATGTTCTCGTTTTCATGCGGTGCCTATGATGTTTTGTGTTAGATTTGAAGTCTGAGCGGTGAACAAGTTTGCATATGCTATCGTTATTTTCAATAATAACTAGTGACTGGATGCATATTTGTAACCTGCAGTGATGGGAGTTCCCCATGAAGAAACACTGCAGGGTTCTTCCGGCCTGTTTTCCCCTTAAATAAGGGCCATTTAGGGCAGATTTGTGTGATACTATTTATAGCCCTCCAAATGTTACTTTCTAGCCTTTTTGCTATTTTGAATATTTCATAAGCAGCCAGTTTGTCGTGATAATAGCCCTGTCAAACTTCGCCAAGACAGTAAGCTGGCATGCAAATCTCTGGGATGTAAAGCAAGGAGACAGATTTGATGAAACCCACAATAGCATGCAAATTCAACACCAGAACAACAGCACCCTCGAGAGACCCTGCCTCTGACTCATGCCTGATTTGATTCGATTAGATACGCACACGATAAGAGACCTGAACTCTGTATTCGCAACGTGAGATCGTCCAACCGTTTCCGCCATTGAGGATCTTGTCATTCAGACGCCCATTTCGTCAATGACAGCAAGTGCTGCGTTTGTTGAGCCATAAAAAGACCATCGGCAGAATTAGTCCATGCCCTTATGGATTCGCCTCCCTGCTAAGTCGGCTTAACAAAACACATTTAAAAATCCAATCTACAGCTTCCAGAACCACATTCTTCGATCCAAAAGCATTGATGTTTTAATTCAATCACATTTGCCTTTTGAACACACTCTGGGAGATTAATGTACATGTCATAATGAAACAGGGCAGATTGTAGGCAATGTTCTCTTTTTTACATAAAGAGTATGTTTAACTTACTGTGGCAACAGATACCAGACTTTTAAAGATTAAACTTTATTCCACAACTTACTACAATTGATGCATGTTAAGGAACATTTTGCACGGCTTTTCTTATTTTTGTCTTATAATAGTCTATACAAAAAGGGTTCTTTCAGTCGTTTCATAATTAGAGCCTTTTATGGATTTAGTTTTAATTCATTCATTTTTGTTTTCCTTTTTATTTTTTTATGACATTTTATGAACTAAACATCTCATACACACACTTTATCACTAGAAAAAAAAAAAACTGTTAAACATGAAAGTATTATGCAATCATTTAGGACATTTCTCCTTACATAGAACCTTTTTGACGCAAATTCTTCATTCTTTATAACCCGACTGAAACTTTATTGTACAGTATGACTTCAAATAATATTCCTCTGTGAGTCTTGACATCAATAAACGTCAATACATTTCTTCATTCCTCAGGCGGAGTTTTAAAATCTGAAGGCACTGAACTCCATAGTGTAATTGATCAGAGTTGTTGCTTGTCGCTTAACTGGCTAGGGGTGTCTATAGGATTGGCAGGATAAAAAGTGAGTAAAAAGAGAACCAATTCACTTGAGTTTTTGTTAATTGTTGATATTTTAGATGCCTGGTGGGCAAATATTTTGCTCCCTTATCATGATGTTATCTAATGAAATATTGTTTATATTGTCTGTAATCAAATAGGTCTATCCATTTGCATGCCCATTCATGTCACTGCTCAGCTGGAGTGTGTGGCCTTAAAGGACGCAACCGGTTTGTTGCTGTTTTTCCTTATGCAGTGGTTCTCAAAGTGTTGGGCGCACCCCCAGGGGTGTACGGTACAGCAGGGGGCAGGGGAGATCAACAGGGGAAAAAACCCCAGAAAACATCTGTTGCATCGACGTTCAAGCGTGTGAATAGCGGTTGGCGCTCTGCCTTTACAAAGCACCACCCAACTCCAATTACACTGAATTATTTTTCTTCGTTTAGCCTACTTGTCTATGAGATTATTTTTGAATAAAATGTATCACAGTCAAAATGTATGACTTTGTTTTTAATACACTGCATGCTTTGCTAAATGTTTTCTCTTTTTCTTTCGCTGATCTGGACTTACATATGAGTTTCCAGAGTTTTCAATAACGTTTCTGAAGTTTTCATTTACTGAGTTTTCGTTCACCATTCTGGCACAGACCTCTTGCAGGCTAGGAGCGGTGTCTTCTCATTGGCTACTGAGTTTTTGATTGACAGTTTCTTGACCTGGAAGTGAAGACTGTAGCGTCTGTAAGCGGCTTCCTATTTCATTTTAGTGATAAATAATAAACCTCATTGGTTCTTGCAGAAGCTCAAACATGATGCGTAACATGAGAATGAACCTTATTGGTTCTTGCAGAAGCTCAAACGTGATGCGTAACACGAGAATGAAACTCATTGGTTCTTGCACGTCGTGCTTGAGCCTTCATTTACCACAACTGATGTGTGAGTTGATGAATGTTTATATGTGAATAAAAGCCTAAATTAAATCTGTTCATCATATAAAGCAATTGAGTCTCTTCAGAAAATGTGGACTAAACCGCTCAATTCATATGGATTAGTTTTACGATCTCTTTATGAACATTTTGAAGCGTAAATAGTTGTGTACTGTAGCTGTCAATGGAGGGACAGAAAGCTCTCAGATTGAATTAAAAAGATCTTCATTTGTGTTCATTTGTGAAGATGAATGAAAGTCTTATGGGTTTGGAACGACATGAGGGTGAGTAACTAATGACAGAATTGTAATTTTTGGGTGAACTAACCATTTAAGTGCAATGTGAATAGCCCTATAAATGACTGCATCATATCACTTGCAGTGCTTTGTTGATGATATGAAGTGCAGTGATGTAGTTTTGTTGCATCATTCTGCTCACTCGCAGTGTAAACATGCACTGCATAGGCCTGTGTGATTTCATTGTAAGTAAAAGGGAGCGATGTTCAGCTCATTACTTTGCTTATTTGAAAATAGTAACTTGGGAATCATGATGTAAATGAAAAAAAGAAGAAAAAAGCATTACTCATTACAAAAGGTAATCTTGTTTCATAACACGTATTACTTGGAGCGGATTAAACCTCAACACAAAAATGAGCATGAAATGAGACTATAACAAACACTTATCTTTTCCACACATCAGCCTTCTGTGAGGGTGAAACATGAAGCAAACCATGAGAAATATCTCCCTGCTGCGTTTAGAAAAGCTGACCCAGAAAACTCAACCTGAACTAGAGAAATCATTGCTGCAATTAATCAGATAAAGTTGGTGGAAAAAACAGCCGTCACAAAAATACTCGGGGACACATGGGACACATGATATTATTTATACAATAATATATTATTAATATATGTGTTTAATTTATATATTTTGGTTTTAAGTTTTATATTTTTTATGTGCTTTTTTTTATATTATAAATATTTCTAGTTTGATTTAATTTAATTGTAAAAGACTGAGACTTAAATAAATGTCTCTATTTGCTATCCATCAATGTTATTTTAGTATTATTTATATAATTGTAGTGTTTATTAATATTTTGAATTAGCTTTTATTTTTCAGTTTAGCTTTTAATTTGTATTTTTTTTTTATATATAATTCTTCTATATAGATTTAGTACTACTTCAACTACTTCAACTTAAACTGATTTATTTCAATTAGTTTGCATGGCAACACTTATATTTTGTTAAGATTTGTTTTTACATTTTTATCTAATATTTGTATTCCATTTTATTCCATATTATTATTAGTTTTAGTATTAATAACAATAATTAAATTAAAGAATTGTATTCCTTTAATATCTAGATTGTTTACGTATATGAAAATATGAGGCACAGTAACTTATTTTGTTGCATCAAAAAAAGATCATGATGTTCCCTTTTCCATGCACTTCTTTGATTCTTCGATTCAATTTCCAGCAAATCTCTGCAAGTTTCTCCATCTATTTATAATATCAGCCGATTCTTTCATCTCTCGCCCACTTCATTTGCCACGCAATGCTTTCATATCCTTAAATCCATGTTTCACAAGAAAGCTAAATTTCACCTGAGAAACAAAAGGGGGAACGGTTTCAGGATCATTTGTGATTTTCACTGGGAATGGGGCGTCAGGGTGGCGTTCTCACTTTCTTTACTGTATTCTCTCAAGGTTAACTCCTGTTATTCGTCTATGCCTCCCTGATTGAAGATGTGATGCAGTCAGGGAAACCAGCTTGGTGTTGCCTAGCAACTGCACCAAAAGCGAAAGGATGCCCCCCTTCTTAACTACTGGCTCTAAGGTAAGAGGACTGCAATGAAAGGGACTTGAGAGGAGAGAATCTGAATATTTCAAAGTCCACGGTCCAATTAGGGATGACTGTGCTGTGTATATAATTAATGTGAAAGTAGCAAAGCAACAGAGAGTGAAATATTTGACGGCTTAGATTGGTTCTCTCAGGTATAGTGCATCATGCTTTAGGACTCATAATCCCAGCGAGAGCAACGAAGAAACAGCAGCTTTTTCAAAAATAGATGATAAAACATCTAGGTCAGAACACAAACTTCTGCATTGATATGAAAGCGCTGTGGGAGCGGTTCACTTCGGGCCCGTCTTTTCAAGGTTACCTGGCTCTATCGCTCTTATGTGCCTAGTATAAATTATGGACCTGATGCAAAAAACAAATGATCAGGGCATATTACAAATTGTTAAAAGTTGTTTTAGAAAGATAAAAAGCAAGAGTTATTTGTGGAAGCTTGTTTCCACGGAATAAAAAAAAATTAAAAGATATTTGCGACATTTGATCTCACACTGACTTTTTATTTTATTTTTAATTGCGAGGTATAAACTGGCAACTATGCTATAAAGTCAAAAAGTCAGAATTGTGAGATAAAAAAAAACTATATATTTTATTTTTTCAGTGACGGAAACATGCTACCATTGGTGTTCCATAGTTTCTGGAGTTTTGTCCCATGTGATGTAATTTCAAACAAAATCAGGCCAAAACTAAGTTCGTTTGGAGTTTGTTTTGGGAGTTCGAAACTTTCCGGAAAAGTCCGCTCCGGCTAGTAAACACCTTGCTTGATTTTAAGCAGTCTATTGTATACAGTGCTATACATATCCGTGACGTGATTGCCAAATTGCAGAGCTTGTGCAAACATATCGTTGCTATGATCAGATGCTTTTCTTAAGCTTTCTTTAAAAAAATGCTTGCTGTTTTCTCAATTTTGTTCTGTGTTTATTTTGTTATTGAGAGGAAAGTGTGCAGCACATATTTGCATATTCATCTAAACGCCGCTCTCAGCAGAGTGAACGCTAGTGTCAGATGCTCGCTAATTGTATATTGCTGGTCATGTATTTTGAACTTCATAAGCGAAAAATGAAAAATAACTTTGCTGTGAGTATTATCAGGGCCTTTGATCTTTGAATTCTGGTCCCTTTCTTTCCTGACTGGCATTACGCTGGCCGGCCTTGAAGGCTCCAGGCAACAACATAAGTACTTTTTCCAGCTGAAGTAGCTTTTAGCAGTGCTGTCAACAGTTGTTGAACTGTTCTCAGTACTGAGCACAAACAAGGTTGACAAATGACATCCTAATTGGCCAATTCATGCTGTTGCAAAACACCATTTTCATAGTACATTTCTGAGAAAATTACCTACATATGAAAATGTACCATAGTATAATAGTCGTTTATTTTTTTTTTAAAAATTTATTGTGTTATTACATGATGTTCACTACAGTACTATTCAAAAGATATTAGATATTGTACTATTTAAGAGATACAATTAAAATGGTTTGCATTGTACATTATTACCATTTAAAGGTGCCCTAGAATGTGAAATTGAATTTATTTTGGCATAGTTAAATAACACGTGTTCAGTACATGGACATGACATACAGTGAGTCTCAAACACTATTGTTTTCTCCTTCTTACTTAAATCTCGTTTTTGAAAAACACCCCTGAAAAATAGGCGAATCTCCACATAACACCGACTGTGAACAGTCGGGATCATTGATGCCTCCAGAAATTTGCATGCCAGCCCATGTTCAATGACAGGCGGAACTGCGCAGCCGAAGCATGGCAGTTGTTCAGTGTTTGGATGTACAAATGAACACAAAAGTATTTAGTTCCTTCATTCGAGCCTCTGAAGAAACAATGGGTTAATTTTATTTTCTCTGGAAATTTCCGAACATTTCACCGACAACTGTTTCCTCAACTTGGGCCAATACAGAGCTGGCCTCGATGAACGTCTGAAAATATATCGATCGAGCCACCAAGCAACACTTTCTAATGTGTAATTGTTCAAGTTCAGACAGGTAATCTTTCTTTCAAAATCATTCAATACTGTTTATGCACCAGTAAGTCAAGCCAGTGACTAAAATATCAACTTCACATCGTTTCTTTTAGTAGGATGAAAAAAACGTATTTAAATTGTGAATACATACAGGAAGCTATCAAAGAACAATCTTTCCACATTGCTCAAGTTTATCTGGACTCTTGCCAAACTCGTTATGAAATCAATGACGCACGTTAGGCTACACTGCACAACGAAGCTCTTACTGTATTTACATCATTGTGTTTGCATTGGTGAAAGCATTATAGAGAGTGCAGAAACTGCATTGCTTCATTCTCGCGATCAACAGACCATCTGTTTGCTCAATGCTCATCACGGCAACATTTTATGTGATGGGAATAGATCTAAATACTTTAAAAACATCTCACGATTCGTTAATCTCGATAGCTGTAATAGTAAAAACATATAATAGCTGTAGTAAAAGTATTCGAGAGAGTTTCACATGTAATACGTAGCTATTTCATATGCAAGCATGTCATCCAATCACAGCAGAGGCCGGTTACACACAGCAGACACGCCCCTCGAAACAGAGCGTTTCACATCAGAGGCTAAAATCAGGCTAGGAAAAATGTATTTCGAAATTATGACTATTTTTGAAACATAAATAAATATAAAAAACATACTAACATTATAAGGGCACCCCAGGAAACATTATAAAATAATTTAAAAAAACATTCTAGGGCACCTTTAAAATACCTGTTTCCTATTGTAATCCATTTAAAAAGTAATTTATTCCTGTGATCAAAGCTGAATATTCAGCATCATTACTCCAGTCTTCGGTGTCATCTGATCCTTCAGAAATCATTCTAATATGATGATTTGATGCTTGTCACAATTATGTTCTGTCCAGTCTGCACCTGTTCTCGTTAGTCCCTGATTAGTTTACTTTTCTCCACCAGTGTCTAGTTAGTTTCCTCATTTCCTCCTGTGTATTTATACTCCCTGTTCTGTTCAGTCGCTTGTCAGTTCTCGTTAATGTGACATGTGGTTGTGTATGTCCTGCCGCTACTCCTCAAGTAAAGTTTGGCTGTTCTGATCTACAAATTAATAAAAAGTTCAAAAACAGAATATGAAAAATCTTGTGTAATATTATATATCTTTAATGTCACTTTTGAGCAATTGAATGTATCCTTGCTCAAAAATCTTACTGACCCCATACTTTTGAACTGATATACTGTATAGAAAATAGAAAATCAAACTATCGACAGATATCATAATTATCAGCTATCGGCAGAAAACATGTGTATATATATATATATATATATATATATATATATATACATTTTTCCACCAATAGCCAATTATTCAGAATTATACTGCATACAGATAGTTTGATTTTCTTAAAGGAAAAAATATCTCCAAAATAATGCTGTAAACTTTATCGGGAACCCTTACATTAGGTGAATTACTATAATTTTACCGGTTAAAATGAACAACAGAGCTCAAACTATTGCATTCAATTGATCTAACACAGCGGTTTGGAAAATGGATGGATGATTCAGCAGCGGGTGCCATCTTCTGGTCAGATGCGGGAATTAATTCTGTGTGCTCTCACAGTGCATTATGGGTATTATCTAGCCGTTGAACATACATCAGTTGTACACTCGTTATTGCTGTGCATTGTGGGATTTAATGAGTGCACTCTGTAACGTCCACTATGGTTTTGAGCACCACTACAAATGGCTGTCCCCTCATATTTGCCCTATTTAAAGCTACACTGTGTGGGATTTTCTCCCATCTAGTGGTTAAATTGTATATGACTTTCTAGCTCCTCCCATTCCGAGGGTGTTTTAACTCCTACGGTGGCCGTATTATTTCAAATCTGCCGGCAGTCACGAGTAATCTCCCTCTCGCTTTCGTCACGGGGCCACTGAGTGTAAAAACAAGAAAGGCGAAGCTTGAATTTCCAGGTATGTCCGTGTCCCTCTTTGGCTAATGTATTTTCAAGATGGATGCGCAACATGGCTTCCGCCATTCAAGCGGCTTGCTCGTATGTATTCTTAATGGCAGATTCTACACTTACGAAAATACTTGATTAGTTGGTAGAAGTAATTACACATTAATGAGCACATATAATTTTGAAAGTACAAAGTGTTTTTTGCAGTGGCGTAACTTTGTTTTAAAAAGTGGGTGGGACATGCGTGTGTGAATAAATTAATTAATCACGTGAATATATACATATATCCGACTGATTGACGTCATTAATCCATTTAATGGTCCAGTGGTAGAACTTTTGCCGAGCATGTCAGATGTTCTGGGTTCTGGTTCTAATCTCCACGAATTTTTTTTAAAAAAATTTTTATCAAACCGAATATGTTCTTCAGTGGTTGTATTATATAAAGCAGGGACACGATTGTGTACATTTTTGTTTTGTGATTTCACCGTAACGAACAAAGAGTCTCCGAAACGGATTGAAGCGCGCGTGCATGCGAAGACTGTGCGTGAGCCACGAGATAACTCTGTAACACTGGCGGCAACGAGCACTTTGATCACTTGATTTTTAAAAACACGTAGTTCAGCGCTAGATCGCCTCTTATTTAACAAACGAACGAAATGAATGCTCTGCCAGCTGGAGATGTTTTTATTTATTTCTATTGGTACATCCGTGCCACGAGAGGTTTTAAAAAGTGGTGGGGACAATATCGACCCTGGCAAAAAGTGGTGGGGACATGTCCAACTTGTCCCACCCGCAAATTACGCCCCTGGTTTTTTGCAAAGAATCAGTGTAGCTTTAAGAATATAGGGGCGATTTTGGACACAGACATTGTCTTCTTTGTATCAGAATAATCCATGGTGCCATGGTGTTTATTATCCAGCCTGTTCTCACGTAAATGCGTCTCTATAACACGCATGGTGTATTGTCATATAATATATACGCGAAAATTAGTTTTTACGTGCATATGAGACGCAGTTTTTCGCATGCATTTGATACGCAGTTCATTTGCGTGTAATACACACGCACCCCACACCACTAATTCTACCCAAGCGTATAATAAACACGCACCCCACACCACTCCTAAACCCCTAACCAACCAATGCGTACCATATGCACGTAAAAACTCACTTTAGCGTATAAATTACACGACAATACACATGCGTGCAATAAAGACGCATTTAGTGTGATCGGGTTGTTATTATCAGTACAGCTGAATCAGTGTCCTTATTTGCACTCGTTTCATTTGAAGAAGACATGATTAATTGCAGTATGTGCGCATACACGGCACTGGTTTACTAGAGTAAATGAAATATGTCCATAAAAACTTGAAATGCGTTTGCTCCTGTCTGTATCTGATCTAGGTGATCCACGTGTTGACATCAGAATCTGTGACGTTGCTCCGACTTTGCTTTTGATATCGTAAGACAGAAATTCCTCTAAAAAATGCAAAAATAACTAATTTCCAACTTATGAATAAATTGAATGAGTTCCTTAGTGTTTTCAACGATGTGCAGTCTGTACATATGTTATGTATCTACTACCTCATCTTTTTTTTTTTTATTAGCTAACCAAGGAACTGTGAACTTTGGATTACTTTCCTGAGGTAAATTCAACATTAAGTGACATTGTTGTCGAGCATTATTGACAGCTTACACACTTTTATTGACACAAGACATTTTCTTCACACACAGAATAAGATGCAGACTAACACGTTTTCCCCCTACTTTTGATAGACAGGATATGATCGGCCAAGGTCGTCGGCTTTTCTTAAACAATCAGCAGATGGCCGATAGTGAACATAATCAGCCGATACCAAACATCGGTGCATCTCTAATATGCATATATGCTGTGAGATTTCCACTTTTATCAGTGACTTTTGCTACTGTGTGCATAATATAAAGCTGTGAAAGAGTAATTGTAGCTCAGGTTGAAACATAAATCCCCAAGCCATCTGTCTGGTCAGGTCTTTCCGTTCACTGCATAAAGTTACTCTGAGGGCTTTTCTCCAAAGCGGTCTAAAGCCTTGCTAGCTTCTCCTCCAATGCATACTGAGACCCTTGTGGGGATCTGTGTTATAGACAGGTGTGAAACCTCAGCTGACTGGAGAGGCGCTTCGCAGAGCCAAGTCTGAATGTTCTTATTAACTTGCTCAGTCATTCGTAACCTCCTCACACAAAGGAGACTGCTGTCGGGAGGTGGAGAGACGGGAAACAACTAATGATACACAGAGCAAAGAGACTCTACTGTGATAGATGTAATTGTGCATGTGGTAAACTATTGTGCGTAGAGAACATCAAACTCTGACCTCAGTGCAGATGAGGGGAAGGAAACTAGTGTATAACCTTGGTGTGGTGCGTCACTTTGTTTTTTTCAAGCATATAAAGTGGTCGCAATGTTGGAGGTCCAGCTGAAATCAGGGTCGTATAGGTATTTTTACCATTTCTAATTCAAATGACTGTATCTCGGAAAATTTGAATGTCACAACATCAATTTTGGAAACTCGTGGAAGTGAACAACTCTGATTTTGCTGAGATTGGTGCATGATGTCAAACAGATTATTATTATTTATGTCTTTTAGCAAATCAACTGATCTGATGTGTCAAACGTCATTGTACACCTTAAGAGCTAATATAATAAGAAATCATTCTCTCCCCAAACTGTTGAATGTCAATCACTGTTTCCACAAAAACATTAAGCAACACAACTCTTTTCAACATTGATAATAATGAGAAGAAATGTTTTGTGTGCTGCAAAGCATCATATTAGAATTATTTCTGAAGGATCATGTGACACTGAAAACAGGAGTAATGATAAGATTGCTCTTTTTTTTTTTACTTTGCTATTTTATCTTTGTTTTGCTTTTTGCATGTGTGTCATGTTTTGAGCCTCTGAAAATGGAATGAAAAGTGAGCATATACTATATACCATATACATTACTTTTGAAAGAAGTCTTTTCTGCACACAAGGGCCAAAAATATAGGAAAATGTTAAAACAGCTGTTTTTAGTTTGAATATATTTTAAAATGTAATATATTTCTGTGATCAAAGCTGCATTTTCAGCATCATTACTCCAGTCCTCAGGGTCACATGATCCTTCAGAAATAATTCTAATATGATGATTTGATGATCAGGTTCTGCTTCATATTTTTTTGGAAATTCTTTCAGCATTTTGTATGAATATGAAGGTCATAAGAACCACATTTATTTGAAAAATATATGTTCTGACATTATAAATGTCTTAACTGTCACTGTTGATCAATTTAATGTGTCCTTGTTGAGTTTAATTATTTTGATGGTCCCTTTAACACATTCTGTAGACTATAAGTAACGCTGCTCCTACATGTCTACTAACTCTCATTAGAGTGTTAGTTGAGTATTAGTAGACTGGTAGGGTTAGGGGTAGATTAAGTTGAGATGTAGTTGCAAAATGACTTATAGTCAATAGCACGTTCAAAAGGGACCATCAAAATAAAGTGTTACCATAACATGGTATTGAAGTGAATATCTTCATATTCTTGAATAATTTCTCCAAAAATGCCATGCACCATTAGCCTGGATGCCAGCCCGAACCCCGCCCACAACATTTTTGGGTCGGGAAGTTCGGTCTGGACTCGATCCATTGAGGAGTAATTAGGATCGGTTCAGAAATGGTCGGGCCAATCAAATTGCCAGGGCGGGCTTTATACAATGATGGACAGATGATCTGCAGTTTCGTAATCATCACGTCATCAAAGAGCGCTTGGTTTGAACTGGTTTACAACAAAGATGCAGCTGGAGAATTGAGATGTATGGACGCTATTGCGTCTGTTGTAGAAAAAATCGACAGCGCATTCATTTTAAAAGACGAACAGAGAACTGCAATCAAGGCAATTGTCGATCGGTCAAGATGTGTTTGCCGTCCTTCCCATAGACATAATAAATACATAGACGCCCTATTGAGCAACTTTCCCATACCTCTCATACCGGGAATTGAGAAAAATGCCTGTTTCGTGTGCGGATTCTGACTGTACAAATCACCACACAATTGAAATCAGGTCTCGAGGAATTACCTTTCACAAGCAAGACTGAACATTTGTTTCTGGTTGTATTTGGTCATGATATAATTAGTAATAGTAACGTTCAGAGGAGAAAGGCTGCGGAATTTAAAAATACTGCTGTTATTGTGTCACGAAATGTAGTTTTAATAGTTTTTCAGGCGACAATGTAGTTGTTTAAAGCTCAAATCTGTGGTTTATTTATAAAGATAGCGCCTATTTAAAATTTTTATCTGACGTTTTCGGAGTTGTGAGATGCGATCAGCGCGCGCTCAGCGCTCATGTACCCCGCCTGGAACAGCCTTAACTCGGCTAGTGCTTCTGACGTGTGCCGCTGGCTCTAATGTCTCTAGGCTAGTGGTTAAACATGAGATATAATTCGTCTTGTGTATATCTAACGGGCGATCTTTGGTCTCATAAATCTATAATTTGGCTGAGGGCAAAGTTGAGTTTCATAACTTTATATTTAGGCTATTTTAACGTTGTATCCTGCTGTATGTTTATAGCTTCTTATACCCCTTACACTACTTGTACTGTTATAATGGCTTTTATGATCAATAAAACTGAAATTTAACAAAAAGAGTTAAATATTAAATAATCCTTCCTACAGGATTCGATACAACTATGAGTCGCTCAAAATACATCACTTACTGCGTTGCTCTGATTGGTTGTAGGTCTATCCAATTGAGTGCAGAGTTGTTGTTTTTTCCTGGTTCGGTTAAGACACCCCTCACAGCCATATGGAGCAGTATCAGACTCACATTCTGAATAGAATATGAGTATGACGAAGTCAGGCTAATGCACCATAGAATTAGTCACAAACACATTGTTTTCTATTTTACCTTTTGAAAATGCGAGTGAAACTGAAAAGGGCCGCATGTAAAGTAAATCAAAACTATTTTGAATAATAAAATAAAGATGTTTATGATGTTAGCTTCAAGCATTTTTTCTTTTAACGGTGTGCAGAATTAGAACCCCAGGAATTTGCAGATTTGTGTGTGTGTGTGTGTGAATGTGTGCGTGTGCGTGTTTTTTTTAATCCAACAAAAACACGTTTTATTCAACATTCATTTGTAATTCAGCAACAGCGAGTCACATTCTCTCAGCTCAATCAACGTCTCTGTGAGTTTCACACTTCAATGGCGACCTCCTATGTGCTTTGCAAACATAATTTCTCAAAATGAGACCAAATTATTTAAATTCGGTAACAAGGAACAAAAGTATATTAACATTATGCGTTCACCATCATGGAACATTTGTGACAAGTCGAATATTGTTAAACATTTCTCTCTAAAGCGCTGACAGAATTATTTGTCTGGTATTGTCTCATTTGTGTAAACTACTAGAATGGCTCATTGATCAAAGTTTTCAAATATCTACAGTCTGTTTTAAATGTTGGAACGAGCTGTAAAGAATACAACAAACAATGGAATTCTTTGCAATTCCAGCTGCAGGTCTTAATTAAATAGATAGTCCTTTTGTGTTGCCAGTGTATTTCTTTTGACTTTTGCACTTCTCCTTCTGTTTAAGTATGAAGTTTTTGACCAGAGAAAGGTCCAGATCTTTTGCAGTATTGTCATAAGTTTGGCTATGTTATAGAACTCTTGTATAGATGTTAGCATTAATGCTAACAGAGATGGATTAAAACTCTTAAAAAAGGTAAATACAGTTTAGTTTAGATTTACTTCAAACAGCCAATAATGCTACTTGTTATTGTTTTTTTCTTTAGCATGCAGAGTACATGTAGCATCATTTACATATAACTTAGCCTCAAAGCAAACACACCACAACACCCCAAATTCTATGCCTTTAAGAAAGATTTTTAATGCCTTTGAAAGAAGTCTCTTATAAAAAAAAATACAGTTTTAAATGAACTGTTTTCTACATAAAAATTTGTAATTTATTCCTGTTATCTAAGCTTAAATTTCAGCATCCTTACAGTCTTCAGTGTCACATGTGTGTCGCATTTCTTATTATTATCAACATTGAAAATATTGCTCCCTAATATTTTAGTGGAAACTTTGTATGCCATTCAAAAAGTTTTGGGAAAAAAAGATTTAAAAAAAAGAATAAAAATAAATGAACACTTTTGTTCATTCAGCATGACACATTAAATTGACCAAAAGTGAAAATAAAGATATTCATAATATTACAGAATATTGTTATTTCAAATAAATTTTGTTCTTTTAAACTTTCCATTCATTAAAGAATACTGAAAAAAATACTGAGCAGCAAAAAACTGTTTTCAACATTGATAATAAGAACCATTATTAACTCTTTCCCCGCCATTAGCTTACTTGTGTATAAATGTTTCTAACATGACCATCAAGTGTTAAACATACAAATCATATAAATCAAAACTGACTAATGTTTCTGAATGAAATGTTGCCCCAGGACGAGGTATAGGACCGTGAAGCTTTGGGGTGTTGATGAACTCGATCTACTCCATCTGTGTTTTCATCATCACTCTGAATCCAATGCAGACATACTATTGTACAAAACATGATTTTCTCAGCTTTTTGCCTAAAATATTGCCTTTTTGATGAAACGTTCTCACTTTTAACTGTTAATAAAAAAATAATGCATGACGTCTAATTAAAATGCTATATAAAATTTTTAAAATGTAAAAATATATAGGCTGTATATATATATATATATATATATATATATATATATAATTTTTTTTTTTTTTTTTTTTTTTTTTAAGCAGAGGCTTTGTGCTTTCTTTTGATATTGTATGTTCTAAAATATTCTTGGGGCCATGACATTTTTGTGAAAATGATTAAAAAATGCTGACGCTGGCAGGCACCTTTTTTTAAAAAAACATTGGCGGGGAAAGAGTTAATAACTGAGCATCAATAATAATTGATTATGTCTGAGCAGAGCACCAAATCAGCATATTATAATGATTTTTTAAGGATCTGGTGAATATTGATGAAAAACAGAAAAGAGCTATTTGCAATTCTTATATTAGTTTACTGCATTACTGATCACACACATCAGACATAAATATCGTAATTATTCCAAACATTTGACCAGTACTGTGGTTCATTTAGAGAACTCTTGCTTCACACGGAGAGAAGCTCAGACAGTTCTTTCACACACGAGTAGCACACAAACACCTCTGTCTCTGCCAGACTCGCTCATGCAATTAAGACCTTGCCAGTGCTCTGCTGTGTCTTCCTCACCTCTCGCTCCTACATGATAGCATGTTTTGGCATTCGGTGGAGCTTCCCTGCGAGACAGTGCGGGTGCTCACGGGGACCGCGTCTTTCAAAGCGACACCGGCTACAATGAAGGCCACGGTGGAGCCCTTAAACCTGCGCTCTGAGTGTTCCCTGTTGACCTGCGTGGGAGACAGCGCTCGTAAAGGACATGGGATGCTGATGAAAGGATGTGATTTGTTAGTTGGGCTGTCGGCACCCCTACGGTGGCTTCTTGTTGCCACAAGCTAGGAAACAGCACCCTCACTGCTTTTTGTTTATATACGACCAGAGGATCTACAGTCATCTATACATGTAGCTTTGCATCTGTTACGCACCACCCACAGAGAGACAGATGTTTTTTTTTTTTTTTACTTTCATTCCAGCATGCGTTCCCTCCCACTGTCTCGGTCTTTCATTCTCACTCTTTCAAGCCCTTCCATGTCTGTGCGTTCCTCTTGTTTGTGTTTGCCTGTCTTGCATTCTGTTGGTCTCCTGTCATTTAAGATGGATATCTTCATTGCTTGCGCTTGTACTGCTCTTTCAGCTCGAATATTGATGTTCGTCTCAGGCTTTTGACGAACGCCGTATTATGTGCATTGTGCAGCTTATTCTGGCCAAGAACCACCCTCTTTAGACCCTTTTACAGTAGACGTTAGTTAAAGTTGATATGTTTATAGCTATCTAGCCGATTAACTCTTTCCCTACCAGCGTAAAACTTTTTTAACAAAGTTGCCAGCCACTGCCAGATTTTTTAGTCATTTTCACAAATTCTTGGCCCCTACGATTTTTTTTTTTATTGAATGAATATCTGAACATGCAATACATCAAAATAAAGAACAAAGCCTCTGCTTTAAACCAAACCAAAAAAAAAATAAATTAATACGTATTACACGCCATAAAGGGTTAGGTATCATATGTATCATATGCACGCGAAAACTGTTTTTGGCGTATAAATGGCGCGAGAAATAACATTCGTGGTATTGATACGCACTTTCATGGGATCGGGCTCTACTATCCCATGAGGCCATGGGAGAGGATTTGTGAATCGCAGTGATGTGATGTAACTGAGGCGGGTGGGTCACGTGATAAGAGGAACATGGTGAGTGTACTAAGTCCAGATTACATTCACAACTGCACACATTCATACTATACATACTTGTTTAGCTGTCTTCAAGTAATTACTTAGTAAGTACCTAGAGTATGTGATTTTGAACGCAGCCGCAATCTCATAAATGATGAGAAATCTCATTTCTGTCAATGGTGGGGAAAGAGTTAATATCCTATTTAATGATACAAGCATTTTAAGGTACCTCTAGCGCCCCCTTGAGTACAGAGATTTCTTATGCAAGTGTGGCAGAAAGGTTGCATTAAGGCTCTGTCCAACAAATCTAGAAAGGTCACTCTTGCATACTGTGCAACAGAGGAGGATCTAAGGATTTCTAGGGATGAATTCAAAAGCTTCAGATTGTCAGAGCAAAAAAATAATAATACCCAAGGCTACATGCAACAAAAGAGCCATTCCTGCTAGTCTGCATTACAAAAAAGTTGTACACCTTTAAAAGCCGTTCCTGACAACATGAAGAAAAATGTCAAAGATTAGCAAGAAAAATGCTGACTGTGTGTGAGATTCATCATGGCATGGATTTACTCATCAAAATAGAATTCAATATTCTAGAATATTGTTAGTAATAGAATGTTTCATTTGTGAAAGTCATCAGTATCTTTAATGATGCAGGCAGAATGTTCTTCATTAATGCTTTTAAGGGACTTTAAGTTTATTTAATCTAAAACCACAGCAATAGGATTACAAGGAAATAATTAAATAAACTGGGATTAAACAGCTCAGAGATCACAGGCGAGTATTAGTAGATATTTGATATCAAACAACTATGTTTCTTTTAAGTATCAACTCAAATGTTTCTCCTTAAGAGAAATAAAATAATTTTTATTGATTTTTGTTTTGTTTTACATAAAATAGACCTATTAGCAGCTCAGGTTATTTTGTCATGGGTGAATCGGAATTCTATGGTGATTCTTAGTTTGATTAATTTGTTCCAACTGTTTCTCGGTTCCTGATTAACCTTGTGAAGATATGGGAAAAAAAATCCATACCGGCTTTTTCAATTTTCCTAATGAGCGGAAACCAATGAGGAAGTTAAGAGGAAATTTAATATAAAAGAGGGAGAGAAATCACAAACGTGAAGGTTATCTGTGGGACACACGCTACCTGAAGACTGCCGATGCTATTCGTTTCTGGAGCCTGTGTGTGCGCTGACTGGGTGCGATCGCCAAAGTTTACTTTTTAACTTTAACTTTAAATAAGCTGAAATACTTAATGAAATACCCCAATACTTAATAAATAAAAAAAAACAATACTTAATAAATAAAAAAAAGTAATTAAATCAAATCAAAATAAAAGGTTAATTTCTCTCAAAAAAAAAATCCTGTCGTCACTGTTGCGCAATGCATTCTGGGGTAGGTGAGGTCGCAAAGAATCCCTCTGTTGTATCGTTTATTGCACAGGAAACAAATGAAGCATTTGGAGGACGCAATTGAAGGAGCCTTCGATTTGGGACAGCCATCACGCCGCTGTGACGCCTTCGAATGAAGCTTCTGAATTACGTATGAACTGAACATGTAATACGCATGCACATGACGTCACGGTTTTCACAAATTTGCATTTTTGTTGTTTACGTTTTTGTTGCGTTTTCAAATGTTTGCGTCTTCTGGCCCCCAATACGCCACTGACGTTTAAATGAATGGCTAAAATGCGTACGTTTTCTGTTTTTAGCTGAAAACGATCTCGTGTAAACGCAGCCACGGCCGTTTCACACCGCAAACATGAGTGGCGTGTGAGCAGCGCGTGTTTGTGCAACTACATCGTCACTGCAGCTGCAGATGCGCGCGAGTATTCACACTGGAAGCGTTTGTTCAGCGTCACAACAGCGCCTCCCAGGCTACATATAAGCAAGCATTTCTTTAAAAAGACTTTTGTTAAATTTGTTTTTAGAAGTTGGTCATAAACTTGATAGATTGAAGTTTGTTCAAAGCCCAAACTGAATAATTAAAAACAAGTTTAATGGTTAGGGTACATTTTCTATGAAATTTGAGTCTTCGTTTTCTTTTCTGACATGCTGCAGTTCTTTGTTAAAACACACCACACATGCAAATTCTGTGCGTTTTGGGCACTTTTTGTGTGAAATCATATTAGTTTTGTCCATCAAAAGTGTGCTTTCACTTTAATTGAGCGTGAGCACCGCAGCAAAAATAGACTCGCCGCCGAAACCCACGCTTCACCGCTGCTCACGCGAAGCTCCTGCTTGACGCTCACGCGCTGCTCCTGCTCGCGGTGTGAACGCACTCATTGATTAACATGCACCCGAAAAACATACGCGCTGCTGACGCTTGCGGTGTGAAACGGCCGTGTTTAAAGAAAACTGATGCAATTAGATTCTGCCTTTTTCATCCCTGCTGCATCCTCAGCATGACAATTTTTTATGGCAATGCTTTGTATAGCTCTGTAACTTCTTGCTATTTGAAACTCAGCTTGTGTGCTGGCTAATGCTAAAACTGGATATTTCAAAATTGTTCCCCATGTCAATACTAACAATGTCTGGTCAAGGCCATGGGCGATTACTAAAAATTATTTTCAATTGCTGTGTGTTCTCCAGTAATATGATTTGGTCCCGTGTCCATCCTCAATAAATCCAATCTATGGCAGTTTTTAAGATCTATAGCTTAATCAGTGGCTCTCTGAGTGGTGCCCTATAATAACATGGGCTATTCAGACAACTGGCAAACAATCAGAGTTGTCTTGTTGAGATCAGACTCTAACAGTTTTCGGCATCAAAAACTACATCTGGAGCACCGATTACTTTGAATTTTATTTGTTATATATTTAAGTAACTTCTCACTATTGCATCAAATTTCTCTTATAATCACTTAAGATGATGAGAAGAATTAAAAGACTTGAGTTGTGTCATCGTTTGGGTCAAATGTAGGCTGGTTTTGAGAAGGGTTTAGAATTTAATTCAATTAAACAAAGATTGAATGATGTCATTAATCATAGACCCCTAAAACGAATCCACCTTCCTGACTGATGTCAATAGTCAAGTAGCTCACCTCCTAGCAGTTATTTATGACCCTAGAATGTGTTCCACCTTGAGTAATAGCTATGAAAATGATCACTCTCTGCTTTGGACATCCATACAGCTCAAGAATCTGTTCTCCCTGTTTTGCTTATACCGTTCCACTTTCTCTGGTACATAAAAGAACCAGCAGCATCCTTGAAAGCACACTATTCCCATGTTCTAGTCAACATGATCATGTGACTGGCACCATTGCTGCAGGTTTACAGTGAACTATGCTGATGTGCCTCTGATTTTATTCCTTTCAGATGTTTTTTTACTGTTTATTCCTCTCAAAGTTCTGACGACTCTCCTCTGCCAGTCCCTCGTGTTCCCTCTGCCGACTATCAAAGAAACCTGGCTGCTCAGCATAAGCTGCCCACCGTCAAACAAGCATCGCCAGCACCAATTCTGGACTATTGATATACTTAAACCACAATCATTTACAAATTAATCATTTATCTACCCTATGTCTAAGTCTATGTAGATACAAATTTGCTACAGAATATTTATATTCCTCCTTGGTTACAGAGGCTTTTCTGCTTGCCTTTTGTGCCCTTTGCTAAGTCATATTTCATGCAAAACAAAGGGTAATAGGATTATGCAAATGTATCTGAATAAAGTTCTTGTTACCAGAAACGATCAGATAATGAAAGTTGTTTTAAGTGAGAAGTATGGCATGTGCAGCAAGGCATAACACAAAGAAATGACACATTGAAGAACACTGAGTACAATGTAGTTCCAGTGTTGACACCTGAATCCATGACCCATGATGCACTATTGCAATCATTTTAAAATAGCAACTTGTTCTATTATGCATCATTAGTGAGGAGGTTCATACCAGAAAAGTGGCTCCAAAAAGTTTTTAGACATAAAATGTCTGAATGTCATTGCATTAGATAAAATCTAATAGCAAGTGGCATTTAATTATACAGAAATTACAAGCACACTTTTAAATCAAAACATTTCACAAAAGTAGCTTTTCCGCCGTCGGGCCAAACCGTTTTCATTTCTTTATGAATGGAAATGTTTTAATTTTCCACTGTTGGTGCTGACAACGGAGCTCTTTGGCATGTATTACAAATGCATCAGTCATTGCCTTGGTGATGAAAAAGTTTAAAGATGAGATGTAATTAGAGGCCATGTTATGGAAGATGATCAGATATTTGTTTTAATTGTATTATTAACTTGCATTAACTTCGCTTAAATTGCGTGCTTCACCAGCTACAGAGAAACCAGCATGGTTTGGCACGGTTAGCCAAGCTAAAGCATTGAAAATTTCCATTTTCACCATCAGATGTTACAAATCTGCCTGGAAGAGGATGTGTGTCTATATTGTCTTAATGCACAGCGAGAAGGAGAATTTGACTGGCCAAAGACCTAGGATCACAGATGGAGAATTGCACAAATTAATATTGGCATCAAAAAGCCAAAAAAAATTAAAAAATTAAAAAATAAATTCACCACATGTTGTTTGGTAGGGTTTGGTAGTTCACTGCTGTCACCCAAAAACAAATTCCAGCATATTCACTTGTCAGACACTACTGGAACTTCAAACGGGACCGGCTTCTATTGTCAGATGAAACTAAAAACAGAGCTTTTTTGCAGAAAACCCACCAGATGGGTTTGGTGCAAACAGGGATAAAGAAAGTACATCCACGGTTAAACACACTGCTGGATCTTTGAAATTGTGTGCCTATTTTTCTGCTGGAGGTGCGGGACATTTTGGCATCATGGATTCTATCTAATAGCAACAGATAAACAAAATCAAATCCTGACACCCTCTGCTTGATATCTAATAATGGGCCTTGGCTGGATCTTCTATCATCCAAAACAAACATCGAAATCAACACAAAAATGGGTCACTGAGCACAAAATGAAGCTTCTGTCATGGCCGTCCCAGTTCCCTGACCTGAACCCTAAAGAAAACTGAAGAGGAGATGCATCAACATGGATCTGGGAAACTGAAGGATCTGGAGAGATTCTGTATGGAGGAATGGTCTCCGATCTCTTGTCAGGTGTTCTCCAAACTCACCAGGCATTACAGGAGAAAACTCAGAGCTGTGATCTTGGCAAAAGGAGGTTGCACAAAGTATTAAAGGCCCCCTATCATGGATTTTTTAAGTTTCCTAATATTGTTTTGGAGTCTCCTACAACAGGTTTGCATGCATCAAACATCAAAAAACGTTTAATTTCCTCATAATATACATTTGCACATCACCAGATTTTCAATGATTATCAAACAACTCGCCAAATCGACTCGCAAGATCAATCTCTCTAAATCCCTCCTTTCCGCGAGCTACTCTGCTCTGATTGGCCAGACAGCTCAGTCTGTTGTGATTGGTTTACCGCGTAATTCCCATTGCCATTACACCAACAGCTCTGTGTGTCCTGAGGCTTCCTACACCGTAAACTAAACAAAGTAACGAACAATGACGTTGATTTTACCATGTCAATCCGAGCGCGAGTCCGATGATGAAACACTAGAAGAAGAAGAACCATTCATTCAACCCGAACCTCCATCGCAAGGACGACTCGAGCAGCACGTTTCAGTGATTCACTACTCAGTTTGAGGTAACTAATAGTCGAGCTCTAGCGTGAATGACTGATGTAACATAAACATTGGTAAAAGAAATCCTTGGGCAGTGGGAAAAAAATGTCTTTACCGTCACAGTGTGTCACACAGCGTCTCCTCGACATTATCTCTCCAGTATCCACATGATCAGCTGCCGGTTTGAGGTTTAAGTTTCCCTGGTGTCTGCGCGCACAATAAGTGGGCGGGCTAATGTTTCGTCTTGACGTCACGACGAAACCGCTTATGACTCGTTTGAAAAACAATTCATTTCATTGACTCAGAGTCAACTCTTACTTTTGAAAGACAAAAACTTTATATACGGTGCACTTGTTTGTGAATGATGTTTTCATTCACTTAGAGCTATATTACACGCTACATGAAAGGTCATTTTCAAAAATCCATGATAGGGGCCCTTTAAATAAAAGGGTGTCATTAATTCTGGCAAACAAACATGGGACGACAGTGAGCGAGAGAGGACCAGGCCTGGATTTTATTTGATGTTTTGCTTCATGTGCCAGCAGTCGTCCGTGAGGGCCTGCTGCCTTTATATTAATTTTGTATGTTTTATTAAATTCTTTAAATGTTTTAAATGTCCTCCTTCCCATTACATCTGAACTGCGTTACGGTATTATGTTTTTAAAGATTAACATTCTGGACTCCCTGTGTGTCACTTACACATGATCATGACAGCTGTGAGCATGTTAGAGCACATATGTTACATCTCTGACCTTAGTAACTGTTAATCCTCATTCACACTAGTTTTATGACAGGAGGTCACCAAAGGGGCCAACGTATTGCTTGTAAAAAATGTCATTACATTTTGACAAGGAATTAGTTTTCCTGCTGCTAAAAGTGAACATTCTGCAGGAGAAAAGTGTTTGTATATAAAATGCAGCGGTGCATAATACATCACCTTATGACCAAGATGAATGATATTCACAATTTTCCATGTATCACTTTTTTTTTTATCATATCCCTGTATGTGGGCAGAGACAAATCGTAGCGAACAGGAAAATTGCTCATCGTCTTGCTCAACTACCGTTTCTCAAAGGGGACGAATCACACGAGTGCTGATTTCCCTCACTCCCATTTGTAGTTGCCGCATTGCATCGCTGCTTATTTGTATAAAACAAAACTTTTCTTAACTTTGCCGTACCTCTGGTCTGGTGCACATCGCACGGTCGACGGTCGCTGCAGGTCGCACCGGCTCAAACTGTGATCTCTTATTGAAAATCAATGCCATTTCTTTTTTCTGTCTGTTCAGTTTTGCCCAAATACTTATTTTATTTGTCCTATATATCCTCCCATTTCTCTTGTTCTCTGTGTAATTCTCCCACTCTCTTTCCTTCTATCTAGGGATGTAGGATTGCTGCGTGAAGGTCCCAGGTGTATGGCAGCAGAGGGAAGTCGGAGCAAAGAACAGGGTTTAGATTAGCAGTTGTTGTGGCTTCGCCGCTGGTGATTAATGATCTGAGATGTGCTTTGTTCTGAGATAACACACAAAGATTTATTTTAATAGGGTGTGCTAGGGTGGAGGTGGAGATTTGGGAGCAATATTAAGAGAGAATTAATGAACATCCTTGTGTGCAGACACTCTCACGATACTGAGGCCGAAAGACACTTGATGTCATTATATTCACGCTTGACTTCTCAACTGTGTAAGTGCATTGTGAGGTAGAGCATGTAGAAAAGTCCAAATGGCAGACTGATACTGCTCTTAAAATGATTAATGCTACGGCCAGCCATTATATAAGAACTGTGTACACGGCATTAATGAGCTTTACGGGAGGACTTTAATTAAGATCGTAAGTCTTGGTTAAGCACTCATGGTTCGTTCACCTAAAAATGAAACAGAACTGGAAGTGGCTGTTTACGTGTGCGTGTTTGTGAGTCAGTGTGGACATGCATGTTTACATATATTGACTCACTTAAAACACATTCTGTATTCATGAGATTAAACTTAAAGTAGTTTCATATATATCTTTTAACAGTGGGTTAAACGTGCCGGTTTACATTGAGTAAAACAAGTAAATCATATGTGTTGTACATTAGTAGTAAGCCCATGCAAAAATACAAGGTTAGATTTTTTTTCTAATAGATAGATAGATAGATAGATAGATAGATAGATAGATAGATAGATAGATAGATAGATAGATAGATAGATCTATAATAATTTAATAATTTTATATGAAAAGACATAATTTCACCCAAACAGCCATTTACTGTGTTTACATCCTCAATCATACACAGATTATGCTTAATAACCCAACAATGTATGGACAATTAAGTGGCTTAATGCTGTCATTTTATCATGTAAAGGTCAAATACTCTAAAAATCATGAAGCAAAATCCAATCAGCACGTCTAGTTTGTTGCTCATTACTCGAATTCTCAATGCATGCATATTTAATAGCTTTCTGTTGGCTTATTAAATGTGCGCGTATGTTGTGTGCATGTCTGCTTACATTTTTACATCAAAACCAACATTCTTGTATTGTATAGGTTGTTAAAATTATCATATTTTTGCAAGAGTTTCTTTTGTGCATCTAAAAACTCTCATTGTTGCCAGTAGATTTGAAATGTGTAAAGCGGTGTATTTTACAATAACAAACAAATATCAAAAACAAGTGCATATATAGGACCGTCAAGATGGCTTTTTTATGTTTATTTTCATAACACAAACACATTTTACTCCCAAATTTTCAAAACAGATTTTTGAATTACCATTTTAACTTATCTTTAACATCGTTTTGGCTACTGAAGTTTAAATTATATATATATATATATATATATACACATACATACATACATACATACATACATCATATCATATATACCATCCAGCCTTTAATCTGAGGTTTTATTTGAGTTGCACAAATCTCTAATAATTCCAAGCATATTCTCTAACCTCTTATTGATGTATGTGTGTTCTGTTTTCTCAGTGAAACTACAAATTAGTTCACAAGGGAATTCTAGCAAATGGGAGGATTTGTGCATTAAAGATGTGTTTTAAGTGAGGACACAGCCTGGATATGGCGATGGAGATGTGTTTTGCCATGCCGCCATCCCATCACATAAAATATAGAAGACTTAACTTGTGCTCAGACAGCGATTGGAAATGAACGGTTTGTGGTTATGTCTGGGTTATGTGTGGATAAGTATGTCAAACAGCATCACTCAGCGCTTCCTGTCTGACATTTTTATCCATCAAATGTACACTTCTTGACGCAAACACTGCTTGAAAATTAAACTGCCTCATAGGATAGCAACAGGCAATCCCAAAATGCATTGCACTGAAGTTTATTATGTTTATCATGCTTTATTAACATTTTCAACTTTCTTTAGTGTGTAACGTTGTTGTTTGAGCATGAGAAAAGTCCCTCCAGCAGGAGTTATTCTCTATATCAGTGTCATCTGAACTCCTGAAACGCCTCCATTATAGTCTTGAGTTTTCTTCCGGGAACTAACACGTCACAATATTCCACAAATAAATAATTCCCACCCAAGGCATATGCAAAACAAAAAAAAAGGGGGTGAGGGATGAGGACCGATTGAGTTGCGTTAATACTGTGCATTTTCCAACACGATCAAAGCTGCCGTCCAATCACAACACACTGATCCAGCCGTCCAATCAGAGCACATTGCATTTTTGGAAGGAGGGGCTTCATAGAGACAGGAACTGAACAGAGCGTTACTGACAGACTGGGCAGAGAAGTGCTGCAACAGTGTAAAATATGTAAAAAATAATGTTTTTGAAGATTCAAGCATGAAAACCTATTATATAGTATGGCCAAAAAACTAAATCAAGACTTTGAAAAAGGGCATAATACTGTTTAAGATAAACATAATACTGTTTAAGATAAACAGTCAAGGGAAATGAGGATTCTAAATATAATTTATACAGAACGGTTTTAAATATTTGAGTCTAGAAAGATGCTAAAAGTGAGTGTTACAGGAGCGCTATTTGTGGCCTGTGTGAGTGACGTTTAACAGAGTTGCAGCCCATGAATCAGTTAGGTCACTGCCTTAAGCGTCGTTCACACTGACAGCGGTTTGCAGCAGGAGTTGTTGATTTGAGTCCATATGAGAGACAGAGACTGTCGTCGATGTGACAGAGTTGAGCTGAGTTCAACTTCATGCAAATATACAGCGATGTGGAGATGACCGATGAGAGCGCAGACAGCGAACCTCGTTTGATCCTTCAGCTGACAGGGCACCACCAGGCTAACAGGAAGGTAAAAGACACTTTTTGATTTTATTTTGTCCCAAACAAACTGATTTAGCAGATTTAAGTAGCTGATGATCCTACCTTAAATTATCAAGACTTTACGTGTCACGGTTTAAGTTCTGTTTTGAATTAGTTTTCATTCTGTTCATGTTATGTTTACACCCAGTTTGCCCATGTGTTGTATTGATTTAATCCCTATCACCTGTGTCTCATTAATTATCTTGTTGTGGAATAGGAGGGGTAATAGCCCATCCTGCCACATTGTTAACTCTCATGTTTGGCTGTGTATTTAAGCCTGTGTTTAGTTCTGTCTAGTTGTCTGTTGTCATTGCGTTATGTCCTGCTGATTAACCTTGTTCTGTTCCAAAGAGTCTCTTTTGTCTAAGTTTGTTTAATAAAAGCCTTCGAGAACCGCTGAAACTAACTCAAGACAAGTCAAAAAGCCAGCCATTATCTTAAAGATGTGAAACTGCACTATAAGTAGTGGTGGGCAGATTGAGGCTTTGTGAAACACTGAAACGGTTGAATCAAACCGTGCCATATTGTGCCGAGGCTTCGAAACAATCCGACACCCGTCTCCACGGTGACCCCTAGTGGTCAAAACAGTGTAAATGCAACAAAAACCGAGGCCAAACATGCATAAAAACACCTTTTACAAATCTATTGCAAATTTTTTACTGAAAGTAAAATCTTTCAAATGCAATTATCTACTGATCTAATAAGATTATCATGTGTAAATGTGTTATTTTATCAATTGTCAGGGTTTGTTAAGTTTGTTCTATGAATGGCTCAGCTAAACATGCAAATAAGACTTATTTTAATTATACTAATGTCTAATTAAAACGTCTACAAATGTATAAAACTGATCAGAGATCAGGTAAAACCCACAGACACTTGTTCACTGGTTCTCAGTGACTCCTCATGATTCATGGGTTGACAGAGATCATCGCCCCCAGCGGTGAACCATTGACATTTAGAAGTGTTTCGAAACAGTTATGACGTAGTGAAGCCTCGTTTACTGAAATCATGTGACTCTGGCAGTTTGATACACGCTCCAAACCATTGATTCGGAACAAAAGATTTGTAAAAGCTCCGAAGCTTCATGAAGCAATGTTTGCAAATTGCCATCACTAACTATAAGGCTACTGGACTACTGGCCAGTGATGTTTACTGAAGAGAGAAATGGACATATATCAACATCCTATCAATCAATTGCATCTGATTTCATCATGTAAGCCATCTGAAAGAGCAGTAATTACGCTCAGTGTTATCTTTGAGTCATCCAGATTCAGTACGGGTCTCAGAAGCTCCCCTCTGCAGGACTCTAATTGCAATATGGAGGTAATGACAAAATTACTTTAATGAGCGTCTGATTATCTTTCAATTTAAGACATTCATTTGAATAATTGAGGTACAAACTTCATTGTTCGAGTCTCATGCAGGGAATTCCTTTGTTATTAAAAATACCCTGGGTAATTTGCTCAAGGTGGTACTGTGGTAAAGAAAAAAAAACACATTGGCAATTAATATTGTTATGGAATAAAAACATCTGAGCATCCTCAAATCTAGATTAATTGATATTAATGTTTGATATTATATTTAATATTGAATCTTAATATTACACAGTATGTCAGGGTGTGTATTTTGTGGGTTGTCTCGTTCCACTGGAAGAATTTTTCACTTGTTTGCTAAATGTAATGTGTAATTTTGATTACATATAATTGGATACTTATTAAAAAAATGTGTCAAGTAGAGAGTAAAAGTTGCTAATATCTTTGATACTCAGTAAAACTACAAAGTAGTCAAAAGGATACTTAAGTACAGTAACTAATTACATTTACTCAAATACTTTGCACCACTGAATGGTCCAATGAATATGGTTGTTTGCAGTGTGCAATGGTTTCATGTTTCGCCACACTAACCAGTCTCCAGGAGTAATACCAAGATCAAATCATTATTATAATCATTCTCATAAGAATCAGCTCTTATAAAATATGAACCCTATACCTTTACAAAATATGACTCACTAAAAGATTTAGTGAGAGAGTTTGCTCACATGAAATAATATTGCCTTCAAACTAGGGTCTACCCGTGGGGCCAACTAGCAGGCAGGGAACAGTGTGTGTAGTGGACCAAAACAACTAAATGACTTGTTGTTCTGCCAGTGCACATCAAAAAGTGTGTGCATTAACTCCAAATTGGACAGTTCAGACAGGTTATACACTTCTATTTCTCTTTTGTCCCTATTCGATTTTCCAGTGGCAAAAGTAATGTGCTACGGCGAAGCGCAGAAACAGCTGTTCTATCAAAGATATGGATGGCCAAAGCGAGGGCCCATAATGGTGATGTACTTTAAGGCCACAATGAGAGAGCAGAGTGCAAAACAAATGTGGACAGAGAGATCACAGTGTTGTCTAAATTGGCTCGGTGGGCACGGTTTATACGAAACTTCCAGTCAGCGCTAAAGACAGCAATGCTAAGACATTTATAACCCGCTCTTAACAAGAACTGCTGGCACATAATGGATCACAGATAACGTAAAAATGCTAATGAACCAATTAGGCTGCATATTTCTCTGGTAATTATGCACTCTGCAGATGAGATCCACTCTTATTAATTAATTAAGCACCCTTCGTTCAAGAACGAATCTATATTTTTGGTCATTTGCAACCATTCACAGAGTGTGAGAAAGACATTTTATATTTATCATAGACTACCGTTTGTAAGATGTTCCATTAAATTGTGTAAAATATTGGGTGACACAACAAATCCATGATATTCAAAAACATAAAATCAATTTGCATGCATTGAAACACACTACCTGGTGTTGTCTTTACTCGTGATGTCACTATTGATCGTGGGAATGCTGCATAAATGGTCACAATTGAAAGAAGAAATGCAATTAGAAAATCCGATAAAGATGCCAGTATGCCGAACATTATCAGTGGATTGTTCTAAAGATTAAAGTGTGTTGTAGTGGAGTGGAATTATGGGTAGGTGCATGTGGGTCAGTCAGGTTTATTGGTTCGCCATGATTCATTCTTTGGGGTAGCAGCTGTTGTTGATGATACTGCCATGCCGTGGGGAAAGAACAATTTGTGTCCCGGGTACAGAAAGGACACCAGTCGTCTGATCAATGGATGATTGGCCAGACTCTTCAATTCTCATAGCAGATGTCAAATTGTTGCTGTGCTTTTGGTCTGGCCTGCGTGACATCAAAGGGCCACATTGTGAGATGCACCACTTTTTGTATAGCTGGACTGAAAACCAGTCAGTATCTGGTGTGACCACCATTTGCCTCACGTAGTGCAACACATCTCCTTTGCATAGAGTTGATCAGGTTGTTGATTGTGGCCTGTGGAATGTTGGTCCACTCCTCTTCAATGGCTGTGTGAAGTTGCTGGATATTGGCAGGACCTGGAACACACTGTCGTATACGCCGATCCAGAGCATCCCAAACATGAGTATGCTAGCCATGCAAGAACTGTGATGTTTTCCGATTCCAGGAATTGTGTACAGATCCATGCAACGTGGGGCCGTGTATTATCATGCTGCAACATGAGGTGATGGTCGTGGATTAATGGCACAACAATGTGCCTCAGGATCTCGTCACGGTATCTCTGTGCATTCAAAATACCATCAATAAAATGCACCTGTGTTCGTTGTCTTCGGAACTTTTATTTTGCAGTGGATTTGAATCTCCACTTACAAGTTTGTTTAAGTTAAATTAACTAGTCTAGTTTTCTTCAAAGTTAGCTTTGGATAATCTAACAAGCAAACTTTGCTGCAGGGGTTTTTTTTTTATTATATTTTTATTATTATTAACAGTACAGTGGATTCAGCTATTTGGGACAATGCCAACTTTTGATTTATGACATATTTTCTAATTGTTTGTCATTACTAGATATGGATTTCCCTTTAAAATCTATTTTGATTTCACTAGCAAACAACGATTGATAACTGATTAAATATTCTACAATTAGTAGTACCAAAAAATAATTATAATAATAATAATCTACTCACTTTACAATCGTTTTAATGACTATTCCCTAATGACTAATCACTATTTCCATTTCCCTGATATTTCCAGGTTTTTCGTTTCCATGGGAACCTCATACTGGTCCAAAAATCCCGAAATATGCAGTTCATGCTTCTAACATATGAAAAAGTCGTGGCTTTGGGTGTAATCACTGGTTTTGATTAACCTAATTCTGAGACTACATGGCCCCCTAATATAATTTTCTTATGGAAAATAAGTTTTCTCTTAAATTAATATTACTGGTCAGCTTTGCCTAAGTATAACACTAACTCAGGGCCTTTTCAGATAATTGAGTAGAGAGTGCAGTTGTAATTGCAAAACCTAATGTAATTTGCATGCCTTGTTAAACTAAAACTTGTATGTAATGTTTTTGAGATTATTTACTTCCGCTGTCTTCTATTATGTTGTTATAGAGTTGGCTAGTAGTATTTAAAGGCTATTACATATTTTTAGGCTATTTAAAACAAACTGAAGCTCTTGTATTGAGGTAAACGCTTCATTACTGTGACGTCAGTATTCCATAAAAATAAAAATCTTGAACTGTTGATTTGTATGAAATTGCCCGTTCTGAATAGGTCAGATCAGCCTGAGGTTGAGTGCATCTGCATCATTCCGGGCAGGTACAATGACGGGTGTGAAAAGTGCTTTTTGGTGTCTGTGAGAGATAAAGATTCTGATGCTCTTGAAAGCCAAACAAGTGTCTGTCCAAGAACAACTGATCTTAGCAAAAAATAAAGAAACTGCTAAGAGTAAGCAAGTTTTTGTGCAACTTTTTTTTTCTCCAGTGAAGTATTCCCGTCTTGAGAGAAAATTATGTCTCGTTTTTTCTGTCTGTACTAGCTGAACATTTATTTTGTGAGCTCTGTAATACCCAGCACAGTCCCACTCTCCTTTTCTTTGCAGTACAAAGGGTGGTAAAAGCACCGACGTGTGTGAGAGAGAGAGAGACAGAAAGAATACATTTAAAGAGTGAACAAACCCTTTATCTAGGTGTATGATGTTTCCTTCTCTTTGGTCAGCATGTTCTCACTCTAAACGTGTCAGGAATTGAAGTATGAGTCGAGTACAAGCCCTTTTTTCATAAGAACCTCTTTCCATTATTTGTCTGTAAAAGAACACTTGCATGGGTCATTCATGGGTGCATTCGCACAGAGATTAATTTGCAGGGATGAGTGTTGTGATGCTATTTTATGCATGTGGGCAACAGTCACTGTGATTTTGCCAACAAAGAAACGTCCCTGACTACACAACACATATTTTTGACTGTGTAGTCCCCTAAACCTTAAAGGTTGTATCAGTGATTTCAGGCCCAAAAATAAATGTCTAATCTTTCCTAACGATCCGCTAGCTGCCCGCCCCATAAGCATGCCGTCAAAAAAACGCGTCTCTGTATGCAGCCTAGGCTCTGAGATCTGCACACAAAAACAAATGGGTACAACCACCACTCAAAACCAAAACAAATGGCGCTTTTCCACTGCATGGTACGGTTCGGTTCGGCTCGGTACGGTTCGACTCGGCGCGGAACGGTTCGGCTCGCTTTGCTTTTCCACTGCGTGGTACGACTCGACTCGGTACGGCACGGTTCGGTTCGCTTTAGCTCGGTTGCTTTTCCACTGCAGTTAGTACCGCTTCAAGTGGGTGGGACTGATCGTTATAGTTGCGCGACTCCTCGGCAACCAACGAGAGGAACATCTGCACCTCGCTGACCACGCTTCAGCCATTGCAAAGTTTTCATCTTCTTTTTTCAAGCAATACTTTAAAAACAGACGCTACAGCATTGGCTGTTGTCTACTGGCTATTTAAATCTAGCGGGTTTAGTGTCTCGTCTCGTGTCGCAAATACAATGACGCTGGTAGTGACGATTCTGTCTGACCAATCAGTGATCTGCAGTGTTTGCACGTCACATTTTAGTACCGGTACGGTACGCTTGGAACCTCAACAGACCAGGTACCATTTAAAGCGAGCCGAAGCGAGCCGTACCGTACCGTACCATGCAGTGGAAATGCGCCATAAGTGAGCCGTACTGAACCGAGCCGTACCGTACCATGCAGTGGAAAAGCGCCAAAGCGTGCCGTACCGAACCGAACCGTACCGTACCATGCAGTGGAAAAGCGCCAAAAGTGTTCCAACCAATCACCGACAGGGGCGGGTGTTGTGAGGTATTGAGCTCGTGCACTGCTGGACAGAGCAACACCCGCCCCTGTCAGTGATTGGTTGGAACACTGATTATTTTGGTTTTGAGTGGTGGTGTACATATTTGTTTTTGTGTGCAGATCTCAGAGCCTACAGAGACGCGGTTTTTGGACAGCATGCTTATGGGGCGGGCAGCTAGCGGATCGTTAGGAAAGATTAGACATTTATTTTTGGGCCTGAAATCACTGATACAACCTTTAACCTACCCATAAGTTATCCCTAAAATCAGAGGGATATGATAGGTGAATAAGACTGACGTAGAAGCACCTATGTCTGGTTGTAAGCCTAAACTTGACAGAAACTGTATACTTGTCCCTCAAATCTGATTGGTTGATTGGAATTTTGTTCCAGGATCAACAAAGATGTTGTACTTTGTGATCATGTTTGACAGCCATGTTGTACTACATAATTCACTTCTAAAAATTATGCTGTTGACACTCTCAAAACTTTACGCGTATAGTCATAGTTAATTCTAATTATCTGTTCATAGATACATTATCGTTTAAAGGTTTGGGGTCAATACGATTTTTTCTATGTTTTTAAAAGAAGTTTATTATGCTCACCAATTAAGGCTGCATTTAATTTATCAAAAAATACAATAATAACAGTAATATTGAGAGATATTATTACAATTTAAAATATCGGTTTTCTACTTAAATATTTCTGCATAATTACTCCAGTCTTCAGTGTCACATGATCCTTCAGAAATCATTCTAATATGCAAATTTTCTGCTTAAGAAACATTTCTGATTATTAACAATGTTAACAGTGTAGTTGTGCTGATTAGTCTTTCTGTGGAAACTGTTAAATTTGTTCAGGATTCTTCAATAAAAAGTTTAAAATAAGCATTTATTTGAAATGGAAATGTTTTGTAACATTATAAATGTAATTACTGTCACTTTTGATCAATTTAATGCATCCTTGCTGAATAAATGTATTAATTTCTTTAAAAATATAAAAAACGATGGGTTATTTGTTTAACCCAACCGATGGGTTAGACATATTGGGTCAATATGTTGGGTTATTTTCCAAAATATTGGGTCATTTATAAAATCGTTGGGTAATTTTTTAGAAATAACCCGACGGTTGGGTCAGATAATCTTCGGTTTCCGCAGCGACGATTCAAATTTTAACGGTCTAGTGACAGATAGTCAACAACAGAAGCTGCTGCTGCCTGCTGCATCCTGATTATGAAAGGTAAGTCATATATGTTTTATATAACATCAAGTATTGTGTACTGAGACATTGAATATAATTATTATAAAACTGAATTTTATATTTTTAAAAAACAAAGTTCCCTTAGTCCGTTTTCCGGGAGTGAGGTCGATTGGAAATTAATCCTAGCTATCCCCGTGAGCTCGCTAGCAGTAATAAAGTAATTAATTATAACATTATATTGGCTGTGAAACCGTTTAGAGATATACTAACGTTACCAGTAAATTAAGTTACCTAACGTTACTACAGTAGCTAACGTTAGGCCTAGTCTGAAATCACTATCTTTACGCCTGTTTTGCGGTAACTTTATTCGTTATAGCAATGTATTAAAGGGACTTTAGTGATGGTCTGTCCCAGCTGAAGCAGTGCTCTAGACTACTATTTGTACAGGTGCGACTACAATTGTCACTAAATGCGGGACGAAAGAGCTCTACTCAGTTGAACCGTAGTGCACGGACCATTTATCAGCTCGGCCCAGTGGCGCGAGCTCAGACATCGGCCACACGACACCACAGCAGCGCTGTGAGATGCAGTGAGAACCGTTTGAATTCGCTCAAATCTCCGAGATGAAAGAAAGATGAAAAAGTGCAGATATTCCCAACAACATTGAAGCGTAAAACATGAAACACAATGCGTAAAACACAATGTTGCACATTGTGAAACAAATAAACGATTAGTTCATGATTAGTTAAAGAGAGATTATTTTCCAAAACACAGTTTACCTTGATTTACTGTAGTAACACTTTAACTATGGTATTTTGGCAGAAATGTGGTATATTCATAATGAATGTTGTTGTATTAATAGTCATGTATGTGCATGCAACTGTATTAATACAGGAGTAGCTGAAGCATCCAATTAAAGTAGGCTATTTTTTTTCTTATGAAATTTTTGCTTTTTATTTGTTGCACTAAATGTGTTATACTTTTGTTTTAGACAAATGGCTTAATTTGTGAAGCAGACTACAACAGGTGATCTTCTGCCTTTTAATTGAAACCTTTCAAGGTGAGTAATCTATTGAAATAAGTGATATATAAATGGGTTTTTACAAACTTATTTTTAACGACTAGCTTACTTTTCTGAAAATATTTCTTATTTTCTGCTTCATTCTAACACAGGAAGGAGTAAATGAAAGTTTTACACTGCTGGATGACAATGGTTCTCAATTCTGGTCCTGGACAGTACGCCTTCCTTATCTGGCACCAGTCTTGGACTCCTCTAACAAGCTAGTAAGTTGAATAATGATTAGAGAGACCAAATGTGCAGTGCTGGGGCTACTACAGATCCAGTTAATTGCTTATGTTTGTTTGTTTTTTCAGCTGTCTTCCCTCATTTTAATACAGTATGTTTTCATTTCAGTAGAGTCTAAGCTGTCTGATGACTGACAATAATATGGCAAAAAGAAAGCAAGAAGTCCTCACAGCCAAGTCGAGGAGTTCATGAATTCATAGACCAACTCAACAAACTGCAATGCGTGGAATTGATCCTCTGGAACAAAAACTATCGCAGAAATCATTAGAGAACATCCCAGACTTCACAGTTTTCTTGGAATGGTGAGTTTAATTATGTTCAGAATAGAGAGTATGCGCGTGACGTCACCGTCGAGTGACTGCGGTTACGCCCACTGAGTGGCAGAATGACTGCCGCGAAAAAAGAAAAAAAAACACCACAAAAATGGGAAAGAGCTTTAAGATTTATTTGTACAACTAGATTTGACAAGTAATTTGCGGTATATTTTTTACAGACTGCCGAAAGCTACAGTCCAGTTGTAGTGGGAAGTTCGGAAAATTTTACTGACTCGGATCTTTGAATCTCTTTTTTTTAAGTAATTTCATTCATTTCAGCAGAATGTATTTAAAATGTTACATGTCAATTGCCAAATTCATCAAACACATCAAATGCTGATCACATTTAAAATAAGAAAAAAATTGCAATGCTAGGAAGAGGCCAAATGAGAAACGGAAACGATTAATTAATTTATCTGGGTTTTTCAGGCTATGCAGTCTATTAGTTTACCTCACCTCCTGATCTAAGCCGTTCATTCATCCCGTGACATCCTCATAAACTGAGCTATGCAGTCTGTACCGGAACCAGAATTTATTCGTTCACGTTTCGAGTCTATCGACTTCGGGTTCGAGTCATTTCTTTTAACACGTAACAGCCCCATAGACAGTCATGCAGTCGGTACCGGATACAGTATTGATTAGTTCATCTCTTGGGTTTGAGTCGTTCAGTTTTATGTCACGTAACTGTGTGTTATTATTGGACTATATGTATAATATATATCTTTAGCAAAGTGATTTTCTCCATCATAGATAAAGTTTAAAGCATTACCAACTCTACCACATTCATATGGAAAAGAACCATCATAACAGAAATTCTTAAATTATAAATTGAAAGAAATTAAAAAGCTTTAATTTGAGACCAAAAACACAGCATATTACTGTTAAAAAACTGACTAAGTGCTTGTTTATAAGAAAGTTTGGGAATTATTATCTTTTGTGTCCAGCGCTGTCACATCATTTCACGTGACAAAAGAACGAAAGACTAGAATCGAAGAATCAGACCCGAAGACTTGAGAGGTGAACTAATCATGTATCTTTCCGGTACTGACAGCATAGCCTCTGAGACTGACGGGAAGAATGAAAGATTTGGACCCGAAGCCTCAAGAGATCTACTAATCAATTCTGTTTCCAGGACAGAACTTATAGGATGTTCATGCGCAGTCAACTCAAAATGAAAGAATCGTTTTATGAACCGACGCGAGTGCTTTGTGCAAAAAATCATAATTGTTGTGTTCACGCTCTTGTCTTCTGCTCTCGCATTTAACACAACACGCATGTGTCGAGGTGCTCTCGTGTTTGAGTTTAATATTTTGCAAATAAAGTGGTAAATTATGGTTAAGGGATAGAATATACTCATCATGCTTCATAAAATTGAGGTTGAACCACTGGAGTCGCATGGATTACTTTAATGACGTCTTTGCTACCTTTCTGGGGCTTAAAGTGATAGTTGCGTAGCTGTCCATGAAGGGACAAAAATATCTCAGACTCATCAAAAAGATCTTTATTTATGTTCCGAAGATTAACGAAAGTCTTACAGGTTTGGAATGATATGAGGGCGAGTAATTAATGACAGAGTTTACATTTGTGGGTGAACTAACTCTTTAACAGCAGGTGTAATGAGTAATTAGAGTGACCATAATTTAATTCAATATACAGCACTGCTGTGATGTAACTTTTTCATAATTTAAACTGTTGATGTTGTCACAGTGCATGCCCAACTGAACTTTATTTATTCTTTTAAGGTTGGAAGTGGATCTGACATGGTGCCGATCTGAACAGTGAGACGAGCCCGGATCCACGTGACGATGCTTGGGGACAAAGAGAACTCGCAAGTTTTTATCATATTCAGTGTGAAAGCAGTTGAACAGAAGACTTTATTTCAAGCAATGGATCTGCTTCAAAAATGTTTAACATCTATGACATAAACTATTTCAAGACCTCTGCATCTATTTGGGAGTTTTTGTAGCATGCAAACTTTAATATATCCGGAGGAGTTCCTTTAACACATTGCTGCCTCATTAAGAACTTTGTTCATCATCATCATTAGGTCCAATAGTCAACATATGTATTTTTAGTTGTATTACTTAAGGTATGTTTACAACAACACATCAATGCCTTCAGTGTACAGTTGAATACCTTTTAATAAAGTTGTGATTAGAATTTAATGTTATTAATTTGTGTATTTTGTCCATAAATTTGAATTTAGTGAATTTTGAATTTTTGTGTGCTGTATGTATATATTTTATGTATTTGTACATGTTTTGAATGTGTACTGTTTGTACATATTTGCATAGGTTTTGAATTTATTATGTGTGTTGTATGTACACATGTGTATTTTTAATTTATGTACACTATTTACATTAAATGCTAGACTCCCCAATATATAGTTTGTAATTTAAAAATATATTTGTTGAAACATATGTATTGTTTTATACAAATAAACTATCTGTATTTGAAAACAGTGCATTTTATTTATTAAAATAAGGTCATAAATAAAAATAAATATTTAACTAAACAGTTGGGTTATTTTAACCCAACTGGCATTTAACCCAATGCAATGGGTTAAAATAACCCACAGTTGGGACGGTGCTATACTAACCCATAGTTGGGTTACTTGTTGGGTTATTTTTAACCCAATATTTTTGAGTATATTTCTGACAATGTTTAAAACAGTAGTGTACATTTATTTTTTGTCTCATATTTCTTCTTAAGTTCATCACTAACACGGTTGTCTCCTTAATAAACAAGTACACTAACTTCTGGGGAAAAAAATTATTCCGGGCAAAATTGTTGGTTAGGGTGAAATGACGAGGAACAGTCATAAAAAAAAAAGATTCAAAACAATTAAAAAGAAAATTTAAAGTAAAAATATGGATTATAATTTTTAAGGCCCTGTTTACACCTGGTATTAAGAGGCATTTTTGGTCAATTACAAGTAGACAACGCTAAATACAGGTGTAAACGATGTCTAAAAGATTTAGAGCTTGTCCACTTTCAACCACTTCCAGAGGTAGTTGAAACCGCATTCGACCATATTGCTTTCATAGTGTTAACGTTCATGTGTTCGAAAAGCCATTAAGGACCGCCAACTGTGTAAACATTGTGGAAAGAGCGCTAGTCAAACAGGATTTAAACTTTGTCGGCTGAAGACCCAAGTTTGTTTGAAGATGAAAAACATACCAGGCACAATGTTCTCTCGCCATTCCCGATCTCATTTCGCGTTCGTATGTAAATTGCACAAGCTTATTTTTTTTAATAGATCGAAAGACCTGAAAAAAACATACATTTACCCACCCATAGACCCTCCCCTCGAAGAAATCAGGACAGAAGTGGTTGAAAGTGGACAAAAGAGACGGATTAAACCCCAGGTGTCTGCCTCGTCTACTTGTGATCTGATCGACCAAAACACACCTTAATACCAGGTGTAAACACAAGGGTAAAACAGAAGAATCAATACATGAAAGGCATCAAAGATTATCCAAGAAAAGAAGTTGAAATCTGTTCGTTTTAACAAAAATCGTCCCCTCGGACTCAAAAGAGCCTGTAGTTAAAAATCTCAATTTCTTTCTTTTTCGTCACTGGATTGACTCCAAAGGTTTCTCATTGACAGCAGTGAGGTTATTGGCTGCTTCAACATAGAAACGCCAAGGGGTTCCTTTGGCTTCTGCAGTGAGATGCTTCAGTATATGATGCCTTGGGAGTGAAAACACTGATCTCATCTTGTCCATGCGGTCTGCTCACTTAGTGCTTCCCTTCGTGTCGTTTCCAGCATTCTCTTGCCCGCACCGCATGACACAAACAACCAATCATTTTTAGCGATCTGACTTGGACACCTCCAGGCCGCCGCGTTCGCATGCTTACAAGCGTCGCACATGCCTCTCTTTTAGTCTCCGTGCAGAATCAATTGTTCTCGATTAGCTTCCACTGGAGTGGATAATGAATTAAATCAAATTGGATTCTGCATATCTTGTTGATTCTAGAGGAGCATTCGATCTCAGCGTGAGACGATTAAGAATGCCACTTAGCAACAGACGAAACAATCTCTTTGCCCAAATCCAGGGCAAAGTTATCACGGAAAAAGCTTCCTTAGGAGTTATTCAGCGAAGATAAATATCGTCTTGAAGATTGTGGTGAATTAAAAGAGCTGACGGCTTGCACACTGTAGTGCCATATGGCAAAGCGTCGCTTGAGTGAACTCACCCCGTCTAGTCTCGAGAGAACAGTCGAGTGCAGTCTGTCTAGCCGTGGGCCTCCGGAATATGAGAGAGGGAATTTGTGGGTGATCTAGCAAATTGATTCATTAGCAAAGAAAATCAACCCATAAAACAAACAGTACATATGTGTACATCTCGTGACACAATTCAGATTTTTTCCTTCCATGTGGCACAGATCGGTTATGACCCACGAATGTGTAAGGAGGGAAAAAAAGGCTCATGGATCCCGATATTCTCAGATCGGTTTCGGCCTCATTCCTAAGTGGAAATAAATCTGATATTAATCAAATACGTGCATTTGCGTCTCCCATGTAAGTGGACGGATCGGATATTCCCGTCAATGCGTCATTGAAAAAGCACCGATAGCGAATGATGTCAACTCAGGTGGTCACCAACCACGATCACATGACTCATTTAAAGATGGTGCAGAAAGCAAAATCTTGTATAATCATTTCATCCGTCCAATGCAAATTGTGCTGTTTTTACTGAGTCAGTAAGTCTACCTTGGGTTGCTTTACCAATTGGATAGAGTAAATGCACATATTGGATATGGGTCACTTTTTACAAAAGATGTAATCTGGTCGTCAAAAATATTGGATATAAGTTGGATATAATCTCTCACCGTTCCCACCTTGTCACACCACATCTGGTACATGTGGATTGAACGCTTACCTTACTTGTGATCCCATGTGTAAACCGGGCCCATGTGTAAGAAGTAGCTAGATTCATGTGGGTGACATACCTGTATGTGGCATAATATTTTTGATATTCCAAATCTGTATTTTTATTTCTGTAAGGCTTCATTCATTTCAAATTGTGATTTTTTATTTTTTTTTATTTTTTTATATTGCTTCAAGGCTAAAAAAAAAGCATGTTTACCTCTCACTGAATACATTCTAGCCATAAATAATTTATAAAAATGTTTTCTTTTTCACTGTAGCACTCTTTGTAATCATGTGTAAGCAAGTTTATGGGCTGCCGGACCAAATCGGCAAGAATGTGACTGAGAAGGATTTGTGATGCCTTTTTGGCTCTGAAAACCCAGGCTTAGGAAGGATTTCAAGGTCTTCATGGACAAGTAACAAAGCGGAGGTCCACCCAGTCCTAAACATGTTTAACACAACAAACAGCTATGGCACATTTAGCTGTTCTGAATAACTAGTTTTGTAATGTCTTGGTCATATTGTGCAATATTTACTGCTGCGCATTATTTATAATAATAATCATTTTACACAAACATTCGGGGTCGTTAAGATTTTTAAACGTTGTTCAAGTCTCTTCTGTTCCCCGATGCTGCATTTATTTGTTTAAAACTACAGGAAAGACAGTAACATTGTGAAATATTATTACAATTTAAAATTAAAAAATTATATATATTTTAGTAAATTTAAAAATGTAATTTATTCCTGTGATGCAAAGCTGAATTGTCAGCATCATTAATCCAGTCTTCAGTGTCACATGATCCTTCCGAAATCATAATAATATGCTGATTTGATGCTCAAGAAGCATTTCTTATTATAATCAATGTTGAAAACAGTTGTGCCGTTTAATATTTTTGTAAACGTTGATACATTAAATAAATTGTGATTCTTTGATGAATATACACTCACCGGCCACTTTATTAGGTACCCCATGCTAGTAACGGGTTGGACCCCCTTTTGCCTTCAGAACTGCCTCAATTCTTCGTGGCATAGATTCAACAAGGTGCTGGAAGCATTCCTCAGGGAGTTTGGTCCATATTGACATGATGGCATCACACAGTTGCGCAGATTTGTCGGCTGCACATCCATGATGCGAATCTCCCGTTCCACCACACACTGTAAAAAAAAATCCCGTAAAAAAACGGCAAATCTCTGGCAGCAAAGTTTCCAGACGGTTTCCGTTAAATTACAGCAAATAACCGTTTCACAAAATTACATGGAAAAACCGTAAAAATACAGAATTTACTTTACAGTCAAAATGGATTAAATTACAGTATATTACTGTTAATAATGGCTTATTAAACCGTGGAATAACGGATAAATGATGTCAAATTACATTAAAAAGACATTTAATTTTCAGGTTAAACTGTACATTTAGGGTTTTATAAAGTTATTTTATATAATAATGCTGTCTATCTACAGTAATTATCTTTTAATATATAGTTTTTCTGTGTTAAATAATGAAATGTATAAAAATGCATAAATTAAAATACAAATGTTTGTAAATTTAGTTTTATTTTTTATTTGTACAGATCCAATTTCACAACTTTGACCAATCTCTATTTAAGTACTTAATAATAGCAAATTTACAGTCACTTTCTGTTAATTAACTAAATGTATGAGTACAGAATACCTGCACATTTACAGTATTAGTAACTGAACAAACACTGAACATCAAGATAAGTGATTAATTGGAAATAGAAGCTTAGTATATCATTTAAAACCTGTAAAAATATCCACATTAAAAGACAATTGCTGTATACCTTTATAGTCTAATATAACTTTTTTTAAACATTTACAATTACATATAATCCAAAGTGATTTACCAATTAAGATAACAATAGAAGCAACAAGTGCAGTGACAAGTCCCAGTTAGTCTAGCACAGTACACATAGCAAGGTTTTTTTTTTTTAAACAAAGGTTTAGTATTATTGGGGCAAGTGTTTATGAAAAAGATGGATCTTTAGCAGTTTCTTGAAAATGTGTTGAGTTGCGCCGGTCATTCCACCAGCTGGAAACAGTCCAGGTAAAGTTCATTGGAGAAAGTGTTTTTGTGTCTCTTTGGGATGATGGCACCACAAGGCGCCGTTCATTTGCAGAACACAAGCTTCTGGAGGACACATAGATCTAAAGTTTATGTATAGGGCAACCTTTAAAGAGCACTCTTGCTGCAGCATCTGGATCAGTTGCAGAGGTTTGACTGATGCTGGAAGGCCTGTCCAGAGAGAATTACAATATACAGTCTGGATAGAGCAAGAGCTTGAGTTGTGGAGCTCCGATAGGAAGGGCCTGGTCCTCCTAATGGTGTAAGGAAAATCAGCAGGATCACAGCAAGTATGGTTTGGCTGAAACCATAAGCAGTTCTGTCTTGGCAAGGTTGAGTTGAAGGTGAAGGTCATTCATCCAGCAAGAATGTTCCATCAGCTAGGCCGAGATGCGAGCAGCTACCGTCAGATCATCTGGCTGGAATGAAAGGTAGAGATGTGTGTCATTAAGATAGCAGTGATAGGAAAAGCCATGTTTCTAAATCTAAATGACAGAGCCTAGTTACAAAAAAACTAAACAAAAAAACAATAGATGGGTGGAATCTAACACAATCGTGGTCTTACTGTAGCAAAACCAAAACTTGTGAACACTTTTAGTGCAATCACATGAAATAAGAAGACTCGTCATTACTATTTTTTTTAAAAGTTAATTCTTCCCATACCTTGTTTGCCATGATCATCTGCTTTCCACAGGACCTGAAATCACAAAAAAATAAGTTATTTTAAAACTCAGTATTACATTTACACATGTCAGAATGTGTTGCATTGGGACAGTGCAAAAACTCAACTGACTATGATCTGGAAGCTGAGCAGGAAAGGTTACCAGTATGTTTTGAGCTGATTTTAGCTACATATAAATTAAAAATGAATATGATTTACCGTGACCTAGCTGCATCAGTTACACATAGGGGTTCATTATGTTATATTCATACTCTAGTCTTCGCTGTATTATTAACAAGTAACGTTACAGAACTGAATTCGATTTCTTAACATTCTTGATAGAGTTAACTTAGTCACGTTAACCATTTCAAAATTAGCCATGGTTTAACTAACGTTACTAAGAAAACAAAAACAAAAAGGTAGGTCCATTTTTTGTAAAACTGTGGTTATTAAATTGGTAATAAATCTGCCAAAAACGTGGTTACTACAATTTTACTATAATACAATCAAGGATGTTTTTTAAGAGAAGAGTTTTCAGCTTCCAGACAGTGTTTCAAAATGTCCCGCCGTTTAAGAGATTGATTGACTGACTAAGTTATCATAACGAAGATTTTATACAAAATTGGACGGACTTTGATACGCATAACAAGTCTAACGTTACTAAAGCTTGTTTTAGGTCTTTAGAGATGTTCAACTGATCTTTCTTAAAACAGATGGCAAATTGAAAGGCATGCTGCAGTGTTTTGCCCTCCAGCTCTCGGCAACAGTTATGACTGAACATTAATGCTAACGATACCTTGGAAACTGTCAATTTTACACAAATCAATGTAATATAAAATATCGTTTACATAATAGTATGAGAGACTCTTACCTCAGCCGGTGATCGGTTGCTTGGCATGATGATGTCCGCTGTGACGATCCAGGCTCAATGAAAAAGGGCGCGTTATTTCCGAACGGACTGACTGACACCCGGACTGTAACGTTAACATAACTCTTGTGTTCAGTGCTCCTGCTTACGGCTGCTCCTGACGAATACGATTAGGCCTATAGCTTTGAACCACTGTGATCGCAAACAATCCACTTCACAACCGTAGACTAAATTCAAATCTCCCGCTTGCTTGAGTTGACACAGGTCCAAACAGCTAACCGTTGTGGTGGGCGGGACTAATTTGAATCTGCGTCATTGCGCGCGCCCGCGCGAGCACACACACACACACAGTCGCACGCACACAAAGCCACGCAATGTGTGCAGCAACGCAGATTTGGAAAAATATTCATAAAACACATAACACGAAATTAGGGGAGAATAATACAAATGATTATCAAAATGAGCACATTTGCCAGACAAGATTAAAATACGGTCTGAAAGATTTGCAAGACTTTATTGCTTACGACTATAAAGATTTTATATTTGCAAGACAACATTTAAAAGACTGTATACAACTGTATACAAATACAATTATTTAACCTTAAAACTCACTTTGACATCCACATGCTTAATGATCTTCAAGGACAACATGTTAAATGACTGCTGATTTCTGCAGTTATACCTTCTTTTCTTTGTTTTCTAATTTCACAGAAATAATCTGTAAAATATTACTGAATATTTAATGTAAAATTACACACAACCCTGTAAAAATACAGACAATTTCCTTAAAAAAAACGGTAAAATTGATGTAAAACCAAAATACAAACAATTACCTGTAAATATAATAGTGGACCTTTAAATTACAGCAAAAATCTGTAAATTAACAGGAATTCACTGTATAATGAAAAAACGGCAAAATTCTGTAAAAAAATACAGGGCTTTACCTGTAAATTAACTTTTTTTTTTTACAGTGCATCCCAAAGATGCTCTATTGGATTGAGATCTGGTGACTGTGGAGGCCATTTGAGTACAGCGAACTCATTGTCATGTTCAAGAAACCAGTCTGAGATGATTCCAGCTTTATGACATGGCGCATTATCCTGAAAGTAGCCATCAGAAGTTGGGTACATTGTGGTCATAAAGGGATGGACATGGTCAGCAACAATACTCAGGTAGGCTGTGGCGTTGCAACGATGCTCAATTGGTACCAAGGGGCCCAAAGAGTGCCAAGAAAATATTCCCCACACCATGACATCACCACCACCAGCCTGAACCGTTGATACAAGGCAGGATGGATCCATGCTTTCATGTTGTAGACGCCAAATTCTGACCCTACCATCCGAATGTCGCAGCAGAAATCGAGACTCATCAGACCAGGCAACGTTTTTCCAATCTTCTATTGTCCAATTTCGATGAGCTTGTGCAAATTGTAGCCTCAGTTTCCTGTTCTTAGCTGAAAGGAGTGGCACCCGGTGTGGTCTTCTGCTGCTGTAGCCCATCTGCCTCAAAGTTCGACGTACTGTGCGTTCAGAGATGCTCTTCTGCCCACCTTGGTTGTAACGGGTGGTTATTTGAGTCACTGTTGCCCTTCTATCAGCTCGAACCAGTCTGGCCATTCTCCTCTGACCTCTGGCATCAACAAGGCATTTCCGCCCACAGAACTGTCGCTCACTGGATGTTTTTTCTTTTTCGGACCATTCTCTGTAAACCCTAGAGATGGTTGTGCGTGAAAATCCCAGTAGATTAGCAGTTTCTGAAATACTCAGACCAGCCCTTCTGACACCAACAATCATGCCACGTTCAAAGTCACTCAAATCACCTTTCTTCCCCATACTGATGCTCGGTTTGAACTGCAGGAGATTGTCTTGACCATGTCTACATGCCTAAATGCACTGAGTTGCCGCCATGTGATTGGCTGCTTAGAAATTAAGTGTTAAGGAGCAGTTGGACAGGTGTACCTAATAAAGTGGCCGGTGAGTGTATGTCAAAATAACAGCATTTATTATAAATAGAAATATTTTGTAACATTATTGTCACTTATTTGTGTCCTTGCTGAATTAAAGTACTATTTCATGTTCTTCATTTTTGTGGACTTTTGTGAACAGCTAAGAATACAGATGATTTTTTTTTATATATTTTTTTCATATATCAGCATGATGTTCCTCGATAATTTCTTCCCATTCATTTCCTAATTATATAAACACATTTAGAAACACATTCCACCTCAAACATTGCCTATTAGCATTCATCCCCCTTAAAAGGGGCCAGGGGACTTTCCACATAAATAATTGTGATGTAAATGGAAGAATATCATGCTGATCTTGTCCTGTGGTGAGTCTATGGTAGCATCTGTCCACATCAAGGAAGGAGTATGATGATGCATGAATGGACAACCACATGTTGCTGTAGCATAGGTCAATGCTTATAACCAAGACTGATTCCCTCATATCTGTATGGAGAGAAAATTGCTGGGGAACTGAAGCTAGAAGACTTTGTTGACAAATGAAGAAAAATGACACCCTGAGCAACATCAAAATAAGTGTTTTGTTCTTTGAAATCCTCGTCTGGACCAGCACCGCTCTCTTCATTGATTGTCATCAGCGTAGAGGGGGATTTTGAGGCAGGCTATCATTTTTGTTATTGTTAATTAGTTTTTTTCAGTTTCTGTGTTGTCAAAAGAAAGATGTCTGCATGGCATCACTCAATTTAATCAATGGCAAACAGTTTAGTCCCTAGGTATCAGAAAAAAGTTTTTCAATTGTTAAGAAAAACAAAACAAAAACGTAATGTTTTGTGTGCAACCTTGTTAGCAAATTTAGACTTTCTTTACCATTGTGATCATAGAAAGGAGATGAGCAAACAATGAGATTAGCATTTGCTGAAGGTTAAGCACCTCCTGTCTCTAAAGGTACGTTTACACAACAGCAATGTACTAAAACTGGGAAAGTTTTTTGCTTTGCATTTTTGAAAAGTTTTGTGTACAGACGACAGCGTTGTCAAAGACTAAAATGCTGTATTTTCTTGCCAGGCCAGTAGTTGGCTATGTCACTTTGTAAAGAAACACTACGAGCCTAGACTGAACACATACACATGTGCATGGAGTCATAATTTTCACAAATTGACGTTTTTGTAGTTTACACAAAGACGATAACGGTATCGTTTATAAAAACTTGCACTTTAAAACCCGTTTTCAAAAGGCCTAAAAAGTGTCCCGTTTTAGTTAAAAATGCTGTGTAAACGCCCACAAAAGAAAACCAGCTGAGAGTCGTTTGGTTGCACTGCGTAAAGAATCACTTTTATCACTGCATGGTGAACTAGATGAACAGGATGAGAATCTTTACCCGCATAGACATTAACTATCTACCGGCAATAAATCTTAACTTAGCATCTGTGTTTATGTTGCATGGGTGGAAGAGGCATAGACGGGCTGGAGGCGGCAACAAAGGAAGACTTCCCGTCTGATTCAAAATGGAAGGTGGGCGTGCTAAGTGGAGAATGGGGATTAGAAATGTAATGGTCTTGTCGTTTGACTTTGCCCCCAGGCCAATACAAAGCCATCTATCCATCTCTCTTCAGAGGACGAATGATCTACAGGTGAAAGCGGCCGCTGCGGTTTCATCAGTGTGACACAATCAACAGTATTGTAGTGGTGCTAGATCAAGTGAACACTGCAGTTGAGCAAGACTTCTAAGTGATGGGTAATTTAGAATCAATGGAAGAAACTGTTGTGCTGAGTCACATAAGCATCATCTCGACCAGTGGACTCACAGCGGTGCTCTTATTTGAGACTCGTGAAGGATTCAAATGTTTCAGCTGTAGATTTATCCTGTGCTGACCAAACTCACATGTATCATTCCATTCCTTCGTCGGGTAAGAGCAAGGACGTTGAATTTTTTTTTAAAGAATGTTCACAATAACTATGTGTCAAGTTTAAAAATAGTATAAATATAAAAATTATTTTGAGTCTTCTTAAACTTCATTAGGTTTGTTTTATGTATACATTATAGTATTTAATATTTTGAATGAGCTTCAGATTATTGATGAATAATTAGATTGTTTTAGTAATTTTGTCAATTTTTTACATTTCTTTTAGTTTTCTTATTTTATTTCAGTTCATTTTATTTCAACATTTCAAAAAAATTTGACACATTTTATTTCAATTAATGTATTTTAATAATTTTAGTTTTAGTAAACAGCAACAATACTGATTTGTATAAGGAACAGACAACAAATTAAGTAATTTTTCTTGTTTTTCGATGAAAATCTTACTTTCCGCGGCAGCTCTGAAATCTCAAACTCCATTGCACATATTTAAACTAGCGTTCGACGTTTGGCATCAACGAACGCCGCCATTGTTTAATCTGGCATGAATTCAGAACTTTGTCATCAGTGATTATGATATGGGTTTCTGCTGTACTCGATATTGATTGATCAATTGCGGCAATCAACTGTTAGATATTTTGTAATATTCTCCATCACCCACAGCAAAGCTGTATATCAGTCCACTCATCCAGGTAATTTTATTGTAACTCATATCATCTCTCTCTCTCTAAATGCAACTGGCACGGTTTCAGTTATCGAATGTAGTGCAATCATAGCCTAAATATGATGTTATGTAATTATGCTATTTTTCTGTAGTATAATAGTATCTAAACAATACTCATATAACACCGTTGTAAAGGCCTTCTTTGTCTTAGAGGGAAATTTTAAATAATACACAGGAATTAGATTTTTTTTTATTCCTTAAGTTTAGTTCGTGTAACTCTCCACAGTTGGAAGATTGGCATATAGATGAACTATTCCTTTAGGAAAGCAATCCACAGAGTTCAAGTCAATTCCTTTTACTATGGTTTCCACTTTGTATGCGGAATAAGAGTATCATTGACAGTTCAAATGAATAATTCATCCTTTATTTGCCGCCGCAGCAATATGCTAAATGCTTGAGGTTTTTTCATAATCTTTTGCTACTTTTTTGTCAACTCCTACACAACTCAGCCATCATTCAGAAACAGGAAATAAAAAGGGAGAAAAGTGACGTGCCAGATACTCGCCAATAGAACATCTGGGTGTCTGTGAATGCTGTTATACGCTTTCTCTTGTCCCTCGAGCCGGAAAATGAAAGACGACATGCGGAGGGGTTGACAGGTAAAGTGATTGCCCCCTGTTGAGAGGTTGGCAGCATCACTCTCTGCGCTTCTCCCCGTTCTCGTTCTTTTCCTTGAGCCGCACTCTTCTCCAAAGTGGCCCCTCGTGGGGCCCCAAAACATGCAGAATGAGAGATACAAACAAACACAAAGAATAACCAGTGGGAGGGGCTTATTTCTATTGGCAGAATGGCTCTGTGAGCGCTTTAGATGACCATTCAACAGGTCATTACTGTAAAGAAAACGATCTTGGACATCACAGATGATGTTGTTTATGATATGCTTGGCAGATGCAGCAATGGCATTTAATATTTTCTCACTCTGTTTTTCTTCTTCTTCAGCTGGCAGGCAGAGAAAGGAAAAGCACTTAAATGTTGGATTCAATCCAGGATGTTTGACACCTTTTATAAATGCACTGACACAGTCAGACCTCTCTTTATGTGACACCTCTATCATTTTGAATGGCAAATCTAAATATGGAGGGTTGCAGTATTCAATGGCTGACAGAGAACATTCTCTTTGGCTTGCTAAAAGCTATATCAATGCATCTGACAGCTGGAGAGGAAAGAGAAAAAGCTTCACTGGTACTTCAAACATAGGTATAAATGACAAATGGAAAAGAATGACCTCCAAAAATTTTTGGATTATCTACTCAGTCCGAATCCAAAATAGGGCCTAAAACTGCTCTGGCTTGGAAAAAGTAAGAGCCTAACAATAGTATGAGCCACGTTATATAGAATTGTATTTTCAAAGGCCTTTTTATTAAAGACATCAATTTTATTTCAGTTTCATGAAAGGGAGGGACATGTCCCACGAATTTGGCTGACTTGCTATGCCACTGATATTCACACCCAACAATTGTATGTATATCAGGTCAAAGAAAAAACATCACCTGATGGCTTAATGGCCATGGAGCCTTTGGGGGATTTATACAGAATACACCAACAGACAGATGATGATTCAAACAGGTGTAATATGAATCACCACTAATGCCTAATAAAGTATACCAGCCAAAAAAAAAAAAAACCAAAAAAAAAAAACAGGTTACTCTTTAAACAACAAATAAACCAATATAAACTCTTTAAGATCCGCAAAGAGATCTCCCGCCGCAAATGGGGCCACATTGCTGCAATTACGACTGTACATCAAGACAGCTTATGAACCCTAGGTAATGACTCAGGCACTTATCTGCTGTCTCCTAGTCTCCTAATACATTGTTTATTGGCATACCACACAGCCCTAATTAAACACAAGAGCTCCTCTGGTGAGTTAAGAGAGAAAAAAGTGAGAGAAGCATCAGAGCTTCGAACGGTAATTAACTTAAAAACAGAGGCTTTATACGAGACTGGTTTAATGAAGTGTAGTTCCTTTAAAGAAACAAAACTGTTTGCTAACATTCTGGGTTCATGTTACGCTATGGCACTTTTAATTGGTACTCTACTGACATGTGTGATAGGGAAACAAAGGTTGTAAGAAAAGGAACTGACCCAAGAGTGACATAAAAGCAGAGAGAGTAAGAGCAATTATTTGATTCATGTTTCTTTTTGTTTCTTTGAGGTGAAAGCAAGCCAAACTGAGCTGTCAAATGTCAGCATTTGCTTCCCTTGTATGAAAATTGTTAGAAATGATATTGGTGAAATAACAAGGCTTGACACAAACAGAACACTTTGCTTTTGCAAAAAGTCAGAATGCAGTCATGAATGTGTATATGGGAATCATTGATGATAATAATAACAAGAAATGTTTCTTGAGCAGCAAGTCAGCAAATTAGAATGGATCATGTGACAGTGAACACTGGAGCCTTGCCCATAAGAATACATTTCATTTCTATTTTAAATTGCAATACTATGTCGCAATATTACTGTTTTGATTGTATTTTTGATCAAATAAATGTAATCTTGGTGAGCATAAGAGATTCCTTTCAAATAGGCTATAGATTCCAAAAGCTATTCTGTGCTTATAGTCAGCTTCCTTTTAAGGTGAGTGGGATGTGGAATGCTGTACAGTGGAGTGTAATGGAGTTTGACATTGGACATAACACACTAGCATAGGAAAATAGTGCATTTGAATCAGATTGATCTATATGGTTGCCAGTACTTTTTGGTATCAAAGGAACTATATTTATAGTCATCATTTCTTTCGCTTCGGCCTACGATGCTTTAGAATGCTTTTCAGAAAGGCAGCTTGATAGGTTTCTGAACATAGAGCCATCGTGCAGCAGTCACTGTCAGTGAGAAATGGACAACGAACAATTTGTTGCACGAGGAAATCCCCCTTGAGCGGCAGGACAATATGAGACGCATGTTAACACGGAGGTCTCATTAGAAGGATTCTCAAACACACTGGACATCCATCATACAGAAGAGCAGGAAGGACAGACACTCTTTTCAGAACAGAAGCTTGGTAAATAAAGTGCAATACTTGGCCATTGATTCCTATGTCTTTCTTTTTTCATACAGCAGTGTTGGTCCCCTGGGTGCCAGAAGTTTGATGGTTGTTGTATAGCCATAATTGGTCAGTATGTGGCATTTGTCCTATTATTCTTTCAGCACGGGTTCAATAATTTTTAAACACACTGTTGTGGCACAAATGTGTATCATTCCAGTCAAATGTTGATCGATAAGTCAGTGTTGTCTAAGAAAGCACCATTACTGTGTGTATGTATGCCTTTGGGGTGTGTGTAACACTGATTGGAAATCCTGGATGGATGGTGGTCATCTCAGAGTGTCTAGATGAGGGTCCCACTGTTTGGGGAAGTAAAATTTACAACATCTGTAATATCTCCATTATTTCGCCGAGACAGACAAATTAAATGAAATGGTGCCTACTGCATTTTGGATTTTTCAATTTGGAAAAGGCCAACCTCATTGGAAAAACATGCCTTTACTCCTAAAACTCTAAAAATGTACCTATACATACACTATTGTAAGAAAATGTTCTGTAGAGAACCTAAAAGGATTATGTCAGGCACTTCACGTATAGTTCTACGTAGAACCCTATTGATCCTTTTTTTTTCTGGCAGATTGGCAGATTATTGATTGTTTTCGTGTGATTCCTTGCTCAATACTATGACCTCAAAACACTTTTACCAAAGGGCATGATTTGTAAACTAATACATTTTGATGTTTGCATGATGCATATCTATGGCTTTCCTGACATTGTAAACTGGCTTGGTATCTGAACTGGTACAGCATTGCGATGCAAAGCGCTCGTCCCATGAAACAACAGTAAAGAGAAAAGAGTTCAAAGACTGGTAAATGCAATCTAAACCAGCTTGGTTACATATTTTGTTTATTTCACATTTGCTGCTATCAGTTCAGTTTAGGGTTTAGAGTAAGTGTTACATTATTTTCAGAAGTGATAGAGCATTAACTTTTTAGTGCCACTCAATGGATATTTCATTTATGAACTGCAGTGATATTCAAATAACAACCAACATAATAAAATGTTGCCAGATGCACGTTCATCTGTTTTTGGATAAATTTGAACCCGATTTTAGTGCCACTCACTGGACACTCACTTTGAAACTTTTTCAAAACATGCAAGAAGCAACGTAATATCATTTAGCAGAAATTTCTCAGGCTTGGTTTTACAATGAGCCTGGAAATGGAGCCTTTGGAAATGTCCCGAAGAGATTGATCTCAATTTGAACTCAAACATTCTCGCTGAATTCGATCTGAACTGCTATTCAGATTAATTTCAAATGTGTGCATTTTTACTTTACATCAGTAATTGTGTATAATTTGGAATTAGAATAAACATCTAAGATAAGGTTTTTAAAAAAGGCCTTAATTCTCCTGAGCTATGGAACGGCAACTTCAGAGCAATATCATTTTTCTCCTGGGATTACCTGATTGAGGCCGTTTAACATAAGTCTGGCTGTATGACAAAAAAAAGACAATGGCATAGACGCTTCAACATCTCCAGGCTGACATCCACTTCATCATCAGGTCACATATGAACAGTTCCCTTCTTACTAATCATTATGCAAAGTGAGAAACCTTAAAAGGTCCACTGGGCCAGTGTGAGCCCCATTGGGCAGCATTTCGATTGAACACTCTTTAAGGTCGAGCTCTACTCTCGAGAGTGAAGTAATGCACACAAACAAGGAGAGGAAAGGTTGGTTCATTTGTTTAATAGATGTTAGTTCTTTACTGAAGCACAAGCGAGAATATTTTTTCTGCCATTTCTTTCACTGCTAACGTGATCTAGCTAAAGTGAGTTCATTTTGAAAATAAAAATGAAAAGCATCTGCTAAATGATTGCTTACTTACTAGAGGACATCTGGCATATGTTTTGGGGGAACCAGTCTCATTGGAGAAATGCTGAAGGGCTCAACAGTAGGGTTCCCAAAGTAGAAATCTCGTAGTGAAATTGATTCTGTGCTACAAACCACAACAAGCCACAAGTACTATGTGAAGCATTAGATACAATCTCATAACATGATACACCAATCAGCAATTTTGAGATGGGTACTTCAGAAAGCTGGGATGAGGCCGACATCCATCACACCTTTCATCCCAAACTTGAGAATTTTTATTGAATTTTCTTTGGCAGCTGACTCTTTTTTTTTTTTTTTTTTATCAACCCTTGATTGATTGTTTGTTGTTTCCAGAATCCCTTTTGGCTTTTTTAAAGGTTCTATATGAACTGTCTCATAAAGTAATTATTTGTCTGTTGAATCGTACAGTAACTCATTCCGTCACAAGTTCCGCTCGAGACTAGATTGCTTGTCTAACAATGTTGTTTGGTCAGTTTATGTCTTACATGGTTACACTGAGAATCGTTTATTGTTGGGAATGTTTATTCCCTCTAGTTCATTTTAGAAGTCAAACACAGTTATATATACTGAATGTGCAAGTAAAGTTGTTCTGAGATACAAAACCTTCAATTCTGAGCATTGCTTTACAATTCAAATGTGCTATTATCTTTTTGGCTGCTTCCTCCCTGCTGTGTTGATCTTGTGGGTGTCTTTCTATGTGTTTGACCTTTGTTTTCCTTGGACCATTCATGAAATCACATACATTTTGCTGTGTGAAACAGTAGGGGTTCAAAAGAAGACTTTTTAAGAGGCTCCAAAGTAACAGGATTTTATCAGATGTAATGGATAATTTCCAATATGCCATTTCTCTCAAGCTGTACTAGCCTATATAACTAGCTGAGAAACGTGTCTGTTGTTTAATTACATTTCTTGTCGTGTTGCAAAATGATGTTTGATTAAAGGTAGGGTAGACAATTTTCTGAGTGGCTAGCAATAGCTAAGCTAGCTTTGAAAGCATGAGATCCCACCCTCCCTTCAGAGCGTCCCCAAATCTATGCCTCCTTCAAAACACATGAATGTGTACAGCAGAGTTTGCAAAGCATCACGAGATGAGAGACGGTGTTAAACCACCTCATGTCTCAAAGCACATAACATTACAATAATAATGAACAGAAACAACTTAAAGAGCACTGACCTGTACCACCTGACTGCTGCAGTTTCATTTTAGTATTGACCATGTTGCCATTGAAATGCATAAATTCGAATCTCTTCCAAATTACAGTAATTATAGTGTGAATGCAGAAGCTGGTTGTTTTGGTTTAAGTGTAACTGTAAAAAGTGGCTGCTATTTCATTTGCGGTGCTCTGTGACTGACGTCTGTCTAACTTTGCATGAAACACACTGATGACGTGTGATGTCTGCGCAAGCAATATTTAATAAATATTATTAAATTGATTATTTTAAGTTGTTTATTATTCATATTTTATTACATTTTTTATCATATTTTGAGAATTATTATCCATTTAAAAAAAAAAAATTTCAGTTTCAATGACCTAATGAAATTGGGATATGGGACTTTTGGAAATCTGTTTGAGTGATAACCCGCATCAAAATAATCTGTCAATTAGGTCTTGAAAAGGTTCAAATGTTTCAGTTAATTTATTTTAAATGTAAAAAAAAATATATATATATATATATATATAAAATAAATGCTGTTCTTTTGAACTTTCTATTAGTGAAATAATCCTGAGAAGAAAAATAAGCAGCACAACTGAATAATAGAATGATTTCTGAAGGATCATGTGGCATTTTTATAATATTTAATATTATTGTATTTAGAAGGAAACTTCTTTCAAAAACGTTCAAATTGTAGTCCATTTCATGTTAATAGTTTGGGATATTGTTGGGTTTATGCTGTTCATTGGTTATATTTTAGATTTTAAGTAGGGCATATTTTGCTTAATTTAGTACTCTAAACCGGTTTCTACATGATGTCCAATGTAAAATTGGGATCCTATAAAACCAGTTGAGACCCAGTGATCTAAAACACTTCAGAGTCGTCCAGCGGTGAATGTTTTCCAGATGCTCGCCCACCTAGCATGACTCCCAGTCACAGTAGAGGAAGTAGTGTGGCTTCTTATGAGAAAAAGGATTTGCAGCAAAAACTAGGAGAGATGAGGGAGATCAGGGAGGTGATGCTGAAAGAGAGAGTGATGTGTTGGCAAAGCTCTCTGCAACCGTGTGCGCATGCGCCGACGACCTTCCTACACACTCTTACAAGTCTCTTCCTATCTTTTTATCTCCCTCTCTCCCGTTCTGTCTGAGGCAGGGATGCGCTCTACCAATCTGTCTCTCGCATTCACATTTCCTCCCTCTCCATCACAGACTCTTCCCTTCTATCAGCGGTGTCTTTCTATCTCCACATCATGCAACAATGACAATCCCGTTCTAATTAGCTCTCTGCTAGCATTTGTCATCTTTAGGTGAGCGAACACCGAGTGACGGCAAAGTCAGCAAAGTTGTGTGTCGCCGAGTCGAGATGGAAGCGCACTGCCCTCCGCCCCCGGCCGCTAGCTTTTCCATTCTTCCCTACAGCCGAGAATGTAAAAAGAATCTCAAACCCGTGGAATTTTTCTTCTTCCTGTTATTAACGGGTGGTTTGTGTGATGAATGTCGGTGGGGAGAAACTGACAGCTCACCTGTAGCCCACACTCGGCCGGCATTAGGCATTAAAGCACAGGACTGCACACACAAAAAACAAAACAAAAAAATACACAGGCACGCTCTTCTGATGAATAATGATTGACTGCCTCTGAAAGATCTGCGTCAGTTGTAGCTGCAGCTTTCTGAACTGTGCCGCAGGCAATTACTTTGTTTTATATTAAAAAAAAGAGGAGGAGGAGGAGGATAAGGAGGTAGAGAGGAGAGAGAGCTCGGAAAAGATCACAGTGCCATCTAGTGGATGCTGCCTGAGGAAGAGGTTGTTGTTTACAGGAAAGGTAATTAAATTACCCCATTAACTCAGCTTGAGTTTTTCAGGGGGAAAAAAAAAACTGTGTGTGGTAGGTAACTGAAGCAAGGTTAGTTATAAAACACGTCTATATTCGTATACTGCAAGCAGTCAGGTAACTACTTTATTTCACAATTTATCAGAGAAGAAGTAGTTCCACTGAGACACACAATCTTTCAAAGGTTAATGATGGAGACCCTTGACTATATATCCAACAGGTCGGAGTCAAAACGCACCTTATCTGTAACCTCTTAGCAAGCTCCTATCATGCAATATGCATCAATCCTCATGTCATTTTTAAAGTTTGTTCTATATTAGCATTCCATAAAATGTCACGACATTGCAGATTTTATGTGGAAATCAATCAGGGATCCCTTTATGGATTCCCCTACGCCTGCTTTTTAAAACATTCATCCTGGTGTTGGCTGGAATGGCGAGGGCTAAAAATATCCCGCTTTAGGTTTAGTGGCCAACAATGCAAGGTAGGAAATCTACTTTGCACCACGATCAATAGGTACGGGTTTCTTGTCAAGTGCGTCGGCAACCTCTTTAGTCATTCAGGCCTTTTCAAACGGCTCCCCAGTTCACACTGGAATCTTTGTGTCCCGCCAATTTCTAATTTCACAATGTTTTGGTTGGAGGATTAGCCATGCCGCACTATTTCTTTGGAGTTGGACGAAGGGGGCTCAGGGAGAAAGAAAACGAGGAAATCTGTTTCCATGAGGGAAAGGTTTTGAAAAATGCAATTTATTCCCTTTTGCTTTGAGGCCTGATTTATTTCATATCACGGTCTAAGCCACAAACCAGAGAACTTACCTGACCGGTTGAGAGAAGGTGAATTGGAAAAGCTTATCTCCGAGGTGCACTTACTCAAGGGTTGGGGTGTTTTTAAGGCAGATTACGGCATTTGCCGAATGTGAATATGAGATGAGTAGTTGTGCATGAGTCAGCACATATAAGTCAGGGGTTTCAATGCTACTATTAGAAAATGTGGAGCTGGGAGGTGAAGAATACAGGTATTATGCTCATGGACTCCCAGCATGTTCACAGGCTGGAGCATTAAGCATCAAGCATATACGCAAATATACTATTGAGGTGCCATGATACAATGAAGGTATTGGATGTTAATCCTGTGCTCATTTGATCTATAGCACAGCGCTGAATGATTGTTGTATTCATATGGGTGAATCTCACAAAAACCTGTCACATTTCACCCCAAACTTTATGGTAAGGAAAAGGGAAATAATGTATTGCATTAAAAAAAAATAGTCTGTTAATCGGCTCATTAATACTTTTGTGAAAATTACACACACACACACAGTTTTTTCATGTCTTTATGTCTTTACAAACTGTATATTATATCCCCTTACACTAACCCTATACCCCTAAACCTTCCCATCACAGAAAAACCTTCTGCATTTTTACATTTACACTTTTCTGTTTAGTCATTAAACATTTTACATTTTTTAAATACTTTTATTTAGCAAGGGCACATTAAATTGATCAAAAGTGACAGTAAAAACCTTCATGTATTTTTTTTTTTCAAAATATTTATTCTACGTTATATTTTATTCATATTAATTTATTATTATTATTTTTTTTAATAAGCTACTTGAAAATTAGCAAGGGTGCATTCAATTGATTAAAAGTAATTAAAAGTAACAGTATAGACTTTCACATTTTTAAAAAAAAAAAAAGGTAACACTTTATATTACGACCCGCAAACAACTGCGTAAGTAAACCGAAATTACGGTGTACGTTTCTGTAATTATAGTGTACTTCCGTGTAGGTATAAGGGAACAATATGTTAAGTTTTGGGTTATAAAGGAGTAACAAGCGCCACTTTAATTTACAGCCCGCAGGAGTCACACTTACCCTGTAAATACAGTTGAAACGGGTAACAAACATTACTTACTATGTAACAATACGAAACAACACGATTTGCACAGTACAGAGAAATGTACTCTTATTAAGAAAACAAAACAAAACAAAAATTTACACAGTAGGCTATATTTGCCCTGACATTTAAGTGTCATTACAATACAATGTGATAAGGTAAGTATTAAGTACTACATGTTACGTTATAAATTAAAATCATAGCAGAAAATTTTTTTTGGGCTTAACGTTAAGTAGTTTAGTAAGAAAAGCCAATAAATTAAATTTTTTATCATACTGTGCTTACATACAGCCATATATATATATATATATATATATACATATATATGTTGAATGTACAACCCACAGATGTCAAAATTACCCTGTAACTACATTGCACAAGAACATATTTTGCCAGAAATGTAATAATAACTTTTATATACAACAGACGTACAATTTTTGCCTGGAATATATTAACAGAATAGGTAAAGATAGGATAGAATTGATATCAGAATAGAATAGGTACCTGTTAGTTTTAAAATAATGACATCATAAATAATTTGCTTATATATCTGGTTGTACCCCTTTATTACCCACAACTTAACATATTGTTCCCTTATACCTACACGGAGATACACTATAATTACAGAAACGTACACCGTAATTTTGGTTTACTTACGAAGTTCTTTGCAGGTTATATATCTGCTTGTTACCCCTTTATTACCCACAACTTAACATATTGTTCCCTTATACCTACACAGAAGTACGCTATAATTACAGAAACGTACACCGTAATTTCGGTTTACTTACGCAGTTGTTTGCGGGTCGTAATATAAAGTGTTACCAAAAAAAAACAAAAAAAATCCACAAATAAATAAAAAATGTATCACAGTTTCCACAAACAAAAACAAAATAAATATATATAATTTGATAAGAATTTTTTTTTTTCTTGAGCAGAGCAGATCTTGACATGTGGCTTGGACATGTTTTTGTGAAATTCATCCTCATAATTTAGTGTTTAGATAATCTACTGCAAGGCTTTAGAGGAAACCATTGAATTGGTACATATCTAGAAAACATTGCAGTATAAGATGCTTTTCTGTAAGTGAATGCAAACAGGGCAAGTCAACCGCTGCATTTAATTCCCAAATGCACAGGGTTCCCCGTCTTCAGGTTTAGCTGTTATTTCCAACCTGTGAGCAGCCTTCTGGCAACTAGTGAATTCACACCAGACATAGATCAGCACTCATTCTGATGCTGTTTTCAGACTGTTCATACAAAAGAGCTGCTAGCTTGTTAGAGATAAGCAAATGATTTGAATTTAGGATTTGCATAATTATTTAACATACAAAAGTTAATGTGTTGCATGAAGAAGGTGGCAACTACTTAGATGAATAGACATTGCATTAGCATTGACGCCAGACAGTTGCTATCAGTGTTCATCTATTTCCTTCACAGTCACTTCCTGGGGGTGTGTGAAAGATTTGTCATCTTTATAAAGCATCAGATATGAAAATCTAGGCAGACATCATCTCTAATAAAAGTCGTGCCGCTTTGAATGCACATTTTTCATCGTATACATCTTGATTCTCATGGCTTTGGTACTTTTCATTCATGGAGGGGGGGGGGGGGGGGGGGGGGAACATATGCTCCTATTATTAATAAAATAAAGAAAATAATTCAGGTCTGACATTCCAAATGATGACTGAATTGCTTTAGGGTGACCTGTCCCTTTAATAGCCTTTTCAGGGCCAAACAAAATGAAGGTTATTACACACAAACACAAAGCATTTTTACCCGTACAATGTCTTAGTACACAGAATGTGAATACAAGGTCTGTAGAGAGCCAAAACAATCCATCGACGAGGCAGTCAAGGAGTCCGGCTCATTTTTTCTGCCGTCTACAGGGAGTTGAAAGGGATGAGCAAGTAAAAATCACCAGCCGTTCTTTGCATAATTCAAGCACCCTGCAAAAAAATGAATTAATGATCTCATCAGAGTGCTATTGTGTACACTAACTGTGTAAAATATGCCCAAGCAATTCGTCTGCAACTGCAATGTGAGTGCTTATTGTAACATGACACTGGTAATTAAAGGTTTGTGTGACAGTACATTGTAGAACAATGCTCACTTCCACAGCTAGTGGGTACGAACAACAGCACAATCCTAATAGCCAGCTTACGTTGCCTAGATACAGTTGCTGTAATTGTCACAGATGCATGGTTTTACAGCGAAAGCTAATTATGTTTTGTTTTTGTTTGGTGTTTTTTTTTAAAACTGCAATGCATTTGCCACCCCCAAACTTCACGTTTTCCCTGACATCTTTGCCACCCACATACACAAACGCGTTGGATTTGTTTTGCACAAACGGGACTGATTAAAATGAGAGATATTATTTGGAACTGGTGGGTCATGATCTGAAAGGGGGTCACAAGTCATTAAAGGTTGTGACCGGCATGGAAAAAGCAATGGCAAATACAAAATAATAATCTGAAGCTAAACATTCAGACAACAAAATAAAAAATATAAACTTTTAAGAGGGAAAAAACTCTTTCCATCCATGCATTCCATTAAAAAAATACTCCTGTCGGTTTGTAAGAGTTACTAAAGATTTACATCAAGCGACTAAATGTGCTTTGACATTAATTTAATACTTAGCGAAATTACGCAGATGTAACCAAATCTAATTATGTCTCTCAAAGGCTGTGTATCTTGTCAAACTTTATTTTATTTTGTACTTCAGAGCAAATTCACTTTGCCACAATTGATTATTCCACGTTTAAGGTCTGTAAATCACTTGTAATGTTTTTTATGCATTAACAAAATTAATGATTTCCTATTCAGCCTAGTCATGTGAATAATTTTGCATTTTAATTGTTAGTGCTATGCTGTTCATGATACTATTCAGTAAGATTATTCCTTTTGAAGAAAGGATGCATGAAATTGAGATAATACATTAAAATGAAAAATTTGAACACAATATTACTTTTTTACTGTATTTATCATAAATGTAGCCTTTGTCAGCCCTAGAGACTTAAAAATATTTGTAAACGGTAGTGCAATATAATATAATCAAACATTTTTAATACTAAATAAAAAATTGAGCCGCCACTTGAAACCAGTAAAACAAATATTTCATTATATATATATTTTTTTTTTATCACATGCTTTATGAATATTGAGAGTGTGAGTGACACAATTAAGGATTGATGGGGGTCTAAAATATATTATTTGCACGTCAGCACCATTAACGTGTTTAAAATTCAAATTTGTTATAATTCATTATAGACTTCTAATTGGTTATGCTGTGGGTGTCTGCATAAACAATTATACAGCAAACATCAGCAAAGCCGAGTTCTATAGATCATTAATCTACTCGAGTGCGGTTCTGACACGGTAGTTCAAAGCATTTATGTGTGCGAGCGTCTTCACTTCCTTGATACATTACAGACAGTCCTGAATCTGCTCACATCTGAACACCAGAAAGACTTCTCAGTGCTGAAGACAAACCTGTTTCTGAAATTCCCAAGCTTCAGTGCACGTCGTCCTATCCTAGCCCTCTTATCTCCGGGGAACTTGGCAGCAGAGCCGACTTCTCTTGCTTTGTAAGGGATTTGTGGCAAGTGGATAATTGACTGATCGAGAAAACACTCGAAGGAAACCAATTAATGGCATTGCCACTGCCTTGATTTGCAGTTGAGTTTATTATCCCAGCCAATGCATCAAATATTAATGTATACCCCAGCACGACTCTGAGGGGTTTAGTAAGAGGTATTTAGTTGTGTTCTGTTTCGGGTTGTCAGGAACACCTGCTTTGGGAGTTTCAGATTGGAGCATTCACAATTATTATTTATATATGGAACTATTTGTTGTTGTAGGCTATGCTCATTTTTAATCAGCTACTATTAGCTGTAAAACACAATATATTTAATTTTGTACAAAAAAGAAGCATGTTTGGGGATAACAGCCTTTAGTCATTAATGATTTCTCTGCAATGATTTTTTTTTAGTAGAGCCTTATTTGTCTTTAGATGTCTTGAATGGTTGTGATGTTTTATATGATTTTGTTTGCATTATTAATGAGAGAACCCTCTTTTTTATTTATATATTTGCATTTTTTTAATTGTACAATACAATTATTTATGTATAATTTGTATAATTTTTTGTTACATAATATGATGACGAGACTTCATCCAAACCTTTTTCTTTGTTTTTTTTCCCCCCACAATTTTCTGTAAAAATCAGTCCAAACACTATTATCTCCATTTATTCTTGCCCGTAGTTTGTTTTCTCTAAAGTCACGCTTTACCGCGAGAGATTCCGCAATTTTTCTGGTTGTTTTTTTAATGGAAGCTGTTAGTGTGTGGTGTGCTGTCTTGATCAAATCAGGTTTTTAAAAAATCTTTTTTTTTTAATCCGGTAGCTCAGACTACAGGAGATGTTAAATCTTAACCGACCGTGAACACTGGTTGCATCACGCACATAAGGAGAATCTTCACAGATTTTCCTCTTTCAAATGTCAAACCTGCACACACTTCAAGATTTGAAAATCGTGACGCATATTATCACGCCAGATTTAGCACCTCACGTGATCTCAAGCGGGAAGCGGATGATAACAAAATGGATACTGTGTTGCGGCAACTTGCTGTACACATTATACGAGGAGATATTGTTGCCACATTTCATCCAGCCGTTCGTCTCTCTCCATTGTCCACCGGACCCGTACAGCTGTTCATTGTTTCGGTTCTCTATTTCATAAGTTCTGTCACTTCCGTCTCCTTGTAGACTTGTCTCTCATTGGCTAATGTGGAAGTACTAACTTAAACATAGTCGCAATCATCCCAATTTAAAATCCTAAATATCAAACATATTTGATATTGCAGGCAGCTCGATGTGTTAGTGCTTCTCTCAGATCGTGTCATGGATAATACACACTATGTGATTGTCACTCAGATGAACGTGCAATGATTTGCCTCCTATTTCGGGCATTTGTCTCCGATTTCCACAAAGCTGTCGGCGAGTGAAAATCCTGGCTAAAATCGTGCAGTGTGAACCCCGCATTATTAAACAGTTTGCTATGGTTTTTGAACAGAACTGCAGAGTAGTGCTAGTCTGACAAATAATTATAGACATTAAAGATGATGATATCACTATGCAAAAGTGCTTTAAAATGTTTTACGAATGTCTAGATCCGTAAGTAGACGATATTAAAAAAGTAAAATATCTCAGTGACAGGCGTGTTCAATATCCAGCACGAATTCACTGCTGCATTGATTCAGTACAAAGGCACTGACGAAGTGTTTTTGCCCACGGTTGGGGAGAACGGAGGAAAGGCTGACACAAAAGGACTTGATTAAAGAATAAACATTGAGGGTAATAATTAAGAAGCGTTAATGAGGCGTGCAGGTCTCGTCGCCTCTGCTCTTGCTCTTCCAGCCCTTCAGGGCCGGGACAGGCACTAGACAAGAGATTCCTAATTACACGACACAACTGCTGTCCTGACAACAGCCGTGATGACAGTAACTCCAATGAGACACCAAACCGTGGAGCAAACTTCGCCTACAGTGGCACCAATGGATTAGTTGTCAGCCACTGGGACCAATTACTATGGTTTAAAATACGATTAAGAGCTAGATTTTTACATTTTTAGAGGAAAATTTTTTTTCTAGATTTTTTTTGCCTGTGTAAAACATTCTTTTCTTGTGTGTGTGGCTGGCTGCTAGGGCATCGTTGTGTGGTTGATAAGGCATTCTGAGTGTTTTCAGTGCGTTGCTATGTGGTTGCTAGGGTGTTCTCTGTTAAGCAAAAGAGCCCATGCTCAAATCTCTATGACATTGTATAAGTAAACCCTACTTTATCTGAAGTCCATGGGATTTTTGCAAGTCTGATCAATGATAAATATAATAGCATACATGTTATTTATTTTTTTTATTTTTTGGCTGTAGCATATGCAGGAAGCATTAGTAAGAGGTAAAAATACATAAATACATACACACACATACATACATACATTAATAAATACATTGATTTAAAAAATAATATTAAATAAATATTGAGTAAAATAACTAATTAAATGAATAATATGTTGGGAATATAGCCTAGTGGTATACACTACATCTATACAGACAGTTAAAAGGCCAAGGCAATAAATTAGATCCAAAAGCTCTGCAATCTGCTCCATTTAGATACAATATCATTATAGTATGTGCACATTTATGCTAATTAATTATATGTGGTCAAAATGATTGATCAAAACGGTAACACTTTATTTGAAGGGGTGTGCATAAGACTGACATGACATTGTCATAAACATGACATAACACCTGTCATGAACATGAAGGAGTCTTTATGAATGTTTATGACTGTTGTCATTAAGTGTCATTTGGTCAATTATGACACTTTTAATGCAAAGTTGACATTGTTTAAAATGTCTTTGTTATGACAACTTGACATTAACCAAGAAATCATAACCTGTCAACCTGTCACAACTTTGGCCGTCATGACACCATTATAACTGTGTCATGAATATTTTACTTGTCCTCAAGTAAAGTGGAACACATTGTACTAGTTATAAAGATGTCATTAAGGGTTATTACACTGTAAAATGCTTTAAGTTAGATAATTAGACCTGTTATGACATATTTGTGACAGGTTGACAGGTTATGATTTCTTGGTTAATGTCAAGTTGTCATAACAAAGACATTTTAAACAATGTCAACTTTGCATTAAAAGTGTCATAATTTACCGAATGACACTTAATGACAACAGTCATAAACATTCATAAAGACTCCTTCATGTTCATGACAGGTGTTATGTCATGTTTCTGACAGTGTCATGTCAGTCTTATGCACACCCCTTCAAATAAAGTGTTACCATTAAGACTAATATTAATATAGATTATATAATATCATTTATAATATGTTCCCCCATTTTTTAAAACCATAAGCCGCTGAAAACCATTTTGTATTATATTGTTTTTACCAACTAAAAACTAAAGTTTAACTGCAACTCATTTTTCTTATGTAATGTATTTCTAAGTGAAACAATGTATTTAACAAGAAACAATCTAGGGCAGGACTTAACTTTATCCATCATGAATTACTTGAATTATGAAAATTGGGTATTGTATACCAGAATGGAGACCTGAATGTGAGTTTGCTTAATATATAATGTCTATGATGGTCTTTAGTTATTGGTAAAATAAACCGCAGCCTTAGTCACTAGGCACTTATGTAGAGCAGATTATTACAATTTGATAAAAGATTACAAAGAAAAAATTAATTTTTTCTAGGAAATAACATGCAGCGTTGAACATGCATTGAGGAATATAGGGATCTTTTCCCTCTCAATTCAGAAACTCTGAATGCACATAAATCCTCCTAAATTGATTTGTCGAGAACTGATCCTTCTTTAGACGAGTGTAACTGAACATGTTGTCACAACAGCCCCCGACAACTCTCGCTCCATAATCAAAGATCCGTCTGTCTGCTAACACACCACCATATGTGAGCAACGACGAAAGCATTATTGCCTAAATGCAAAAATCAAAAGAGTAGAAGCAAAAGGAGGAGAACGCATAGACAGAAAAGAAAAGAAGCAGGGAAATAAATAGAAGGAAGTGTTATCGATCCAGGGAGCAAGAAAGACACAAAAGAGGCAGAATATTTACTATGCGCTTGAAGGATGTCTGTAAAGCGCTCTTTGGGAAAGTTTACAAGCTTGTGTCATGACACTGACTTTGTGAGACTCGTTAGAGCTGTTTGGAAAAGTTTAGCAAGTCATGTCAAAATCCCAAAATACTTCACTCATCTTTAAACTCTTAGTGCCGCTGGGCTCATTGTTGGTATTTTGTTCCATTCTGGTTTTAGAAGAAAAGCAGCTTGAAAACATGATGTTACCCAAACCATGAATATGAATGAAAACACAAATGTCTTATTAATATCAATTTTACATATTTGTTGTATGTATGTGAGTTTCTGGTTAAAATTGGTTATAAAGTCTGGACATCTGGCTTTTACAATTATTTGGTTGACCAAACAGATTTATTGGGTTTTTCAAGTAGTGTTTGTGGGATTTGTCACTTAAACAAGTATTCAAATGAATATGTCTTACACCAGGATACAAATTTTCTAGTAATGTTTTTCCATTCACTACCAAAACGTGGCTCTTTTAATTTTTTTGTGTGATTTCGTTGTATATTTAAAAAATACTTTGATATGTAAGTCAAGTAATAATTAAGTATTTAATTGGGATGTATACCGAAATGAAAACTTTGCCCAATACTGATAACCAATATATTGGCCGCAAAATCTAAACCCGGATTTTTATATAATTTTTGAGAGCCTGATTACAAAAACAAAAGTCTCATCATTAAAAGCCATGTCCCAAGCACAAAATTATAATGTTCTCATTATAATTTTATGTACCCTTAGCCTATATGACAGACTTGCGCTGCTTAACTGTATTTTCCTTTTTTGAAGTTATTCCATTCATATTTCAAGCACTTTAAAACCTTCATAGTGAACAGAGCTCATCTGTGTCTCAGCTGAAAGAAATATTCCATTATTTATCTGCTTTAAAATATCGACCAAATTGTCTCATCAGGTCGATAACGATAACATTAAAAATGAACATATATCAGCCGATACCGATATGGTGGCCTATAGATATCGTGCATTTTAGGACTTCCATCACATGTTAGTATTGTAATGTATTGCAAACTTTCTTTTATTTTTGTTTTGTTTTATTTTATACATAGATTTAAAAGTGTTTTAATGATCAAACAGTGTAAAACGTTTAGCCTCAAAACATGCTTTGAATAGTAAAATCTAAATGAAATGCTTTTATGCACGCTTGTTACACCAATGGAAGTATGTTTTATAGGTCATATCAGGAGAGAGAGAGAGAGAGAGAGAGACTGTTGTAACACATGGTGTCTGGCGATAGAATCAGAGGGCTGTGAAACAGTCGCTCGGGTATCTTTTGATGTCCTGTACTCGCTGGAGAGTGATACAAGGCGCAGTTTCCACATTATCTCCTATCCGACACAGAAATCAAGCCTGCTCGACTTCACACGCTGCTTTTGAATGGGAACTAGGTCAGCGTTCTGTGATAGCTGGTGGAGAAGTGGTCCACACAATCTTAATGCTTATGTTGGACTACAGTTAATCATAAGCCGACTAAGAACAGACGTTTGAGGTTGCATACAGACAATATTTCAGCACAGGTTATTGGTGGCAAGCATCCTAATTTTTTTTTTTTTTTTTATTGAATGGGCAAAAACGATTTACACAATTACATTTGAATGAGAGACCTAGGTCATTTCTGTATAGCATTGCCAGAAAGCAGTCACCTAGCAACTGTATTGGCTGGCATAATGATGGCAAGATCTGCACCACTCACGTTTAATTCACAAAATATAAAAATCTAATACTGATATATATTTTTTACCACTGTAGCAGTATAGCATGATTCAGGAAAAAAGGTACCTTGTACTATCATGTTTTGATGTACTGTAAAGTACCTTAAAGTATCACATAAATACCATTCTACATGAATTTCAATGCATCAGTTAAGTCAATGCATTTCAGTTAAAGCTGCCGTCGGCAACTCTGGCTGATTGAGTGGACTTAGGAAAAATTTTGAATGTTTACAACTCTCATGCCCCTCCCCACTATCAACGAATACCCTCCCACCGAGTTCGTGCTCGTCAGTGTGCCATCACTATTCGCTACTGCGCGAACTTCAGGCACACGCATGTGATTGACGAGTGCATGCACGACTTGTGATTGACAGTCCTATCTCACATCCCCCTGCGCTGATTGGACACAATGAACCGGGAGCGGTGGATTTTTTCAAAACAAATAACACGCGAGTTAGAAGCTGTTTTTTTTTTCTAAAACCACTTTATTTATGTTGTTCTGACGGAATACAGAGTCGAATTCGCTGAATATGATCAAAAAAAGTTGCCGACGGCAGCTTTAAGGCAGCAGTTATTCGATTAATAATAGGCTACAGTAAAAGAGTTATGTTGTGAAATAGTATTGCAATTTAAAATAAGTGTTTTACATTTGGATATATTTTAAAATGTAATTTATTCCTGTGATCCAAGCTGCATTTTCAGCATCATTACTCCAGTTTTCAGATTTCATCTCATGATCCTTCATAAATCATTCAAATATGGTGATTTGATGGTCAAGAAACATTTCTTATTAATATCAATGTTGAAAAAAGTTTTTTTTTTTTAAGGATTCTTTGATGAATAGAGAGTTCAAAAGAACCGCATTTATTTGAAATAGAAATCATTTTAAATGTCTTTAACGTCATTTTTTATAAATTTAATGCGCCCTTGCTGGATAAAAGAATTAATTTCTCACTGACCTCAAACTTTTGAACTGACGTGTATATCAAACTAGGTATCATTGAAAAAAGGAAAAATAAGTGGACTTGGTGACATCAGCCAAAAAACAAGTCTTTTTTTAGCGATGGAGCAAATGATTACACTTTTTTTTTACACTTTTTGCAATAACACGCACCAATCAATCGTTCACAATAAGACCAGGAACCTGCGTTTAGAAAGTAAACGGGGGTCAATTTTGACTTCATGTTGATTTGAACTGGAGGTCAGAGTCAATAATATGAAACTGAAATGTCATGAACTGTACATCATGTTCTGATTTCTCACACCGAGTGGATTTAGAAGTAAGGATTGGGTTTATCGAATCCTAATATCTCTGTTGTTCTCCTCACACTCGCTTTGTAATCTGTGGATGGGCGGCAGAGTTTTATGTGTTTGTCTGCTGCGCACAAACACCTCTTCCTCCTCCCTCTGATTAGATATTGATCAGTCTTTCCCCCCTTGTCTGAGACCATTCAGTCTTTTCCAGGCACTGTAAGAATACTTTCCTCGGAAAATAAACAACATGGTAATTTTCACAGTCTTTTTTCTCTCTCCCCTTTGAAAACACACGCCCCACGCGCACATTTACAAGCGAAACACGTTCCTGAAGACCGGAGAGACTGAGTGGGCAGGAGTGTGATGGCGCCCCCTGATGGTCACTGGGTGAAGGTGCTGCAAGGCCCTTGGCTTGTGCTGAATCATGTTAGGACTATTTCACTCTGGGGACGAAAGCTGTTCTCATTATACATGTGGGGAAGATTAAACCTTCAGAGGTAATATAAAATACTCCTGGCAGGGCATATCAATAAATAAAAAAGACATAAGACATGATCATGTTGTGGACTATGGATTTTCATTTTGTTTTTAGACTAGGTGATGACAGCTCCTTTGTTATCACAATAGATTTTTAGTTATGAGGAAGTCTCTTGACAATGCAAACTCCCGTTATTATCAGAAACTAGCTTTCTCTTGTATCCAAGGCGTGTAATTCATCATTCGGCAGCAAATTCGACTCTATTCTAATTGTATGGTTCTGGGATGCATTCTAGCGGCAAGACGAAAGAAAAAAAAAAAAAAAAAAAAATGAAGCTACGGTATGAGATTTCACAATGCGTTCCTAGGGCTATGAAAAAAAATGAAGACAAAAATATAAAGGAAGAAGTTTCGCCGGGGAAATGCTAGAGCTGGGTGGTGTCGATTAAGTTCACTGGCTCATTGTGAGCTCGAGGCTAAGTCTGTCTGCCGTTTTATCTTCCCCTCATAATCACTGTATTGTGCTAGTACGCTTGCAGCGGAGACTTTTGGTCATTTGCATGTGAACCGCAGGGCTCTGTGCCCTATCTTTGTGTTGAGGAGCCCATTTGTGCAGCGTTGTTCCCTTTCAGGGTTATTTAACCATTTGTTTGCACAAAGCGAGGGTCAGGCCTAAGCCTAAGCTTTGCTTTAACCACAGGATAACACGCTACAGAGAATTCTGTTTTATTAGCCATATGGTGGCCATTACGGGAATGGATTGGGTCTAACCCGATCTCATTCACTCTCTTACCCTATAGGGAACACAGCGGCTGGTTGAAACACGGGGTTAGAGCTAGTTCAAGCGCTCAGGGACAAGCTATAGAGCTATTGCCGTTATCATACAAACACATTCTTTTCTTTTGATCAGCTCTGATATATTTAAATGACACATGTAGACAACTACCGTTAAAAGATTTTTTGTTTTTGAAAAAAGTATCTTATGCTCACCAAATAAGGCTTCATTTATTTGATCAAAAATACAATAGAAACAGTACTATTGTGATTTATTATCATTTCAATTTAAAATGACTGTTTTCTGTCACATCCACCAACTGGAGTGCCCATGATCTCCACTAGAGGGCACTCCTCCCAACTCTTTGTGCTATCTTAATATGGACTACATTTCCCATAACCCACTGCCTGGGTTATCTCATTATGTTTGATACATTCACCTGTTGTTTACCTCGTCATTTGTTCTTGTTCTCTACCTATACAATCCCTGTGTTTTCACTCACTCTTTACGAAGTCTTGAATGTTGTTACACTGCATTTCTGAGTGTTGTTCTGGTAGTTGTGTATTCTGGGGCCCGTTTCAATAAGGAGGTTCAACCAGCTCTGAGTTGACTTACCCTGAGATGGTCAACTCTGAGTTTTCGGTTACAGAACAGCTGAAATGAGTTAGTTCAATCAACTCTAAGTTGAATGACTCTGAGTTAAGCGCGTGCACCACAATTATAAAAAGCCATTATCAATGGAGCACAGATATTATGAGTCACCGTGGCAACAGCGCCAGACAAAAAGAGGAATTACTGTTATACAGTGTTGGGTGTAATTACTCATCAAGTAATCTAAATATTGTAATTTAATTAAAGGGATTACTCTTAATTCTTCTGTATTAAAATAAAATCGGATGCAATTACATTAAATAGGCTACTGCAATTCTGTATAAAACAATAGTGGATTTAACATACATTTTTAAAAGGTATATTTTTAATGTAACCTTCTCCCTCTACACACTTTGGTCAATACAAGAATGCAATGCAATGCAATTGTGTGTTGTTAGTTTGAAAGCATTAAAAGTGCAGTTTCTTGTCTCTCCTTGTATTGTTCAAGTGGTTGAGGTTGATATAGGATTTAGTAATTATTAATAAGTAGACCAATACTTTCTAATTATTACATTAATCTGATTACACTGTTGAAGATGTCATTTATAGTTTGTAATTAATAACTATTTTAGAGTAACTTTCCCAACTGTTATAATATCAGAGGTGAAACTGGAAGAACAGTATATGTTATTCAACCTAATTTTAATTTTCATGTGGGTGCAATCCTGCAGGCATTAAAAGAATGTGGCAGCAGCTGAAAATAAAATATAAAAACATATTTCAATCAGGTAAGGCTTTAGCATATCATGGGTTTAGGCTGCCTGACTTTACAAACATTTGACATATAGGCCTAACTAGCATCCAGTGTCTAGCAGTGCAGCAGTATTTTTGAGGGAATTCCTTCATCAGAGCCAGTCACTCCTGAAGATCCAAGGGCCTTGATAAAATGTAAGAGGTCTACATATGTGTTATTGTTTTATATAGGGTATTTTTGATATTTCCATTTATTTTACTTTGGGTTGGGTTTTTCGTTGGTCCCAACAGATTCTGATGGTAATATCTGTCTTTTGGAGCCTCCTGTCCCAACAGAACCCCAGGCAGTTGTAAGTAGCCGACTCAATACACCAGATATTATGACAAATAGTAGGCCTATTATAAAGTGTACTCAACCAAATGCTCATCTTCACAGGATGATGGGGATGAAGAAACAGTTAATGTTAATATTATGTGTCTTCACATCAGACAATCTATTCACATTTTTATGTGGAGTAGCCTATAGAATCTAAGTTTATATCCAAGTATAAATGGACATTCTTATCTTCTGGTGCACAGATGAACATATCAGTTACTTACCTTTAATCTCCTTAAATTCAAAAACATCTGTTTAATTTAAAATCAGACATGGTTTAGCACTTGATAAAACCAATCAAGACAAACTTGACGATGATGAAATTCTCATTTATGGATACATGTTTCTTTAAAATGATTGGATTTGTAATAGATAATTTAACAAGGAGTAGCTTCATCTGTCTACACTTAGAATCAATTTGGACCCTTCTCTCCTGGTTTACTGAGATTCTTACACATCCCAGTTTTGAAATTCAAGGTCTTAGGAGATTGCCCTCATCTCCTCTTCAATCAAAGACCTCCAGCCCTTCACTTTTATTTTCCACAGGCCTTTATTCCAGCTCTGAATTATAAACACATTGTGAGGTGCTTCATTGGTCAGGGCCACTTTTGTAGCCTTGGTTAACAAGGAAGGACAAAGGCCAAGGACTTTCAGGAGGGAAATTGGGGGCAACCTAAGGATTTCTTCAAAGCTAAGGGTCTCCTCCTAAAGTCCTGGTGGTCTTTCATGGAGAACCGAGGTCATATGAGCTGGTTTTTCAACCTAAGCTTTTGATTCTGTCACGGGACTTAGGCTGAGATGAAATCAATGTGACTTGCAATGCATCCCACACATGTGCTCTGAAGGATGTAAAACAGATAAACCATTGACAGATAAGAGGTTTTAAGAGCTTAAGTGGGGGATAAGTATATATATTATATAAAGATAAGTTTGATCATATAGTGGAAAGAATGTAGAATCTAATCTCTGATTTCCAGATACCCCTGGAAGTTGTCAAGAAAACTAACCTGTGGCATTTTGTTATGCATTTTGCCCTACAGCCTATATATATCCACATATTTTATGACATCTTATAGAGAATTATATACCAAGAGCTTTTCTAACCACTTTGTCAACATAAGAGGTATATTTGAGGTACAGACATCACAGAGTACCGCAGATCAGGGAGCAGAATGTAGTGCTTCTATACCCAACGTTTCCTCTGATTGCTCAGAAAAACAACCATTCAAGGCCTTAACAGGACTGGACAGTTTCCAAATGGAAGTGAAGAGCCAATGTCCGCTGGAAAAAGCATACATTTTTGTCTACTGCAGGTACATCACTTTGCAGATTGCATGTTTATTTCTGATATCAAATGTGTGGTTCTGATGGACCAGACATGTTTGGATAGAAATATCCATGTTGTCTTTGATACTGGAGTTCGTAAACAGAACTTTTGTGACCAAGGTCCTTTTCTGCTTTTTCTGATATGAAAGTCAATTTAAAACCAGGACTTGTTTTATAGTTTTGCAAGCTCTGTTTCAGTCTTAAAATATACAACAAAAAAAAAAAAAAAAAAAATAGAACTGAAACATAACCTGAACAAAGAGTGACATAATCTGTGAAACTGATAAACTTTTAATCAAATTATGTGAAAATTATTTTTGTCATTCCCATTACTTTTTTTTTTTTGTAATGTTAGTGTACTGTTGCTGTTAGTGACTGACTATTTTACTGTTATTGCTGTTTTTATTTTGTCATCAGTAATTATCAAATTGTGCAAAAAGTGTGAACAAAAGATATTAATTGCATGTAATCTCTTTATAGAACATGTAGGGATTCCAGTCATTGGATCATTTTATGGATTTAGTTTTAATGAATTATTTTTATTGTTATTTATTTATTTATTTTTTATTAAATTTGATTAATTAAACAGCTTGTAAACATACTTTATCACTAGAACATTTTTTTAAATAACCCATTAAAATAAAAAGTATTGTGCAATTATTTAAGACATTTCTCCTTATATAAAACCTTTTTGGCAGAAATTGATCTTGAAAATTGATTCAACAACCCTAGGGTTATATAGAACCCCATTTAACCTTTTTGTGTAAGGATAAAATTCTAGTCATGTATGTCATTCCCACCACAGAATGTTAATATATTTTGAAATTTGTTGGTTAAATAAACTATGAATAGTGCTTTAAGAGAGTTTATAAGACAAAAGTGGCCATAGTTAAAGAAACAGCGTGTCCATAGGCAACTGGATAATGTGAAACATAGGTTTACTCCCTCGAGAACAGCAGAAGGACTCTCTTGTCAGCAGCAGAGTAGAATATATGTATTCATGCACACTATTCTCTTATGAGAATGTGTGAAAGACTTCATTGCCACCTCCCAGTCCTTTCATTCCACAATGCCTTTCCAAGCGGGAAGGGCCAGGAAGCCACTGCAGGATACCTCCACTTTCATACAGCACATTATTAGTAGGGACACCGCAGGGTCAACAGTTTTATAATGGCTGCCGACTTCTTGTGTGCCAAATGAGACCGCTATCCCATGACCTTTGACCCCACTAGGCTCTTGCACCTGTGAGGCTGATTGGGAAGCCCTGCTATACTCTCTATTGAAAGAGGTATTCAGCAGGAAAGAGCTTTATTTTCTCAGGGACTCCCCTACTTCACAAATGAATTGATTTTGTCCACCTGGAAGCCAGCATAAATGGCTATTAATAGAGAACCGTGTTGAAGCCCTTCCTTGTTCCTTTAGAATGACTTAATTTAGGACATGTGTGAGCTTTTGAATAGTTCACTCAAAAACAAATATTTAGTCTATTTTAAGATTAAGTAAAAAAAAAAAAATTGTTCCATGAAACACAAAACAAGACGTTATGCAGAATATCCGAGCTGCTCTTTTCCATGCAATGAAAGTGAATGTGATTTGCACTGCCAAACTTTACAATTAACAAAAATATCATAAAATAAATCCATATGACTTGTGCACTTATTTTTAAGTCTTCTGGAGCCATATGATAACTTTGTGCGAATTACAAACTAAAATGTACGCCAATTTTTGATTTTTTGATTGGTGAAAACAGATGCTCGGACATTCTGACATGCAATTTCATTTTGTATTATTTTTTTCATTTTACTTATCATTATGCAAATAATGGTCGATAATAGCTAAATAAAAAAACTGATCGAATTATTTGTGAAAATATGTTTTTATCAGAAGAATTAAACGTTTAACATTTTAGACAAACATATTCATGCAGCAAACATATTTTTAAAAGGAGTGGAATTCCGAGAAACAGCTTCTGCTGACAAGACATTACCGCCTATTCCAGCAAAATTACTGACAAATGATAATAATCATAATTACAATCGTTTTTAATTGTAAACTGCTGTGAGAGGAAATTACCAATATTGTTATGCCAGAATCCTGTGATGTTCTTACTGGGGCGCTAATGAAACCGCTAGTAGTTAACGTTGTGATGATGGGCTGCTTGATGGCAAATAGATCTCTTTTACTGTTAATTCAAACTCTTTCTCTATACATGTGGAGACCGGCAAAGTAATTGAATGTGTAAATCAACTACTGAGGGGAAATGGAAATGTTTATCATGTGTGCCTTTTGGCTGTTTTGCTTCTTTATTAATTGGACTGTTGAAATCTTATATCAGATTAGCCTATGAAATTATTTCAATCTTAAGGTGAAGAAAGCAATTTGACCAGTGTATATAAATAGTTTAATAAAATCCTGCCCGTGTGCTTTAAGATGGTGTGGAATTAAACTGTGTAAAATGTAATAATTTATTCAGGAATAAACAAAACATTCTATAACAAATAAATTATTGATAAATTCATTCTACATGAGGTAGAGTGAGAAATATCATAGACTTCTAAGTAAAAGCAGTATAAGTATAATGGAAAAGAATACCATAGTAAAAGTGATCCATTTGTCATCTCCAAGTGTCTTTGTGATAAACTTTTAATGCGTTTTGGCTGTTCATTTACATGACAAAATGTGTTTTATGGGCCTGAAAACACAAACTTTTGAAAACGGGTTTCAAAGTGCACGTTTTTGAAACCGATAGCGTTAGTGTCTCCGTGCGAATGCGAATTTGTGAAAACAGTGATGTCCTGCGGATGCATATTAGTGTTCAGTCTATAGGTGCGTAGTGTTTCTATACAAAGAGACATCGCCACCTACTGGCCTGGCAGCAGAATACAGTGTTTTTAGTCGTTTTGAAAGATCCGTGTTGACAATGTTGGGGCCTGTACACAAAAAAAGAGCTAAGGAAACACTTTTCTGTTTTTTGTAAATACTTTTCGTGTAAACGTACCTTATGTGTCTTGGGTCCCCTCTTTAAATGCAAGTCTTTTCAATGTAAGGATTTTCCATTGTTCACCTGCCAGGGGAAAATTATAAATTTGATAGCACACCTCGACAAGTAGAATTTGAGATATGATTCATGTCCATAGCTCAAACTGTTGATCAAATAAACACAACTAATAAAATAAATGAGAATATTAAAAACTGCAAGTACTGAAATGATGACCGTGACTATTCCTTTTATTGCAAATTATTAGGAATTAAATATGTGTGTACTTTGCAGGTATACTTCCGCACTTGTTCTACTATAAGATCCTAGTCTTTAAAAGATTATTGCTCTCTCTCTTTATATTGTTATTATATTAGTTTATGACAGACAGGATTGATATTCCTGACAGCGTGGTTTTGGTGGCATCTTGAGAAGATCTGTCTTGAGAAGCTCGTAAGAGCTCTGAGACAGCTATAAGTTATCAGTTCTTTGAAACAGATAAGGCCTGTCATGTTCGGGGGGGATCTTCTGTCAGACCTGCCTTTGCTTCTAAGGGTCCTATTTATATTGATCAAAGATTGACTCAGGCTGTCTCGGCAATAAAATAGGACTTACTGAGACACAATTTTATTTTATATTTTTCCTCCAATGGGTTGGCTTTAGCAGCATGCCAATTTTTTTTTTTTTTTTTTTTTTTTTTTTTGCATTTATCATGCTCAGATCTTCTGTTAAATTAAAGTACATTCTAAATCATTGAGGGGAGAATTCACTTAGAATCAATCACTCTATGTTTGCTCATATCCGTTGTTTTAGTGCATCCATTTTCTTTTTTATGAGTGAATATCCCTTTACTGATTCACAGTTAGTGAATAAAATGCTGTTTTTGCACTGAAACCATGCAAACAAACACAAAAACTGTGAATTCACCTATCAAAATGAATAGTTTTCAATTGACCTTCACATCTATGTAAATCCTATTTCAGACGCCACACTTTTAAATGCTCTATTCACTTGGAAAAGTGAGTCTTGTTACTCCTTAATCTGGAGGATGTGAAAGAATTTGTTTATTCATGTCTTTGGCAGCATCTGCCTCAACAAACTTCACCACTGGTTCATTTGCACATCACACATCAGCTGGAGAAATTACCACTGTTGGCTCCCATCAGATGGAATGGCTTTCACAATGTTTGTCCCAGCTTGCTTAAGGAGGCTGATATCCTCTACACAGCGCTGAACTCAACAGAAGGAAAAGAAGGAGGGATTTATATGAGAGAAAGACATGCCATTTTTTAAGCGCATTCAGATGCAGGGAGAAATAGAAGTAGTTGGTTAGATTATATATGTACACTACTCTTTAGAAGTTAGGGGTTAGTAAGATTTTTAATGTTTTCAAAATATTTTTTTTATGCTCACCAAGGCTGCATTTATTTGATCAAAATTATAAAACAGTAATATTGTAAAATATCATTATTCAAGTCAAAATAACTGTTTTCTACTTGAATATGTTTTAAAATGCAATTTGTTCCTGTGATGCAAAGCTAAATTTTCAGCTATTTTTCAGCTATTTCTTTTTTTTGACATTTCAAAAGAACATCATTTATATATAAATCTTTTACAACATTATAAATGTGACTTTACAGTAATTTTTGGTCAATCTAATACTAACTAACTTGTTCACCAGTATATCCATTCGTACTCAAACTGTATGTTATCTTGACGCATGTCAAATAAAAAAATAGTGCAAAACACATCTTTAGATTTCTACATTGTAATCTATTCCATTGCTAGCCATTTTTTAACATGAGAACACATACACTCACCTAAAGGATTATTAGGAACACCATACTAATACTGTGTTTGACCCACCACATCCCAAAGATGCTCTATTGGCTATAGATCTGGTGACTGTGGGGGCCATTTTAGTACAGTGAACTCCTTGTCATGTTCAAGAAATCAATTTGAAATGATTCAAGCTTTGTGACAAGGTGCATTATCCTGCTGGAAGTAGCCATCAGAGGATGGGTACATGGTGGCCATAAAGGGATGGACATGGTCAGAAACAATGCTCAGGTAGGCCGTGGCATTTAAACTATGCCCATTTGGCACTAAGGGGCCTAAAGTATGCCAAGAAAACATCCCCCACACCATTACACCACCACCACCAGCCTGCACAGTGGTAACAAGGCATGATGGATCCATGTTCTCATTCTGTTTACGCCAAATTCTGACTCTATCATCTGAATGTCTAAACAAAAATCGAGACTCATCAGACCAGGCAACATTTTTACAGTCTTCAACTGTCCAATTTTGGTGAGCTTTTGCAAATTGTAGCCTCTTTTTCCTATTTGTAGTGGAGATGAGTGGCACCCGGTGGGTCTTCTGCTGTTGTAGCCCATCCGCCTCAAGGTTGTGCGTGTTGTGGCTTCACAAATCCTTTACTGCATACCTCGGTTGTAACGAGTGGTTATTTCAGTCAAAGTTGCTGTTCTATCAGCTTGAATCAGTCGGCCCATTCTCCTCTGACCTCTAGCATCAACAAGGCATTTTCGCCCACACGACTGCCGCATACTGGATGTTTTTTCCTTTGCACACCATTCTTTGTAAACCCTAAAAATGGTTGTGCGTGAAAATCCCAGTAACTGAGCAGATTGTGAAATACTTAGTCCGGCCCGTCTGGCACCAACAATTATGCCATGCTCAAAATTGCTTAAATCACCTTTCTTTCCCATTCTGACATTCAGTTTGGAGTTCAGGAGATTGTCTTGACCAGGACCACACCCCTAAATGCATTGAAGCAACTGCCATGTGATTGGTTGATTAGAAAATTGCATTAATGAGAAATTGAACAGGTGTTCCTAATAATCCTTTAGGTGAGTGTATTTCATAAGCATGTTTAATTGTACCATGCTGACATAACCATGGTGCTAGGTGCATTATATTTCCATTTAGCACTAAAAAGATTCAGTTTTCTGCGACAGACCCTAATTTTAGGTCATGTTTCACCAGTTTAAATCACTATAAAATAGCATCCCAGCAAGCAATAGCTGTCATTTCACCATCTAGGTTACACCCGATATATTCCAGCTATGAGTAACTCCTGACCAAAATAATCTTGAGTTTGGTTGCATGTAATTTTTGCCAAAATAACTTGCGAGATGTATGACTTTCCATCATGCAAGCAATGTCCACAGTGATTACAAGGTGTTTGGTTTCATTTCGTTGACATGTTCTATTCGTAACCTGTGCATCTATTCTTGGGCTATGGTTAGACATATTACATTTTCACTGAGCCTAAATTTTGCATCGTTTTAGCCTAGACGTCAGGGCTGTGTTTGGACGGCTATTAACGTCTTTTTAACGCAAAAATGCTTGCTGGGATAGAAGTTAGTACTTCATATTTATCAAAGAATTGAAACTGTATTTCAAGGATGAGTGATTCCAGAAACCTGTTCAGGTCTTGCATGAGTAACCAACCAGAAACCATATGTAGCACAATGACAGTTGCAGCATGATGCATTTCTTTATTTAGGATGTAGCTAAATAGGTCAATAGCTGGAAGCCCATCATGAAATTAAAACATTCATATTTGCTTATTGAGTCAAGAATATATCATCTAAATTAAAGGCTCAACCTATATATTGCATTTTAAGCTCTGCTAGTGCAAGGTAAACCCTCTTGTCTATGTCAATAGCATGCTATATTCCCCTGTAGAGGTGCAGAAGAAAGCAATGAAACATGGGGTGGGCCAAATGAATGTAGCAGCAATGCTTGTGTAACAGCGTCTTTGCACCATTCCAGCAGAATTCCTTTACCCCACCAGCTGCCAGTGTTAATATCCACTCCACAGGGAGGAAGTCTTCCTTCCTTCCTCCCACAATGGATTTACAAGGACATCTTTTGAATGAATGCATTAAAGAGCCCACGCTGGTGGTCACGTCAGACATGACTGGTCAAGCATGCCTCATATTTTGACAGGTCTCTCTGCTGCTTTTCAAAAACATGCAATGAAAAGAAAGATGCATTTTTAAAATCTGAGTTTCTTGTTACATGTCTATGAAAGACTATATATGAAGATTATATTATTGTCTTGTTATATTTGGAAGTTATATGAATATGTGTATTGTGAAAATATATTGTTTCTACATTGTAAAAAAGTAAATAAATAAAGATTATTGGAAGAAAATGTTATTTCAGTTTTTCTATAAACTTTCTATAAAAATGGCATGTTTAACTTGGTGTGTTGCTGATTCTTTGTTTGTGAAATGTATTAGCAATTTCTGAGTAAAGATGGTTTACACCCAAAAAAAAAAACTTTAAGGGTTTTAATTGAAATTCGTTATCCATTGCTTGATGGGTTGAGACGTTAATTTACATATATAGGAATAAATGTATATTTTTTATTTTCATATACTTTTTCCTTCAAATCAAAGTTTGGGATAATGTGATTCTTCATCTCAGTTCTAATTGGTTTAGTTCAAGGCTTTTTATTATGGATTTATCTATGGAGAAAATGAACGGGAAAATACTTCTGGAACCAAGGCTGCCGAAGAGGGGAAAATAACATTGCCCTCAATAGACATATTTACACATCGTGCCAATATTTCAAAGAGTTTATTTTAAAAAAAGTCCTTACTTGACATGCACTCTGAGCACATCTTGAGGAAAATGATGAGAAACTTGTATAAGTAGTGTTGGAATACTGCCACTTAAACAAATATTTCATGACAGAATGCAAATTCAAACAGTAAGTGTTCCTTATTCAGTGGTGCATTTCATATAAATCCTGTAAATTATGTTTGCATGCATGGAAGTTAAAGTAGCATTTATTTCAGAGAGGAGACAAATGATGTAGTGATATTAAAAAGTAAAATGGGAAACCTTTTGCTTTTCATTCCTGCAAAGCTGCGAAGAAATCAAATATTGTGAAGAAAACTCTGCTTAACCATTTTCGGTGTAAAGAGAGGGTATTTATAAAAACAACAACAGAGGATGTGTAGATTCTGTGACTTGACTGAACATGAGCAAATGCAGTCAATGAATAAAAGAGTAGAGAAAGACCCTCGAGCCTGTAAAGAGGACATTTTAAGAAACTCTCGCTCGGCCCACCACCTCTAAATTTGGCAGCTTTAATTTTATAGAACGTTTCTCTCAGAAGCTGATGGATAAACATTTTATAGCTCGGAACATACAAACAGTTTTTTTTTATGAGCACCTAAATAAAGACTGCATCCTCCAAAGACACACTACAACTATAAATAAGAGTGAGCGAAAAAGATGAAAGGCTAATCCAGGCGAGACCAAACTCTCGGTATGCAAATGTTCTGTGTCCCTTTCGTGGTTGCTGGGCAATAACGGGTTTGCATTCGAATCTCACTTTTGTTGTTGTTGTTGTTGTTGTTTTTTTGTATCCATTCCTCATTAAGTGTAGCCAGCAGAAGAATGAAGCCCAGGCCTCTGGAGTTAAATTAAGCTGTAAACCCGGCAGGCATTCCTAAGCGTTCCACCAAGCCCCTTTTTTTGCTATCAATCGCTCCTTTATACTAGCTGTCGCCTTCTTCCACACCGGATGTTTGCAGAGGTCTGCAGCTGTTGTTTGAGGCCTAGCGGGGCTACGGGACCTAAAGCTGGCAGAACGAAGACTGGGGAACCATGTGAGGGGCCTGGGAAAGGTCCTGCCTCAAATTGCCGCACATGCTGTTTGGTAATTAGTTTGACTATGTGCAAAATTAGCCAGCTAGTATCACGCAGACTTTTCTTTTTTTAATAAACTTCTACACGTGCAAACAGAGATCTGTTTGTGGGAGGACGTTGGACAGGAGATCCTGTTGGTTTAAGTTCTTGAATGGGTTTCTTTCAGCACTCGAACAGGCCAGAAAAAGCCAGGTGAAGAGGGGCAAGTTGCAACATAACGCCGGGTTACAGCACATCGCATTTAATAGGCAAAATTCCCTGTACAATCACAAGAACATATTAAATGTCAAGAGTAATGAATGGACGCGAATCAGTTATTTTTATTACCGAACAGCTCAGGGTGGGATGATTACACAGCTGTATATAAATCTATCAGCAGTAAGGAAATGTGTACCGTTCTTTCACAAAGTGATCATAAAAATAAGAAACATTTATTTTGGAAGTGATATGTATTTTATTCTGGCTGCTTTTTGGCATTGACGTTGAGTACAGTGGAATCACATCATTCAAGAATAATAATAATAATAATTTACATATCCTAAAAAATATTTTAAAATAACAATTGAACAGAATCTGTTTATTGTATTTTATTTATTTTTTTACTAATTTTGTTTGATTTCATCATACAAAAAATATATATATATTATACAAATATATATAATTGTAATCATATATAATATAAAAAAGTTGGTTAAAAATGAAAAATGCATTGGTTTTAAATTGTATTATTATTATCATTATTATCATCATCATCATAACTGTTGTTGTTGTTATTGTTTTACATTTATAATATTAATAAAGTAAAAAAATAAATACTATTAGTTTTATTTTATTAATTTTATTTACTAAATTGTATTACTTAAGCTGATTTAAAAAAAAAATTATTTTTTGGCTTTTTCTGTGTCTGGTAATGTGATTCCATTATGCAAAAATATGTGTAAATATGAACAAGGCCTTTTTCGTATCTAGAATATGTGTATATATATATATATACACATATATATATTAAACAATTAAAAAGATTGCTGTTTAAATATTTAGATTATTATAAAATCCTGTCATATAATTTATGAATTATAAAATATAGTTTTACACACTGTGAATAAAAGTAAATAAAAAGTAATGGCAGGTTAATGGACATTTCCGTTAACCCTAAAACAATAATAAAAAAAATTACACACACACACACACACACACACAAAGCCCACCTTGCTCAGAGACTGAAGGAACAACAAACAAAAAGATTAAGACGACAAGAGAGCTGCAGGATACAAAAATCCTAAACACACAAACAAAGCATCCCTGCACTGTTTATAATGCATGAGAAGCTGAATGGAGAAAACACTTTTGTCTTGAATCGTCATTAAAGTAGCTTGGCTGGAACTCGCCTCCCTCTGCACAGCAGTCCTCAATGCAGCTGCCAGACGCAAAGAGGAAGTTACCAATCATCTCTGTCTGGATTTGCATTTTTGTCTTGTCTCTCAGCGGCCCCCCCTCCACCCCCTCCACCCCCTCCACCCCCTCCACCCCCTCCACCCCCTCCACCCTCTCCACCCTCTCCACCCTCTCCACCCTCTCTTCTCTGTTTTGGCGCTTGTGCTGTACTTAGAGAGCAAGAATGCAGACACTCGCTCTTTGTGTACTTGACAGGGGCTTGATACCACAGGATACATGCACTTCTTAACCTTGCCAGGACTGCCATTACTGGGTGTATCATGGGGTGAAATGTGCTTGTATCTCTTTTATGTTGTTGTTCTACTTGACAGTAACACTGAAATGCATACAAATTTGCCCAGAAATGTAGTTTGGGATATCTTTACACTTTCAAAGAATGGTTTAGGTAGGAAGATAATCAGACAATCGGAGTGATATTAAAAAATGTCCTCTTCCAAGGATAACTCAGATTGTATTCGTCTGAAAGAAGAATGTCATATACACCTAGGATGGGTTCAGGGTGAGTAAATCAAGGGCTAATTTTCATTTTTGGGTAAACTATCCCTTTAAAGTTACAATATGTAAGATTTTTGTTATAAAATATCCAAATATCAATTGCACAGTGTGATATATTTCCAGCAGTTGTGAACTTACAATATCCCAAAAGTTCCCAAAGATTTAAAATGTCAGAGAAATTCCTAATTTAAATAATGGCTCGTCCCTGGTTATTGTCGCTTCTCAATGATGTAATATCCGCGTTGTCCCTGGTTTCCACTCATGCTGGACGTGGACAACTGCGTTACGTCTAGTGGCCCGCTCACGCTGTTGTTGTTTCGTTCGAACATTATGGACCATGACAGGCAGACTTTGGGACAAAAGGAGAACTAAAACGAGGATCAATATCGCCGTGGCGTTTTCGAGATGCCGAGAGCTAGCGTCCGCGACTAACTTCGACTTGACAGAGATGCTGCTCTTGCATGTACTTTATTAGACAGGTGAGCAAATGTACATAAAACTAATCAGTTATATAGCTCAACATGATGAAATGTTAGAATATGATCAGTACGTTATTCTAATGTTGATCTAGCTTACTGCTAGTCTCATATAGACAACAAACGAACACATAGAATAACATTATAGCTTTCAACACACTCAAATGCAGTTTAGTGTGATAGTGTAGACCAAGTGAAACAGCGCTGCGTCCCCTCACAAGTTTCAATCGTCTAATAAACTGACCTGTGTGAGTAATTCAGCACTTGCCGGTAGTTCGGTAGAATTAAATGTCCTCATTGCTTTATATTCGCAGGACTCACGTGTGGCGCTGATATCTGTCTCTCATTAGCAATCGCGCCCTGCTTCATATCACAGTCATGTTAAAAACATTAATGTATTCACTCATCCATAAACATTATTAGATCCATCAGCATGACGACAAGTTCCATAATTCCGCTTATGCGTCATCAACCTACGCCTTTGTTATTGAAAGAGGTTAGCGACCCCTACCGGCAAAAAAAAAAAAAAAAAACATATTGTAGCTTTAAGTTATCATAAGCATTGGAAGGTTTGAAGCAGATGTCATAACAAATGTCAGTAGACCAGGAATATTTTTAAATGAGCGTTGCATTCATAAATCCATAAGAGCTTATCTTCATGCTGTGGAAATACAAACCGAAAGACAGAACACAACGAGTGCAGAGCTGAATAGGGGCGGGGCTACATAAGGTCTATTCTAAATTGGCAGAAGAAAGTGGAAATGAAGAGGTTAATCTCTTCTTTCCTGCCCATATGTGACTGCCATTAGCGGGACCACGGGACAAATCTCCCCCAAATCTCTTTTTCTGAGCTTCCAAAATCCCAAGAGTCTTTGCATGCCTCTGCCCTGAGGGGCCGAAGCCACCCGGGACATGAAGCATTGGCTTTAGATTTATCAGTTTCCTGTGAGCCTTACAGACCCCACCAAACTATCCATGAACGAGGGAGCGTATGGGCAGCTCTTCAGCGTCTGTTCTCCACAGGGACACGAGAAGGAGCTGGAGGAGGAGAAGAGGAGGAAGAGGAGCTGTTGTAGATGCAGAGAGAGACGGAGACCTTTGAGAATGTGCTCTCCAGAGCTAGCACAAGTTAATGATGGGGAACCAGGGTGAATTCACTGAGCGGAGCAGAGTAGCTTTCAAGATGGGCTGCACTGATCCACTGCCAGACACCAGAGAGAGGGGGAATGTGGAGGGAGAACAAGAATTATAGGGAGATGGTGAAAGATAGAATGGAGGCATGTCGGAGATAGAATAGAATAAAAAACAGATATGTGTACGTGTACACTTTTAGAAGAAAAGGTCCTATATGTAAGACGCTTCATATATAGAGTATTTTAGTGGTTCCAGTTATGGGATCATTTTATGGATTTAGTTTGAATTAGTTTAGTTTGAATTCAATTTTATTTTTATTCAATTTTATAATTGAAACAGCTTGTAAACATACTTTATCAGAAGAAAAAAATTTAAATAATCTGTTGAACATAAAAATATTATGCAATCATTTAAGACATTTCGTCTTATGTAAAACCTTTTTTGGCATAAAGGCTTCTTTAAAATTTTGTCAAGAACCCTGGTTCTATATAAAACCCCATTGAACCTTTTTTCTAAGAGTGTAGATGCATATATTTTCATCAAGCCAAGCCACATTTATTTTTGGCACTTTATTCAATACAGATTGTTTCAACGCAGCTTCACTGTAATAAACAGTTTCTGAAACAAATTAAATTGCACTAAAGCATGCAGCTGTACAGAAGGCAATAGTTTCATTACTCAGCTTATGTAGTTCAATGTTGATTCAGCTTAAAAGAATATGCCATTTTATCATTTTGCAAACATTATGGGAATGTTACTTTTGAATGTTTGGTAAACATTCTAATACAAGTAGTAACATTAAATAAAAATGTTAGACTAACATCCAACTAAAAAAATTGAATGATGTATAAATATTTTTCTTCGTTTAAAAAAAAAAAAAAGATTAAAGACCAAATTTCTTTGAACAAACTATTAAGAATGTTTGCTCATAGATTCGAGAGAACCTTGCCAGAATGTTAGCCAAAGTTCTGAGAACTTATAGTTTTCTGGGAAGCTCACTTCTCTATAGTGTCATTATTTAGCTCGAGTCAGTTCAATGTTGCTTCATTTCAGTTCAATAGTGTTGAAGTTGCAAAGTTCATAGAATACGAAACAAATTCCATTCAGCCATAAAGCAGCTCAGACAATAAAGTCATTATCCAGCTCAGGTTTTGTTCTCATCCAATAGTGTCAGTGCAGTCAAATTGATAATATTACTGAATATGAATAAATATAAACTCTTTGCGATTAGATCTTCATCTCTCTTTGCCTAAACTAAGTGGCTTCTATAGTTTGTTAAAATGTAAAAAAAAAAAAAAAAAATCCCCCATTTTAAAATTGAAACTCAACATTCTTTGTACTTGGAATGAGAGAATTTCACTCTAGTAATGATGCATTGTGACTGATTCTATATCAGCCCACTTAGGAAGTAGAAAATAATGATGACTCGATAAAATTCCTCCGAAAAGACTGGAGATTTGAAGCAAGCGTCAGACACTGAATCCTTCCCCTGTTTCCATCCTTCAGGAAGAAAAACAAGGCCTTTTGAAAAGCAGCCTTTAAGAATTGAAAGCCCAAGTATCCCGACCATCACACAGGCTGCCAAGAGGCCTGGGAAATCTGATACGTCCTCATTGGGTGCCTTAACAAAGATCTATTGAGGCCTAGAGAGGACTCTGATTGTGGAGGAGAAGGGGGTAAAAGAAAAACCTGGGGCCATGACAGGCATCCGGTAAGGGGATCATTCTGCCTCTGTCCTCCCTTAACATTCCCCCGGGTGGCCTGGAAGACTCCCAATAAAACAGGGCTGGCTAAGGCAACGGAGGTGTCTGTGTTTGTGCCTGAGGGGAGAGAGCTATTATCGTGCCGACTACACCAAGTTGAAACCATTTCTACGGTTCAGGTCTTTAACCTCTGCGCTGATTAAGGTTATCCGAGTAATTTAGTGGAAGCGGTATCACATTATGGTAGACTTATGAGGTGGAAATTAAATTTTGCTCCAGGCTTATAAACTCTGGGGAGGAAGAGATGTGGAAGTGGATGCACATGGGTGACTTCCTGTTGATTTTGTTCACCAAGGGCGTTTTTAGGCTTAACGAGATGATGTCTTTTTATCAGGTTATCTGTAAGTGTGCGTATAAACACACAGGCTACTAAAGGTCACATGTGATAACTTTTTGTAGGTTTTGTACTCTTGAGGTTATGAAAAGGAATGAGTTTTCTTTTGAATGCCATATGTGCGCATCAAAGCTTCATAAAGGGACAGTTTTGTTACTCCAAACCAGCAAGCTGCTTTTTTGTTGTTGTTGTTGTTTTTTCAATGGAATACAAAATAAGAATTAAAAAAAAGGTAACATTTTACTTGAAACATATATATTATGCATTAATTATGCCTTGTAATGCATTGTGTGATCTCAGTAAACATGATAAACATACATTATAATACGTATCCATTCATTGTTACACCTTGAGAAAATATAATGCATTAAAACACATGGCAAACAACCAATTTCAGGTGTGACAAGGAATCTTCAAATTTCAACTTTGGTTACAATTATTTATTAAAATGTATAATGCATTACAACATACATTATATTTACTTTTAAAGCCTTTAAGTAAAGTGTTAGCATTACTCTTTTATGCACAATGACAATTCATAATCTCAATAATAAGGGTATAATGGCAACATAAAAGCAATATAAAAATATAATAAATCAGCATATCTTTTATGATAAGTGTTATAAAAGTTGCCCATACAATTAGTCATGTTACAATAGCGTTATGTGAGATGAAAGTTATTCCCTGAAATCTCATTAATTATTGCCCTTTAATCTCATTTTCATTCACATTCAGATTAAGAAAATGCAAAAAAAAAAAAAAAAAAACTTTGGTATGTGAGGTGGAGGATCGAATTTAAAGATTTTCCATTAAGAATGACCTAAATTGGGTCTGTTCCTCACACAATGCTGATACATGAGAATAAATAATATACATTTTTCAGTTTGGGATATGCTATTCCAGTAAGATAATTCATTTCAGCCTTTTAACGGGTCGGGAACAACAGTTGTCGCAGTGGCCTGACATATGGAGTTTACAACACTTATCACACATTGGTGCAATGAAAACACTGCAGCATTTTAACAATGTATGGCATATTGCAAGTAGCCAACAATTGGCACAGCTGATCTTCCAACCGCTGTGCGCTCTTCCCGGGGTGTTTCCTTTCCTTTCCCAGCTGAATTACAGTTTATAGGAGCCTTTCACACAACACGCTCCCACTAAATTTAGCACATCATTAGTTTCACGGTTTTCATAACACCAGTGCAGGGCCATTCCTCTGCAGACGGTTGTCATGGCAATGACAGATCTCATCACAGCCCTGAATCAGAATTTGTTTTAAAAGAATTTCTATCTGATTTCTAGGCAGGACAGGAAACTAAAGCGACCTCGTGCAGCAATACGCATTGGACCTCATTTACTAAACGAACGTACGACAGAAAACTTCCAATTCTTGGTTTACGTTTCTCCATGTTGTAAACTCTAGGGGCAAGGCTTATAAACCGTGGATTTATATGGACGTGACATTTAAATGTATTCGCACGGTGGGATTGGCGGCATTCGAATGTTTTATGAATGAATGAATAAATTATGTCGTGATGGCTCTGCACTCGGTTTTACGTTAGATTGGTTAATGAGGTTGAATAAAATAATTTAACACATGACGCTTAAAAAACTAAGCTTCATATGGCAACCTCTAAAAATATATATTTGTATTCGAGTCAAATATACTATGACTGAATTAAACCAGCCACAAAAAAAGTTATTTTACATGTTCATTTTACAGGTTTGATTAGTTAGAAATAGCATTTGAGGTGATGATTTTTTTAATCATCTAAATATCGGTTAAATGAAGTGGTTCCTAAGTATTTTCTTAAGACATCTCTGATAATTTATTGCTCTAAACTTCTGTGTATAAAATATGACATGATATATTACTGATAATTTGTTCAAGTTACATACTTTTTGCATTTTACAACAATGTTTTTGTTAGGGGACACAATACCTTACCAATAAGAAATGTTCTCATTCTGTGACTAAATGCAAAGGAAATTGCATTTAAATAAAGACTTTCTCACTTTTGTCACTAAATGAATAAAGAGCCTCCACTGGCTCCGGTGTTGATTTAACGTCAAGTGGAATGCATACTGAGGCTGTCTAAGATTTCAATTTAATAACACTATATATTTATGACAAGGACAAGTGAAAGGACTACCGTGTCCCATTAGAATCGTTATACTGTAGGTCTCTACTTTGAGTCATGCAGTGTCCTTGCTTAGAAAGCACTTGCAAACATGATCTCACAAAACCATTATTTTGAAATTAGAGGCAGAAAAAAATAATTTCTTTAGATTAGCATTGCCATAAATAAAGCAAAATAATGAATTCTCTTCTTTTTTTTTATCAATGTTAATTGTCCCCAGTTTCACAGACAAGGCTTAAGCTAGTCCCAGACTAAAATGCATGTTTAATTTTTTTATTTAAAAGCTACTTAAATTTCCTAATAGAACTAAGGTCTGATCCTGGTTTAATCTAAGCCCTGTCTGTGAAACCAGGCCTAAAAGACACGCAAACACAGCAGATGACCTTCTGTAACGGCCACATCAAGAAAACACACACTCCTCTGTAATAAACATAGAGTTGTTAGTCCCATCCGAATCGGTACATGAAATCACAGGCGTCGAGTGACTGTAACTCAATCGTTGTTTGTTGTTGTCTTGAAGTCCTGTAAAAGCTCTGTGTGAGGAGAAGACTGAAATTCAAATTGTCTTCAAACCCTACATGAAGGCTTTATATCCAAATGGATAGTGACAATGGCTGGCAAGAATTTTATAATGAATAATGGCTTAGATTAAAACGTATTCCTCACACAAAGCTGCCGAATGACTGCAGAAGTCTGGGAATGTAATGCAAAGGTCATTTAGATTGCCGTTATGGTTATTTTTGTGACATTTTGAAGCTTTGAAGAGTCCTGTATAAGATGACAAATTATGGGCCTTTTACTGTAAGATCAAGAGCTTATTTTCATTCAGTGGTGGCATAACTGTTCACGTATGGACAGGAATGTGCTATATTTAATTCAAAGGCATTACGTCACTCTAAGTTATAGGTTTTCACTGTAAGTTTCACCTTCAGTGGGATTTACAGAATCGATCATGTTCTCCTGTGACGGGTGTTACAGAGTTTCTGACAACTGGACAGCAATGAAGACATATTATGTGGGATTAGAATGTGTGAATGGAAAAAGAAAGCTGTCAATAGACACATAGTCAGCCCTGGGCTTTAAGTTTGAATCAAAACTTGTCATTTTTATAAATCATACTGAAGCAGATACAAGTGTATACTTCTTATCTGGAAACTTTATAACATTAAACTCTGATCAATAAAATTAATTGCGAAATTGCTAGAAAGAAAAGAAAAGATGCTTGAATTCCAAATATGGTTTTTACATTTTCCGATTTAGATTGCCATATGTTTTATTGTTTTTTTTTTCAAGGGGAATATATTCTAAAAGCAATGACATTTTGAATATAATATCTTGATTTAAGATTTTTTTTATGTCTAACTCTCTGTAACCTAAGTGGGGATGAGCTGCTATCAAAGATGTTAAAACTCTTTTTGTTCTCCACTGAGTATCAGCAAAATACTGGGATTGAAATAAGAATTGCATTCCTTTCACTGCTCATTAATGGAAACCGTCAATGACAATATTGGCTTTGAAGACTGTAGATCAAATGAAGCTCTTTGCTCAACATTGCATGAGTTGTCACATGCTTTTTGGGCAAACATATCAAGCAAGGCTTTCAGCTTTAACTGGCTAAACAGAGCAGAAATTGTAACACCATTTGCACTTGAAAGTTCTTTATCTCTGCTTTGAAGCACAGTGACAGTTCGGGATAAAGGAGATGTGTGGAATCAAGCCCTCTAAATCACTTGTATTTTACACTTTGCATGAGATGTGTTGAAAGGCCATTTAGACACAAGGATAGCCAAGAGGTGAGAGCCTTTTGGGATTAGGTAGTGTGTATCCCACTAAAAGCCTTTCACACCTATCGTTCAGACAGATTTCTCCTGAAGAGCCATCCCTAAGGTGAAGACCACAGCTGACACGCACAAAGCAGCCTGTGTTGAGCTGACACGGGATTAGATTTATGTCGGCATTATACTGATAGCACTATTCATGTGGCAAATATCCAAGATGAAATTGCTATTCAGAAAGAGAGCATGAGAGTATGCCTACGGGCCATGTTTTCTCCAAGAATCCGAGGCTTGTTGAGGCTGATCAAGAGGCATTTTCTTTAACACGTCTACCCTGCCATGCTTGAAATGCCAAACAGATCCTGAAACATAACTCTTTCTCAGAAATGTAGTGCGCACATGGCCTCGGGTCTGAGTTGCTCCATAACTACATCATTTCCATCCAGCTACCTTGTTTGTAAATAACATTGTTCATGACTGCCTCGAAGTTATATATGAGAGCCATCTTACAGAAGATAACATAACTCAGGGCGCTTGAGGAGTAAAGTAACACGGTTACTGTAGGTTACAGATGTCAATCTTACTCTACTACTATTGAGCCTTTAGTTGGGCTGTCAGTGGGTTAAAGGTGCATTTTCCTCATCATAACATTATACACATAGAGAAGTAAATGGTATTTTTAAATAATATGTTTTAAAAAATAACAGAACCAAATGACTTTTAGGTCCCCTAACAATTTTTGCAAACCCGTTCTCCATTTTTTTTTTTTCAGTTTTCAGTTTTTCAGTTCAGTTTTACCAACCTTCCCATTAAGTTACGAAAATGTTTTGTTTTGCAAAAGTTAAGAGAGCATTCCATTTTAAAAATTTTCAAACATTATGGGATCGTTACTTTTGCATGTTCCCTGAACTTATAACGTTTAAAACATGTACTAAACAGTGGCGATTTCTTTAAGACTGCAAGGGAAGCTCAGCTTCCCCTATAATGTCAAAAAATGAATGGTCAAATGTGTACTATTGTGTTAACATTTTATTGACTAAAAATGCGTTAGAACACGTTCATCTCGAAGACGAGTTCGTTCAGAATCAGCTTCATATAGCAGTTCGGCTGACTCGATTTCCTTCTCATACATTCCCGTACATTCACAGTGCATTTCCCCGTTGAAGCCGAGCGTCCATTGACTTCAATGGGGCTGCTTTGAACAGTTTTTTTCAGTGCTTCGAAACTAGACGGTCATTGGATAAATGCTGCGATTATGTCCCGCCCACGGACGCTCAGCGTCTCTGGGGTGAATAGAGAAGTGGGCTGGCCTGGAGTCCGGGCGTCTGCGTGATGATTGGAGGACTACATCTCCTTTTGATTGACAGCGATTTCGTACAATAAAAAGTTAGGAAGCTATTCGAGATTTCGAGCTCACACTGTGTCATCGCGGATTTTGAAAGTGTACTTGTAAGACAAACTGCTGTAACATATTTCTTGGTATTTGCAATTTTCATCATACATTTCACAGTTTAACCTAATTCCCACATTTCCTCCGTCGATGTCAGGTGTCTTGTTACATGTGCGGGGCGAGGTGGTGTTTGAATCACGGCACATCTGTTTAACTGTTAGTTTGGTTTCGGTTTTGTGTCGGGATTCGGACATTAATGCTCCTCGTGTTTGTTTTCTGTTGTGAGCACACAGGATGAGCTTTCACTCGTTCGTGCATAACGTTCTGTCTTGTCGTGTGAGCCAGTTTCGTGTTCGCTCTGTCCACGTGTGTTGTGTTTTGTTCGTGTTTACATCGGCCGCGTGCTTTGTCTTGTGCTGTGTAGCACACAGCTTGTGTTTTAAACTCGCTGTGTGCTTTCATGTTGTCATGTTCTGTGTGAACACATGGCTTATGAGTGTTCTTAATGTCTAGTGTTGTGTGAGCACATTGCTTGTAATTTGCTTGTGTTTTTTGTCATGTTTGGTGTGAGCACATGGCTTGTCATATGTTTTCCTCAGCCCGTTCTCATCCCAAGGCGTAATATAATGACGCTTTTGCCAAAGCGTCTATATCGAACGCGCATGGCACCCTTTAGCGTCAATATGAGACGCCGAAATATATGGGTCAGAAGGCGCCTCCTAGCGGTCTAACCCTAACCCTACACCATACCTAAACCTACCCATCTCTCTGCGTGTTATATTGACGCTAAAGGGTGCCATGCGCGTTCGATATAGACGCTTTGTCAAAGTGTCAGAATATTACGCCTTGGGATGAGAATGCGTTGGTTTTCCTTGTGCCATGTGCTCTCCTGTCGATTGTGTGACTCCCATCTTGTTTCCTGATTATTAGTTATTTTGCCCCACCTGTCCTCCCTTGTTACCGGTCTTGTTTGCTCCCTATTTATTCTCCTTGTGTTTGCAGTCCTGTGCTGGTTCATAGTTTTTGTATTTTTTATTTTATTTTATTATTAAAATAAACCCCATCAACTCTGCACCTGAGTCTTCGCTCTTTTCGCCATCCCCACATGACCACACCTGACAGTCGAGTTTTAAAAAAAATGAGCTTCCCCTCTTTGAAAGACCAGCAGCCGCCACTGGTACTAAACTAAAACTAACTAAAACGTTTCAGGAAACAAAACTGTTCCATTAACAATGTTTTAATAATCTTTTTGTGCTAACGTTTTGAGAACATTATTAAAACACCATTCAATTACAGAATGAATGACTCTATGAGCCACTTTTTTTTAGTAAATGAAACCATACAGCACAACCAGTATAGACTGATCCCTGAACGAATGACTTTTTGTGAAGTGCAATCAGTGTAATCCAATTCCTGAAGAATGACTCTAATGAGCCACTTCTTTTTAGTGAACCAAAAACATACAGAGCAACTATTGCAGTCTGGTTCCCCAACAAATTTTCGTATGATCTATTTTTCATACACCGCAACCAGTGTATACTGACTCCCAAACAAATGATTCTAACGAGTCGATTCATTTTAAGTGAATCAAACACATAGCAAATTACTGTACTTAATCAGTGGAGTGATTAATGGCTGCTTAGTGCTTATATGACAATGAGCAGTTAAAGATATGCATTATGTGTTTTGTCAGAATTAGAAGTTCATCATGACAATAAATATTTAGTATTGTTGTGTGTAATTCCAGCAATTGGATTGTTCTAAAAATACTGTGAAAGGTCATTAAGAAGTCTGTGCAAATATGTATTCCTTAAAAGTATTAACATTTTAACTTATGGAACCATGAAGAAACTGGAACAGCTATGAGGATGTGGAATCATTAAATTATTTGTGATTCCAATTCCTTATTGAGAGACTGACATACAAGTATTTGAATGAATTTTCCGCACAAATCAAACGTTACAAATTTTCATTTTTACATTGCCATTTGCACCATGAAACATATTTTAAACAGCTTTACTAGTGTATTACTTTCCAAACTTTTCAAAAACAGCATGTTTGGCTGTGTGCATCATGACAAAGGTTATGACCACTGTGGGCTCAAGAGTTCAACATGAATTATGACAAATTCTGCCTGAGAATTCAGAAACCCAAGCAGCTTTATGTAGTTGGCTGAGTCACATGTCCTCAGTCCAGAGATATGATTTCCATAACCAATTAGTTCACATAAAAGCAGAAAATACAGACTCTACCTATTATTCGTAAGCCCTAAACTGGTCTTTTGGGTACGTTTGAGAGCTGTTGCAATATGCAGCTTGCAGTTGTTGGGGAGGTAATTAGTGTATAACATTTACATGAGGCTGGAGTGTGCTTTTTGAATACCACAAAATATTAATAATGCAAGAGCAGACTTGAGTTACTTTTGCTGTAAGAGATGCAAGTAAGATGCAATGTTGAAATAACGTAATCTATAGTAAACTGCCAAGATCACACATAAAGAGAGAATTATTTTAGTAATGCATTTGAAATTGCTTGGTCCGGTTTCTGCATTTATCAAGTCTCTAAAAGTCTGTGAACTCTCTTAAAGCTGCAGTTCATTGTTGCAGAAACATCGCATGACGTAAGGTAGAGTCAGGCCAAATCCAACCCAAAATGGCCCCCATTTCCTGCTTGTTTACGTGGCCTCAAACCTCCATCCCATTCCCAATTGCGGGTCTGTGTTTTTGACACGTCAATTTGTCACATTTACCCCAAAGTCAGAGATCCAGGTCTCGTCACATACCTCCAAAACACATTTTAGCATTATTCCACATTGCAACTGAATTAGGAGCTATGTTCCCTCTCCAAGACCATCTGTGCAGTTTCCTAATGAGTTCAGACCTCACGCTGGACATCAATCTCAATTAAACTCTGATGGTTCCAAATCACCTATGGCCTGGATTGGGATTTGACGATATGATCCAACTGCCTGCGAGTATGAGAGATTGTTGTTAATTTTCTTTTGCTCAGTTAAAGATACAGGGGCTAGATGAACCACCGTGGCTCGCAGAACAAAGCTTGGCTGTGTCCGCATGTGGCTGTACACCAGCGGCCGAGTCGCGAGCCAAACAAGGGGAGTCTGTGCGAACGTGTGTGCGACGGCTGAAACTGAGCTGCAGACACAGTTCTTTCTTTTAATACATTTTAACGAGAAATTTTGCATTCCGACCTAGCACGGCCAAAAAAAGTTGAGCAAGAAGGCGGCGGTTCTTCGACCCTGCTATGTTTACACCGTAAAATGAGGCACTTAAATGGAGATTAGGTTTGTTTATTTAATGTATAAACACTCTTGATTTATTATTTGGTTTAGGGGGGGTATGGGTGCGCTCTGAAATCATTGTGCTATTAGGAAGCATGGACAATTTAATCAGAACCTATTAACATGATGAATATGATGGCTCTAGCAAGGAACACACTGAGTGCAAAAGGAAATGAGTTATTTCTGTCAATCTAAGGGAATATTAAATGGAATGAATGGACTGTAGTCCGTAGGAGTGGTTTTACATGCTTCTGGACAAGAAGCCTGAAGCGGAAGGCAACCGTTACAGGATGCTTTTACAGCCAGCTAATTAGACTAATCCAGGTTAGATTTCTTGTCGAGGATCATAATTTATTAAGGTCTATAGAAGCTACTTCACATCAACGTCAGTGGACAACGTTTTAGGGGCTTTTTACACCTTCAAAACAAATATAAGGTGACTTATGACCCAGTCAGATGATATACAGGCTTCAAATAAATAGAACACAAAACCAAACACTAAGACATTCTGGAAAAGTAATTTAAGTTGAAATATGTATATATAACTTAAATAATGAATTTTTCAGAATGTGTTGCGGATAATGGATACGTGGAACAATGAAAAAAAATCTATCTACATATCTATCCATCCATCATCAACCCATTCATCCATCCACTCATCCATCCATCCATCCATCCACCCACTCATCCATCCATCCATCCACCCACTCATCCATCCATCCATCCACCCACTCATCCATCCATCCATCCATCCATCCATCAATTCATCCATTCATCCATCCATCCATTCATCCATCCACCCATCCATCCATCCATCCATCCATTCATCCACCCACTCATCCATCCATCCACCCACCCACTCATCCATCCATCCATCCATCCATCCATCCACCCATTCATCCATCCATCCATCAATTCATCCATCCCCTCATCCATTCATCCATCCATCCATTCATCCATCCACCCATTCATCCATCCACCCACTCATCCATCCATCCATCCATCCATCAATTCATCCATTCATCCATCCATCCATTCATCCACCCATCCATCCACCCATCCATCCATCCATCCATCCATCCACCCATTCATCCATCCACCCATTCATCCATCCACTCATCCATCCACCCATCCATTCATTCATCCATCCATCCATCCATCCACCCACTCATCCATCCATCCACCCACCCATTCATCCATCCATCCATCCATCCATCCATCCATCCATCCACCCATTCATCCATCCATCCATCAATTCATCCATCCACTCATCCATTCATCCATCATCCATCCATCCATTCATCCATCCACCCATTCATCCATCCACTCATCCATTCATCCATCCATCCATTCATCCATCCACCCATTCATCCATCCATCCATTCATCCATCCACCCATCCATCCATTCATCCATTCATCCATTCATCCATTCATCCATTCATCCATCCACCCATTCATCCATCCATCCATTCATCCATCCACCCATCCATTCATCCATCCATCCATTCATCCATCCATCCATCCATCCACCCATCCATCCACCCACCCATCCATCCATCCATCCATCCATCCATCCACCCATCCATCCATCCATCCATCCACCCATCCATCCACCTATCCATGGAAACCTGGCAATGGTAAGTCTACTAATACTATTTATAATACAATCACATTAAAATGTAAAATAGAAACATTTCAACTAGTGGTCTCTGAATTTTAGACCCCAGTGCAAAAAGTCTCCAGAATGATGTGTGTGTGTGTGTGTGTGTGTGTGTGTGTGTGTGTGTGTGTGTGTGTGTGTGTGTGTGTGTGTGTGTGTGTGTGTGTGTGTGTGTGTGTGTGTGTGTGTTGCATGTCAAGAGTTCCATCTGGAAAAGAGCTCTTTGCGGAAGCACAGTTTGAGGAGACGGGATTGTTATTCATTTCTTTTTCTGGAGGAAGAAGAGCTTGCCAAGTATCCATTTCTTTGTCCCAGACGACTGCCGGAGAAGAGGATATAAAAACAGGAACCGCAAAATTTGTGTAATGGTTTTCATCTGAGCCCTAAACACTCCACTGTGTTTGAGCAAAAGTGTGTTGTGTGTTTGGGGGTCTAAGGGGGACACGAACTGTCCAAGGATCCAAGGGATATATCAAGGGTTCAAAGGATGCAGAATCTACCAAAAAAAATTAAAAATGAAGGGTTTGATTTGTGTGTGAGCATGACCGTTTTGAGAAGTGAAAGAGATAGAGGCAATAAAAAGGAAGAAGTGGTACCTATTACCTATAAAAATGATTTTAGCAAAACCGTTGTTTATGCAACCTTTTTCTCTTTGTGGCTAAAAGCAAATGCTCTGCAATAAGTCTTGATATTGTTTGCAGTATGCTGGTGATTTCATCTTATCTAAGATAGAAGTGCGTTGTTTTGAATAATTTTACAACGAGAGTCACTTGATTTCTCAACTATGTTTATGAAAGGATCAGCAAAATGTGTTTGTATTCCATATTTTCTTGCATATCTAGTGCTTTTCACAGAGCAGAATATATTAGGCTTCAAACCCAATAAATGTTGAATCTTAAGTATTATGAGTGTTTTGAGTGTGTTGCTATGTGGTTGCTAGGGTGTTGCTGTGCTGTTACAAAGGTGTTCCAAGTGCTAAATTATCCTAGCAACAGCATGTCGTATACGTGGTTGAAAGTGGTTGCTATGCACTTCCTAAGAGTTATGAGTGTTTTGTGGTTGCTAGGGTGTTGTTCTACTGTTACAAAGGTGTTCAGAGTGCTTCACTGGTGGTTGCTATGCACTTCCATAGTATTCTATGTGGTTGCTAGAGTGTTGCTATGCTGTTACAAAAGTGTTTAAAGTTCTTCATTACATTGTTAGGTGGTTGCTATGCAGTTCCTAAGTATTCTGAGTTTTGTGAATGTGTTGCTCTGTGGTTCCTATGCAGTTCTAAGGATTTTGAGTATTTCGACTGTGTTACTTTGTGGTTGCTAGGCTGGTTCTGTGCTGTTACAAATGTGTTACAAGGGATTCACTGCATTGCTAGGTGGTTGCTATGCACTTCCTAAGTGTTCTGAGTGTGTTGCTATGTGGTTGCTATGCTGTTACAAAGGTGTTTCAAGCGCTTCACTACATTGATAGATGGTTGCTATGCAAATCTATGACGTTACTAGTGTTTAACTACAAATTTCAATTTCTTTTTTTTACTGTTTATGTGGTTTATTGTGTTGCTTTGGGTATTCTGGATGGTTACTAGGGGATTCTTATTTGGCTGCCAGGGTGTTTTGGGTGATTTCTAGGTGGTTGCTTGCTTTAAGTATTTGCAATACTAATATACAAAGGTATTACCCAAAGTAGTTTTTGTCACAAACTATGTCACACTGTGCTGAAACAACCTTATGTCTATTCTACATCTGAAATGATGAAACATTTTAGCAAATGAGGTTATTAAATCCGTTCTGCAGTTCATTGTCTTTCCTAATTATCTTTCCAGATTTGGCATTCAGACTTCATTCAAAGAAGTGACCCTGCTTTCAAAGCAAAAACCAGAGTTTCGCCATTGCTATTCACAAGCAAATTAAGGGCAAAGATTTCATTACTTCGAATCTGGCATTCATCCTTGGAAGTGCGAGAACTGCTAAACGATGCCAGGCGAGGCCCATACAGCTTGGCCCCCGGGCTCCAAGAGACTTTTTTTTTCTTTATACGAGGCCTAAACTTCCTATGAGATCTGTCCGACCTAGCATTATGACTGTGCATAACCTGCTTTAATTGGGCTAACTGGCTCCAGAGTCAACTGTTGTGGTTTTGAAATGGCCCCCCTCCACCGTCCCCTTGTTGCATTATCAAAGAATTTGGTGCAGATTATAAAATGCCTAATTACAGGGCGCTCTGTGTTTCCTTCCGATGCCTAGAGCTCACCAGGGGTCATTATTACTTGGCTCCATGTTCGCATGTGCATCCTTGCGCTCGTTCTTCATGTTTTTTTTCTTTCTTTAACACCCATTCTCGACCCTTGTGGTTCACTCCAACACACAAGCAAACAGATATATGGTTTCGCTTCCTTACAAACGCGTATAATTGTAGGCTACTTATACAACATCCACTCAGACATTCTGTCAAATATTTTGGAGACGTTGCCGACTGTGACTAACATGTGTTTCTGAGCACAGACTGACACTCTGTGGTTTTTGGTTTTGTTTCAAGCAACATTGAGCAAGTCAGTGGAAATAACAGGGGTTGGTAAAATATATTTAAACAACTGCGAAGAGGAGATTGGTTTAACATTGCTATCCAAAACATGATCATGAAATAAACTAGTTTTGCATTTTCTAAAGAAAAATGCCTTGAGGAATACATTAAATGACATGCTGTGATGAAGTCTAAGACTTTCTGCATTACCACAAAAAAAACATTACAATAAATGACAGGTCATAATTGAAACTTCTATCTCTCTATTTTCGCGTCTCTTCCAACAAAATTGTCTTGAACCCCGTTAAAGCCTGAGGTGACAGCGGAGCTTATCTCACAGAACAAGAGGAAAAAGAAACGACACCAGGAAAGGAAAACGTCAAGCAACTTTATTAAGCCCACAAATTCATGTCACATTGAGCTTAGCTCAAAGCTAAACCGTCTGAATGCATTTTGTCCATTGCTTCCTCTTTATCTTTACAGACGTGTTTAAGCTTTTGTTCGATGTGCTTTGGATGGAGGCGATTAGACAGTCTAAGAAAGAGAAAGACAGCTGTTCCTTGAAGAAGTAAACTTGGAAATAATGCCAGAAGACTTAGTTAGGCAATAAAAAAATGGTTCTTTTTCAGAACCATTAAGACTTGTTTTACTGTAACAATATTTTCATGACAGTTAAGCAAATTTTTTACCCAAAATTGTCATGACTAAGATTCAAAATTCATTACAACAAATAATACAGTGTTTTAGAGGTTGATTGTACTTTATAGGTTGACTTTGATTGTATTGCAACTTTATCATTTTAAATATATAATTAATACATTTTGCAATTACGGTAATGGGAATGAGATATTTTCATGCGTTATGGTAATGATTATTGAAGCAAGTTGCTTTTAAATGTTCGATCATTTCATATACGACCCGACATTTCTTGACAGTTTCCATGTGATTCACCCTGCTATTCGTTATGTGTCTAATTCTAAAAGACTTTTCCCCTGGATCCTCGTCCAACCCCCTTCTCCCATTTCCTCATGGACCCCATTGACAATGTGTGACCAAGGGAATCTGGGCGTTCTTGGGCAATGGGAGTCCCCATGACCAGGCACAAAGCCCCCTGTCAGTTACCTTTTCACCTTTGGCTGGTGAAAAGGAGGCCCCGAACAATAGAGGCCGCTCAGCTGGAGATGGTGGAGTCTCATGGGTTTGGGAACTCGCTCACTCTCTGCTCGTTTCCTCTTTGACTCTCCATGTTCATTCGAGGCCACCTCAAGGTGCATTTGTTCACCCCCTCCTTCTGATAACACAGAGGGCAGCCTTGCCTGTTATTGCTTTGCAGCCTGTTAAAAGAAAAGTTGCTAGAGAGACAGACAGACAATGTGTCAAGGGGGGTACTTGAAGAAGCCTACATTGTCCTGTGGGAGTACTTCCTAGCCCACAATGGTCCATACATGATAAAGTGTCTTTGTATGGAAGCTATTTCCATGCTAAGTAAACTTGTTGTATTGGTGTCTTTTATCCACTATCATTACTAGATCAGACTAAACTGTGGCTCTTTTGTGTATTAATTGTATGTTGATCAGACTGTATTTACGTTAATAATGAAATAATATCTCATTGTAGTTTTTAGCCTGACATAAGGGCAATTTACATTATGCTTTTCTATTTACTATAATGCTGCTATTGTTGATTATGTGCAATTCTGGTGATAATTGTCTGAACAAACATGTAAACAGGCCAGCTGTTATGTGTGTCTCATGCCACTAGAGAGCAGTAATAGACCCAAAGATGTATTTTTCTATTGACTTAAATGTATTATATGACATGTTTTTGCAAAGTCAGTAAATTGTCTGTTGGAAAACCATCAAAATAAAGTGTTAGCAGATATTAAACAGATGGCTAATACTTTACCAATACTCTAATGAGAGTTAGTTGACATGCAGGTGCAATGTTATTATTGTCAACAGGTTGTCTAAGGAGGATCATTAAAATAGTGCTAGTGTGCTACCATTTGGTTATTTAGATTTTTAGTTTAACACATTTTGTGCAACTTAGAATCAAACTAAGCATGTGCACTCTGAAATGTTGCTTAAAGGTAAGAAAATACAAGCCTAAAAATTGTGAATCTCCTGCATGGTGACCGAACCACTGCAGACAATTAGACTGTTATATATTTTGAACATATTGGAACCATTGCAACACATTAAGCTTCACTTGAAAATGTACCTTTAAAAGTCTTCAAGGTGAGGCTTGAACCTTGAACCCCCCACCCCTTTATATATAGGCTACCCCTCATTACTATTATTATTATTATTGTAATATATTATTATTATGATTATCATTACATAAACTGTTTATGTGTTTCAAAAGTTTTCAATTTCTTTAGTGACCACAAAAATTTTATTAAAAGTGTTTCAAGTGCAGAAGTTTGATTAAGGCGGTAACAAGCTACTGTTGTCGTTATCACTTTAATTTGTCATAGGCCTATTTATTTGTTTAAAACCTTTTTAGTTGACGTTTAGCTCACTGTAGCTAGAATTTTGATTTCATGAAACGAACAGAAACTTCTTTTACAAAGTCTAACCTCCTCACCCGAAAGTCATTGATCATTTTATTGCATAATCAACACAACAGTGGGCACACTAAATGTAGCCTACATCTAAAATTTGGCGTAAACAGCTATTTTACTGTAAAATGTTCAAGTAAATATTACGACGAAGGAACATGTTTGAAGAATAACTCAATGGAATGGGTGTGTCGGCTCTTTGAATGGTTTTATTCAACTAAAGCGTTTGAGTGAACCGAGTCGCTAAAATGAATCGGACGTCCGTGTGCTAATGTTCTGACATACGCACACACACACACACACAGGGAGTGAATGTTGAGTCCTGTAGAGCCAATGAGCTGGGACCGGATACGATATATCCTCTGGGACAACAGCTACTCTGTTCACCCCCTTCACTTCCACATGACGCCATTTACAGCATAAACCCGACCTCCTCTCCGGAAAGAAGAAAAAAACAAGAGCTGAAAAACTTGAAAGCAGCACAGTGTGTGCCATGCAGCCAAACATTCAACTTGGGAACCGCAACGCTTCTTCTTGAAAAAGTCTTCAGCGTTTTCATTCTTATTTCTCTATAAACTCTGCTCATTTTGTTGGATTCTGGAACTTATTTTCTTTTTGACATAATTTGCGGTTTAACAACAGAAGTTAAACTACATTTCGTTCTACTTGGAATAAAATTCTGACATTATTATTTCGCGCGAGTTGCGCGGAAAAAAAACGCGAATACGAGGACGCGCAAGTGTTTGCGTTCATCTGGATTTTTGTGAATGAATCTCCCAATGAACTGAGGAATAACCAAAGAGAAATTCCTACTAGTAGGATATACTCTTCACAACACAAATAGGGGGTTGAGGTGGTGAGATCACGGTAAGTGACCTGGATCAACTTTTTGCAGTGGATTTTGACACGATTTTAGTTTAGTTTAATTTATATGTGTGGTTTATTTAGTCGCCCATTTCTATTATAGTTCGTGACTTTTTCCAGTGCTCATGCTCCGCGCCATTCTTGCAGCTGTGCAAATAGTTGCTGTACGGATCTGTTCCCTGCGTAAAAAACTTTTTGGGCTACGTTTCATTTAGTTAAAGTTGCGAATCCCTTTTGAAAAACGTCGCCTACAGCTGCACGTTTATTATTTAATCGCATACAAAGACCCACTAAACATTATAATAAAAACATTACACATTCACCTTGCATCATTTAAAGTTGCGTTGATAAATGACATCTAGGCTACCGTTAGAGACTTCTATGTATATTTAATAAATGAATAAATAAAAAGTTATGTGAAGGTTCACTAAACGTTTTAATAACTTTTTCAAAGAAAAAAAAAAGTTTCTCTACTCAATGCAAGGTTCAAGTTAAGTATCGTTATAAAGTTAGTATGCATGCTGATAAACCAGATCAGAAGTTTAAATAGCATTGAGGAGATAAACAGATGTTTAACAGACATTTTACTGATGGGGCCTCTCTGTGGAAAGGGAGATTGTGCATTGATATGGTAATTTGGGGTAGTGTTATTTAGATTGAACTCAACTGGTGCTGAGGGTCCCGACTGAGATGTATGGTTTCCTTTTTTTTTTCTTTTTTTTTTCTTTTTTTTATAAACCTCAACATGTGGATATTTAATTTTTCTCTAAGTTATTTGGTCAAGAGCTCCGCCCCCCATTGACAGCGTCATAATGCATATGTGGACGTCACGTTATTGCTCCTGTTCGCGTCAACTACTAGATATTAAAATTGTTGATTCGAAATCAATAATATCCTAATTTTTACTTTAACAGGGCCATTGTAAACTTTTATATTTAACTAAACACTATCACCACATTATCCAAGTACAAGGCCAACATTTATTTTTTTATCCCCCCTGTAAGTTGTATAAAACTTGCTTTAGCAGTCTCTTTAAACAAGTCCATTTGTTTATTATTTTGGATCCTTGTGATTAAAATAATTACAAAGCAAAGGAAAGTTGGTGTGCTTTTTTCCCTATAATACCTTTTACAAATAAGTTCTAATGTGCTCTGCAAGAAACAAACAGTGATAATGGTGTTTGCAATGTTAAAATAAAATCGACACAAAAGAATAATTATTCAGTTATTTGTATAGCACTTTTTAGAGTCCACATTGTGTCTTACAATTCCCCACAAACAAGCCAAAGTTTATCACGGGAAGGAAAAAATCCCTGAGATTTTTTATAAATGTGCAGATAGATTTAGAAAAAGGCTGTCATTTATAGGGTATAAAGGAACACATTTTAGAATAGTCTCGTTGATGATAGGATAGATGAGGAAGATGCTTGTTTAGAAGACAACTGCTACAAAGACTACTCTGAAAAGAAATCCTTATTTATTTCTGATCAGGTAAAATACAGCACCTGAGACATTGTAGAGCAAAGATGGTTTTGAGTCTACTAGATGACGTTCCATATGAACTTGATAGCTGCAGGTGGTAAAGGCCTGTCCCATTGATGGCCAGCCTTCCAGGGGTGTAGACGTGGGGTGTAGTTGGGAGATTTGCATGAAGGAGCTTGCCATCTGCCTTTTCTTTTTGCCTAGTTCATATGATTTACATATGGTTAGTTTATGGGATTTTACTTCCCTGTATGCTCTCGTTTAACTGTCTGCCTTTCCCATAGGACTTCAGATGTGTTCAATGCCAGCCGGAGGGTTCCCACTTCAGAGTAAAGATGGACACGAGAGCTCAAAATGGCGGCGGCAGCGGCTCCTCTGGCTTGCTGCGAGCTTTGCGTGACAGTGGCAGACCCCAAACTGGGGACTCAGAGCCTTGGGATGCTCAGGTGCTCTCCCTGGACCAGATCAGGACCATCCGCAGCAGCAATGAGTACACAGAGGGCCCGACGGTGGCACCCCGGCCACCGGCCTCCCAGCAGAAAGTGGACTCGCAACCTTCCAGCCTGAATTCCATCACCTCCATTGAGCTCTCTGAGCATAGAAACTCCCCGAGAGCTCAGCGAGCTGGACAGCAGTCTCCTCAACAAGCCCCTCAGTCACCGAGGAGTGACCTGAGCAGATCCGCCAGTGGCCCCAGCGATGGCTTGCAAAGTACCGCCAGGGCCAGCACAGGCAGCACTTCATCAGAGCAAAGACTTTTGGGAGAAACAGGCGGGATGGGCGATCGGGTGGTGAGAGTGCAGCCTAAACGCCCGGAGCCGAAGCAGGACGAACTGAAACCCTTCATGCCGGCCGGAGGCCAGGCCGCTGACGGAAAGCACTCCAATCGCTGCGAGGACTGTGGCCGCTGCAAGTGCAAAGGATGCACCTGCTCTCGGACCCTTCCCTCCTGTTGGATGTGTGGGCGCAGGTGCCTTTGCTCTGCGACGACGGCGATGGACTATGTCACCTGTGTCTGCTGCGTCAAAGGTCTCTTCTACCACTGCTCCAGCGATGATGAGGATGTGTGCGCAGACAAGCCCTTCTCTTGCAGCCAGTCGCATTGCTGCATGCGGTGGTCGGCCATAAGCGTCCTGGCAATTTTCCTGCCCTGCCTGCTTTGCTACCTCCCGGCGAAGGGCTGCGTGGCATTGTGCCAGGCATGCTACGACTGCACCAGTCGGCCAGGATGCCGCTGCAAGAACAAAGGAGTTGACGAGGCACGTTTCCTGCAGTAGCCCTGGGAAGATAACCTTATCTGGGACTATCTCCAGAGCAGTGGAACAATTTTTGCAAATTGTTGTAGTTTTGGCACTGTAGACCAAGAGGTGACATTGGATTGGCAAAAACTGGTTTGAAGTGGTTTGTTTGTTTGTTTGTTTGTTTGTTTGTTTGCTTTTCTCTTATCCACTTTCTCTCTCTCTCTCTCTCTCTTTCACTCTTTAAGGGGGGATAACGTTTTTTTCAACAACCTTCCCTGTCCTTTTCATTTTAAACTGAAGTCCAGAATGTTAGCCTTATTGACATTCAGTAATATGACTGATAAAGGTGACAGACTCTCCTAACTAACTGTTTGTGAATAGTATCTGCAAAGTATGTAAATTAGCAAATGAGCTCTTTTTCTGAGAGATTTTATTTTTGTACATATAATATTTCAACTGTGAAACACATTGTGCCAAACCAGAGGCACCTTGACAGATCCATATATATGATGCATATACAAAACTTGTATAGTGTTGTACATTCGTTTCAAATGTATGTCAATCACTCTTTTGATATGTTGCCTTATAGAAGAGGAACCTTACATGAATTATCCCTACAACTATACTTGTAAATTGTACAGTGACCCTAAGAAAACTTTATTTTCTAATTTCAACACAGTTTAGTGTAAAAATATTTATTTGAAGTTTTATTATTTTATAAAGTAATATTTATTTTGAGAGGCATCGTTATAGGCATCACCCCAACTTTGAGAAACAAAACCTCCTCTGTTGTTGCTGCAAAAAAAGGGTGACAAGGGTGTCTAATCTGATGCATATGTTCACTATAAAATAGAAAATATATTAACGTTTTGAAATTAAACAATGCATTTTCTGTGTTCTTTCTGGCCTGCAGTTGGCCTTGTTTTTAGCCTTTGAGCACAAAGACCCATTTCAGGCAATCTACAGTGTTTTCAATTGCCTTTGTTTACCCGATGGATCTTCTGTCAGGGTCGCATTTCACTTTGCGTTTATGATGACAGCCGCGATGTTCGCAGAGCTTCAGTTTCGAGGTCATCTGAAAATAAGGCGATGAAAGCGATAGTGTATGTTGGCAGATCAGCAAAATAGGTGCGTTACTGAGAGATTCTATCGATGAGATCTTCCTGCACAAAAGAGATCAAATGAAGTTTAATATAGCTCGCTATAAATGCAACATTGAGTATTGTATGGTGTTGACTGTTATCTCATGAATGATCTTGCAGTGGCCATGACCATTTGAGACATAATCTTGACTGGAAAAGTGCAGAACTGAATTCGTTTGTGTTGTTCTGGTGATCAGGAATCTCAACAGATCTTTAGTTATTAAATAGTCACGCTAAATTAAGACCGATTAAATGAGTTATGATTTGCCAATTAATTAACACCAATACATGGAACTCCAACCGGTTTGTCTTCTAAAACCACCCAAACAAACTGATCTCAGATTCCTTACAGAGAAGCCCTGATCTTGGGCCAGACCTTCAGGGGTAACTTCCAGCCTCCCCTGCCAGCAGCGGATACTGGCTGCATTTACTTCCATGGGAAACATCTGGCACTGGTTTAATCATTGAAGTATGCAAACCACTAGTTGACATCAGGAGGATCAGAGATTGTTTCTGTTGGCAAGCCGTAGTTTGCTACGCTGCCTCCAATCCTCGTTTGTGTTATGGAAACTGCCCTGTGGGAATTTTAAGACTTGATATGGTATACGCAAGATGCTTTATCAATTCTGCTTTTGAGGAAGTTTTTGCTCCCTAGACGGTCTGCAAGTTACATTGCATGCAGTTGTGTAACGTGTGATCTTTTAACCCTTTTTTTGTATTAAGATTGATGAATTTGAACAACTTTTTACAAAATCGCTAAACATCATTTTAAAGTAGTTTTTCTCAACTTTAGGACCCAGATTTTACATTCCAAATAAAGTGACGTGAATTTGCACCAAAATCCCTTGAAGATTAATTGGTCTACAACAACTATACGCGATTATATGGTTAGATCCATGGATCCACGATCCATCAATTAGATATGGTTGGATACGATCCATCAATTGAGAACCACTTTGAAACCAAAACAGCTTAAAAATGTCAAATGCCAAAGCAGTATGCATTAGCACGCATTCATGTTGCCGCCTCTTGTGTAGTCACAAAGTAAAAGACTGCCTTTTTCCCATTTTCGTCCCTGTGACATGATATGCGCTACTGGCGTGTTGTCGCATGTTTGTTATTTTGCCGAGGGTTTGAGTGACAGGCAGCCAGCCTTAACCCCTCGCTAGGGATGAGCCCCCTTCCCCATTTACGCGGCAAAAGGTGGAGAAACAAAACCGTCCCGATCGCTCGAGTGCGTCGTTTTCCGGCTTGCCTCCCACCCATTGTTTTACGCTGTGAATGGCAGGGCAGCGACAGGGGGTGGTTTGCTCAAGAAAGCCTCACAAAGGGTTAAAGACATTACTTTAAATGACAATGGGCCAACAGTTTACCCCCACATTCGAACCCTTGTGTATTCACCATCTTTTCAATGGCCCTCGGTTATTTCACCGCCTCTTAAGCCTCTTCAACTACCTGCTTGGTATTCTCACAGGGCAGACTTTGAGAGTGTGTGTGTGTGCCAGCACGCACGCGCATGTTTCCTACTTTGCGTGCGAGTGTTTAGCAGCCGCTAAATGTGTTGTTATGGGTGCAGGCAGCACAAAAGAAGGATAGATGGGAAAAATGACACCCTTTTGAAAGAGCTGCAATTGCATGCCAAGTTCAAGAGAAATTGAGAAATATAGATTTCTCCATTGAGCAGAGAAATGGGTCAGATAAAGGCTGGGAGGGTTGACCTCAATAAACAGACAACAGACGGAACGGAACTTACTTTGTCCCAAAAATTAACACTAGTATTAAGTGCTTGCCTAGGCCGGAACATCTAGTTATCGTCAAAAGGAGTGGATTAGGCTAACGGGAAGTTATTTCATTTTTTCATTCAAGACGTTATGTACCCGTCTATTGATGTTTGGTATGGTTTGAAAGGGTATTGATTACTTCCATCCTCATTCTAAATTTAACAATGTCAATGAGGACAAGCTACACAAGCAAAGAGAGATAGCCCTGACTGGTTACCACAGGACTAAATGTTGGGTTTGAGATTTAACTCTGAAAAACAACAAAGGCACTGTTTGAAAATGAAGACAAAAACGCAAGGGGTTGAGGTTTATAACTGAAATAAAAAACATCTAATAGAACAAGATTTAAAAAAAATCACATTTTCAAGATACTTTGAAAATGAGTGTTAATATATTTTGCAAGACAAAGATTAAATGAATAGTTCACCCAAAAATAAATTCTGTCATCATTTATTCATTTGTCTCATGTTCCATGAGAAAAAAAAGCAACTAGCTTATCTTGAGTTCTTCTGAAGAATCTTCACGCACCTCAAAACCACATTCATAAATGATTTTCAATGAGGGTGAGTAAATCATTTTCGGGTGCAATACATAATTAGTCAACAGACTGTCAAAATACATTGCATGATATATGGAACATAATTCAACACACAAAAAAAAAAACTTTAAAAAAGTTGTTCACATTTATTCTTTTGTTAAACACTGCAGAATCCAAACTGAAACAAACATTTCAGCTCCAGAGAGAAACCCCTATTAAGCAAGAGAATATGAAAAAAATTGTGTGCATTTGTGCAGAGAGAGAGAGAAAGAGAGAGAGAGTAGGCAGCAGAGCAATTGGAAAAGCCCCCAGAGCGTCTCTTTGTTGGTTTTAGCTGGGTCCCGGCGCTCATGCCCCGTTCTGAAGCCCAGATCTATTCAGTCTGCTCATCAAGGCAGAATACTCAACAGGAAGGAAGGAAGCGGCCCATTCTTTATACGCCCATTGTCTGACCACCGGGCTTAAGCAATCAAACAGCAATGTGCCGAGAGAAAGAGAGAGAGAGAGAGCAGGATGAGGTGCTCGGTGGGGGCAGGGAACAAGAGAGCCCATGTCTGTGTTCCATCCTGAAGTTTTTATCTGTTTCTCTGGCAGTCAGAGGCTTCTTCACGGTCACAATCTGTATGCATTTTTATTCTGATTTTTGCAACTTGATTCTGATTATAAACAACACTGGCTTTGTGCACAACTAAATAACTGTGTTCTTTATTTAAACTTTAGCATGAAAACATACTTTACTCAAGGATGCAGACATTACATGTGTTCTCAAGTGTTTTTGTTAAAGTTACCATCAAGTGTGCACAAAATATACGTTTTAAGCTAAAATGTTGACTGTTTGTCTTGCTTTAATCTGCTACAGTTCTCTTCAAACTTTTTCGACACGACTCTGATCTGAAAGAAAAACTGATTGTAGAAGAAGACAATTTATGCTAATGTCTGCTATAGTGCCCCTTGCGGCAACGCTGGGAATTCCATGCGTACGTGTGGTCTGACTAAATATATTTCGGACCTTCTTGTTAAATGAAAGACAAAATTAGACATTTGCAGTAAAATCATTAAAAAATGTGAGCGCTAAAATCGAAACGTCTAAAATTGTCTTCCCCCATTGTAAACTTACATCGTGAAATTCTGCAGGATTCTCTCTCTCTCTCTCTCTCTCTCTCTCTCTCTCAGCAATCTCACTACATTCTAAAACTCGTCCTGACATTCCTGCCTGAATGAGCCTTCGGCTTTACCCAAAGGCAGGGGAAGATTAAGTTTCCGAGAGAAAGAGGGATGAAATTCCATAATTGCATGGTCCTTTCTCTTCCACCCTCCTTCTGCACTTTCCCACCCTTTCTTATTTCAGCAACAAAACACAAGATCTTTCTACAACTTCATAAACATCTTCATAAAAATGCAATCATTGATAGGACTGTTTTATGTTAAGGTTACCCTATACCACAATTATAGCATATGATTATTTTGACTTTAAAATGTGCATATGAAAATAACTTGTGTAGCTGATTCTCATTATCTCGTTATTGTGGGATTTTATTTTAATATGCCATTGTTTTACTCTTTTTTTTATATTTAGTCATGGTTGCTGAGGAAATACTTCAAATTGTGCAGTTGAGGAAAATTGTATTACTTCACTGAGATCTGTGTAATAAATCCAGGTACACATAAAACATAATTTCATCGTCTTGGTTAACTATAGACCCGTTAAAGTCCGGCTATGAGTAACACTTTTAGCCAGAATAACCTTGAGTTTTGTTACATGTTGTTTTGTTACAAAATAACTGGCGAGATGTTTGATATTCCATCATGTAAGCAAAGTCAACAGGGATTACAAGGTGTTTGGTTTCATTTCTTCACTCATTTAATTTCTTTGTTATCTAATTAATGACTAGTCTATTCTTGGGCTATTGTTCAGAGGTCTATTACATTTTTACTGACAGCCCAAATTTTGACTTGTTTTAGGCTAGACATCTGGGTTGCGTTTGGACGACTATTAGACGTCTTTAAAATGTAAAATTGCTTGCTGGGAGCCTACTTTGGTGGGACAGGAGCCAGAGCCCAAAATATCACAAATACTTTTTTTGACCTGTGCCAATAAGCAATGACCTAGCAACCACTCAGAATAACTCTATAACCAGTATTTTGGCAGCGACGTTTGCATGGTCAGGCAGCAATCACATTTTCTTGCGCAAGTGTCAACTACATTACATGATATATAGTCCTACTGGGTAATTCAAGCTTCAAATTGTGCAGCTTAAAAGCAGTTTAAAATCATGACCGGCATGCAGGTATTTTCACATTCTCGCACACACACAGGATATGGACATGATTCACTGTCAGCGACAATAAAGCACCCCTACAAGTGTGTTTCTGCAAAACTTTAGCTTGTCTGCCATTTCCTGTGGAAACTAACCACACAATCCATCCACAGACAAATACGGCAATGAATAGATCACACGTCGCATCACGTACAGTGGCTCCAGAAAGTATTTGGACACTTTGACGCAAAAGTCATACTTCGAAATGTCATCGCATTAGATCAAAGCAATATGCATCTCGAAATAAACTACCTTTATATTCTGAGCCATTTCTGGTCTTACGGTTATTTTAAATTAATGTATGTAGTCAGGTCCCCTCAAGCTCACACAGCTGAAGTGCATTGTTAAATAAGTTTCACAACCCCAAAGTGTCACAATGTGTTTTGCCTTCATTTCAAACAGTGTATCTATTGTTTAATCATTTGAAACCTGACAAAAGTGTGCTTGAGCAATCCCATTGGAAAGCCTTTCACACATTTTTATAAATGTGCAAATTCTTTTTTTGGGGGGCCACTATAAATCAACTTTTAAATTGTCCCTGAGAAAGAAAAGATAAATCTTCTTTCAAACTAATTGCAGATGCATATGACATGTTATAACTTAAATGCTAATAAGCGATAATGCGTTTATTTTTCATTTTGCTTTAATCGTGTTTTCACCCGAGAAGGTTCATCATTGCACATGCACTTACATGCATTCATATTTCTGCACATAAAAAAAAGCTTGCGCTCACAAAGAAAACCTCAAAATGAGCATGCACGGACACATGGCCGCACACCGGAATCATTGTGAATCCAGGGCATATCAATTATCTCTCTTTAAAAGAGAAAAGAGCGGAACCAGCTCGGGAAAAAGGTGAACGCCAGGACAGCGGGAGAAGACATGAAAGAAGCCTCTTTAACTTATGTAATAGGCGTCACCGCGCATTAGGACGGGAGAAAACTTCCTAAATGAACAATCTAGCCTGGAGGCAAAAGGAAGGAGGGATGGGGAGGTTGGAGGGAGAAAAGAGGGATAGAAGGGCAGTGGTCTTGCCTTCGGGTTAATTGAGTTAGAGGACACGAAGGAGCCCTGGAAAAGGCCTGCGTGGTCATTAGGGTTGGTGGGGGTACAGGACTAATTAGAGAGGAACACAGACAGACAGAGGCTGGAAGCCCAGCAGGCTTTTGGAGAGCGGGATCGTGAACTGAGAAACTTCTGGAAAGAGGGAGTCGAGGAATTTGTGTTTGCGGATCTGTTTAGTTGCCCTTAAAGGAGGTCAAGTTGTATTTTATTTCAGAGATTTGCAAAATACTCAACATTTTGCATGTTTTATTCCAAAAGTTAACTCACTGTTCTTATATCTACATGTTCACTAAAAACCACTCTAATCCCCTTCGCAACTACCTAGCAACCACTCAAAACAGGTCAGTAACCACTCAGAACATCCCAGCAACCTCATAGCAACAGGCAATAGCTACAATTCACAGAGAACATTCTAGCATCATTGCGGCCAGTTTTGCACTGAAAAACATTGATCATATTTTCTTCAGAAAGTTTACAAATGTAGCTTATGTTGTCTGGAGATCAGAATGAGGCGAAGGACATATCAATTTTACAAAAAGCCCATCGCCAGGCCCTCTAGATCATGTAAACAGTGAACTGGGCATGTAGCCCACACGTCTACTGGATGTATGAGCTTGTCAGCCAAAGTGTAATCACAGTACAACACCAACACAACAGGAAAGGCAAAAGCTACACATGACTCCACTCAAAAACACTCAAATGTTTGTCTCAACCACAAACACGACAAACGTTAACAAGCCCCACCGACCTGCAACATGTCAACGTGACACAATTCCACATGTCAAATCACAACAAATTAGAATGTGTCTTTATTGACACATTTCTCTGAACATGCCCAGAGGAAACTGCTCAGAGGCTGCTCTATCATCACACAGGAGACGTGAGTCATGTTTCATGTATGTGTCAAATTCATGTATCAGATGTTCCTTAAGAAAAGGTTTTATAAATTATGTATGCCTATAATATTAATATCATTAAAACAATTATAATGATTATTAACGATATTATTATAATTACAATAGTTTAAAAATGTTTAAAAAAAAAATAATAAATAATACAATGTTATAAATAATACAATTTAAAAAAAAAAATCAATTATAGAGGGCGTTTCCTCCAAGGAGGCAAGGGAGACAGTGCCTCTTCAAAAAAAAGTGGATGAGACAGGAATCCATTTTACAAAAATAAAGTAACACAAGTAGCCTATTACAAAGTGTGACATTAAAAAGTGTATAAATCACTCGTTTTTCTCAGGAGAAAGTCACGTGAGTGGAGTCAATCAGCTAAGTCGGTGGAGAGCAACTGCGCGCGACTGCAGAATCCGACACGTGCGGCTTGCGGTCGCGAGAGTTTTTTGACATACGTCAGCATGACATCAGAGCAAGGCGGACCGCTCTCAGACACATTTCTAACCGGCATGCATCTCGCGTTGATCACCGGTGATCGATTCTGCGCAGATTTTGCTCATCTCAAACAAGCCTAATGCCTCCATTGCGCTATGATTGGCTGTGATTCGTTCGTGCGATAAATCCTGCCTCTTGTTTCATGCACGTTCTCGTTTTAGATATTATTTTGGAATGAATGTGAAAATGTGTAAAAACAGTAACTTGATGAAACTTATACTTGTTTTAAATAAATAGAACACATAAAAAAAAATATGTAATGTTAATTTAACCAGGAAGAAGGGACATACATTTATATTTTATATACATATAATTTCTATAAAAAAATGTGAGGACTTGGCCTCCTCATTTTAAAACACCACCACACACAACTGATATATATATATATATAAATCCTATGAGTGAGTGAGTATTAAGGTCTAGAAAGGAATCATTGCAGTGGGTTGCCCTATGAGTTGCCCGATTGCAGAAGTCCCTGACTGACACATAATATAATTAATGACTGACTGTATTCCACCTCCCATCCGTACCCATTCACTCGCTCCCAACAACCAGCCAGCGCTACACAATGGTGTCCACAAGAGCAGGACTAACAACAGCATTTGACATAAACCCTTAAGCAGGAACAGAGCGCTTTAGCTTTGGCAAATCATTAACCAGTCCGCCACCGTCGTGGCACCGAGACTGCAGTTTCAGGGCTCTCGGATGTTCTGAATCTGAAAGAAGTAGCGATCTCTTTTTCATGCACGCACACTTCTGCGCTATCTACCCCTCTCCCTCCCCCATTTCAGGCCATGTGAAGTCATCAAATGGGACGGTCAGCAGTGGTTTAGCATGATGGTGTTTGAACCCAGGAGCTGATTGCTGTTGACTCATGCCTCAGTGGAGTGTGTGCACGTCTCGGCACTGATTAGCAGTCTCCATCTGTTTCTAAGCAGCAGCGACTGTTTTTTTTTTTTATCCCATTTCCGAACTAAATGCGTGTCTTATTATACATTAATTTGAGCCAGACATAATTTGACTCACTCACTGATGAACAGTTGTTGGTGGCGTGTCACATCTAAACTTTTTATTGGCACTTTAAAGTGTTAAAGTAGTCTTCCATACGCCTTTCTACCAACTTTTCATGTTTGTCCTTATCTTCACAAGGGGAAAGGGGCTCTGATGTTTAAACAAGGTTGTTAAGTTTATAGGTTCAGTCTCGAGAGCCGGGGCGCCAACTGCTTCATAAACGACCACTTTATCTTAGACAAAAAATGTTGCTAAATAATTTCTTCTTTATGTGAGACACAGTGACTTGGGAGTAATGATGGCCATAGGAAAAAAGAAAAGAAAAAACACATGCAATTGTCTCAAACTGTGCTTAGATCTTAATATGAACTAAAACATTTCTCACCCCATTCTTCCAAGACTAAATGATCTGAGTTAATAAGGTAATTGTGACTTTTTATCTCACAATTCCGACTATTGTTTCTCAGAATTGCGTGATTTGCAATTGTGAGTTATACTTGCAATTCTGAGAAACAAGTCAGTCTTTTTTTTTCCTCAGAATTGAACTACTGAACAATTGCGAGTTTATATCACAATTCTGAGAAAAAAAGTCAGATTTGCGAGATAAAAAAGGTCACAATCATCTTCTTCTTTTTTTCGAGGTTAAAACAAGCTTTGATATAAATGACCCATAACCATGAAAAAAAAAGCTGCAGTAGGATTCATGTCCATGGAATAAACGGTTGCAGGAAAAGTTAGGTACTGAATTAAATATGGTTTAAGGTTTTGTATAAAACACCATGAGCAACAGTAATGATGACGTTTGGCGTACCACCAACCATAAACTGTAACTTGAAATATTAATCATGATTTTTGAACAAAGCATGATTCAGGTGAGCTACAACCGTGAAGCTCAGCTTGCTAAAAATGTTTGCATATATGCAAATCTACTAGCAATGAAATCCATTAGAGATGTAGGACACATGATGTGATATGCAAACATAACCTCAGAGCATAAAACCACTCTTTCATTTTGAGATCACTGTTCTATCTCTTCCAACCGTGCTTAAGTCATGGCTCCCGGCGTACAAGTTCCCCTTTGTAAAGACCCATTGAAACACGAGTTATAAACTCGAGGTACACAAACCTACAAGCCAAACTCATAACCACTAAGGTAAAAAATGACCTTTTTAAAGCAATGCTGAGTGAGTTGCTCAAACTAAGAGGAGGAGTATGTTTAGTATAAAACAGGTTGTGTTAAATATGAATTGGGCAGCAGCGATAATGAAAATATCCTTCGTCACAAGGGCAATAAAAATGGGTCAGGCAACATTTCTTTGACAAACACTGAGACGGACAGCCACCCAGTCATTCAGCAAGTAATACACACAGACTTTCTTCCAAATGTTTCCCCATACAAAGTTACTTTCCATAAAGTTTTGCACTACGCTTGTTTCTTAAACGGATTTCCCATGATCTGCAACTAAATTCAATTAAAGCTCCATAAATCTCGGAAACTGGGATTAAACTCAAGCACATGATTAATGGACCTGTTTTATTAGTGGTTTCTCCGTACAGCTGTGGATCCCTCTGTCAGCCAAAGTTTAATAATTGTGTTTGCTAAGGCAAGCGTCACTATTACTATTGCTCATAGGGTCAGGGATTTGAACAAACCACTAAGTATTATGTTTTCCTACGTATTAAACTTTAACCTGTAACTCGTTCCATGCCATTGTATGCTATGGATATGAATGAGACATGATATATTGCAAATCGTTTTGAGGAGGTGTGCTATTACTTCTATAAACAATCAGAACTTCACCTGGCAGAACAATAATTCAGCCCGTTCTCATCCTTTGGCGTCATACATGTGACGCTTGTGACATTTCGTTGAAATCTTACGCGCATGGCATCCTTTAGCGTCAATATGAGACGCAGAACCCAAGGCGTCATACATGTGACGCTCGTCTAAATACGACGCACATAGCATCCTTTAGCGTCAATATGAGACGCAGATCCCAAGGCGTCATAACCGTAACCCTACCCCAGACCTAAACCTACCCATAACAGTGCGTGTTATATTGACGCTAAAGGCTACCATGTGCGTAGTATTTCGACGTTTTGTCATATGGCGTCACCTATATGACGCAAAAGGATGAGAATGCGTTGAATAATTGTGGGTTCCAATCAAAACACCCAGACAATCATTTTAGCAACATGCTTAAACCACCCATAACACCTTAATCAAACCCATAGCAACACCCTGGCAACCCCCTAATTCTCAGGTCGTGCTAGCAACAGCATAGCGCTGCGCTAATCAGTCAGAACACCTTGGAATACCCAAGAAACCTCACAGAACACCCCAGCAACTGCATAGCAGTGTGAAATGAATGGTCTAGAATGGTCTACAATGAATGGTAAAATGATCTAGTTATTTAATGCTGTTTTTCAAAGATCCAATACAGTCCTTTAAATTAACAGTTCACCCAAAAATGAAGATTTTCCCATAATTTACTCACTCTCAAGCTATCCTAGGTGTTTATGCCTTTCTTCTTTCAACCAAACACAATCAGACTTATATTAAATAATGTCCTGGCTCTTCCCACCTTTTTATAATGGCTCTGAATAGTACGCATCCATCATAACAGTAATACATATGACTTCAGTGGGTTAAAAAATGGCTTCTAAAGCGAAGCGCATCGCTTCACTATAGAAGGCATTAATTAAACCACTGGAGTCTACACTCTTAGAAAAAAAGGGTTCATTGGGGTTTTATATAGAACCATGGGGTTCTTTACTCAACTCCAAAAAACCTTTTATGCTAAAAAGGTTCTATAATTACAAGAAATAACCCTTTTGGCACAAAGGTTCTTTATAGGCTATCATTCATTCATATATTATTCTGCAACATTTTGTAGTTGTAATTAAATTATTGTTTATTAAACTGTTGTAGTAACTTAATATCACATTTTAATCATGTTGATTTTTGGAGGAGAAAAACTGAAAAGGCACTCTTCGTGTGATATTGATTAACTACATTTTAACTCTATTTTCTAACCCCCATATCTTGAATTTTTGTGATCATTCACATGCATTCATAAATACATTTTAGGGTCTTGATGTTTGTCAATAATATTAAATATTTAATCCGGAAAGGACTCTTTTTATTGAACCCTTAAAAAGGGTTCTGTATAGAACCTTTTAGGGGTTCCAAATACGTAGCGTCTGATATAACTTTTTAAGGTTCCATATAGAACCTTTTCTTCTAAGAGTGTATTCAATCACATTACAAAGCATGGAAGAGACAGAATATGTTTTAAAATAAAGAAGAAAGTCATATACACCTAGGATGGCTTGAGGGTGAGTAAATTATGGGATAATTTTCATTTTTGGGTGAACTATTCCTTTAAGAGTCTCATGTGTTAGCATTTCACCCTAAAGTGGATACGAAATAAATCATTAGGAAAAAAATAAATATCATTGTAAAATAAGTTAAACCCCTTCTTGCACCGTCCACTATAGCTTCTATAGCGTCTATAAGGATTGTGTAACAAAAAACAGATGCAGCAGCCAGAGCAGTCTGGGATAATGGATTTGTGAGTGTCACACTATTGTCCTTCACTGATAGAGAGAACCTGCTAGTGGATAGGAAACATATCCTCATCGAATAGGTGGAGGATACAGGGTGGAGGCGGATAGGTTGGGGGTTAATAGACAGTTAAAACCAGGCCCTAAATTCAAAATAAAGCTTAAAACACTTAATAAAAAACATACTTTGTTATTATCATTATGAACTCACTTATGTGGCTCTATTAGTGGCTACTCTGTTTGGTATTCTAAATAAAAATGTATGCCCTTAGCATATTGCTAAGCTATCAATACTCTAATAAGCACAAAACAAACACAGCACACACAAAAAGTGGATAAAAAAGTACATTTTAATACAACTGATAATTGTGATTAACAATTTTAGATATTGAATGAAAATGCCCTTTTCCCAAATGAGATTGTTTACAACTTTGTCATTTTGTCCTGTCACCTTTAATGTTTATGCAATATCTAAGTTAACTTTAATGTTCAAGAAGATTATTAAAAGTACAGCTTAAACTATAGATGTAAACACTGTGACACAGAGAAAGAAACAGTGAAGGGAAAAAATGGTAATTATTTTTCATTTAGAAATTTTAATGCATGACATATTTCTGTATTTTGCTAAAGTGAGAAGACACCATTTGACATTAAAATCGCACACAAAAAAAATAAAAAAAATAAATAAAAACGCTTTTAGGGTTGTGACTATCAAAATGAGGTTCCTACCTGCATTTCTGACCAGTTGCAATTTAACCTGCATCAACTTCTCTGATATACCCTTAGTTTATGTTAAAATATTTCCACACTTCTAGAAGAAATTAAATGAAATGAAAATGATTGCGTAGTGTATGTCAATGGCTCTACAAATCAACCAAGTAATAAAAACCCCTTAATGTTGATGTTGTGTAGGTCTGCTAAACCTCATCATCTCATCACAGGAAACTTACACAACCCACGCATGCTAAAACTGCACATGCAGTTGATGATAGTGTCAAACAATTGAATTACATTTCACTGCATAATCAGCATTTATATTTAAAATAACACTAGCACATTCAAGCTAAACATTTCGAATTTAACAAAGTATTTATACACTTTGGGGTTGTCAAACGTTAGTAGGAGATAACTACACCTGTGGTTACGTTGCTAGGCATACTGTCTTAATGTATTTATTAACAATCACAAAAAACACCAGTTGATCAAAAGTCAATAGAGATTTGTTTACATGTGTCATATAGAATTATATAAATAAATAAACCTGAAAATTTAATTTCTATAATCCTCAGAGGTGCAATTTGTGATGGAGCACACAGTCATATGCAGCACAAAAAAAAAAAAAGGTGACGTTTCGAGTGGTTTCCTGTGATGCTATTATATCAAACCAGCAATTTCCGAGAGGATTTGGGGCTGCTTCTCTGGGTCCTCAGGCACCAGGGAGGTCCAACCCATCCTGCCAAGATAGTCTGCGGGGAAAGCTGGTCCCAATATCTGCACACATGAAAACATTCCTCCGTTGATTTATTTTTAGACCTAATCTCAAACAGATTTCCACGTTGAGCAAGTCGGCTGGGACCGAGAGAGGTTGCGCCCAATCCGTGGAAGCATGGCCCCTCTGAAAATGAATGTTATTCTGTTTTTCTTCTGGGATTTGAATTCTGTCACTTTCCACTCGTTTGGTAGTAAGCCAGCTAAGCCAGAAAAAGCTGTAGTTTACAGGACAAGTAAGCGAAAGATTTGTTTGTGACACTGGGAAAAGAGGATTGACGTGTTGGAATGTGAAAGTACTTTATTATTCCCACGTCCCCATGAAATATCCTTTCACAGACTTGTGTTGTATTGTTTAACGTACTGAACAGTAAATTTCATTAGACATAACTACATTTTATAGAGTGGTTTGTGCTTGTGCAAAATGCACCGCCATAGTTCTAGGATGTTCTGGGTGGTCTCTTAGTGGTTCCTTACTGGTCCAAGTCTAAAGTATTTCTATATATAAGTAATATTCTATAGAAAATATTCTAATCCTAGATACACCTTGGGTCCCTGCTTCAAAGAAAAGCTAGACTTTTTTTCCACCACATTATCAAATCATAATAAAAATCCTCGATTTTTTTTTAAATTAAAATCCTCGAACCCAAATTTAGTCCTTGGGGCTAGTGGGTTTGTTGAAATAAGTTTAAGGAAGCACCATTAATAATAATTTGCAGTCAGAGGTGCTAAATATGACCCCAGGTACCCTATGTCCTTTGTCCCTCCAGGCTCACCTTGTCAGCCTCCCAGACTTGGAGGCAAAGCCGTGTCAGAACAGCACTCATGCCTCCAACTAGAGGAAATTGATCTCTCAAGTCTGTCACACAACTATGAAGGGGCCAGGGGCTCAAGAGTCAGGTTACCCGAGGCAGGTGCAAACCCACCACTGGGGCCACGAATGGCAAGTGAGGTGAGGAAGCGTGACTTTCCCGGTTAACATTCCTCGCAAAGTGTCCTAAAACCTGGCCAAACCCCTTAAACCTTACCTCAACTAGTGCAAGATCCACGTAATAATGTCTGCACAGAGTATTCCCACTGGGTTGGCCCTGCAAAAAAGAAACTTGCAAATAGTATGAAAGATGGCCAACATGCCTTGGATTTCTCCAGCTCTGGTATACATGAAGAAGGGAAAAAAAGGACCCTCTCCTGCCAAAGGTATCGTCTGCAAAATTAGCACAGGTGCAAGGTTTCGCACAACAAAGGACTCTTTGTGAGTAGCCATGATCATGTTTTGTGACTGGGTTTCAATTTGGGAAAGAAAATGTAATATCTTAGAGAACAAACATGGTTAGTTTGAAAAGCATGGTTGCATTATCTCGGTAGTGATAGACAACAATTAACACTGGTTGTTAAGAAATAAGTCCCGGCTTACAATATCATCTGCACATCGGGAACAGAAGCATGGACATTTCTGGAGAGAGGCCAATCCAAACAGAATTCCTTTCGCTTGGCATTCCAGCTTGATTAATATGGAAGGTAGGGTCAGACGGTAAGGTTTACTGCGCAAATATAGTTACACAAATGGCAAGACATTATTTCAAGTGCATAAGTGTGGTTCTTTCACCGACAAATGGTGCATGTCAGCATTAGTTTTGGGCTTTTAACAGGACTCTCTTTGATTGCTGTTGTTTTTACACTATGCTACAATCAATAGACTTGCAGCTAATTCAGCCAACAAGTGGTAAGTGTTCAGTGTTTCTCCTCATTGACACACATAGTCTGGAGTTCCATGATGTGGCCGCTGCTAACGGGCAGCTGCAGCCAAAATAGGAAGTCCCTGTGGCGAGACAGCCCCATGTGCTCAGGCTGGAAAACCTCTCAACAACATCCTGTGGTCACCTGGACACTATGACCCAGAAGAAAGGACTCCTTAGAAAGCGGCCCTAGCAGTGGAGGCCTGCCTGAGGGCTCCTAAGGAGGAGAAGACATGACATTTGGTGCGTGGAAAAGGAGGAAGGCTTTGTAAATAACATCCCTGGAATCCCAGAGCCTGCATGCTTTGGAGTGCGCTCCTCCTCCCTGAAAAGGCTGAAGGGGAAGAATCGTATCACAGGCTGATTTGGATTGTCACCTGTCTTGGATGTGAGGGGGATGAATGAAGACTTAACAGAAAATTAAAGAGAAGGAAGAGAGAGCAGAACAAAGAGAGAGAGAGAGAGAGAGAGAGAGAGAGAGTCAGAGATGGAGAGATAGAGAGAGAAAACCTCCCAGGTACTCTGGCACTTAATTACTTCTCAGAGGATAAATATTTCTTTAGTTACAGGGGTAGAGAGACAAAGAATGAAGAGCTGTTCCAGGAGTGATTATCTCTCCGTTTCAGGTGTTTTTGAACATATTAAGAGTTATCGAGTTACTGCCGGATAGCTCAGGAAAAAAAACACACTACTGTATGTTAAGTGGAGATTAGAATAACAAGCTGGCCAAATGAAGATATAGAGCCCTTTGAGGATTCATTTTCAAGGAATTGCTCACCCAAAAATTAAAACTCTACTCACCCTCATGTCATTACAAACCCTTTTTTCTCTTTTTTTAACTTCGTTTGCAGAATGTTGACTGACATGGTGTATTGCTGGGTAAAGCGTGATTCAACCAAGACAACATCTTACAGTCTCTGAGAATGAAATCATAACGCCTGGTGGTCCTGTCTGTTTAGCATTGCCACAAAGCAAGTGAGTGTCTATGATTAAACTTTAAGAACAACATTTTCATCATCTGCTCATGCTTGCAGGCCCCGTGAGGGACAGGCATTCATATGGAAACTGTATGCAATTATTTACAATCCAAGCCCATTCAGACTTGGGTGGAAACCATGTGTTGGCCCCCCATGGTTTAAAGCTTCCCCTTCCTGTCCATACTAATAGCCTATTCATGGCAATGTGCACCTCAGAGACTGTTGGCTGAGCTCTTATTGGCCTTTATGAAAGTAAAATGAATACGGCACATAGGAAACTGTAGTGGGCTGCCGATTTGCAGAAGTCCAACCTCATTGTGGTTTTTCTATGCAGGATGGAAACATTACTCTGTGTGAGAGGTTCCATGTTTTGCTGTTTCATTTGTTACAGAGCAAACTTTATGTGTGATAGTCAGCAATCTCTGCAGGCCTTATTGCTATGTTGCATATTTTAAAGAAAACAAGACTTTTATTGAGAAATTGCAAGCACTGCTTACCCGTGCAAAAGTCACCCGGAAAAGTCAATGCAGAGTTGGGGGTGGTTACCAGGGCTTACTAAGTGGTTACTAAGGCATTCTTGGTGGTTGCTAAGGTGTTTTTAGCATTTGCTATGCAGTTTCATGGGTGTTGTGGTTGCCAGAACATTGCTAGATGGATGCTAATATGTTCTGTGGGTTTTTTTGGTGCATTGCCACGCAGTTGTATGAACCATTCAGAATTAAATTGAGAGGGCCTTTAAAGATCCAGGTCAAATTCTGAATTTAAATTGAATTTGAATTGATGGAACAAACAGAATGAAAAATTTAGACTGCAAAATTACAATGACAAATTTACAAAAATTCAAAGAAAAGCCAAGTTTGTCAAAACGTATAAAAAATTAAGGATTGTCAAAGTCTTGTTTTTTTTTTTCCAATAGTATGAACAATAATATTGATTCTTAGATTCTTGGCTTAGATAATTAACTGATTTAAAGATTTCCAATCACTCTGTCATCAGGTTGAGAAAAAAACATAATGCTGGAGGACTATTGAGAATAACCTCTTTGTGACAAATGTATATTGCTGTCAGTGCAGTTAACTTGACATTTCTCGGTGCTGTGAGCCAACACAAGGTCCTTAGAAAGCAGAACGTCTGCTGAACCATCTTTACAGGACAAAAGGCAAACTTCTTCCAAACCTTTTCTCTCCTCTTCAACTCCCTGCACTTTTTTGGACATTCTGAAGCGGCTGCCCTAAAACGGGGACACCAGATGCTGGAACAAACCGGCCGCTTCATTCTCACAATGCCACAGATTGTTGGTGCCCATTGCTTCAGAGAAGGAGGAAAGGGATAGGGAGAGGGGAGCGATGGGTGGCAGAGATGAGACTCTGCCAAGCGGCAATGCTGCCAAGTGTTGGTCTGGCGATGGGCGGAGCTTGTTACAAAAGGTGGGCGGGGGACATGTTGCAATGTGGAGAATAAAGCTGATTTTTAGAAGGACTGTAGAGGCCATTGGTGGCATTTGGGAGCATCTTATAATAATGTCCACAACATTGCTGTTAGAATTTTTTTTTCTAATAGAAATAATTTGTGATGTTTGCTAATGTAAGCATGCCTATTACTATAGAGAGTGCAACAGTCGGGTTCCGGAAGTAAAAACTCAAAAATTGATTTTTAATGATAACTTATAAACCTTTAAAGACAATCTTACTGTGAGCTACGAGGTTGTTAATTGATAGTATTTGCTTCTGTTGAAGCCGTCAGGCCACGTTATTTCAAATTACTTTGAAAATAATCGTATAACTGCGGAATTTGTGGAAAACCTACATTACCCATGATTCAGTACAGAACATTGCAAATATCAGAGAGGCACAACACGCCAATAGATCTCACCCTCCCACTCCCATGAAGCACTGCGAATGACGTAATCGAGTTGGTCTCCCTACACTCTCAAATTATTTCAATACATAAACATTTTGCAATAAACTTGAAAGAATTTTATTTCTCCCTATGAGAGGAAAAAATGAATGGAAAAAAATCTTCCGGAAGCAACGGTGCTGAAAAAGTGGTTGCACTGTTCCACTCTATTGCTCATTCTGTAGGATCTGGGATTTCAATAAACTCCTAACCATAAGTATTGAACTTAAGGTTGAGCTCTTTTGACTATCAATAAGCAACCACTTCCAGAACACTCTAGCATCCACTTAGAAATGCACACAAAAACTCTCAGAACACCCTATAGCAACTAATTAGCAGCAAGTCACCTTAGCATCATAACTGCAAGTTTTAAATTGATATAAAAAAAATGTATTGTATTTAAATGAATTAAACTTTCTAAATGTTTTGCCATATAAAGTTTTTTTGGGGGGATAAGCAAAAGTTAAAAGTTTGTTTTGTTTTTTAGTTGTTCATTTGTAATAAATATAATTGCATTAACTACGTCAACTATGCACACTATAATACAATTTTGTAAGAACCACTTTTGATTTAAAGATATACATATGGCAGCAAAAAATAGTTGCAAGATAACTAGCCGAACAGAAACATCAGGTTCAAACGTTAAAGAACTCTGCCTTCATACAGTACATTACAGCGATGGTGTATAACACGAAGGCTAATTCCTCATTTAAATCCTCTGAGTGGTTATGAAAGGCGTAAGCCCAGACCTGCGGTACAGTGGGACTTATGCAAACGGAGGCTCTGTTCTCTTCCACCCTGCCCTCCACCCCTCCCCAGCAGCCGTTCAAACCTCTCCATGCTTAGGAAGTTACTTATTAAGAACCAGCGTCAGCATGCAGTGCCAAGCTCCTTTTTTCTCCTCTGCTGCTTTGGCTTCTTTTCCCGTTTCAATACCCACTGTCGTTGCCTTGTGTTTTTTTGGGTTAGGAGGGGCGGTTGAGGGGGGAGTGCATGCTTGGAATGTTAGCAAGCGTCCTATTCACTCTAGGGGAGTGTTGTAGAGCAAAAAAGAAAACGAATGGAAAAAAGCAAGAGAGAGTGGGAGAAAGACAGAGGAAGGGAGGACAAAATGCCCACAACAGACTTGATGTTGATCGCATTAATGCATTGGAGTGCTGGGTATGGTGTAAATGATTGAAAGTGCTTCCAGAACTTTTGCCGTTGGCGTTGACAAAGCCGGCTCTGTTTCCTCCCGCTGCACTGCAACCCCCTCCCCCCGAATGCGCGCACACACACACACACACACTTGATGGTTGTTTTCTCTCAATGTTTTTTTCAGGAGGGAATGGATGCGGTGCACGGAGAGGGAATAGAGCCAGGGTCTGTCCGCCAGGGATCGAGCCAGGGGCCTCAGTCAGGGGAGGGTGTGTTGGGGGACCTTTTTGAGGATGCTGAAGAGTGAGCAAATGAGGCATGGATGGGTCAGATGGGTTTAGAGAGGAACCGGGTTTGACGAGAAGGAGGGGAGATTACAGGTCAGGGCAAAGAGTTGGAATAAATTAAGTTCTACCATGGTACAGAATGGTACATTGTTAGCTCCCACAGACAGACAGCGGACGAACAATCCTAGCTTTGTGTCCGGTACTGGTAGAAGGCAACCTCTCTCTTTTCCCCCTGATTTCTCTCTGGATGAATCCACTTTGGGATCCCGCTATCAGCATTATAGAACCAGCTTAACAGAGAAGAGAGAGAGAAGGTGGTTTCTGGTTAGTGGTGTTTAAAGCAGTATCACAGTTACCAATTCCTGACAATATTTTTAAAGCTCTTATAACAAAACACTCTAAAAACAACTTAGAAATGACATAGCAACACCCTGACAACTAATTAGAACAGTACCACAACTACTGAACACCCAGTGAACTGAACATCCTGGCAAATATAATTGCATTTTTTGCAAGAGAGTTTTGCACTTGGAAATACATTGAAAATATATAAAAAGCAAGTGCTTTGTCTATAAATACTATGCAGTGATGTGTCTTGTTTACATATAATTTGATTTGCATGGTATATGCATGGAGACCGCAGTATTGGTTTCTGATGAATGAAAATGATAGCAAACTACAACCCGTTATTGTATGCTGACATCTTTTCCATCTTTCCAGGATGATTATCATCACCATCCCAGCTGTTTTTGCATATCCTATGCAAAATGCACACCAACTGTTGTGGCACACATGTTTGCACGTTGCTTTCTCAACCTAAGAAGAGTACCTTTATCACGCCAATTAATTTGCATTATGGAAAATAACTCGGCGGAGTCAGGCTCTACAAACAAATGTCACTTCAAGGCTGTAGTATGTGTGTGTACACTACGCTACCCCTTCTGTATAAACACATTGTGTCCTTGGACACAGAAGACATGCTGTGTCTAGGTTTGGGGCAAATGGCTTCACCACGTGGAGTCAATATAATTTACTTAGGACTGTTACTCAAAGGAGTGGAGATCCATATTAGCAATATTTCTATTCAAATGTGCACCAAAGATGGCCAGCTTTTATGCAATATTGTTCCATGGCTTTCCCTGTTCAGAGATGCTGTAATCATGGAGATAAAGCAAACAAAAGTTTGGGAGATTATTATGCACGCAGTTCTTAAAGGGTTAGTTCACCCAAAAATGAAAAGTCTGTCAGTAATCACTCACCCTCATGTTGTTCCAACCCCGTAAGACTTTAAGAGATTGCCTCTATAATCCTGTACAGTAAAATATATAAGAGGGATTCGGGCTCGAATTTGAGACTGGGCGTGACGTCATGCGCGTTCACGCTCACCAGGCTGTGTCTCGCAGGTTTGTGTATAAGCCGTCATTCTCCGCATCAGCGAAGACAACTCGTGCGTCAAAGGTAGAGGATGGATTCAAAGAGACCGGCTTGTAGTCCATTCCAAACCCCAACGCAAACTCCACGTAAAGTAGAGAAAAGAACAATTTTGTGTGTGGTCCATGAGCGTGCACAACTCTGGTTGCAGTTTCGCAACCTAGGGTTAGGGTCATTTTTTGGTGAACTAACCCTTTAAGTTATAAGATATAAGTTTTAAGATTTCAATATATCTGCAGGCTTCTGAACTCCAAATTTCATAAAATTGACTTGGACAAACAATGTACAAATGGAGTCTTGACAGTAATAATCCACACACACAAAAAAAATGTTTCTTTCTGAAATGCACATCTGGTTAACACATATGTTCCATGTTCATTTGCTGCACAGATGAGGCCCTCTGCGTAGCACGTGACAGATGCAAGTCTGAACGCAAATCACAGTTCACACATTATTTATTGCAACCAGCCGCTGGCATATTTTTGCACTGAACTCACTCACATGTGCTTAACATGCGTGAATACGTTCCCACACTGAAAAACTGTGATGAATATTTCTAAATACTACAACATTTCAAAATATGACATTTATGGTGAAATTATTTTTATTATTCACTCACCCTCATATTATTGTATTAGGAGATATTTAGCAAAATGTTCAAGGTGCTCTTTTCTATGCTCTGCATTCAATAACCAGTCAAGTTTCAAATATTAATTTCAGGGTGAACCATTCATGATTCGGTAACTCTGTCCTCCCTCCCGGGTCTGTGAGTGTCAAAAAAGCATTAACAATGGTCATGGCAAAATAAATAAATAAATACAATAAACTGCTCAATCTAATGGTTATTACAGACTCGTAAAGTTATTTCAACTTTGTAGCCTATTTCCCTGCCATTAATCTCTTTGGAAGTAATTCATCTGAACAATATGCTTCTTTTATCTTGACTTTGGTGGAGATGCTGTTATAAAACTGATAACCCTTTAGCCTTTTTTAGGGCATTTCCCTTGTCTATTGTCCTAGGCTTGTGTAGCCTAAGGGAATGCCATTGTTTAGGTGAATACAACAAAGAAAAATCCTGCTGTTAACCTTATTCCAACCCCAGTGTGATGAGCACTCTAAGGTCATCGCTGGTGTGTAACTAACCTTTGAGCTAAACAGGCAGATTTGATCAGAAACAACTTGTGACCGATGTCTTGCTTGACCCAAGTCTTTGACGCGGTGAAATAACTTCCATTGATCATCTGATAAGTATGTGGTTGTGTTTTCAAATTAGACACTACAAGCTTTTTCTTCATTAAGGGCCATTGACCTTTTGACCTCTGCAGTACATATGCTGAAGCCTTTCTCACCAGAAGCATATGTTGTACCAGACCCCATTCTTAAGATGCTTTGGGTTTCTCAAGAAACAACAAAACCAGAGCGTTTGTAATCTCGTGGTCCACAAAGACTTACAAGTGACTGAATGTGGGAATCACTAATAGAGGCCAGAATAGTTGATCAATATGGGTTTTTTATTGTAAAAATAAAGTGCACGTTAACATTTAAAAGTTTGGGGTTTGTATGTTTTTTTGTTTTTTTTTAAAAGAAATCAATACTTTTATTCAGCATTATTCTGTATTAAATTGATTATAATGTTATAATGTTACTAAACATAATAGATTCCAAATAAATTTTGTTCTTAATAACTTGCTATTCATCAAATAATCCTGAAAAAATCAAATCTACCATTGTTTCCACAAAAATAACAAGTTTTAACACTGTTTTCAACATTGATAATATTCAGAAATATTTCTTGAGCAGCAAATCAGCATATTAGAATGATTTCTGAAAGACCACGTGACACTGCAGACTGGAGTAATGATACAAACAAATTCAGCTTTGCATCACTGGAATAAATTATATTTTAAAATACATTAAAACAGAAAACAGTTATTTAAAATTGTAAAAATGTTTCACAAAATTACTGTTTTATTATTTTTGATCAAAAATGTTGAAAAATCTCACATACGCCTTAATTACAGACAGCAGCTGTAGATGGGGGAGGAAGACGGGCCAGAAACCACAGGAAAGCAGAGCGAGGACGTTGAGAATGGAATTCCTCGGGTGTAGAGTTGAACCTGGAGCTTCAACAAACATGCAAACTATAGTGAAAGAAAAAGGATATATACAGTATATATGTGTGTGTGTGTGTGTGCTCATGTTTATATTACATTGTGTCTCCACAAAGATAGCAATATCTGAAATCCTTGTCCTTGTGGGGACATTTTCTGGTCCCTATGAGGAAAACAGCGTATAAATCATATAGTGATGTTTTTTGGAAATGTAAAAATGCAGAAAGTTTTGTGTGATGGGTAGGTTTAGGGGTAGGGTTAGTGTAATGGGGATATAACAGTATAAAAATCATTATGTCTATGGAGAGTCCCCACAAAGATAGCGGACCAGTGTGTGTGTGTGTGTGTGCTCGCTCTTGTTTATGTGATTTATGAGGACACAAATGTGTATAATGACATGCATATTACACTGGTATTACAACTTACACATGGTTTATGAGGACATTTAATGAGTCCTCATATTTCAAATAGCTTAAAAAACATTAAAAAAACAATGTTTTATTAAAAATGTAAAAATGCAGAATGTCTCCTGTGATGGGTAGTTTTAGGGAAAGGGGGAGTGTGTGGGTGTGTGTGTGTGTGTGTGTGTGTGTGTAAGGGGATAGAATATACAGTTTGTCCAGTATAAAAGCCATTACGCCTATGGAATGTCCTCACAAGTATAGCAAAACAAAGCTGTTTGTGTGTGTGTGTGTGTGTGTGTGTGTGTGTGTGTGTGTGTGTGTGTGTGTGTGTGTCTCTGTTATTGTTTGAATGATAATATATTACAATAAAACAATAACAACTGTTTTCTCAAAATGTACTATAAGTTAAAACCCTGCAGTAAGCATTTGCATGGTTTTATAGCACTCAAGATTAGGTATTCCCACCATCAATATGTGGAATTTCATTTTAGGTCCAGCTCAACTCTCTTACCAAACAATTAATATTTTTTTTTGGATGAAGCTGGGGTGTATATAGCTCAATGACAACAGGCTGTGCGTGTCTCTGTGTATGAAGGGTCACAGAGACCCCTCTATGACCAGTCAGCCTGGAGAGCAGGTGGTCCTTATCATCGTCTTTCCAGTTTGACTGGGACACTCGCCACATTGTGCTCCGCCAAGTTTTTAAGCAGCACCTGTGGGATCGCTGGCCCCCCGGCTCAAACATGTGGCGGTGGAGTAGACCTAAGGGGAAGTTGCACAAAAATGTTTTGGAGCATTCAGTTCTAACTGGACAAAATGAACAATAACAAAAGTCATGTATCATTAATTTGAATCAGCTGAGTCTTATTATTTTATTTTATTACATTATTATATTTTTTGTTTAAATGTATTTATTTACTTACATGTTGAATTTACATTTATTTTACTAAATTAATTTGATTTACCTTGACCCCTTTAACAGCTCTTTGCATTCGTGTCTCACACACAGGTTTGGAAGCATCATCAACTGTGTTTGCACACCTTTGCATAATTACATAATTTGCATATAATTCCTCTATGATACTACATGTTCTTTGTATCACCAGCACAGGGCAGCTATTTTATTACAACACGGAACAGATTTGTGGTGTAACTGTTATTAGCACATGTAAATACAAACTGTCACTCAAAGATTCAATGGCGTATAACATCCAGTATATCTGCAAGCGAAACATATGAAAGAAATATTGGTCACATCACATCTTATATCTGCAAAAATCTGTGATTTATGCATCATTTAACTTCAAATGTGTGTGCTATTAAAAAGGATGTCTTCATATGCAGTAGCTAGTTAAAAACATGTCGACTTTAACTTACTTGGAAGATTTTCTTTAAACTGTTATTTTGCCATGATATTAGTTAACCTGTGAGGAAATCTTACTTTAACATATTTAAATGTCAAAAGCGAATTTTAGCACAAATAAAACCTATCTTTTAGGACATTCCACCTTGGTCCCATAAGGTTGTCAGCAGAGCTCTAGGGCGTCTTCACTCGTGTAATTCGGTTATTTTGATTATTTTGGTCCTGACCAATAAAGAAAATTATAACAACAAAAATCACAGTCCACTTCATTTTATATATATATATCTGTCTATCTAACTAATCTCTAGCATTTCAAAGTGTTGAGATGTTAAGCAGCTTGTTTTCCCCTGGAAGTATTATGCATACTTCATATCATCGCCACACTTCTGTTAAACATCACACTGTATGGATTGGAGACTCTAATGTTGGTCCAAACGTGCCTCGCTCTTTCACCTTAGCCCTCTGATAAGTGGAAAATTGAGTTGAGGAAATGAAGCCCAAGTTGATTTTGGGTAGTTTAGCACCACTGTATAATTGGTGTTCATTTGGTACCATAATTAAGCTCAGGAAAGGACAAAAATAGCCTTACTTGTCAAATTATTAATGGTCCTATAAGTGTGAAGATAAAAGTTCCCCTGTTCAGAGTGTGTTTATTAAGAAAACACAGAGCTGGGTTGTGAAGGGTTCAGCCACCAACACCACAGCGGTACAAGCGAGTCTTTGCCTCGTGTTATGTTCTGCCTCATAAATATTGTTAAAAGTCAATGATCAGCATTCAACTTTTAAGTTTCCTGTGTTATTTCAAACCTTAAAAAATAAGTTAAATTCAGAAGAGTTTAAAACTGATTGATGTTCATAAAATAAGAAAACTACCAGGGCTATAGATAGATAGATAGATAGATAGATAGATAGATAGATAGATAGATAGATAGATAGATAGATAGATAGATAGATAGATAGATAGATAGATAGATAGATAGATAGATAGATAGATAGAAAATAATACTAAAAAGTTGTTGTTTTTAAAGTAATGCATTCTGTGTTGTGTTACAGAAAAAAATATTATCTGATTACATAACTTGTAACGCTTTACCCCCAACAATGCTACTTTATATTTCTACTTTATTTACAAGACTTTTATTAAATATCTGGATGTTTTTAAACCGATATCAAGTCTTCCTTTGAAATAACGCTTACTTTAGTTACTTGAAAAAGTAATCTGTTTACGTTATACTAGTGTTGCGTTACCCCCAACTTTATGTTGCCATTTTATGTAAAAAACTTTTATTAAAACTGGAAAAAAAAATTACAGATATCAAGTCTTCATTTGAAATAACATCTAAAGTTGCATGATCATTATCACCATGCAATCTCAGATAGAGCAAGTATTAAAAATAAGAAAATAGATGCAAGTGCTGTAACACCGAATGAACATGAAAACATTTCCTGGTTTTCTGAGACAGTCCGTATAAGAGAATAACTACACAAAAAGCCGCCATTGGTCAGTATTTACTTTCACACTACTCACACAGTCTTTTTTGTCTCTCTATAAAGTCGCAAACTGAGTTGTGGTGAAGTGTGAGTCAATAAATGGGGTAAACGGAACGGTTTTCATGTGTGTTTGTGAAATATCACACCCGATAAAAAAGCAATTCATAAACTTTCTGGGAACTGAAAGTGGATGTTGGCCATTACAACGCTGACCACTGGAGCACTGTCTCAGAAAGAGGACTCCATACACTGAAATACAACATAATAGCTATTAAATAAAGAAATAATGTTTCTGATTCATCATTCACATCACTGGCTATAAGCTACCATGTTCTCCATATAGATATCTGCATTGAAAATGAATACTTTCATTCTTTGTAATTCATCTTTCATGTGACTCATATTATGGCTTACATATTTATAATGACTTATAAGTGTATTATTATATTTAAACGCTTATAACCAATTCATTATGACTTCTAATACATTTGCCATTTTTAATGTGTAAGTTATCTAATGCATTACAATAATTACATATTCATGATTATGCCTTATTAAATAGTAACAGGTTTCATGTGTTAAATATTATAATGTATCAGAATTGTGTGTAGAATTATTAATGAAGCCATTTAATGCATTACAATGTCTAATATGTTTATAATGCATTATATACAGGCTTTTACCAGTTTTTTTACCCCAAAGTGAACTACTCAATTAATTTAGTAGGCTATATGAAAATTCATGCCATGAAAGTGTAAATATTTAGGCCTCATTGTATTCCCAAAAAGTGCAGTCAGTACGACTCCCATTCAATTTGGGACCTTTTCCTTTAATGAATAACAGTAAACTTTACATATAAAGTGCAATGTGTAAACCAAAAGAGCATAAACGTATATTAACTCTTTTTGCATATACCGCATCTGCTGAACCAACCATTACACTGCTTACAAACAGAGACACATGTTGAATGACCTACAGGATTGTGGTTTCTACTGTGGATTTGGCTTCCACCGATGATTCATTGTTTCTGTTAACATATACCGCACCGCTAAGTTGTTATACAGCCCTAGACACATTACACAATGATGTCAAACAATATTCATCTGTCCTCTTTGTCAATACCACAATGCCTGGCGAGTGGGAGTTTTGTGGCAAAGGTTATCCAGGTGGCGTCTTCTAAACAGTGTAAATGTTTACAGACGTTACGGTCTGTTCGCTTGGCATTATTGTGGCATGTACACTTAACAACACACGACTGAAATTTTATTCCATTATCAGATTATTTCACTATTTTATGTCACTATTTTGTTCTAAAGATGACCCAGCTCGACCCAAGCGCGTTTGTATCCCCAGAAGTAAGAAAGAAGTAATTGAAGAGAGACAGGGAAAGTTGTTTTTCTTGGGACAGCTGCAGCGAGCTGGTCTGCACTGTCTGTATCAGATGTCCCCCCACACATCCTAATACAAATATTGTGCAGCAGTTGCCATGGTCACGACCAGGCAACAGCTGGCGGGATTCAGTTCACCTAGAACCTGTTCCTGTTGGCGTGACTCCAGGCGCTCCGAGCTGGAGCTTCTTACCACTGAATAGGAGATTCCACGGAATATTTGTTCTGCTTTTCAATTTTTTCCCCCATGTTTTTCTCGTCTCTAGATGCCTGCTACAATGTATCTCTCTCTCTCTCTCTCTCTCTCTCTCTCTCTCTCTCTCTCTGCATATATATATATATATATATATATATATATATATATAATGCATATTATGTATATATACAGTATTATAATTATGTATTACATATATATTGCACATTATGTATATACAGTACATTGATTATAATATAGTTCATTAAGTAATTTATGCATTTTATTTTATGTAAACACACTAAGCCTACATAGACACATATATAAAGGTGAAACTCGAAAAATTTGAACATCGTGCAAAAGTTCATGTATTTCAGTAGCCTAATTCAAATTAAAAGGTGAAATATATTTAGTTTATATAACTAAATACATGTGCATGATAATACTTTTCAGAGGGCCGACATTTCTGTATTTAAAATCCTTTTATTTATTGATTTCATGTAATGTTCTAATTTTCTGAGATTTTGAATTTGGGGTTTTCATAAGCTGTAATAATCATCAAAATTATAACTTTTGCTCGATATTCTAGTTTTTCGAGATTCACCTTTATATATATAGACGCATGTGTGTAAGTGCAGGCCTACATAAAATAAAATGCATATATTATTTAATGAACTATATTATAATCACTGTGCTGTAATAGCCTACATAATATACACACATACACGTGTGTGGGTGTATAATAAAATATACATATAATACTTATTGAACTACATCTATAGATCCACATTTTTAATGCTCACATTTAGCTGAAAAGCCTATAATAGTTTGTTTAATTGCAGGCATTTGAGACAACATGCCCCGCTACTACAAGTGTACAATGAATAACCATTTGTAACAGAGGGATTATTCATTTATTTTGTTTTCAGTCAAGACTGAACTCGACTTTTAAGCAAAAAATAAATAAAAATACCCTGACAAATATTTTCACTGTAAAAAGTGTGACAACTAGCTCTGATTTAGGCTACACATATTAAATAAAAAAAATAAAAAATTCAGCCTAAAGTTGCAAATAGATCCAATATTTGCAAATGCACAACTTTCATCCATTCAACACTGAACTGTTACATCTGAACTAACCACATACACCTTCACCAGATACTCCTAGCTTCATTCCCAAGCTGAAAAGAGTCCAAGTAATAAATACACTTGAGGAGGTGCGCGAGTTCCTCACCGCAGATCCGTCTGCTCCTATCTCGCGCGCAGGGGTCAGGTTACGGTTATCGGAAGGAATCTACGAAAAAAGCGGAGCCAAGCGCAACTGCTCATCATCAGGACAGATTAACCTTGTCAAGCGGGGGTGTACCAGGAAGCGAAGGAGAGAGAGAGAGAGAGAGAGAGAGAGAGAGAGAGAGAGAGAGAATGGCTGGCAGGCAGGCAAGCTGGCTCCACTGCTAACTCAACACCACTGAGGCCTTTCCTCACTCCTGAGGGAGTGCAAACTCGCGTCTCCTTTTACTGCCTCTCTCCCGTGCCATTACACACGCATATCCTCCCAGAAAAACATGCGATCATTACATCCTTCTTCTCATTCGGCCCGTCTTTCACACTGCTCTCGTATAGCGTAATATTTTGTTCCGTTTTTGTTGCTCTGAGTATTTCCTAAAGTTGCAAGTCATGCATCAACAGTTTGCTTGAGAGAAAAAAAACTGCCTCGCTCATTTTAATTTGGTTTTGTCTGTAGGCCTATACGGATTTTAGATAACAATCTATAGACTTTCTATAGAATTCTCTGGGGACAACTTGATGCTTAGTTAGCACAGCCAGCAAGCATCGACTTTTTAAACAAAACACTGAAATCAGTCCAATATGCTGATTTGCTGCTCAAGAAAAATGTCTTATTAATAATGCTGTAAACAGTTGTGATGCTTAATATTTTTGTAGCAAAGAATAGCCTACTTTATTTTTCAGGATAGAAAGTTTTTTTCAATTTAATACATCCTTATATATATATATATAATCTGTCCCCAATCGGTAGTGTGTACTATCCTGATATGCTATCATAAACAGACAAACTACCAGAAACCCTTTCATCTTTGATCACATTTCACACCAAAATGCTGAAATCTTTCTGAAGTGACAGGACGACCCTCAGGTCAGAGTTGTAAAAGCTTTGGCGCTGCGAAGTGACCTCTACAGTCCCTTCTCAAGCAATCGAAGCTTAGAAACGCACATAAGCACAGCTACGCATAGCAACAAGACAAATCTTTATCGTTAGCAAAGCTGAGATGATTTATTAAATCCAACAGCTGCATTGCCTGTGATGTCGGCCTCATCAGATGTGTCCAAAAATCGTAAAACAATCATTCTTTATTTGTTTGCGAAAAAACACGTTTCTTAATAGCTTTGAAAATAGCACCGGTAAAACATATGGCCAGCGTATTTTTTTAGACATATGTCGGACAGAGCACATTATGACACTATTGTAAACATGGACTTTGAGGCACAAGTATAACAAATTAGGTGGGAAATATGATTCATAATAAGCGGCTGGGTCCAAAAACTCCTTGTACACTTGTACAAATGGAAATTTGAGTTTTCTGAGTCAAAAACAAAACCTCCCTTCACAGATCTCAGGAGATCCTTGGAGTAAAATTGAACTTTGCTGATCTCCTCTTCGTACTGAAAGCAGGCATACGGCCAAACAGTTTGTGGTTTTGTGTCAAAGATCTAGAAAAGGCACGGTCGTCCTTGCCAGAAAAACAAGTGAAAGCCAAGCCACTGTGGTGCTTTTCTTGCCCACTTGAAAGGCAGTGGATGCGCTCTACATTCCCACCCCGGTGTTCCCTGAAGGTCCAAAAAGGCATGAAGGTGTCAGGGTTTAGTTGCAAGAAGAAAACTACAGCTAAATAGCAACACATAGCATGCTTTACTATTACATTTGTTATACGTTCTGTTTCTCGTCAAGATGATAGGTTTTGTTTTCAGCCTGTTTTTCATCGAACGTGCTGTTGAATGAGACTCAACGAAAGCCTCTTGCAAGAAGTGTGTTGAAAAACACAGGTGGAAGTTTTTTGAAGCATCTGACAGGCCGTTGACAACGTACAAGAGAGGTGTGGCACCGTGCCATGCTGGCCCCGGGCGGCACTTACCCTCAACTCATCAACTGTGGGTAAACGCCTCACGCTGTAATCAACACACACAGAGAGAGAGAGAGAGAGAGAGAGAGTCTTGTGTTAAAGGGATAGTTCACTAAAAAATGTAAATGCTGTGCAAGATTTTGGGTGAACTATCCCTTTTAAGAAAAAATTTCTTTGTGAAACTATACATAGTTATACATAACTAGACATAACTAAACATAGTTATCTATGGAAGCTTGTTTCCGCCAGAGAATAAAAAAAACTTTCTTTTTTTTCCTCCGAATTGCGTGATATACACTCGCAATTGCGAGTTAAAGTCAGAATTGCGTGATGATACAAAGTCAGAATTGAGTGATATAAAGTTGCAATTGCATGTCAAAGTCAGAATTGCGTGATAGTCGCAATTACGAGTTAAAGTCAGAATTACGTGATATAAAGTCAGAATTGCGTATTATAAACTCATAATTGCGTGTTATAAAGTTAGAATTGTAAGAAATAAAATGGCAGTTGTGTGTTTTTAAATAAGAATTGCTTGAGATAAACTCACATTTGCGTGTTAAAAAGTCTGAATTGCGTTATAGTCAGAATTGCTTGATATAAACTCACATTTGCGTGTTAAAAAGTTATAATTTTGAGATATAAAAATCGCAATTGCGTGTTTTAAACTCTAATTGCGTGATATAAAGTCCCAATTGACCCTTCGCAAAGACCCGCCCCCCTTAGTTACTGTCGCTATGTCCGACAAGCTACGCCGTCCTCATGTTCTCGCGCAGTGAAAAATACATCGCGGAGCAGAGAGGAGACTGACAACACGCTGACAGACAGGACAGGCCAGGTTACTTTTTGGTTATTTTTGATATTAAACATTAAATAAAGTCTCACCTTTTAAATTTGGTCATTTTTTTAAAGAAATGTAAACAATAAATACCGTTTTGTGGCTCTTTAATGTGTCGTGACAGATCGCTGTAGAGCATCAGTTAAAGCTGCTCGTGATCCGATCATCTCTTCCTTCTAGGTCATTTATAGCATCAAATAAACATGAATGAACATAAGAAGGAATGTTGTTTTAACCGTGGAAAGGCGTCAGTACACTCCGTTTTTCAAGTTCAAATCCTCCCATGTTAATCTACTATCTCTCCTGACTGCTTTGTTGGACAAAATGGTGGATGGCGAAGTATGATTGGTCAGATTACCTGTCAATCAAGCTCCACGCGAAGGGTCAATTGCCAATTAAAGTCAGAATTGCGTGATATAAAGTCGCAATTGCCAATTAAAGTCAGAATTTTGTTTTATAAAGTCCCAATTGCTTGTTATAAAGTCAGAATTGCATGATATAAAGTCGCAATTGCATGTTAAGAAGTCAGAATTTTGAGATATAAACTTGCAAATTGCGAGTTATAGTCAGAATTGCGAGATATAAAAACGCAATTGTTATACAGTCAGAACTGTGAGATATAAATTCACAATTGTGTTATAAAGTCAAAAATTTTCTCGAGTTGTGAATTTTAATTTTAATTTAATCGAGTTGTGGTGGAAATAAGCTTCCATAGTAAACTTGATTTAAAAAAGATATATATTTTCTACAATTCACATATGAAAAGGAAATACAAAACGTGACATGACATGATGAGTGACATGATGCGACAAAACTTGGACGCGCCAGTTATAATCAATTGTTGTTGTTTATACTGCAACAAAGGTAATAATAAAGATTTGTTGCATTGCATCACAGTGAGAACAGGGGAACAACGCAAAGCTATATCAATAATATTCGTAGATTATAATCTAAAGTCTAGTTTTGCACTGTTGTGCTGCTCGTCGTGTAAAGATGTCTGCGAAACCAAAAGCCTTTTGCTTTTCAAAGAAAGTTTGAGGTGACATGAGCAATAACGATTGTTAGCAATACAACAAATCTAGGGCAGAGATTAACTGTATGCAAATGAGCAGCACAAGATGCAGCAACTACCAGCTAGTGGTTACACCTACTGGCAACAAACATATGGAAACTTGTTTCCACCACAGAATAAAAAATTAAAGAGGTAATTGGGACTTTTTTTGCAAAGTTTACACCCCGCAATTGACACTTTTCTCAGAATTGTGTGATATAAACTCGCAATTGTGAGCGATAAAGTCAGAATTGCGAGTAATTCTGAGAGAGAAAAAAAGTATTTTTACGATAAAAAAGTCAGAAATCTCGCAATTGTGAGTTATAAAGTCCAATTCTGAGGAAAAAATACTTTTTTTTAGTTTCCAAAAAAAAAAAAAAAAAAAAAATTTATTTGCACCCCTGGTGTGTGTGTGCATGGTCTATGTGCACCCCTGGTTATAGTTTCTGTTTTGTTTTTCCTTTTTTTAATTTTTTTTATTCAATGCAAAGAGATCATCTGGTTATAGTTTTTGTTTTGTTTTTCCTTTTATTTTTATTCAATGCAAAGAGATCATCTGGTTATAGTGTTTGTTTTGTTTTTCCTTTATTTTTTATTCAATGCAAAGAGATCATCTGTCTGCATTGCAATAGCAGCAGAGATCAAGCCATCGTTCCTTTACAATCAGTGCGACAAAACTGGATCGATGCAGCAACCTAGTCTAGTTTGCGATTTGGACTGGGTTTCATTCCTTACAATGCATCTACACTGCAAATGAAGAGAAATATGACCAAACTTGATTTGTTGATTTCATTCAGTTGCATCGTGCAACAGTGTGAAAGCCCAGCAATTCAGAGTGAATGGGAGGGAAAAAAAACAAAAAAACAGGCAGGCTGTGAGTGCAGGTTGAGACCCAGCCCCTGACATTCCTATCCGTACCTGTGCATGCTGCGGAGTGACTGGAGGTGTGCCGGAGCTTAAGAGAGCCACTATTTACCCGCTGGGCCGGAAAGCCTCGAGGAGGAGGAGGAGGAGGAGGAGAGGCCAGTGGGTGCATTACTCGGTTTAGACGTGGCCAGGAACAAAAAATAAAAGGCTCTGAAAATGCTGCCGACAGCAATTGTCAGCATAGCCCTCGCACTTTCTCTGACACAAACACACACTGCAGTTGACACATGCATTCATTCTCTCTTTTTAATGGATACATGTGACAGGATTCGCTTTGTATTGCTCCTGCTTGAAAGAAACAAAGACATCAATTTAAAAAAAAAAAGAAAGAAAGAAAAATTAACATTTTATTAGGGGGCAATATTTTCATATAAACTTTGTAGGTCTTGCTTTTACTTAAAATACATAATTGAAATGAAGTCTCAATCTGCATATGCGTGTGAGTGTGAGTGTGTGTGTGTGTGTGTGTGTGTGTTTGTTCATGTTTTTCTATCCCGGTGGGGACTTCAACCTGAATGCACACAGACTCATGGGGACTCGTGTCACAGGGGGACCTAAATAGAGGTCCTCATGGGTAAACAAGCTTATAAATCATCCAGAATTAGTTTTTTTTTTGGAAATTTAAAAATGCAGAAGGTTTTGTGTGATGGGTACGTTTAGGGGTAGGGTTAGTGTAAGGGGACAGAATATACAGTTTGTACAGTATAAAAACCATTAAGTCTATGGAGAGTCCCCACAAAGATAGTAAACCAGACGTGCGTGTGCGTGTGTGCGTGTGTGTGTGTGTGTGAATGATTGTGAGCAGTGAGCCATCCATCCAGAAGAAAGGACCGGAAAAAGGCAGTCCACAACAGTTGTACCATGTGCCGACCGGAAAGGCGTTATGCAAATGGGTCACTCATTAAAAGTTTATTAAGAGTGTGAGTGAGTGCGTGTGTGTGTGTGTGCGTGTGTTGGGTTACCATGTTAACTAAAGTTTTAGCCAGCATTGTCATAACAAAAAAAAAATCTAATAAAATGTTTCTTAAGCTTCTTACGTGATTTGAAGGACAAAAAACTATTATTGTTTACAGTATTAACAAAATAATTTTAGCAGAAGCTATGCCAAGTACGGTAAAACATTGTAAGGGTGCAGTTTGCAGTTTGCAGTTTCATTTGCCTTAAAAATAAAATAATGTGCAAACACAATTAAGAGCAATCAAACTATTTACTCATCTTCTCTGTAAATGCTGCATTTCAGAAGGATATCGGGACTATGATTTTAACAGACATCATTGCTGAAGTATAATAACTGGTACAGTCAACATGAAATGGCATTTGCAGCCCATGTTACTTCTGTAACATCACATTTTGGAGTGAAATGGAATATTCAATGTGGGGGGAAAAGATGACCACTAGTCTTTTGGAGCAGGGTGTGAAGCACAACTTGGCTACGAGTTAACACATTTTTTCCCCACCCACATGACCTAGATGACATCAGCTGAAGAGAAAGATAGTTTCAGAGTCAGAGCAGGTGCGTTTTGATGATTTTGAGATTAAAAACAAAGCAAACAGGGTCCATTTTGGACGCATTTAAATGACATGGTTCAAGTGACCCAATTCTGATTATTCTTCTCCCATTATGTGGCACAGATCGGATATAACCTATGAATGTGTAAGCAGGAAAAAAGCTCATGGATTCACGAATTTTCAGATCGGTTTCAGGCCTAATTCATATATGGAAATAAATCTGATATGAATCGGATACACATTATCATTGGGATATGCATTAGCGTCTGCCATGTAAGCGGACAGATCAGATATTCCCGTCAATGCGAGTCGTACGTCATTGAAAAATCGGTAGTGGCGAATGACGTCAACTCAGGCGGTAACCAACCTCGATCACATGACTCAATGGTGCAACGGAGGACGAAGGCTCCACCCAATGTTTTGCTGACCTTTAAATTTGGTGCAGAAAACAAGTTTTACCTTAATTTCATCCACGTGCAATACAAATTGTGCCATTTTTACTTCCTTTTTAGCCTAAGCTTCTCCAGGTCAGTAAGTCTACCTTGGGTTGTTTCACCAAGTGTAGTGTAAATGCAGATATTGGATATGGGTCACTTTTAAAAGATGATGTAAGCTGGTCATCAAAAAAAATCGGATATAGTGCAAATGAAAATTTGCAAGACCTTCAGTGTAAATGCGGCCTAGGATTTCATGTTGACTTTAAACAACAGGCCCAAATACATGTACCTGGGATTTGAAATTTTATTGGCATTATGCAAGACAAGAGAATAAACATAGCACACAATCATCTCTGCCAATCAGAGAATATCAAAAATCATTATTCCGACAAAAATAGTTTGGTTGTTTTACATACATTTAATAAATGTAAGTAGAAATTTTTTTTTTCCAGGTTTTTTGTTTACTGGATTAGTCTTTTGTAACCGAGTTAACCATGCATTTCTTTTAATATCCGAAAATGCTGAAGAGGCTTGTGATTATTAGAAACAAATGACAGTAGCATTCAGGCATTCAAGTAACTAAAGTCATCTAGGCAGGTCACGGCTTGAGCAAAGTCACAACTTAAAACAAACAATAGCAATAAAAAAGTGGAGAGGGAAAATGAAGGTGCAAAAGGCAAATATATATTTTAGGATAAGTACAAATTCCATTTCCAGTCTGAAACACATCAATGAAGTTACTTAATCATTTACTATAAAGTTAAGCGAGACAAAACTTAAGAAGAAGAGAAAAGGTGCAGTTGTACTTTACATTACCAGCTTGACCATTAAGCTATTATTAGCAAATTCTATCTAAACTTGGTATATTTTAATACTGCAATGCAATTCAATTTGCCAAGGCCTTGGATGCAAAAAAGTAAAGAGAATTAAACTAGTCTAGTTCCATCATCATCATCATCATCATCATCATCTAAGACTGCTAACCCATTTTGTTAAAGACATTGCATAGGATGTCTTGGCTGCATATTTCTAGGGATCTTTTGCAGTTTGTTCGACCCGCACAAATCCAATACTCTGCATGCAATGTGTGGGAATATTAACCATTAAAGGACTTCCTTTTTTTTTTGTCTTCTCGAAGTAATCTAGTAATAAACCAGAGGTTTATGGGCTGAGGCCAACTGGGAAGTAATGATGTGAAACTGAATATTAAGAGTCGATTTGCACTCATTCAAAGTTCAGAGAAACCTTCCATTTTTACCGAGATCAGTTCAGAGCGTTTGGCAGAGATACTCGCTTTATTTTTTCTCTTCTTCCTCTTCCCCTCAGTGGGATCCAGTCCAGTTCATTTGACGGGTTGCAAATCATCAAGGAATTTCACATTAGGGAGGAATGTTTTGGTGAGGCGACCTTGAAAGAGACAGAGTGAATGAGAGTGAAGCTTGTTTTTTGGAGGTTTGCCATGATGGCCTTCATTGTGCAAACTGCATACAAGCAAGGTTATGAGAGCCATTATCAATGAAGCAAATTACATCCGGCTTGCATGTCCAAGTTAACAAAGGCATAATCAGATCTTGTGTTGTTTTGGCACAAATTCAAGCCAGGAAATTGTGTTAATAAAAGGCACTTCCACAATAGGGTAAGAAGTGTATTTACACTTTTATAAAAAGATACAAATCATGTTATTTTGCTGTGAAACCTATAAGACATATTAGATAAACTACTTTATAGCGTGAAAAGTAACTATTCTTAAACAAATGTATCCTCTCGTAAAATTATCACTTTCTCATTCTTGACTTAAAACCATGCAACCATGACATTATTACATAACCTGTTGCATTTTATTGCAAATTATTTTTTAAATATTTGTAACTTAACTCATTTTAAATAACTAAAAACATTTATCTACATCCCACATTTGCAAGCAACTCCTGAATAATTTTGCCCCGTTGAACAAAATGGAACATTGTGTCAACATTTATGGTAAATAATATCATAATAATCTTATCAAATTTTACATAAATTGTAGTTTTTACTGTATACGTCAAGCTAGTTATTACAAAAATGACCAAACAAATGAGAAATATAACTTCAGCAATAATTACACTACCAGTGTAATTTTAGGCCTGTCACTTGCTGCACCAAACACATGATCAGTTCTTGTGTTCTGTCAAATTCAATCAAGCCAAGCCAATTTGTTAATGCATAAATCAGCCTCAGTAAAGGCCCATTTCACAAAGACAGACTAAATAAGAAGGGAAAGATATATTGTTTTTATTTTCATAAAGTTAGTTGAGACCAAGTACATATGCATACATACACAGATGTATGTGAGATTTCTCAAACATCAAATTATATATATATTTTTTTGTCTATATCGTCCAGTTCTATTCACATGCAATGTCCCAGAATGTTTTAAATCCACATTTTGGCTGCCATTTCCATGCTTGGTTATTATGCATATTAGGCAATACCTGATCAAATGGGAAGTGTTCCTTCTCAAGGCAACATTCAACAAATAACATGACAGCCACGGTAATTAGGCTCACCACAAAAACAAAATCAGCATCAGTTTCAAGTGTCGAATTAAAGCCTTGAGTAACAGAAGCCAAATATTTAACCACATTAAAAAAAAAAGTCAGATACTACCGTGACAGTAGAAACACAGGAGTGCATGATGGTTCATCCCTTTACACTACAACTAAACCAATCTTTAGATTGATATCAAATAGTAGAAAACTCTTGCACTGAAGTATGTTAGAATCCGCAAGTAATTTATAAGAGTTTGAGAAACTTTTTAAAAAAGTAGTTATTTTTGCTTTAATTCATTATAATTAATGTAATAAAACCTAATCAATTACACTGTCATTTTTCCAATTTCCTGTTATTTTTCCTTGTGGGAAAAAAATGTTGGTTCCCATGAGGAAAATGGCTTAAAATCAAACCAAGTAATGGTAAAAAAAAAATTGGAAAATGTAAAACTGTAGAAAGTTTTCTATGATGGGTAGGTTTAGGGGTAGGGTTAGTGTAAGGGGATAGAATATACAGTTTGTACAGTATAAAAATCATTATATCTATGGAAAGTCCCCAGAAAACATGGAAACCCAACATGTGCGTGTGTTCGTTTAATGACATCCTCACCTCTAGTACAAGAGGAAGAAGCGGGTTCGGAGTGAAGACACCATGCTTTCTGACATGTTACGCACTTTCAGGTAGTTCACGAACCCTCTGAAGAAGAGTAGGAGTCCTGGAGTAGATGCAAGACAGGTCATAGGTCAATAACTAGATGTTCAAAATAGCATGCCTATCTGGTCTTGGCAAACACCACTACTTACATAACCACAAAAAGAATATAAGAGGGCACTGCAAGCATATTTATTCACACGATACAGGAATCCATTAAAGCCTGATCACAGCAGAAAGTTCACTAATGCAAAGATTATTGTCTGTTAATATTATGTACTCCGACAAACAAAATACATTGAAGTCATAATGGATTTAAAACTAAAAAACAATGTATTTTAAGTTCCACTTTGAATTTAAAGTCATGTTGTCTTGTGAACAGTGAACCAGTGAACAGTGTTGTCAGTGAACCAGCAGATGGCGATAGAGTACCACAGAAAACATGGATGGTGAATGAATCTAAACAAAACTCCTCAGTAACTATTTCAACACTGATATAAAAGTCCTGTTTAAGGTCTTACCAAGAATGAGGAAAATCCACCAGAGCCAGTACTGCCCATTGAAGTATCCAGTAAAGTAATCTGAAAACTGAAAAGAAGATTAATACCATTGAGTTTCACGCTGATAGAATTCACACTCATAATACGGCATCTTTGACAGTCATTTTCACTTCAAGTTTTCCACTAAACTAGTTAAGAGACTTACTCTCACAATGAGGATCCATTTGATAAGAGAGAGTCCAAAGCCGCAGATGGCACCATATCGGCCAGCAATGGTGTTGGTCAAACAGAAAGACAAGCAAAACCCAATCCAGTTGAATAGAAAAGCCACTAGATACAGAAACAGAGACAGAGTGTTGCATTAATGAAGAATGACATTAAATATATATATATATATATATATATACGCACGTCGCACGCACACACACACAAGTATCCTGAAGTACCTTGAAAAAACCTTTGTGCACAAATACAGTGATTATTCTGTTTTGATTTGCTGACAATTACATCTTACAAACTGCTTACTTATATTGCAAAGATGGTGATGCATTCCTATGCATGTTATGTAATCTCCTGGATCACAGACCACCTTACAGACAGACCGCAGTTTGTGAGACTGCAGAACTGAGCAACATGTGTGCTCCTCGTTCCTATTCACCCTCTATACCTCAGACTTCAATTACACCTCGAAGTCATGCCACCTCCAGAAGTTTTCAGATGATTCAGCTGTGGTTGGTTGCATTGAGGGCGGGCAAGAGACGGAATATAGAGCTCTGGTCAACAATTTTGTGAAGTGGTGTGGAGTGAACCATCTACAAATAAATGTAACTAAAACAAAAGAATTGGTCTTTTTTCCTTCGAAAAATCAATTTGTGACATTGAGATAGTGGACTCCTGTCGGTACTTGGGGATCCACATAAATGACAGACTTGACAAAAACACCGGAACAATCTATAAAAAAGGGCCAGAGCAGACTCTATTCTTGAGAACACTCGGGTCCTTCAATGTGTGTAGCAATATGCTTCGCTAGATTCACAAGATGTTCTATCAGTCTGTCGTCGCTAGTGCCCTGTTTTACGTCGTAGCATGCTAGGGCATTGGGATTAAAGCTGGAGATACCAAAAGGCTGAATAAGCTTATTAAGAAGACGGGCTTTGTCGTTGGAGTGGATCTGGACATGTTTGAGGTTGTTACAGAGAGGACAATAATGTCAAAGCTGTTGACCATCACAAACATTATCTCACACCTCCTGCATGACATGCCTCCTGGAATGAGAAGTACATTCAGACACCGACTGATCCAGCAACAGTGCAACAGAGAACGCTACAGGAGGCCATTTATGCCAACTGTGAGACTTTACAATCTATCCTGTGCCGAGGTGTCATTAACCATTCAATCTAGGAATTAGGTCACCCATCGTTTAGCTCTACTTAATGCAGTTCATTATCAGGCATAAAATAGTCATTACTGCTTTTATTGTTTGACCGTTTTTTATTTATATTTGACTCTATTGTGTCCTTAAAAAAGATGATGGCATTTATTATATGTGTATAGTATGTTTTGTGTGTAGCCTACGGTGTATTGCTGCTAATGCACTTTAATTTCTCAACTGGGATCAATAAAGTACTACTACTACTACTAATGAAAGAGTGACTAATAGGGATGTCAACGATTAATCGACGATCGATTAATTGTCGACAATACATTTAATCGATACAACTTATCGATCATCGATTAAGCATGCGCGTGCGTGTTCATGGGCGCGTGCTGCTCAACCGTGAAACATGTATGCGAGCGCGCCAGAGTTATGTTTGGGACTATTTTACACCTTCATCATGACAATAAGTTGGCGTGTGCATTCGCAGCCTTTTGTTTTGTGCAAATGTAAGTTGTAATAGTTTATTTTGTGTACGCCTATCTATATCTGCTTTATCTCATATTGGATGTAACTTATTTGGTTAAGAATTTACGCTAAAGCGTGATCTTTAGCGCGCGCTGCTCAAACGGCGAATGCACGATTAATAATGACTATTGGGACTGTCATATTACATAACATTATAAAGAAAACAATATTGTAATAAAACATTGTGAATTATTTGGGTTTAGTTGCCGTGTCGCGTTGTTCCAGGAAGAGCGCGTCCACATGAGTCATTCTGAATGGCACGTAACTTAGTTCAAGTTCACTTGTGCATTCACGTCATTTTGTGCAGATATAAATTGTAATATTATGTGTATTTTGTATATATGATTAATCTCATATAGGATGCGTTTCTTTGAGGTAAATAACGCGCTAGCAAAGTGCTCAACTGTTATTCATTCAGCGCGCGCCGCTCAACTCAAGCAGCAATGCACGACTAATAATAACGATGATTAATTTGGGACTGTCATATTACATAACATGAGAACACTATTTCATTAATTCGTTGTGAATTGATTGGGTTTAGTTGCCGTTTTCAGTGCGTTGTTTCAGGAAGAGCACGACCACAACAGGCACACATTCTGACAAGCACATCTGAGGCGGCGTTGGTAACACGTTATATAGTCGTTTTATTTGATTATTAAATAATTAATTTAATTATTATCAATCACATCGAAACATTTTACAATCATACTAGCCCTTTATTTAGATTAAAAAACATTCTCTTTAATTTGGTGAGGAACAGAGCGTTTTGAGCAGCATTTGCAGACCCTCATGCTGTTGGCCATATGACACTGCAGCACACGCATAGCGCAGTATTAGGCTAACGATTAATCGATTAATTGATCGTTAATTTGAACGACGATCGATCATGGGAATTTGTGAAAATTGACATCCCTAGTGACTAATCATTCATTAAACATGACTAGACTGTGATCACTAACTGCTGATCACGCTTTACTGCATTTGAAATAACGTGACGTGCAATACATCCCAACACCACCAGATGGCACACAGAGAGCACTAATGGAAGAGGTCAACACGCAAACACACAGAGGCTGAACTCACTCACTCTCCTGATTGTTTTGAAGTTATTACTTTGCGAGCTCTAACAAAGTATGTTCTATATCGTATGAATGCATGTAGTATTAATGTAATCTGGATGTACTAAATCCAGCATGTTGTCACTGTCAAGTCAAGTGACCTACCAGCATCAGTTAAGTCACTTCACTGTCATTTACAAATCCTCTCCTGTGGCCTCATGGGATAGCAAAGTGTCCATGGTATGCACACTTCAGAATCTCACCGGAAGTAGTAGGTCATCCGGGTACTTTTTGCCTAGTCTTTTATGAGTAGGCCTACTGTGAATTCGGCTTTTTGTGTCACATACTGTATTTCACCTACTATATAGTAGGATTTTGGATGCAGCCACTGTGTTCTTATGCTAATCTAATATATAATATCTGCATATTTTTAACAACAAAAAAAAGTATGTGAAACAGTAAATGCTTTAACCTGTCATATGCTAAAAGGTTGACAAAACCTTACTAAATTGCATGTTTGATTCAGTCCAGTCCTCAAGTTGCAAATAAATTCGTTTTTTTTTTTCTGCATAAAGGAAAATTAGAATGATTAATGCTATTCCAAACATGAACGTGTCGTGTGTGTACCGTAAACAGTCTGCATGACTTCACTTACTAAAGAAGGCCAGCATAAAGATTCCATCATTTCCCACCCTCAGCTGATCAGCGTCACTGAAGTCATCCCGAACCGGAAAATCCTCATCCTTTTTGAAGTAGATGGATAAAGAGAAACATACACAAGTGTTTTAGAAGCATATTAGAAGGCAAAAGTGTTTCAGAAATCACCGTGGTTGTAATGTGACAACAATGTTTACATAACTGGACTATGGCTGTCACTTTTGTGAAAAAATCCTGTTCGATTTTTGAGACATAATTGTTCATTGTATCGATTGTAAAATCGATTTTCCATTCCTACAAACGTTTCCATTTTCAACACCAAATATAGGCAAATCCACGGACAAGTAACAGGCATTAGGACGAACGTAAAGAAGGCGCTTGAGACGCGCACAAGTCAAGTCAGCAATATTCAGTATTTCTGATGATTTATTGGCGTGATGTTTTGTGCAAAATGACATACAGGAGTGCAACATTCAGGGATTACAATTAACATCCACCAACCCGCCAAATGAGGTAAAATTAACTTTGGTGGGTAACACTGTCAAATCACAATTTGCCGTGTTTCTATGTTTACTCACTTTGCTGGGGAAGTTCGTGTTGCCAAATCTGCACGGATTTAGCGCAAATACGCAACTCGTGAGTCATCATGATATATTAAATACAGCGTATTGCGCAGAATCTGCTCATTTCTGGCTTATTTGAACACACACTTCACTAAGCAACAAATAACTATTGTTCACTTGCATTGAAGCAATAGCGAATATTAAAAAACATTTGGTTAACAGAAAAGACATTGTTATTTTCCAACATCCTACATGTTCGATGTACTGTAATGATATGGCCACCTAAAACACTTTTTTGGTATAAAAAAAGGCAGTTAAAATCGATTCCCTATTTTCGTTTTCGAAACTTGTGTTGGTTGGTCCGATCGATTGTGCAATCGTTTTTCGAACGTAAAGTGACAGCCCTAAACTGGACCAACCTTGATAAACAAAAAATGATAAATGTAGACGTTAGCCAATCACATCAGAGAACATTTACATATAGGCAAGAAGAAAATACAGTGTTTAAGTAAGGGTCAGGGAGAATATAGTGGAAAATACTTATGAAGGACTAAATAACTTCTGTCTTAATGCATGAAAACCTTGACATATTGCAATTTTCTCAAAAAAGTCATTCTAATAAAAATAAAGACAACAACATGGTGATGTAACTCCTAATTCTGTAGCTTTTTCAAAGCTCGATTACTTTCCTTTCAGCCAAAAACGCTTCAAGTGCACTAGCAGTAGGGACAGGCCCTTCAGTGCAACTTTAAGGTTCAATGGCAGATTTTCTGGGAAATCCTCTTTTGTTCTGCTTTTAAAGAAGAAAATAAAAGATCTGTCTTCTACTCAACTTCATGTTGTTCCAAACCCATATGACCACAAAAAAGAGGTGGTTGTTTTGTATAATGTCTCTACTCTCAAGCACCATAAACATCATGAATGGTGCCACACTTATGGTGCCTTTACAGCAGGCATACAGTGAGGCATCTAAAAGCAAATGACATTCGCCATTGCATTGCTTCGAAATACAGCATTAAAGTCGTATCTGACTGCAGGACTACTGGGTGTTTTTATGATAGGCCTACTTTTTTTGGAACTGGACTTTCATTGTATGAATTTCTCTTGTACAGGATCAACATTCTTCACAACGTTTCTATTTGTGTTCCACGGGGTTTGGAATGAGGGTGAGTAAATGTTCACATTTGTGTGTGAACTACTCCTTTATGATCCAGCCTACGCCTCTGGTAGCGGCCAGCACAGCTCCACATTGCTGCCGCAGCTCAAAACTGTAGCGGTTGTGTAACATGCAAAAGTCCTGAATAATGCTCTAATTCATTCTTTGTTTCTCTAGTGATTTCATAACAGTGCTCGAGCACTTGGGTGCTTGCTTTCTCTCTCATGTCCTCATTTTGCAATTGCATAATAATAATAATAAATGCTCCTTGAGCACCAAGTCAGGATATTCGAATGATTTCTTAAGAATCATAACATTACAAATGTCTTTATACTGTCAATTTGATGCATCTTTCCCAAATAAAAGTATTACTTTCTTTCAAAAAAGATCTTACTGATTCTTTTGAATGGTGGTGCATGTATACATTTTAAATGTTTAGTGCTGCATAATTGTTTTATTATTTTAAATAGTAAGTAGTAAATTAGAACTTTGTTTAACAAACGCTGTGTGGAGGTTATAAGAAAAAAAAAAAGGAAGTTGTTTCTGAGAAAAGCATAATTTATTTGCAGATGTCAGTTGGTTTGACATTCAGTTCTCTAATGCAATGACATTCAGACATTCTTAAGACTGCCCAAATAATACCTTTTGGGGTCACATTACATAACACTTCTTGATCTGAGCTCAGAGAAATCAGAGTATCTGAGGGATTCTCTATTTAGGTCATGGTTTATATGGCACACCACATCCTCAAAAAAGGTTCTCCTTATGTTACTGCTAAAAGCAAACCAGACACCATTTTAAAATAAAATCAAGAGATTTCATTTTAGTCATCATCAAATCCTACCAGCATTACTACAGCAATCATCCTTCCTTTGAGGGACTGTTTTGGACTTTACCGAAGACGCAGTGGAAAGTTGTGCGAATCGAGGACTTGGGAGTTTCTTTCTGCAGAACATGTGGGCGTGATGGATGAGATACTCACTCGTGGAATGACCTCCACCGCCGAGGCAGCCATTGCTGCTGCTTTAGCCTTCTCTGCCTCATCGTAAGTGGGCAGAGACGTGGCGACGCTGTATGGTGGAGGAACGGGAAATTCCCCTGGATATGTGCTCTCTGGAAAACAAGAAACAAAAAAACACAGGTCAGGTCATATGTCACACATTTCTAGCTATGAGTATTCAGAGGGAGCAGTGTTTCAAGGGAGCGCTGTCTTGATATTGCTTAGTCAAAAATCACTATTACTATTGCTCATACTTAGAAACCCATAACACACAGAGATGCATAATGAGCTCTGCAGTGATCAGACTTACAGGTTTCTCCTTGTGGATGATAAAACAGGCAAAACAACTGAGAGAATTTCATCAGAATATCTTAGAAACCTGGAGGCTCTTTATACTTAGGAAAATAACTAGTCACCTAGCAACCATCAAGAAAACCTTAGCAACCGCACAGCGTGGTAAAGTTGAAAGGGATACTCCACCGTTTTTTCATATTAAACTATGTTATTCCCTTAACTAAGACGAGTTGATACATACCTCTCTCGTCTCAGTGCGTGCACTAAATCGCTCTGTCTTGCGGGGAAACTTTGTTAGCACTTAGCTTAGCCCAGTTCATTCAATAGGATCCAAGCAGAGAAGCGACCAAACACCTCCACGTTTTCCCTATTTAAATACAGTTACTCGAGTAGTGTAACTCGACCTAGGGCGGTGACACAAAATAAAACGTTGCGCTTTTCTAAGCGTGTAAAATGGATAACTATATTGTATGGCGGAATACCATAGCAAGTGCTTGGGAGCACTTCGACTCGGCGCAGTAATATCATCACTCGTGAAAAATCCTTGGTTCTATTGAGGCAAATGAGAGGGAGGAGGGGGGGGGATTTTATTACTGCGTGATGATATTACTGCGCCAAGTGTCTTAAAAAAAGTGTCTTAATCTCACCAAGGCTGCATTTATTTGATAAAAAAATACAGTAAAATCAGCAATCCTGTGAAATATTATTACAATTTACAATAATATTTTTTCTTTTTTAGAAATTTTTTAGATATTTGAATATATGTTAAATGTAATTTATTCTTGTGATGCAAAGTTGAGTTAGTTTAGTTTTTCAATGTCACATGATCCGTCAGAAATCATTCTAATATGCAGATTTTTGTGTAAACTTACACACTTACAAATAGATTTATTATTTTCAGGATTCTTTGATCAATACAAAGTTCAAGAGAACAGCATTTGTTTAAAATAGAAATCTTTTGAAATGTCTTTACTTGATCCATTTAACACATCCCAAAAAGTATTCATTAAAAAATATATATCTTACTGACCCCACATTTTTTTAACAGTAGTGTACGTTAAAATGTGTCTAAACTGTAACCAACAAATGATGACACTGTAATATTTGCATACTAAACTGCGATTGGTCTTCTATTTCAGTGTTTACACTGCAAAGGTGGCCAGAATCCACATTGTGTTTAGTTTTCATTCACAGGGTCATAACAATGCCAATTGATGTATCATTTCATTAATGCATATTGAAAACGTTTCTAGTCTATTGTCGTCATGCATACACTATAAATCTTGTCTAGAATTGCTAATCTATTAGATTCCTGCTTCCCTTCCTCGCTCTGGAAATAATGTGTCTGTACCTGGTGCAGCGGTTGCTCCGAGCGCCACACTAGTATACGGAGGGGGCGGAGCATCCGTATCCATCGCGGGGTTGATGATGCCTAACTCAGCGGCAGCGGCCTGGGACGATGTGGACGGCTCGCCACCGGCAGCCCCTTCAGAGGAGTCGTCCTCATTGTGCAACTGGGGAAGGACAGAAACAAATGTTCAGACTGAAGAAACGTTACTTAAGTGTTAAGTTCAAAATGTATTGATTGGAATTGGTTGGATGGTTGTGGTTTGCCATTGGTCGAGCTCATGTGAGTGACAGGTTGTCCCGCCCTCAAACCATGAAATCAAAATTGACAATTCTAATTGTTTAATGGAACTTTGCAGTGTTTATTTTAAATTATTTATCAGTGTACATCATTACTACAAAATTCCTTTGGCCAGAGGAAACGTGTATAAAAAAAATGAGGGATGCACCGATACCGATACCAGTAGCCTACTCGGGTTTCGGTCCGATACTATGCTCATGTACTCACACTCATAAAACTACCCCGATACAACCGCACACGATACCACTTTAAGGGACCGTTCACATATCGCGTCTAAAAACGCGTGGAATGCGCGGCCGCACCGCTTTCTTCTTCTTTCCACCGTGTATCTATGTCTTTCCTCAAGCGCTTGCGCTCCCGTGGCGTCTGTCGTTGCTATGCAACCATGAACAGGCGCACCTGGAAAAACTATTATGAGCGCGCTTGCCGTGCCCTTCATTTGAAATATAACAAATTTGCATGTGCAAAAAATCCGCAATATGTGAATGGCCCCTTATGGCAACGTGACATTAGCCTAACCTCTCGTCTACCGCGCAGTAGTGTTGAAAGTGAGAGGCTGTTTCAGGTTCACACATTGTAGATGAAAACAGAAACAGGTTCATAGCTGATACAGAGAAACTTTCATCAAAAAGAACCTGCCTCTCACTTTTCTGAAACAAGCTTAGTCTTTAGTACTGTACTACTACTAACATTTGATAATAACAGTTTAGTTTTTCTTCATTTATGTGAAATGGGAAAACACCAAGTTGAATGTTAAAATGTAAGCAACAGCATCAAGTTGTATATTTACATAGTTACAGTCAGAAAGTGAAAAACATCTGATGAAAATAAAACATTGTTTGAAAAACTGTAATGGTATTATTAAGTACTTAGTACTTAGTATCTGCGAGTACCCAAATCGAAGTACTTGTACTTGGTTTGAAAAAAAAGTGCTATCGGTGCATCCCTAAAAAAATCGTTTTTCCCAATGGCAGTGATTATCTTAAATCGTACAATTTTCCAAAGTGATACAACAGATTGGCAGGCATTAGCCTATAGGGAACAGTGTTTAATTGTATAATTTTGTTAATTCTGTGTTTGTGTTGTGTGATGTGTTTTTAAGGATTAATGTGAATGTCACCAGTGTCTAAGACAAATTTTCACTCTGTGACAAACAGAATGGACAATCAAATTCAACTCAATCATTTTTTTTTTTAAATGACCTGTTTACTAGCATGAGGGCGGGACAACCGGTCACTCACATGAGCTCGACCAATAGCAAAACACAACCATCAAATCAATCCCCACCATACATTTTTCTCGTTCGAGAAGCCGTTTCCCTCAGATATAAGTCACAATAGAGAAGAAAAGACTATCACAACTTTTGTTTCATACTGACTTTAAGACAAATCTGACAAGGTCTTGTGTCTTGCGTTAGGTGAATTGACACCATGATGTACTCAACGAAGGGAGGATATCATCTAACACTGCAAGGAACACGTCAACAACTTGGACTCTAGGGAGCATAACCTTACTGCCCTCACCCTACAATCAATAAAACAATCTGTAAAGCTAAACTTTGAGAAAAAGGTGCTGAAACAAATTAAACATTTAGTGTCCAAAAGGAGCCTTACTTCTTAAACATGCATGAAGTAACCTGAAAATGTCTTCCAGGCATAGAGGACTAATGGTAATTCGACAGTTCAAGATTGCAGGGGACGTATTTGGCACATCAGAGTGCAGTAGGATGCACAGTTGTCTGCCAACAAAGTTAGCAAAGAGCGAAATTCACACAGTAACAGGAGAGCGACCGTAATGCAAACCACGACACAGAGGCACAAGACTGTTCCTTCAACTGCACCTGTTTGCAGTGTTGCTAAGAAGTAACCATCCATACAGATACGAGGGGATTCGACCTGGTGAAATGTGTCTGTTTCGCATACGTGGCAGTTATTCAGTGACTTACATTGACAATCCTCTTAGTAGGGTTGTCACAATAGGCCGTGACAACTCAACCAGAGGCACCGGCTCATATGGTTAATTTTGATCATATTTTCTTCTGAAGAAAGACAATCATGAATAGAAAATGAAAGCCAAAATATGAAATGCTATGGGTAAATATTGGGGTGGGGGGGTTCACATAAAATGTTCACTTTCATTTTTTCAAAAATTTTAAACCAAATAACAGAGTGAAAATGACTGTATAAAGATGGCAGCATCATTATTTTATTTTTACTCACAGATTGGTTGGTCTCTTTAGTAAATTATGTTCTCTTTAGCAATCCTTGTTGCATAATATAACAATGGTGACAGTTAGAACTGCCATTAGCCTACATAAACACAACACAAAGAAAGCATCTCAAGTGGTTTGCAATGGGCTGTAGAAGAACTATCAGACTGGAGATAAATAGTACATCTTATCTGTGTTATGACTAAGACCACAGAATCAGTGTTCGCGGAAACTCTAAAAAGCGTTGATATGGTGTCAATTAAGTTCCTCGGCTGAAATATCTGGACCAACTGATTAAATATGTCACTTTTCTTTACATGGAATAAAGGAGCAAGTAACATACACAAAACTAAAGGGCATATCCTTGTGCAATAAATGGCAATAATTTAAAGATGACTTTTTTTTTTTACATGTTCATCTTTCTTTAGTGTGTAATGTTGCTGTTTGAGCATGAAAAATATGCTCACTTTTTATTAAGCAAAAAACATCAAAACTGGCTTTTTTGCATAACTGTTGAACAAAAATTAAGCACAGTTGCACAGTTCTGCCGTGTGTTGAGTCTGACTAATGAAGAGTTCAAAGATAAAGTGGGAGAAAGTGATATAGTACAAGTATAATAAAATGGATAAGAATTAAGAAGAATTAATGGAGCAAAGGCTGAGATATGAAACACTGCAGGAAGTAACTTCTGAGAATGGTTTGTGGTACAACCACCTAAATATCGATGTGCCTTAAAATGGAAAGACCAGCAACGCCTAGGCTATTGTTGACACATCTAAGAAGCGCTATTACACATTTAGTTGTTATAGCAACATTCTAACATGCAGCAAGATCAAAAAAGTGTGTGTGCTTTTTCCCCTTCCTAGAAATGATGAAAAGACTTTGAAAACATACTGAGACCTGATGGATGAATTACTCAACAGTCCAGGAATTGAGTTTCATTTGCTGTGCTCTTCTCTGAAAATATATCAGAAAGCTCTCCTTGTTATATACCAAGACTTTGAGAACAGAACATAACAGGGTTTTTGATGAAGCATAAAATAACGTTAAGTGAAGAAGAGTAGACTACAATATTTTAGCCTTAGTCCCTGTTAAACAAGCGAATACCAAGAACCAGATTTTTACTCTCAATTATCAAATCCAAAGTCTACAATCTGTGTGGTCAGTACACACAACAACTCTGTACATGTTTAACTAGAAGCTGCCCTTGTTTTTTTTGTGATACACAAAGTACCATAATCCAAAAAAAAAAACATGTTATTATTACCACGGTAATTTTTTGTGAGGTGCATATATTCATAATGTTTGTACTGTAGGTTTATAAAAGATATTATTTTCTGGGAACCTTCACATAACCCTTTTTCAACGGAGCAGTGAGTCACCAGATTTCCATAATAAACAAAAGGCCCTGGATCCAGATTACAGGGCCAGTTCTCTATTGTTCAGGGTGGACACAAACAAACTTGTGATTATAATTCACTTCGTGCTCTTTATGATACAGTCAAAGGTTGTAATTCTTTGAAAACCAAGTGAACTGTCACCCAAAAGGACATTACATTTGCACCCAATGCCTCAAAATGCATTTCAACGTCCCAAACACAGCCATGACACCTCCAAAATGCGTTTAGATATCCCAAACACACCAATGATGTGTCAAAATGCATTTGAACACACACAAGCACACCTATGACAACACATAAGCATGATTAAAATGCTTTAAAACTTTGTTGAACACCACAAACACACCTATGGTGCGTTCAAAGTTCAAACATGCCACTATGATGCCTCAAAGTGCATTAGAATAATCTAATGGATCAAAGTGCCTTTTATCATTCTGACTCATTTAAATTTTCCAAGTGGGCCTGTGACGCCCTTTATTTGTAAGAACAATTCGAATGTGCCTATGATGCCTCAGCATGGATTTGAGGGCCCCATACCTATATAGACTAAAATGACTATGTGGCTTTAAATTGCAAGTTAACCTGTGACAACTCAAATTGTATGATTGAATACTTAGATTAGGTCCAAACATTCTTATTCATAAACAACAGCATAGCTGGACAAACCAGTGGATTAATGTCATTGCACAGTATCTCAAATGTTGGTTTCGTGATTCTGAGATGAATGAGCCAAAGTCATCAAAATGGTTGGGTATAATGACCTCCCAGAACGGTCTCACATGATTGCGTTCGCGAAAACCAGCCATCAGCCTCCAAACGCAAGATAGCATGACAATATTTATTGCGTTTCATCAGTTATGATGTATGAAAAAAGAGTGGCTTTCACAATTTCAGCAATGCCCATTTTCATTACAAATATATTGTGGAAATTTCCCTGTAAGTGACAATTTTTTCTCTTGAATTATTTTAACGTTCCAAATGCACTTATGTCACATTAAAACTTCCAAGTGCAACTGTGACAACTCAAACTGCTTTGGAACACATTGGAATGGAATTGCATTGGAATGCAATGCATTAAAACTAATCAAAATGCACCCAACATCCCATAAATGTCTGTGGAGTTTCAAAATGCGTTTGAACACCCCAAAAGCTTAACAGGTTCAGAGTGCACCTATGACAACTCACATTGAGTTGGAACACAGCCGTGATGAAAACTGAATGTCGAATGTGCTTAACATGTCTGTGAGCTTCAAAATGCATTTGAATGAATGCCCCAAAATCATCAATTATGGCTCAGTGTGTACTTGAACATTCCCCAACGCACCTATGATGCTATATAATTCTTTAAAACCTTTTTAGATGGTAAATCTCACTATGTTCTGAAATGTCTTAAAGTGGGCCTGTGATGCCTCAAAATGTATACAATTTAAACGTGCAAACGATGCCTCAGCATGCATTTGAGGGCCCCAATAGTTAACCTGTGACAGCTCAAATTCCATTTTGAATGCACCTGTAACACCTCAAAATGTGTTTGAATGTTTAAAAGTGCCAATGATGCTTCAAAATGCATTTGAATGATCCAAACATGCCTGTGATACTGTAAAATGTGTTTGAGCACCCCAAAACATACAACAGCTAAAAATGTATTTGAACATTCCAAATGCGCTTACGTCGATTGTCGACAGCACCTGTGAAAACCCAAACCAACTTGGAACAAACTAGTTGTGTTTCAATCTACCTAGCCTACTCTTATGTACATTTTGGAGTATGGGATCTCTGCGGAACAAAAAGTGGCGTTTCTAAATTTGTGGGTGTTTTCAAACAGGTGGGTGTTTATAAATCATCCAATGAAAATGATCCCCTTCCCCCGACCCCACCCTAAACCTTAGCCTCACTTTGAAGTCTGCAAATCAGGTAATGCGGTCGAAAACGCCCCTCTGTTTATGGTCTCGCCCACTGATCTGGCAACTCCTCCAGTAGTCACTGCAGAGACCTATAGCCTCTTCTTGGAATTTTGGAATATCACATAAAAATAAAAAAGCACATAACCTACGATTGAAACTCATTTACCGAATAAATCCCTCGTAACAAAAGTCATGTGACTTCGAATAATGGCAGCGAGTGAGAGCCGAGGTTTGATTGATGATGTCCGAACATCTTAAACTTAAAAAGCATTAACGGGACTAACCATTATTTCAAAATGTCTTTTACAATGATTTTTCAATTTTATTTCCATGGTTTAATTACAAAGTGCAAAGTGAAACAATGGTATAGCCTAAATATTTGTGGTTGTGCTATAATGTAACTGGTTACTAGCCACTGTATCATATCTCCAGATGTGTTAGGAGCCGTTCAAACAGGACGCGTTTCGGGCGATATTATTAAAGTAGTTCAACTTTGCAAACGCGTCCATTCAGTTGAAGAACGTTTTGCGGATTTGAAAGCAAAAACGCATCCTGTGTGAAGCCGAGCACTTTTGTCGCGGTGAAGATGTGATGATGCGGAAGTCACGTAGGCTACGATTAAAGGTAACTTAACTCTAACGGATAAAATGACAGTCATTAGCCGCTTGGACATGTCCATCTATTGTATAAAATGGCATATTTGATCGACTTATATAACGATGCGTGATTTAGACTTACCACTTGGTAGCGGCTCGCCGCCTGGTCCATTTTCATATACGACCAGCCCAGCCAGCGGCGAATAAAACCAGTAAATCCTTGATTAATTAAAATTAAAGGCAGTACCCGATCTTACTTGAGATCATATGGCACGGATCAGTCATACACGGAGACTGCAGTTTTTTCTCCCCATTTACTCAATAGACATGATTTAACGCGAACGGTCATGAGATGCAGTCGAGTCTTGAAGAAACAAAGCGAGTAGGAGGAGATGCCCATGACGCAACCGTGACGTCACACTGTGACCGTCAAACTGTTTTTATGTATTGATATACAGAGATAAACACATATAATTATATTCGCAAAATAATTACAAGCGCTTTAGCCTATTTTCTCACCAGTTAATGAAGGGAGCTTAGGAAAAAAAACTTTGGAACTCTGTTGCTACTATGATTTTTTATGTAATTCGAGCTCTGTGTTTTTGGAAAAAATGGCAGATGTTTACACCTTTTCCCCCTTTTAATATCTGTCCTTGTAATGTGTATGTCCTTCAAGGTGACCTGTCTAGAAAAGTAATGTAAACATTGTCCTAAATCAGTTTCATAATGTTGACGACACCGTTGCATTGACCAATCTATCTCAGTGTATTTATTTATTATCTGTGAAATTATGTTTAAAAGGTCAAAGAGCAGTACAGTGATCCAGTCACTGTGGTGTCAACAACTATACCAGATTGCAGGTCTGAAATCAAGCATGCATATCTCCATCTACTGGACAGATAATGCAAAGATTGTGTAGCCTTCTGTAAGCAGGGATGGACAGTGTTCGAGATACATATTTGAAATACAAAATACTATTTTAAACTATTTTATTTGAAAGCCTTTGGGGGAGAAAATGTAACATGTATTTAAATACATTTAGGATGAGTATTTTTAAAATACATAAAATACTTTTTGCCAGTCAACTTTATCAGGGTACTGATTTCGTGCATCAACTAGTTCAGACACGCCCCTCCTCCCAACCCCAACATTCATTAATGTGAGCTGCAGCACATTGGATCAGCGATTTTTTATTTATTTTTTTGGAATAAGGTGAGGATGTCATGATCAATTCTACTTGTTGATTAAAGTTAAAATAGTGCATTATTCAGATTTGCCTTCAGTTAACATGAATAGATAGAATAAAAGAGCATAGACAAGTGGCAAAATAGCGTTAGCCAATCAGTGTTGATCGGTTGTTGATGTTTATCAACTAGCTTGTCGAATGTGTTTAAAGCATACTGCATGTAAGAGCTGGGTGATATGACACTACAAGAAAGAATGACAAAGATGGCAGAGATGAGGTTTTGAATTAAAAGTCAGTTGGCCTATGTAGTTTCTTCATTCACCGTGACGAATACCTGCACTGGATAGCCAATTTCACATGTATTTTGTGTATTTAAAAAATACAAAATACTGTATTTGTATTTAAATACATTTTTTTCACACAGTATTTTGTATGTTTATTTGAAATACATTTCAAGAGATATAGAATATCTCTTACAAAAATATATAATTGTTATAATGTACCATCACTGCATCAAGTCTAAAAAACAATAAGATCTGACAATGTTCAGTGATGTAGCTAGTAGAATACGACACAAGTAATTAAAAAATTGGATATGTTCTAAAATGTAAAGTGACATCTAGTCTAAAGATTTATAAGCAGCTTAGCTATAGAGTGAAAACAGTCTCAAAACCTTCCACAAATGCACGCGAGAGATCCACATGCGCGCGCACCAATCCACAAACGCACGCGAGAGATCCACATTCGCGCGCACCAATTCACAGATGCACGCGAGAGATCCACACACGCAAATCAATCCACAGATGCACGGGAGAGATCCACACACACACACACACACACACACACAAAGCAATCCACAGATGCACGCGAAAGATCCACACACGCAAATCAATCCACAAATGCACGCAACAGATCCACACACACACATAGCAATCCACAGATGCACGCAAGAGATCCACACACGCAAATCCTTCCACAAATGCACGCGACAGATCCACACACACACACACACACACACACACACACACACATATAGCAATCCACAGATGCACACACAGCGATCCACACACACAGCAATCATGCATTATTGTCCTTGTCACATTGCTTTGCTCACAATCCACAAATTGCTTTATCTGTACCTGTAATTTCATGCACAGCAAATCACGTGACTTTTGAGACTGTTGTTCCGCGGCCTTGATTCACAAATGCACACAAGCCTATCTGTCCACATTACCTGCAAGGGGTCGATATGGTGTCTTCCTCCAGAGGGCGCTAACCGGCCTTTGAGCTGAAACTTTCAAGCGCTGGATTCATTTCGTTTTCTGACTTTCGAGACAACCGAAGTCTAAACATTACTAAATATCTAAATTTAGTAACTTTAGTAACTAATATCCTATACATAAATGCAAATATAGAGTAAAACCAAACCTCTTTTTTTATTCTTCAACGTATAATCAGAATAACCTATTAAGAAAACCATTCGGATAACAAGACAGCTTTAATAAATTATTTCTGTAACTGTTAGCCAACTACTAGGCTGTACGTTTTCTTTTGTTTATATTATTTTAAATCTGAATGTACTTTGTGGTAATGTAATAGCCCCTCCCCCCACACACATTAAATGGAAAATAATGTTTTCAGCAGTTACCTATATGTTTTGCTTTCCTTATTTTTAAAGAAAGGATTAATACTTCCATATAATTTAACCAACAAAGTAAAAGATTGATTTCAAAAGAATCCCTCAAGTAAACAATTCTCAAGCAAACCATTACGTGCAAAAGTTTGAGATTTGCCTCAGTTGCTCCTTTTGTGTGGTGAATCAGATTAACCAGTTATTCGTCTTTTTTTGACTGTCCATTTACTAAAAGGCTTTGGCAAAATATTTCTAAGTTTATTAAGAGTTCAATAGTAAAAGTGTGTGTGGAGTATATTATTTCAACCAACTAAATAATGAGACTGAATGATATACTCAATTCAAGGCAATATTTATTACAAAGCAACAACCACTTTAAATTGAATGGTTCATTTGCCAAACAACATGTTTTTTTCCATCTATGTAGGAGAAAAAAATAATACTATGCAAGTCAAGTCAGTGGCTACTGTCTGGTTTCTGACATTCTTCAAAATTTCTTAATTTGTGATGGAAAAAACATGTTGTTGTGAAGAATAAAAAAAGAGGTTTGGTTTTACTCTATATTTGCATTTATGTATAGGATATTTAGTTAATGTTTAGACTTCGGTTGTCTCGAAAGTCAGAAAACGAAATGAATCCAGCACTTTGAAAGTTTCAGCTCAAAGGCCGGTTAGCGCCCTCTGGAGGAAGACACCATATCGACCCCTTGCAGGTAATGTGGACAGATAGGCTTGTGTGCATTTGTGAATCAAGGCCGCGGAACAACAGTCTCAAAAGTCACGTGATTTGCTGTGCATGAAGTTACAGGTACAGATAAAGCATTTGTGGATTGTGAGCAAAGCGATGTGACTAAGGACAATAATTCATGGGATTGCTGTGTGTGTGGATCGCTGAGTGTGTGTGTGTGTGTGTGTGGACCTCTTGCGTGCATCTGTGGATTGCTGTGTGTGTGTGTGTGGATCTCTCGCGTGCATTCGTGGATCGCTGTGTGTGTGTGGATCTCTTGCGTGCATCTGTGGATTGTTATGCGTGTGTGGATTTGTCACGTGCATTTGTGGATTGAATTGCGTGTGTGGATCTTTCGCGTGCATCTGTGGATTGCTTTGTGTGTGTGTGTGGATCTCTCCCGTGCATCTGTGGATTGATTTGCGTGTGTGGATGTCTCGCATGCATCTGTGAATTGGTGCGCACGAATGTGGATCTCTCGCCTACATCTGTGAATTGGTGCGCGCGAATGTGGATCTCTTGCGTGCATTTGTGGATTGGTGTGCGCGCATGTGGATCTCTCGCGTGCATTTGTGGAAGGTTTTGAGACTGTTTTCACTCCATACTTAGCTCGTTGCATTTAGCACATTGTTGATCATGTGATTGCTTTAACAGGCACTAGAGGGCCACCTTGAGCAGGACCATATAAAGTGAAAACTGCATATGACCAAAGCCCGTCTACGGAAAGCCTGGCCACTCCCTATTAAGTCTATTGTACCGAATTTTGGTTGTAGTTCCACCAGAGTTCCACTGGGGGCGATCGATCGTCCGAGTGCAGAATGAATGGGAGTCTATGGAGCTAAACGGCTAAATTTGTCTCTTTTACCTGATTGCCATTGAGAAATCTCAGATTTGAATGTAGGTTTTGCAAGTTCAACATGGGTTATAGGTCGAAAGTTGAATGAACGAGTACGCATGTCCTTTCGATTTCTTACTGGATGAGTTGTTGTTGCCCATAACATGCTAGCATTCTGCTCATGGACGCTGATTGTATGACGTCATTGACATTTTAAAAGACTTTTTAAAGCAAATAAGTGACTCTAAAAAAATCGTACACCCAGCAATCTGTAATTTCTTTGCATCTCCTTTCGAAAACATTCAAATTACTAGACAAAAAATTATATTCTGAGAAAAGTGGATGTTTTGAGGGGTATAGCTCCATAGACCTCCATTCATTCTGCACTCGTCCTGTGAGCGCCCTCATATGGAATCAGAGTGGAACTGCAACCAGTTCAGAACCTGGAAGTTTCCTGAGAGTGGGAGTTCTCGCCATATTAGACATTCTCAGTCTGAAATGACTACCATCTCCACTAGTCGGTCTCCAATAAAGCATTTAATGGAAAAGCACTTTACAAAAGTCTTCACCTTTTATTTACTGCAATACCTTTTTCCCCTTAGTTGGTCAGAACAAAAGTTGATGTCACTTACTTGTTCAAACATTTTCCTGTGAAAATTCTTATGTTGGTCATACTTTCAAAAAGTAGAATCTGTGATTGTGAATGCCAGGACACACACCGGCGGCGACTGACAGCATTCTCCTCAAAACATCGGATTTATCCATCCGCGCTGTGCCATGCCGAGGCACAACCCACGTAAAGTTGATAATATGGAAGTAAAATGATGCCAAATGTTTTTGAAACAAAAAGCCTGTTGAATTGCACTACTACTAAAAATATGCGTTGCATTAACCATGCTTGCATTTTAATGCATTGTATTTTTAGGACTTGCATTTTTTATTGGCTCAAATTCGACATGGTTGAATATTTAAGCTGTGAATATTTCAATTCAAAACATTTCAAACAAATTTTCATTATTAAAAATTCAATAATCCATATTCACCTTTCATATTTCACTTCCAAAATCTTCAAACTTTTTAAAAATACAACCTATAATATTCAACAGGCAATTTTCGGTCTATTTTATTTCACTTTACAAATTTAGTGGTTCAAATTCGATATCCAGGAACTGCAGGAAATTCCGCAAATAACTGCAATTGCAGATTTCGAACAGAGATGGCGACAAAGAGGAGAAGCTACGGACGGCAGCTTTAATTCAAAAATAACAAAAACAATTGCATTAAAAAGTAGAAAAAATATCAAAATGAAATAAAATAAGCTTTCTGGACAAAAAAAATTGAAGTATAATTTTACAGCTTTGGGTCATTTTGACCTGCGAGGGAAAGATGTGTTAAAGAGCCCCTATCATGGCATTTGAAATGTTCCTATTTTTGTTTTGGGAGTTCCCAAAAACAGTTTCACATGCATGCAAGGACAAACACACACAACAAAATACGTATTCCGCATGCTACAGAAAACATAACAGCAAACATTATTAATAATAGTTAGGTTGTGATTCGGAGGAGGACGAAGCTGATCCATATACACTGGGTACTGAGCCCTCCTTCAGGAACAACCGGCTTGCGAATCCACAGTTGAATTCATTTATGTTTGTGAAGGATTCGTCATTAAAATGATGAGAACACAACACGGTTCGAGATATAGCCTACTGTTGTGGTATCGTTGCAAATATGAACTTTAAAGGAGCCGTATGTAAGAAATTTATTTCAATTAATCATACATTTTCCCTGATATGTCACTAGACATTAAGAAATCATGTTTCATTTCAAATACTTATATCACTGACAACCGTAGTCCGGCCAGGATATTGTCATTTAAAAAAGTGAAGTTGCAGCCATCAACTGATGTTGATGTTGTCATGTTGTGTTTTGGTCTAATGCTCCGCCCTCCACCGATCCACCAATCACGGAGTCAGTAGTGTTGCTGCATTCGGGTTCCCAGCTCTGCTCTAGTTCCCACAGCTGCAGCTAATAACGTGTTGTAATCGGATCCTGCAGCATATCTGGCAACCTTGAGTCAGTAATTTGAAAGTGATTGCAGTACCAGTTTTGGCCACAATCTTACAAACGGCTCCTTTAACCACTGATTCTTCACATGCTTGTCCCAGGGCAGTGAAAACAAAGTGGTTGTACTATCTTTGCATTGTAGAACACAGCGTCTTCTCGACATGATGCTATTCAACTGAAGTATTTGAATGTGTTCAAGTTCAAGTTCATACTTGAACGCGCAGTAACTGGGCGCGGCCAATATGCGAATGTTTTGTATCTACCTCACTACGAAACGGCTAATGACTCGTTTCAAAAACAATTCATTTCATTGACTCAAGAGTCGACTCTAACTTGTGAAATACAATAACTTTATATACGGTGCACTTTCAGATATAAAACTTATGAAATTTTGCTGTTTTGCTGTGAAAATAGGCCATATTTTACATGATTCAAGTAATTCATAACTGAATGTGACGAGACCATAAAACATCTTATATTTTCGACACATCAGACATACGAAGAAGAGTGATTGTGCACACTACAAACACACCTAAAACTTGTTTTACCGTTCTTATTTCTTTATTACCTTAAATCTCTTTTAGTCCTTTAATTTATTTAATAAAACAAATTACTTTCCACCCCCAAAAGAAAAAGAAAAATGTTCCCCCTATTGTTCACAGCATGGTTGATCTGAGGTGCCGTTGTGCCAAGAGTAGATTAGACTGACTAGTGGGTTTAAATCTTTATTTTGAGGCGGTGCATTTAAACAGTTTCGCGATTCTCAAATGACTGAAAAAAGCACCTTCTCCCAGAAACTGTTTGCTTATATAAAGCTGTACTTTGTGTCAGTGTCGATAGGACGTTTAGCTCTACCTTCACCTGAATCCGCTGTTAAAAATAAATCATCCACACGCCAACCGCTCAAACCAATGATATTCTCTGATTTGCTATCTGCACCTGAGCATCACATTACAATTATTCAAATTCTCAGTGTTAAGCATGATGATGTGGCAACATATCACACTGAAGTAGGCTGCTTTTAAATTAACATTTATTTATTTAGAAAATTTTCTTTAATAGCCTAAACGCTTTACTCCCTTCAAACTTAAATGATCACTGTTTCATTACATCATTGTTGGAAAACACTCTTATCAAAATAATTTTTGTTAAGCTTGTGTATATTTTAAGTTAAAGCTCTTAAGATATAAAGCTATCTCATGTAGGGTTTTCCTTAGTGTTTTATATAATGACCACTAGAAGGTGCTCTAGGCATGTTTTTCTTGATTGCTTTTCCCTGCAATACATTGTTGAAACTTGAAAACGAACGTAAAAGTGACGCACGTTCGTTGCGTTTTACCGTGAAATGAGAACTTCGAGTCTTGCATTAATGATTTATCTCTCATCGACCTGCGACCCACCCACAATTATTAAAGAGGCCACTTTTACAAGTTGATTGTACTGAAATGTGTTGGCAGTGCCTGTACACAACCATCAATGATATAAATCCATCCAGTGTTTTTGTTTTAATCTCCTTATATGTTTTCCCCTCCCTCAAATTGAGCCGTTCGATCTGTGACGTCACTAGATCGGCCCCTCCCACGATCGATGATTGACAGCCGCGTTTCAACACAGACCCGCCCTGAGCGAGCCGTCATCAGTCCGCCGTTGTTGATACACTGGAGCAGAATGGCGTCTAGCGATTGTGTTGTTCTGTTCTTGGGTGTAATAAGGAACACAGCAGTCATTTTATTGTTCCTAAATTCGAACCGCGGAAGACGCAGTGGCTGAGTTTTATTTTTGAAGGGAATATTTTTATTTTTGCATCTCATTCTCTCACTACTATTTACCTTAATTTAAGATTTTATTTAACTCATTTAAGACTGTTCTTGTGAGGATATGAAACGAGTGGAAATAAGGTGTGGCCCCTTAAAGAGCTGTGTGCGCCCTGTTGAACTGTCTGCACTCTGTGTGTATTGTATGTAGCCTACCGTGCGCCTCGAATCCCCCATGTATGCGGGTAATCTCTGTTTGGTGCTCATTTTACTCATTTTACTTTGTTTGTTTGGTAACGCTGTGGACGGAGTGTGGGACAGACAGTTGCCCCGAGTTCGATTGGGGAATAAAACGCGAGTTGTTGTGATGACAATCGCCTCCGTGATTCTGTCTGGCCTAGTAACTTCAACTGTGAGCTAACTGTTATCCCTATTTTCTCTCCCTCCTGACACAATGCCTGATACTCGACAAAACGGACATGTTGGCATAAATGTGTGTGTTATTGTTCGTTTAAGTGTGAAAGAGAACTCAATACTGGCACGCTGTCTGTGCGATACTGGCGAGCGTCTTTCTGTGCGTTGTGTCAGGAGGACATTCACTGACAGCACGTTCTCTTTTGTCTTGTCATGCATGAATGGTTTAAAAGCATTTGCGTGAATAAGAGCGTGATCATATAATTCTAGCTAAAGGATGACAGAAAGAACGGATGCTGCGTTAATTGCGTTAAATATTTTAACACGTTAAAGCTGGACAAAAATGAATCGCATGCGTTAACGTTGACAGCACTACTCGTCATACATTGCCAGAATTGACAGAAAACGGGAACATTGACAGAAAACGGGATTTTTAAAAAGTGGCTGTCCAGGAAATTACGCCCGTGGGTAGGACATCATTCCCAGGCTTCAAGAACTTGCGCTCCATGATTTCACCGACGACGCTAACGTGACATATGGATCTCAATCGGCTTGTTCGACTTGAACCGGCGCTGCACAGACCGATTGGTTTATGACATCAAAATACCGCAAGAGCGAAAAGCATAAGGAGCGTCTGCTCTCTAATCACAAGCCTAGTGTGTTGCCAGGACCCGCCCTGCTCTGCTTTTGATAGGCTTGTAACGTTAGTTAGAGCTGCGTTCCTCTCATATGATTGGTAGGTGAAATCAATTGACTCGAAAATATTAAGCCGCATGCAAGTTCCCAATTTTTTTTTCTTCTCTCGGCCGCACGCCGGAGATCCGGCATGGTGCCGGAATACTTTAAACCCTGTAAATGTACTCCGTTACTGTCCGGCTCTAGTAACAGCATATTGGATCCGTGCAGCTCTTAAAGTGACAGCAGCCTAATAAACCTGCTCAAACAACCAGACTGAAATAAAATCATTCACTGCTGTCAATTTGCATATTTCAATAGTTAAAATACCATGCAGCCCTAATACTAAAACTGCATTCGAAATTGCATACTGTATAGTAGGCACTACATTTGGTTTGAAACACTTCACAACCATTAAAAAGTATGTTTTATATAGTATGAATGACTTGACAATGAATGACAACATCCACTCCTGTGGCCTCATGGGATGCGCCGGTCAGAACCTCAGCGGAAGCACAAGCTCATCCGCAGACGTTCACCGAGTGCGTTTCATATACTCTGCTCCTCCTGTATAGTAGTGAAGCGTTCGAACTCAAGTCTCTGATGAACGTGTTAATGAGGTGCTGAGAGTCACTCACCATCCCGGTCTGATGATGCGGTATCTGCCACACACGGACAGATCCACGACTGTCGAACCCAAGCGGTTCTGATCTCCAATCGGGCCTCTGTCCACCACAACCGCCAGACTGGGCCACAAATCCTCAAACTCCTGCAGAAAACCACACACACACGTCAAACTCAGACCAAAGCCCACTGAGAAGCACTGGGAGTTGTGGAGTCCTGTGCTTACGCTAGCAGCAACCATACTGGTGTGAGCGCTGACGTTAGCGCTGGTGAGCACGAGCGGTTTGCCACACATCTGACAGAGGCGTCTCATGAACGGGTGATCTGGGATACGGACCCCTATGAGCTGCAGCAAACACAACATTAATGACACGTGTCTTAAACACAGACAACAGGGAAAACATTAACTAAAGGCTGCTTGTGGAAAAGAAGTGCGCTTAATTGTATTTAATTTTAATAAAATTTTATAGAGGTGTAACAATATATCATGTTACAATATATGGCAATACAAAAATGCAACAATATATATTGTGTATAGTTCACCCAAAATAAAAATTAAAAACTGAAGAATTTTTTTTGTGTCAGTTTTATTGTCAGTACTACATGAAAATACTGTATAAAATGTTGATATTTGTAAGTTCTCATAATGCCAAATATCTGATGTTATCAGTGAAAAAGTGTCCGACATTATTTTAAATCTAGTCGGTGACAGAGTGCAAGCATATTCATCTAAAATAATCCTGTATTTTCAGCTTCAGTATCATGAAAATTGTTATTCTGGTGTCTCCATTGTCCTGCCTTGGGGTTCCAGCACCAAGTCCAAGCCTATTCATTTACACACACAATGTAACACCAAATATAGCATTTTGAGTATTTCAATAATATTGTATCGTGAGTTCAGTAGGTACTGGTATCAGATAAAACCCAATCAATACCCAACCCTATTCATTACACAGTAGAAAACAATCAGCCATTGCAACAATAACACAATAAGAACATAATTTTGTTATTATTAATATAGTTTATTTATGTTTCATTTATAACATTAAAATTTTGACTGTTTTAAAATAATGAAATGCATCTAATTGCAGATCTGGTGGACAGAAATGTCCCATAAAGTTCCTCCAAATTGGATTCCAATTGGTTTGTAGGAGTCTTAGTTCCTGTTTCATTAGTTCTCAAATGAAAAAGCACAAACTATGCAAAATAATTCGCTCACTTGTTTTTATTCACTCATTCAAGTGCACTGTATTAGTGTAGTACTGTAGGGAACAGTGAATGAGGGTATAGGGGGCGATTTCAAACACAGCTGCGGTTTTTCATTAGGTCTTGTTTGTTTCCATGGTTACTGATTATGTTCATCACCTGAGGAGACAGCGTGATGAAGCCAATCAGTGTATATGGGGATGATTATATGCAAATTTGGCCAGGATATGCCGGGGTTAAACCCCTACTCTTTTCGAAGGACATCCTGGGATTTTTAATGACCAGAGAGTAAGGACCTCGGTTTATCGTCTCATCCGAAGGACGGTGCTGTTTGACAGTGTAGTGTCCCTATCACTATAAAGGGGCATTAGGACCCCCACAGAGCACAGAGTGAGCGCCCCCTGCTGGCCTTACTAACACATTATCGTTACTATAACGTGTAAGGCGTTTATGATTTCCTCAACGCGCCATGATTTTTGGATTGCCTTGGTTAATAATAAAAGTAAACAGCTGCAATTAAGATCCACTTCTCCTCTCTTGCCTGCCCCGCCATAACGGAGTACAGGAATAAAGAGAAATATGTATTGAGGAGCAGTTTCCCTCCACCTCGAGGACCAACTTCTGTCCCTTTATCAAGGGGGTCGTTCGCTGGAACGAGGGCAAGTTGAAGATGTGCTTTTGGAGTGGGCTGACCACCAGAGATGTTACCAGTTGCTCTCTCCTCCAATATAGTGGCTGACTGATTCCCATTGAAAACAACTGGGAAAATCCGCTATCCTCGAGTTTCATCAGGACGCCTGCTTCACCTTCCTTCCCTTCTTCGCTGTAACAACAGTATCCTGGACTAAAAATGCACATATTACATGCATTAAGTACATATTTTTAGGTCACTGTAATTAAGAATCGAAGGTGCATGATGGTCCTTGGTTTGATTTCCAGTGTATAATGTAGTTACCTATTCTCTGCCGTCCCTCACACTGCTACACTACCCGACCTCTGAACTCTTCCTTGAGTCCTGCTGGAACCACGCATGCTCTAATATCTGCTCTAACGTTGGTCTCTTGCTTTGATAATTGTCCAGACACTGCTTTATCAGATCACAGCATTCTGTTCGAGTTTTCAAAGAGGAAAGAGCTGGTTAGTCATGCATGCTCTTCTTTATGATGATGAATGTTGTCATGTATGAAAATAGCTTCTAAAATACATAGTAGGGCTGTCAAATAAAAAAAATTTTATTTAAAGTATTTGTCGAATTTTGAATATTGCTAATATTTAAGAACATTTTGAATTTAGCTTTTCAGCCATTTTGACAGCCCTGCTGTACAGTATTTAGTTCTGTATTCAACATTAAACAAACAAGGACAATCTTCTTTGTTAGTTTGTCATCAATACAGAAGATATCCATTGATAATTTTTTGGTATTCATCTATCAGTTCTCCCTTTATATTTAGTGACTAACTCCCTGATTTTGTGTGTGTTTAAGAGTGTTATTGTGATCTCACCTTTGGATAAAGTTGGCCGCAGTGGATCAAGTTTCCCGGATTGAAGAGCCTTCAAGGGCTGGGATCCGCTCACTATCTCTAAAAGCACTCTTCCCAGAGACCAGACCGTCAACTTCACCGCCCATTCACGACCTGAGTTGGGAGAAAGAGATCATTTAATTTGCTAAAGTCATCAGTGAGCCATTAGTCTAGAACAACAGGCTTTCGAGACTTTTCAAGCACTACTTTTTTGATTTTGCAGGACTGCAATCAGAGATTTCACTTATTAAATAATATCTTTATTATCTTTCAAATTCTAAAAAAAAGGTAAATGGATAAATAAAAATAAACTAATAAAACAAAATGGTACAATAAAGTGCAGCACATGCAATAACAGTGGTAACTTTAACCATTGAAAGGATACTATGACAAAGATATCGCTTTCTTATTCAAACAGATTTTTTTTTTCTCATGAATATATAATTGACCTGAAGAATGAAAGCTGTATCATATACTTGGATATTTGAGTAATATCACACTCATGTGAAATGCCTCTATATCTATATCTATATCAGACGGGCTCCAGCGTTAAATTTGGCAAGAAAAGATTGTTTGATCGATAAAATTAAACACTAATTTCACATATATTATATATGTGTTATATACATATATTATTCGATAATTAAAGCACTTTTAAAGTACCTTTTTAAAAATTTGGTAGTTTTCAAGGGTTTTCCAGGACTTCAATTTCAAAAAGTCACATTCAAGCACCTTGTACGAACCCTGGAACAGTAAGCTTGAATAATGTACAATATCTAATGATTAACTCACCTTTACAGGTCTTAAAAAGTTCACAACAGCCAAAGTCGATTAATGTGAGCTGCAGCGTCTCTGTGTTGACCAGAATGTTGTCGGTCTTGATGTCTTTGTGGAAGACGCCCCGGTCGATGCAGTGTTTGGCTGCAAGCACTGCTTGGCGCATTAATCCCCGAGCCACGGCTTCATCCAGGGATCCTTCGCTGCGCAGGGAGAATTTGAGCAAGGTCTCGCACGGATGCGGATACTCCATTATTAGGACCAACTGCTCCGGCTGATCGAACCAATCCAACATTTGCACGATGTGCGGGCTTTCCGGCGATTTGCGCATCAGCAGATTCACAGCCACTTCCATAAGCAGAGGTTTGGTGGATCCTGGCTGGAGAAACGTGTTTGACCAAAGATCAGCTGTGACTTTTCACTTTTATATTGAAACAACAGAGTCTGCAAGTCTGAGACCACTTTAAATTGGCATTTTAATTATATTTTTCCATTACAAATTATATCATCATAAACCAAAATTGGTTTATTTTTACATTTTCAATGTGGCTCCAGACTTTTGGACCCAAATACGTGTTAAAAGATGCATGAATGCTAGAGGTGCAGCGGATCGGCACGCATGTGATTCGCGGATTAACTGTTAAATTTAACCATCATAGAGTGAAAGTTTATAATTTGGATGTGTTTTGTCTTGCCAATTTACATATACAAATCATTTTAAATGCAGAAGAGGCGAAAATCGGAAGAGAGAGAGAGAGAGAGAGAGAGAGAGAGAGAGAGAGAGAAAGAGAGAGAGATTTCAGACAGCGCTCGAACACCAAATTGACTCCTCTTTTGCGTTTCCTTGCCCTTGAACAGACACATACATACAAGATCATGTCTAAATACCCGTCTCGGCAAATTTTCTCTCGGTTCTGTCACGAGTGAACAGTTGAGAAAGAAAGCAGATGTTTGTCAGTTTATACAGTCTTAAAGTGACAGCAGACTAATATTTCTGCTGTTGTCTGTGTCATTAATGTTAATAAAACAAAATACAGCTTTAACAACGATGAAACCATATTTAATTTCAACAGTGAACAAATAGTGTTATTTTACATTTAGGCTTAATTATTAATTTCTGTCCCTGAATACTTCTGTTAGACTTTGTAACTTCGTTATTTAGTATTCATCTCTACTTGTAATTTGGGTATTTATTCTAATTTCATTACTGATTGTTCACTTGTTTTTAATAATGTTTAAACTTTATCAGTTAGGCTAGTAGTTTTTGATGTATATAAAAAACATTTTGCTGATCCGAAAAATTATTCGATCCGTGAATTTTGTGAACCGTTGCACCACTAATGAATGTATGTAAAGATGCAAGTCTTGTCAACTTACCAGATTAATAAACGTGTCCCAGGACTTCTTAGGTTGAAATTTGATAGCAACCTGCAAGAAAACAAACAGTTTCTTCAGATCAAAATAATCAGCAATGATCTATATGTTGCATTTCCAAAAAAGAAACAAGAAATCAGACGTTTAGTGATTAAAGCAAGAGTAGATTACCTTCTGGTTATCACATCTACGCGTCCCTTCAAACACCGTGCCGAAGCCTCCAATTCCCAGCAACGCTTTCACTTCATAAAAGGAGGAAAATGCTCCTGAAAAAAAAAAAAAAACATGCAAAAAGATCAGATTATGATTCCTACATAACGTGGCTCAAAAAACTAGAACCATCAGAATCCAGTAGCATAAATACTTACTATCTAGGTACAAATGTGAATTAATGACAGTAGACCCACCTGTAGCTGAGTATGAAGCAGATGCACCTGGGACGGGTTTGGGCTCAGGATCGGCCAGCTTGAGACTGGATGAACTGGGAACAGGCGTAACCTCATGACTGGATGGTCCCAGGAAAGACGATATTAACTTTGAAACAAGATCGGATAGACTTGGATCAAGCGATGAATCGAGGCTGACTGAATCTGACTGGGAATCAGCTGGATCCAGAGTGGATGAGACGGGTAACGGGTTAGATGAGCTCTCGCAGTAAGATGGACCTGAGAAGGGTAACGGGTCAGATGAGCTCTCGCAGTAAGATGGACCTGAGAAGGGTAACGGGTCAGATGAGCTCTCGCAGTAAGATGGACCTGAGAAGGGTAACGGGTCAGATGAGCTCTCGCAGTAAGATGGACCTGAGAAGGGTAACGTGTCAGATGGATAGGTTAAGTCCCAGGAGAGGACAGATATTCGTGGTTGTAGATCTGCTGGATCTGGGTCCACTGCGTCGTCCCCGTAACAACAGAAGGCGGAAACCTTTATAGTCTTCCATGTTCGTTGGATGAACGCCCTGATGTCTTTCTTCACCCTTTTTGTTTGTTTTTCTAAAAAAGAAATGGAAAAGTAAATTAAATTACGCCACGCTAAGTTTGGACAGAACAAAGATGTCTAAGGCAATAAAACGGCAAAATGTGATGGACTTATAATAGCTTGTGATTGTGCCATGGGATACAGTAGAGAATCACAAAATCATGTTCATATGAATAAATCCCTTATATAAACATATCACTACAACCCACACACAGAAATGCCTTTTCAATTGTCCCTTAAAAATAAAATAAGGATTATAGTGCGGGAAGAAATCTATTCATATATGAATCGCGATTCTATCATTTACGAGTATCGATTCACACATTTCCAAAATCGACTTTAACTTCGCAGTACTACTAACAGTTACTTAGAGTTACTGACGTTAATGTGTAATGATTGTAGTCAGCTTAAAGTGCATTTGCTTTATAATATTGGGTGGACTAAAATGGGAAGAAAAACTAAATACATTTCAAGGTTCACATTTAATTCAGTAGAATTTTCTTTTCTTCTAGACTTATTAGCCTAAAATGTCGACCGCAGTTAAATAAGAAAAGTAACACAAAACAGTAAACTACAATCAATTGCACATATCAAATCGAATCGCGAGGTACCAAAAGATTCCCAGCCCTAGATTATAGTGAAAACATAAAATAGAACTAGATCCCTACATGCTAAATGTTGAACACTAATAAAAGGGAACATAAATAACATAAACAGCAGACTAGTGCAAAAGTAAAAATACAACTATAACGAAAAGAATGACAGTAGACTAATAATAGACTTACCAACAGCCGGCGTTATCCCAGAATCCAGTGTGGATGGACTGGAGACAGATAATGGCTCGGGATCCGTCTGATTATTAGAGTTCAGTGTCATGCAACCGAGACTGAATAAAACTGGCCTGAGTTCTGCTGGATCCTGGTTAGCCATCGGCTCATCGGCAAACCGTTCTGAGGATAATTTGTTGCTGATTTGACAGCCGAGGACAGAACGCTTTATAGCCCTCCATTTCCTGCGGAGAAACGCCGCCACGGCTTTCTTCTTCTTCTTCTTCAGATTCTTTGTTCGGTTTTCAGCAAATCCTGAGTCAAACACTGAGGGAAGACATCAGGAAGAAAGAATACAATTGTTAGGAGAGACAACTGGAAAAGTGGGACATGAAGCATAAACTCTTAAAGTCCCTCTGTGGTGAAATATACCGGTAAGCTTTTAATGTTGTTTATATGTCTATGTGGTGTTTTTGAAATTGCTTTAAGACAAACCATGTGTAAATTCATAAGTCGACAGCATTGCTGAGTATTTTCTGCTTAAAACTGCAGTGAACCAAAGACAGTCTCAAAAACACGGTTTGAAATCGCTGGTGTTTCTGACGTCACAAACTACCTTGTAAATAATGAAAGTACTGACAGTAATAATAATGACCACGGACTCACCAAAAGCCGTCCTTGAACCAGATGGATCTGTGAACTCAGAATCCGGTACCGATGGACCCGGGACAGGCGATGGGTCGGGATCGTCCTGACTGGAGTCCGGTGTCAGCTCGATACTAGAGAGACTGTATAATCCTGAGACAGACCTCAGCTCTAGATCTGGTGCCGACTCTGGATCCAGGACAGATGAACCGGAGACCGATGATGGTTCTTGATCATCCGGGTCGCTCTCAGGTGACAGATCAAGACTGGACACATCCGAGACCGACATCAACTCCAAAACGGATGAACGGGAGACAGACGACAGCTCGGGATCATCCGGATCGGCATTAACCGGCAGCTCGAGACTTGATACATCTGAGACCGACATCAGCTCTAAGAGGGATTCACTGGAGACAGACGACGGCTCGGGATCATCCGGATCGCTCTCAGGTGACATCTCAAAACTGGAGACATCCGAGACAGACATTGACTCCAGGAGGGATTCACCGGAGAACGATGACATCTCAGAATCGGATGGATCTGCATTGACCGGCAGCTCGACTCCAGATGGACACGGATCCACTATATCGACCTCACTGCAACCGAGGGTGGGAAGCTTTACAGCATTCCCTATTCTCCGTAAGAAAGCCCAGATGCCTTTCTTCTTCCTTTTCTTTGGCTTTTCTAAAGAAAGGTAAAAACATTACCACAAGAAACTGCATAAATACTGAGGCTTGACATCATGAAGAAAGAACATGGGATGAAAAAGATTTAGGTGAGAAAACAGTTGATGCTCATACCAAACATCCCAGTGCCCGATTACACACACACACACACACACACTTTCTTTTTTATGTCTCCCTTACCATCACAATTACAGCTATAATGTTACAGTAGTGGCCACAAGTGATGTCCGGCCCAGGAAATCTGACATCTTCACCCTTTATTTACGTTAAATATTATGATATACTGTAAATGAGTTAAAGATTTTGTAGTCATATATGTAACTAATTTAACGTTAGTTAATTTGTGATAATAACGCAATTAACATGAACATTTGTGTGATATCATTTTTGTCCAGGCTGTCATTAAGAAATTAAAAACACAAGCAAAAACAAGAGAGAAACAACCAAATATTATAACTGATTATTTTGCATTATAACTTTATTAGTTTGCTTTTTCCTGTCAGCTTTTTGTTTTTCTGTGCACTTAATTTTTTTTGCATAGTAAAATAAAACATGTAACTTAACGTTAGCTATTTTTTTACCAGATACTGTTAGTTTTTTTCAAACAAAAAAGTGATATTTAGGATTAACGTTATATTGTAACGTTCTATCTAGATTAAATCAGTGTATTAAAAAAGTTCAATTTAACGTTACACTCATTATTGTTATTATTACTACGGCTGTACTGTAACCTTACGCTACTAAGTTACAGTTTTCCTTTATGCTTGTTAACGTTAGTTTGAGTCTCTCACCGGTCGGGATGTTCTCCTCTTGTTCGGAAGAAGGTGATGTTGGATCTGTGGTGTTTCTTCCAGAGTCACTGAACATCTCAACATCTGCTGAATCTGGACTGCTGGTTCTGATCGCCACAGACTCCATCGCAGGAGAAGCGCGAGAACAAACTACACCGCTGACAAACTCTCCGTGTGTTTGAGCGTGTGTAAATATACTATATAGCTGTAAAACTTTTAGTATGTTTGTTCGTGTGTAGATATACTATAATCGCTGTCAAACTTTCCGTGTGTTTACGCTTTCAGAAGACGAGTTTCTGCTCAGGTGATTCTCACTGCACTACAGTGACCGTTAGCGCGCCCTATGACATGGTCTCCAGTGTGACGTCACAGTCGCTCGCTGCGGGTTTCAAACTTTCTTTTACTGTCTATGGTTTCAAAGAGCGACTTTTAAATTTCTCGCGTCCATCTTAGCTCAGCAAGGATGTGTGTAGCCTATAATGTTTTTATTACCATTTATTTTTAATCCATTTTAGTTTCTATGTTTGTTTATGCTCAAAACTAAATTGCCCCTCTTGGATTTATACACTTAATAAAGTTTTATGTTAATCAATATCATGGTACTTGTTCACAACTTGTAATAATGACTTCAATCAGCTCATTTCCTAAAATTAATATGATGTTAGTTAACTGTGATTATATATATATATATATATTTCTGAAATACATTACTTGGACACACTGTAAAAAATGTATCATGGGTCTTGTAATTTTCATTAAAATATTTAAGGTGATAATTAAAAATGTTGTGTATATTTTATTAAGAAAATTGTGGTTAAGTGTTGTATAGAAAAGAGAATGGATAATCCTAGAAGAGTAGGGCTTATAGGTTGTCAGGGTTTCTACAGGTATCTTCAAATGAAATTTAATGCCTTTTTAATGCCATTTTAAAATGTTTTAATGCCATATACGACCCAAGACTAACCACGTATATATATTATATAATATATATAAAATGTTTTTTTTTCTTTTTTTCTGGAACACATGTGGGTGGGACATGTCGATTGTCCCCACCATTTTTTAAACATCTCGCGGCGTATAGGACGGGTCGCAGGAATGGTGGTGTTTCATTAGTAATATTATTATTAGTGTTTTTGTTGTTATTAATAATTGCTCACACTTGCAAAAGAGAAGATTTGACACATGGCACTGACAATTCAACCAAATACAAAGTATTTATTCTCTTTCTCTTCTACCTGCACCGTCTCCTCCTCTAATGGGCCCTTTTCGCCACCTTCTCTGGCCCAGCATCCTCTAACCTGGCCTTTTTAGGGGGCTTTCCTCTCAGGGCGAATGAGAGGATGCTTAATTGCTTTTTACCAGACATCTTTGAAAGACAGATGCAATGATGAATGCATCCATGGCCCGGATATAATTATAAAATATGACATGATTTTAAAAGTGACCTATAACATCGACTATGCAATACACTTTCATTTATTTAGTGCTTATAAAATTATTAAGCCTATTTGGAGAGAGAGATGTTTATAATCTGACAATATGTCAGTCATCGTGTGATAACGAAAATATGACTAGGCCTAGACTACTTGTTCTGAGCAGGTGTTGTCAGTGAACAGGCTGTATAACTAAGTTAAGTTAAGTTAAGTCTGTATCTAAGTTACAGACACTCATAAAAAAAACTGATGCTAATTATCTGGGAAACGTTTCTCTAGCAGTCAAGTTGCGTCAAACAAGTTGTGAATTTTTTGTAACATTAAAACAGGAGATCATGACTTATCTTGAATCTTACCCAGATACAATAGTGCTATTTTTCAACGCAGTCTCATGAAAGTGCGTATCAATACCACGAATGTTATTTCTCGTGCCATTTATACGCCAAAAATGTTTTTTGCGTGTAAATGCTACGCACTGAAAACCGCTTGGGTAGGATTAGGGGGAGGGGGTGCGTGCGTATCACACGCCAAAAAGTGCGTATCATATGCACGTGAAAACTGCGTATCATATACACGCAAAAAAAAACATTTTTGGCGTATAAATGGCGCGAGAAATAACATTCGTGGTATTGATACGCACTTTCATGAGATCGGGCTGAGAGCGGCGCGGCCAGAGACATTTGGGGCGCTGCAGCATATTCAATATATTATAAAGAGTTTTTCAGCGTGAGAAATACAATGTGAGCGTGACAAAAGACCGAAATGAGTGACTGTCACGCTCAATGCGTGACACTTGAGAGCCCTGCGTCAAAGAGTATAGAAGAACAATATTCTTTGCCTGCGTTCTGTTGTGGCTCGTGCACAACACTTCTCTCGGACGCGCGCTTCAATCCGTTGCGGAGAGAATCTCTATTTGTTACGGTGAAATCACAAAACATAATGCACACAAACATGTCAGTGCTTGATATACAACCACTAATAAACAATCGGTTTTGACGAGGAAAAAAATATATACTTCTTACTGCGGATTAGAACCCAAAACCTCTGACATGCTTGGCAAAAGTTCTGCTACTGGACCATTTAAGTGCATGCGTGTAACAGTCGGGTCTATTCTCACTACTAGCAACATATATTAGATCTCATTAAACGACAAATTAAACACAATGTACTATTTACATCTAACGCCAATTTGTGGCCGTCACACGGCATATGGGATTTTACGGCGCTGATTCCCATTGTCCCCAACTTTAAATGCTCTTTTACAAACGCCGCAAAATCCTTCAACATTTTTACCACTAACGGGCTGCAACCATGTCTTAAAAGTTTTGTTTTCCAGGCACTTTGGCTGGAATTTGCACTTTCCCATTTTTTCAAGGTTCAGACCTGTCCACCGCTGTACAACAGACCCGCGTCACCTCCGCATCACGGCACTTTTGCTCCGGCTGGAAGCAATTACCAAACTGGTTCCACGTATTTATCACACGAACGTACATATTTTGCGACAGCAAATAGAAATTATTAATTATGAAGGCTATATTCAAATAAATGTATATAAAATTCTCTTCAAAAGTATAAAAAAATTTAATGCCTGTAAGAATCAAATTTAATGCTTTTTAATGCCTTTTAAGGCCTTAATTTTCGCAAAATCCATTTAATGACTTTTAATGCTTTTTAATGCCCCGCGGAAACCCTGGGTTGTGAATAACTGCATGTATTGATACTTTGAAGCATGTTGCTTTGTTTGAGCAAAAATTTTGCAATAATGCTAGCAGTAACAAGTTTGGTGCTGTGCTAGTGGCATACAGTCTTAATAATGCAATATAACTCAAGTCAAATGTAAACAGGTTATTTTCATTCACTCTTTAACTTAAAATAAAAAAGCATATTTCACTAAAAATATTAAATTCATTGTATCATAGACTAAATAATCAAGGGGATTTTACATGATTTATTCAAGTAGATTCCATGAAAGAAATCAAGCCTTAACTGCTCAAAAATATTATGTGTAATAGTGTTACCATGATTTTTTAAATTAAATAGCTGTAACATTTTTTACAGTGATTACACGTATTGAGGTCTCTGCGTTCACACTTAGAAATTCTGAAATTAAGATATGGTGACACACTATTGTATTACTTAGATGTTTCTAAGTAAATCATTTACTTATAAAGTATAATTCAATGTTGAATTGTTCGAGTTAAATGTAGGCTATTACAAAGAAAACTTCAACCAAATAGATATTACATTTATATTAGTTAAGTAAAACTTACTTAATTTATTTTTTGTTACTTTCACTTAACTTAGTTAAGTAGAGTTTACTTAATTCTATGTGAAATTTACTCAAAAAATATTAGTGCAAAAACTTGCCTTAAAAAATTAAGTACATTTTACTTATTGTTTTTTTCAGTGTAGATCGCATCCTCTTATTTACCTTGGGTTACAGCGGGGACCCTTGTTATTCATTCATTGCTTAACATGGCGGATACAGGTGAGCCTTTCAGCATAAAAGATGTTCCAGACGTTTGAAGGAACTGTCACTGTCCCGATCGAGCCAGTGCTGCATGGTCACGAAAGTTGATCATTTGTACACATTTTCAAGCCTTGAAAACTTCAACATTCAAGCATAAGAGAACTCGCACACACTGTGTGAGAAGTTTGGCCCGAAGCGCTGAAAGCTTCACATCTCAGACAGCGTGCAAATAATAAAATTAATTATCTTGCACGTCTCCTTGCGCTTGAAAATTAAAAAAAAAAAATCACACAAATGTATCTCAAAATGCCTGCCTTGCTGTGTATTCTAGTAAACATAGTCAGTTATGGCTTGAGTGAGCGTAAACAATAGAGAAAGACAACGCATGTGGATCGGTGATATTGGATCAGAGCATTATGTCTTAAAGTGACAAAAGCCTGTGGTCAATTTGCGGTGATCAAACTACAAAAAAACAAAGAAATCATTGTTGTATGATATTGAAATTATATTGTTGTATCTGATTTTATGCTTTCGGACTATAAGCCAATATTATTTTCTACGTCTTTTGTCTTTTCCTTGCCTTTCTCATTCCACTACTGAAGCTATAACATTGTCTCTGTCTTATTCTTCTCAGTTTGGCTCAAATTGTAACGAGTAACTTATTTCTTCTCAATTGTAGAAGATTCAGAAGCGACGACCAGGAGACTCGGGCTGTATCTTAAGCAGGATTCTTTATTGAGCACACAAGCTTGTTCGTTGCTGTAGTCTTCAAGCTTCACGAGTCTAACTAAGGGAGAAATTTCCTCACAATTATAACAATCTTAAAAGGGGAGGGACTTACAAAGCATGTGAATGATGGGAACAGGTTTAGGAAACCAGTTCTAGATTGAAACTGTTGCCCATCTCAATCCAAATCAAATTCCTATTCAGATACTGAGAGTTAAGAAAACAGGACCAAGGGTCTTATAATAGAGGGAAACAGGAATGTCAGGAAGAAGCAATTAAGAGTTTCAGTAATCTGACAAATACAGAAAAACAGTATTTGCCAGATTCTCGTGCTGGAAACTGTTTCAAAGCTGATATTCTAACCTGAAATGCACATTCTCAGTTATAATTTGGTATTGGAATCTAAATTAAACATTTAATACATTTGTAACACTTCAGTACTTTATGGAATCCTGCTCACATTTGATTTTGGATTCACCGCTATCGGACTTGGATACCGACTAACATCTCTGTCTATTAAACTCTGCCTGGCTGAATGTCCTAAATGTAACTGCTCTGCTTAAGCCTTATAAAACCAAACCTAAATCTGAACCATGGGTCAATTCTGATATCTGATGACTAAGACAAGTTAGAAAGGCTGAGCGCAAATGGAAAAATGGCAAGCTATACATATTTCATTCCAGTTGTTTAAAGACAGTTCATCAGCTTATCAGAATGCTGTGAAGTCACTAAAGCCACAGATTTTTCTTGATTATGGCAAATCATTTTAGACCTAAGGTTTTATTTTCAGTTATAAATGTTGTAAATCCTCTGGTAAATACAATGTCTGCTGCATCTGATGCTTTATGAAATGATTTTTCATTGACAAGATCTCTAATTTGAGACCCAGAGCATGCCCCTCTCATACTGAACCCTCTTCAGCTTTTGCATTCTGTTTCCTGGGATGCTTTTTGAACCTATTTCTCTGCAACTCCACAAAGACATTACAGTCAATTTTAAACCATCGTTCTGCTCTCTTGACATCATTCCTCCAAAGTTTCTAAAATTAAATGTTGATTCTGTTGGGCCGGGATTGGTGTCTTTTGTCAATGAGTGTCTCTTTACTGGCTCTATCCCTGCTACTTAGGTGGCCACTGTCACTCCATTACTCAAGAAGCCTTCACTAGATCCCGCTGTTCCAAACAACTTTCATCCTATTTCTGTATTACCTTTTATCTCGAAGGTGTTTGAAAAAATTGTTTCACCAACTTCTTTACAATGGTTGTTTGACCAACCAATTACAATGGTATTTCTGAAACAATTCAATCTGGTTTCAATGGTTCAATCTGGTTTTAAGTCTGCTCACAGTACTAAATCAGTACTTAGCATTAAATAAATGTATTTCAAATACATTTTAGTATATTTATTTTTCACTAGGGAAGAACATTTAATTTATTTGAATTATTTTTCTTATCCATGCATATCTCACAGATGAGCTCCCCTTGATTTTCATCTGAACGATCAATGTGAGCAGCCTTCAAAATAGATCCATTCAGCAACTGTTTTCTGCTTGTATTTCTGTCGAGCGTTTTGTTCCTTTTTTTGCAGCCTTTGTTGCAGCCTTTGCTTCTTTTTGTATGGTGAGGAAGTGAGGAAATCCGTTGGCCAGGCCAACTTGGCCTTGGTCTGGGGGACAGCTACAACTGGAGGACTACTGGCTGCATGGTTATAAGGAAATGGATTGTAATTAAACGATTGTAATTAACTTGACAAACTATACATCATTAAAAAGGTCAAAGACTCAAGCTTAAAGTTTTGAATTTGTTTTACTCTTAATATCTTATAATGACAGTTATTGCTTAAATTGTGTGAGGAGTCGATACCTTTTATGAAATAGCTATGTGCCTCATCAGCATCCATTGAGAGAGAAAAAAAATGATGTACCTTCATACCCTTACAGGCTGTAGAATGAAAGCGCTTGACTAAACGTCCATCGGGGCTTTTAGTTCAAAAGCATGCAGATTTAGAGAAATATTGATTAATTCTCATTCGTTTACTTCATCATTTTTAAAGAGGAGTAATATTTATTACATTTTTACCAAAAAAGAGGCGATGTGAGCATAGACCTTATTCAGACCAGCGCCATGACAGGTATGAAAGTGAGGCTGTGAGGGATAGACTTACTGTGTTTTCAATGGGATCCGCTGTAAAAAGCTGTATAAAGCTCCTAGATCACTTATAATTTTAAACAGATCATATTGTCTGGATGTTTTAGTCTACTGGAATTTCTCAGAAACATATTTTTGCATGGTTTCGTCAGCAGAACAATCCACAAACAAATTTAATAGCAGTACAACCCACTGAAGAGATGGAGGTCTATCCCTCACAGCCTCGCTTTCATTCCTGTTAAAAATCAAAGATGGCGCTGCTGTGAATAAGGTCTATTATGGAGCCCTAAACACATGTCTGTTTCATTCACACTGGAAGCCAGAGGGAGCTCTATCACAGAAAGTCCACAAGTGAGACTCGTCTGGTTTCACACAGGGCTTAGATTAATCCAGGAGCAGTTTTTATAAACGTGCCTTAGAAGAAGAAAAAACATTACTGCTGTGCATCTAAAAACACCACAAACATGCATATTAGACTGGGACTATTTAAGTCTGTTCTTGTGAAACCAGGGGATAGAGTCATATATCGTATGACATTCCAGGAAATCCCTTATATGGGCAAAGGCATCCAGAGTATGAACTAATCCATATGAATTGAGCGGATTAGTCAAAATTTTCTGAAGAGAGTCAATCTCTTTATATGATGAACATATTAAATTTAGTCTTTTATTCACATATAAACATTGATCAGTGAATATAAACAGAAGCTCAACCGAACCTGTTTGATGCGTGAGAACAAACCTCATTGGTTCTTGCAGAAGCTCAGCGTAACAGAATGAACCTCATTGGTTCTTGCAGAAGCTCAGCGTAACAGAATGAACCTCATTGGTTCTCGCACCTCAAGTGAACATGCTTGAGCTTCTGTTTAACGCAACTGGGGCATGTTCAAGATCACAACGGTGCGCAACGTTTTGCTACGGTTTCCGTGTTGAACGTCATGTTTCCTGGAAACGGCGTGCACCGGTATGCAACGGAGTTTGAGATGCGTTTTCTCTTGTTTGGTGGGCGTGTCAGAACTGCAGTCCAATCAGCAGCAACATGTATATAAAGCACGCGGTGTTAAAGTGAACGCGCACAATGGAAGTAATTTAAGAATGTGTTTAACTGAGGATATTAGAAGACATGTTTGTCATAAATTTTATTGTAAAAATATAGGATATCAACATAATTATGTAGTTGTTTATATTTTTATCTTCATTGCAAGTGTATGACATTTGGTATAGAAATAAACAATGGTAAAGTGCTTTTCCTAAAAATGAGAAAGAAAATACAGGGTATTAATAAAACAGTATGAACAACAAATAAAGTCAGTATGTGAGGCTAAATAGATGTGTTTAGTCTGAATTAGGTAAGATGTGTGCTTCCATTTCAGTTTCCACAAATCCCTTCACTTGATTGGGATGTTCTCTTGTGTTCTGGGCGGCAAGTGCAGTAACTGTAACATCGGTCATATTTTGTAGTATTAAACACATATTTATACCGACTTCATCAGGCTCCGAAAATTCTTCACAAAGAACACAAAAAGCCTTCTCAGCTGCCGTAGTTGCAACTATTGCGTCATCACAACAGTGCGTTCAACGCGTCACCGTTTCTGTTTAAAAAACGTTCTGCAACGTTTTGTCTGCGCTGAACGCAGCCCTGATGTGTAAGTTGATGAATGTTTAAATGTGAATAAAAGCCTAAATTATTTATGCTCATCATATAAAGCAATCCAGTCTCTTCAGAAAATTTGGACTAGACCACTAAATTCACATGGATTAGTTTTATGATCTCTTTAGAAACTTTTTTGAAGCCTCAAAGTGGTAGTTGCGTACCTGTCTATGGAGGGACACAAAGCTCTCAGATTTCATCAAAAAGATTTTAATTTGTGTTCCAAAGATTAACGGTCTCACGGGTTTGGAACGACATGAGGGTGATTAATTAATGACAGAATTTTCCCTTTTTTTTTTTTTTGGTGAACTATCCCTTTTAATCTCATTTACCACTGGTTAGAACACGATAAATTATATATTTTTGCCTCATTCTGTTATAAGAAGCCACATCAGATCACAGAAGGGTATTTCCAACACTCAACTGGTGTTATACAGTGAGTTTGGAACAAAAACATGGTTTTAATCTTATAAATTGTCATGATTTTATGCTGTGCTTTGCTAACATGCTAGCTAGTCCTTATGCACATGTTACTAGGAGTGATTATGTTATGACTAATTTTGAAAAGATACGAAGTCATTTGATACGAAGTCAAAATTAATTGAGAAGTCTGACCAAAGAAATTAGAAATTAAAACAGTAAATGGAAAGGCATTAGTAAATATAATAAAGACAAGAAAAGAACAATTAGAGCCATATCCCGGCCGGAGAGATGTGAATGGGGAAGTTTGGACAATAATAAGTATTATTCATCAAATTAAACAAAATAATCTACCAACAGTATAAAAGTGTGCACATTGAGAGATAAACAGCAGATGCAGCTATTTTAGACATTTCACGTTGTAGCCTACGGCTAATAATAAACACCACTTTAACTGTGTTATTTACTTCTTTAACTTGAGCAAACGCTGTTAATACAGATTTAGTTAGCAAAACATAACTAAGCATATTTTAATGCCAGTGAATAAAAGGAAATGATCCACATGCCACTGCTCAGCCATGTGTTGCGGTCTGCGTCTCGCACTGATGACATAAATTTGAGAGGGGCGTGTACAATTGGCCTGACCACACCCCTCTCAAATTTATGTCATCAGTGCGAAACATTCCCTTGACCCCACCCCTACTTCAAAACAGTGCACTGCCATAAAGTGAAACGCAGGCTGCGTCCAAAATCACATACTCTTGTTGTGAACTTTTTCCTTGTAGAAAAGTTAGAAGCTCAGACCAGGAGACGTGGAAGTTTCCCAACAGACGTTCTTTATTGCTTGTCGCTGCAATCATTCCAACATTGTCTGACTAAGGGAATTTTACATTCTTAGTTTATACTTTTCAAAGAGGGCCGGATTACCTAAAGGAGGAGTCACTCTGAACAATGCATGTAAATGATTCATGACTCAGCTGTTTACCTGAGTTCATCAGGATGCCCGTGTCAGGCATAGATGATGATACAATCCCTGATTAGATACTTTGGGACATTACGAAAAGGTTAATGTCATCATATGCCTCAAAATGGAGAAAACTGTGTGCACTTTCTTAGTTAAAAAGACTGTTAAACCTTTATGAAACATTTAATAAATTTGTAACCCTTCACTCTCTTGTGTGTTCTATATAGTAAAAAGTGTGTTCTATATAGTATGAGTGTGTTTAGTATGAATGTAATCCGGATGTAATACATTTGCCATGTTGTCATTATCATATGACCCGCCAGCAACAGTCACGACACTTCACTGTCATTCATAAATCCTCGCCCGTGGCCTCATGGGATAGTAAAGTGTCCATCATATGCACAGAATCTTAAAGTCCCCATGAATTCAAAATTGACCATACTTACTTTTTTGTTTGCCTAAATTGATCGTTTTGTGGCGAACAATTCATCCGTGCAAGTGAAAAAAAATTTTTGGCTTCGTAATCTTTAATCAAAGTCTGAAAATGCCCCTCCCCTCTGCATTGGAGGACCTTCCCTGATGACGTAGGTTTGACGGTTTGAGTGTCTGCTTAACATCCGTAACCACGCCCGTCCAACTGACAGTAGACAGGCTACTGGAAACACCTACTTTTCTAGATCCAATCAGGTGCTAGTTAAAAAAAAAAGCCATTTTGCCTCATTTAGTATTCCGTTTCTCTCGGAAATACGTCACAACACTGGAGAAAAGTCGGTTCCGGTTCACAGGGACTTTAACTGGAAATAGTAGGTCATCCTGGTACTTTTGCCTACTTTTTTATGAGTACTGTGAATTCGGCTTCTTTTGTCACATATTATTTTTCACCTACTATTTAGTAGGGAAGTATGCGATTTCAGACACAGCCACTGTGTTCCTAATGGCATACTAGTGTACTGCATACACACTTCAGAATCTCGCCGGAAGTAGTAGGCCATCCGGGTATGATTTTTTGCCTAAACTCTGTGAATTCTGACATACTTATTTTGTCACATACTGTTTTTAGCCTACTAAAGGGAAGTATGCTATTTCAGATGCAACCGCTCAGAAAAGTGAAGCAGAAAGAGAAAATGGTATTGCGAGCTCACACTTGACTGAAACTCGTAATAAAAGGAGTGCTGCAAATTAATTAGTATGTATGGCCATGGAAAATATGTGTTGCAAAATCCTTGCTGTTAAAAATATGTTGCAGAGATAGGATCAATGTTCTTAAGCTTCTTTTTCAGCTGCCAATGTTTTATTGCAATTAATCATATCTTTATTTTTACCCTATTTTATTTTTATTTAGCTTTTTTTTTTCGTTTTGTTTGCTAATGTTTTTTTTCTCACTCAATCCTTTATTTTCTTTTGCAGTTATTTATATTTTTGTTTGCAAAACTTATTGTATCTCTCTCGATCCTTTATTTTCTTTTGCAATACTTTTTGTTATGTTTCAAATGTGTGGTAGGAATGTGAGTCCACATTGCACCAGCAGTTACGGGGTTAATACGGGGAGAACAGGAAGTGTCGTATGCGAAAATATACATGCTGCGTAGGCTGTCGTGCCTGTTGATATTGTTCTGCGTTCGGCATTAAAGCTTCAACAAAGAGCTCATTGGTTTGTCTATCTTAAAACATTATTGTGTATATAACTTGATGTCGTTAGATTAATTTTTTTATTTTTTATTTTATAAAATAACTGTAGCCTAATAGACAATACATCACATTGACCTGAATTATTGTCCTTGATTTTTTTAACAAATAGTGTCGTTGGTTTGCATGTTTTTTTCTTTATTTTGTGTCTAAATATACTGCATCACAGGCACAGCTTCATATGAGTGTCAGGTTGCCCCTCCTCTGAGTTGCTGTAGTATAAAATCAAACTGCTGTCAGTGCGCCACTGAGACTGACTCACTCATACCACATTGCAGGTACGCAGTGAGAGGACAAGTGTTCATCAAACTATTTTCCCGGTGAAAAGAACCCAAAATCTAAAGCAATATGGTGAGTAGAACATTCTTTTTAATTGTTAGATTTACTGTGAAAGTTTTTTTAGCCTGTAAGTACACATATTGAACACGGATATGCATTTAACTTAAATGCTCAAAATCGGAATATCGCTTTTTAACACGTGCGAATAAAGCACTGTTTCCATCCAGCGAGTCGAAGATAATTAATTCGTCACTTCCCGATAAACTGGCGATAAATATTACTTTGGAAATTGCAAGCTGACGCAGTAGGATAAGCCAATGTGTATAGTATAGTATAGGCCTAACATTACAATATTGAGCGCGCAAACGAAACGCGGCCATGTTATATACGTTTCTGATGCGGATGCTGCTGTTTGCGAACGCAGGAAGACAGTTTTAAGAGGGAATTATACAGAAACACTTTGACGACAGACTATGGTCAGGCATTTCAGAACAACCAAGTCTGCATTTTAGATGCTGTGCAACGAGGTCGATCCGCTTGTTGGTCAGTTAATGCCGTCTCATAGCACACGCAGTCACGTGACATTTTTTGATGCGTATATAGGAATTTATTGTTTCCATCGTAGTTTATGCGCACGCTTTCTTGTCGCATAAAATATTCATCCGAGTCAGTTGAGGCCACAAGTTTTTTTTAATGCGCATTTTTAGAATTTATGAGAATCTGTGCGTTTCCATTTGGCGGTTTTTTTAATGATATTCCAAAATGCGCATAAAACAGGTGGATGGAAACCTAGCGAGCTAAGGAGATGCATTTTATTAACTGCGTATTTAAAATTTTAATAACACGTTAGCAAAAAATAACAATAAAAGACTATACAAAATAAGTCTAATGCACTATATGACTCTAACCGTCTCTTTAAAAGTGAATACTAGCCTAAAATAGAGGTTTATGGTTAATTTGACTGTTTTATATGCCATATTATTTTTATAGCTAGATTTGACCATATTTTACCAGCACGTCATATATCCAGTACTATGGAAACTAAGAGCTTTATGCCTTAAGCTGTTGTGGGTGTGGTTGTGGGTGTGTTTGTGATTTTACTGAACACTGTTGTGGCTCCCTGCCTCAGTATGTCCCATGATCCAGAAAATACACAAAGATGTTCATGCTGGTTGAAAATATGCATAATAATACGAGAAAGGAGTATCTTAATAAGAAAGTAAGCCGCATAATAATGGTTGAAAGTGAAATGTTTTTCTTTTCTTGATATGACTAAGACGGCATCATTCAGTAAGGTGATTCATAGTTTGTGAATCTTCTAGAATCTCAAGCTTTGGGTAATTGTGTGACATATTATGTGCCAACAGTCGCTTGAAATAAACCCACATGCATTGCAAAATGGACTAGTGCCAACAAGCCCCTTGTTAAGATCTAAATAACTGCTGTAAGTCTCACAGCCAGTTTTTACATGGGAAATATATTAGAACCATGTGTGTAGGAGTTTGTTTATGCTGAATTCCAAGGACAAATGGTTCTGGCATTCTAAAAGTCCCAGTCACACTCCTGAGGACATTGTGTTTGTTTTTTGGATGCCAGCTGAACCTTTAGAAACATTTGAAATTTTGCAAGATTTCTTAGTGATTGTTCTCTGGCAAGCTGGCTCTCTAAAGCATGGGAATGAGGTTTGCAATGTGAAATTGCTCATTTATTTCTAATAAAAACAAACAAACATTCTTTTCTTTACAAATCATGAGATAAGAACTGGGTTGCCACCCAGTAAAGTTAACAATTAACAAACTTTAGTCTCTGTCGTATCTCACTCACCTTACACTTTGTAACCATACGTCACTTCTTTGCTCTTCTTTGCAACCATTACATAAAATAAGGTTGAAGGTAAAGACAAATATCAAATAAACTAGTGAATTTGTGTTTATTACATATGCTTTAGGATGATAAATGCCTTATCGTCAACATGCAATTGACAAAGTATTAAGAAAGTAGATACTAAAACTAAATCAGGTAAATTTTCATGGATGGATGAATCGTGCACATTATTCTAATATATATTTTTTATATGTAATCTTTCGTCAAATTAAATTACCTGCTCCACCCTCTGAAATGATTTTCTTTTTCTGCTGACAACACAGTGATCACGTCGGCCATTATGTTAACAAATAGCCAAACAACTATTAGGGTGTTTAGCAAACTCTTATTAATATCTGGCTCTGCTATGGTCAATACAATTATCCTCCAATGGTGAAGGTCAAGGAATTGGAAAAATAATGATTTCTCCAAACTGGAGAAACACCCAAACATATTTGACATATTTCTGTTGCAACTATTTTGAAAGGGGTTAAACAAAGTTCTGTTTTTTACATTACAACTTCCATAATACCTGAGAGAATACTGAGAGAACAAGAAATGTATGAGACAGCAAAATTTGCAGAAGTAAAAAAAAAAAAAAAAATTGCAGGTAGACAACTCATTGTGGGGTTTATGGGTTGGTGGTGGGGGGGGGGGGAGAGCTAGAGGAGAAAGAAGACCTGTAACAACCCATAAATAACTTCTAACCTGGCTGCCATGCCCAAACTAGGCAGTCCCATGTGCCTGTGTAATGTACCATCCCACTCCCCACTGACTCACCAATAGGCAGAAAGGGACAGAGGGGTAAAAATAGTGCCCCAACCCCAGGAGAATGAATTCATAGGAAGAGTCATGCCGTCAGAGGAGAATCAGAGTCTGGATATTTCTTCTCAGGCTGATGTAGGCCATCTCTCTGGAGCGCAGGCACAGATTTAGGTGCTGAATCATTACAGAGCACTTTTACTGCAACCATGTGACCCGTTGCATCAGTGTCTTCAAATTTGAAATGCCTGTTTTGTTTTTTTTCTTGGTGAATAGAAAGTTATTTATATTTACTTGTATTTATTTTTTGTAACAAATGTATTTACTGCCACAAAAAATATGTTTGGGGGTCAGTGTATATGTATATCTTTTTTTTGTGCCACAAAAAAAATACTGACCCCCAAACATTTGAACAGTAGTAGTTGTCACATTTCGCTGTCTCAATTTATTGTAACATGGCCACAGAAAACCAGAACACAACTTTCTATTTTCAAATTATAATGTTTTATTTATTTTCTTTCAACCTCCCTTTATAGCACACATGCTAAAATTCCCCATTAGGGTGCAGCTTGCTCTGTTGTCTGATATAAACCTGTTGGGGCTGATGTCGACACGTCAAGCCATTTCATGCTGCTTCAGACTTGCTAGGGTGTGTGAGAGGAGCGAGGGAATGTTTGTTTAAGGTGTTTTGTGTGTATGTGCGACGAGAAAATAACGGCTATGAGGGTTAGTAGGCCTGTCTGCCATTAGTGCCATAAATGTCACATCGTAAATGGTTCCCAGGTCGTGTCTTTCAGGAAACTCCCTTTTCAAACAAACAGGTGTTTAACATGCCATGATACGAATTCAAGGCTGGCTTAGACTTTATCTAAGGATTGTCATCTAGATAAGTACAAACCCATGGCTGACGACAAATGTATTTAGGGGCTTTGAGTGATCCAGTCAGTACTTTTGTCCTGTCAGCTGCAGATGTCAGTCATCTGTGACTGACATTGTGTAATAAGCCTACCTCACACCATTAAGAGCCTTTTTTGTTTGCTTCTGCCCCCTGGTGGGCAAAACAAAAGTCTGAAAGGCAGCAAAATATATTTTTTTCTTTTTTTTTCTTTTTTTGGTTTGTGCTATTGTTAAATGCAATCAATATATTTTTACGTGCATCTTTATTGGATAGACATTGACCAGAAAAGTCAGAAAAGAGTATGTATATTCAGTAAATGGACTGATTTTCATATTGGGTTTGGAAATTTTTATTGATTTCATATTGACCGCCAAATGTCCCATGAATGTTGTTAGTACTTTCTGTAGTGTTCCTCCTAAATTCAACTGTCACCTAATGTTATGTTTGCAATGCCACTACTTGGTTACTAACAATCTGTTTCCTCTCCTCAGCGTGAGTGTATCTCTGTCCACGTTGGCCAGGCTGGCGTCCAGATGGGTAACACCTGCTGGGAGCTGTACTGTCTGGAACACGGTATCCAGCCCGATGGCCAGATGCCCGACCACAAACCAGTTGGTTGCCACGATGACTCATTCACCACCTTTTTCAGTGATACTGGGTCTGGCAAATACGTACCTCGTGCCATCTTTGTAGACCTTGAGCCAACGGTCATTGGTAAATATCATCATGGTGTTACATTTAAGGCAACAAGCCATAAGAGGTCATGCATTTGTAAATACACTAAAATCATTGCAGCGCCAAGTAGCACTTTGCATTCATAATAGAAAGAAAAAGGGACGGCACACTGTTAAAATGCAATGTTTCAAACATTTTAGTCTTCGAAAAACGTTGCATTTATGAGCAACTGGACAAAAGACTGTTCAAACAGTAATTACATTTATTATCACAAACAATTATTTTGCAAACTGATTGCGTATTAATAAACCTGATAGTTTTCAGAAGCATAGGGGTCAAGATTCTTATTTTAATATAATTTGAATACGGTTATATTCTTAAATAAAAAAATTAAGGTTAATGTTAATTTAAATTTAAGTAACTTGATAACTGAGCAGAACGGTCTGTTATATTGAAAATATATAGATTTATAATTTAAATTATAAAAAAATGTGTATTATAATTAAATGTAACATTAATAAATTATAGTTCATAATTTATTATTTATTTAATGAAAATAAATTATTATAATATAACCATGAGCAAATCTGGTTTGCATCTGGTATTATCACTAATAATTAATTGTTATTGTGTTTCCAGAGGTATAGGGGACAGGATTAGTGCTATTTTAGTTTTTATATGCTATTATTGTCACTTTCAGGTTGTATATAAACACATTACAAAGGAGATGAATCACAAATAAAGTCTTCACTAGATAATCCGTAAGGCAAACAGAGAACAAGAATAACTAATTAAATGAGTAGCCATAGAAACTGATAACGAAACTGACAGGCAGGGAGAAAGCAAAGCCAGAAAACAAAGTCAAACTAAACATAACTGTGACAGTACGCCCCCTCCTTAAAAGGCGCGACCTCGCGCTGACAGTCCCAACGAGGACAGGAGAGGTGAGAGGTGAAACCAGGGTGGTGCAGATGGTGGGACGAACCAGGGAGAAGCCTGGAACAGGAGCTAGGTGACACCCCAGCATCCAGCCAGGGTGAAACCCCACGGCGGCGTCGAAGGAGGGAGGAGCCATGGCTGGGATTTCCTTGACGTGGCCTTGGGGACGACTGATGGTGACGGAGCCGATGGTGGTAGAGCCTTAGGTGCAGGGGGACCCAAGCGCCCCCTAAGGCTTAAGCAGAGGGGCTCACGAAAGGCGCTGGTCAGAGGAATTAGGTGATTCCAGAAGAGAGGCGGGAGAGGGAGGCCGGGTGGGACCAGCGCGGATGAAGGTAGGCATTCAAAGTCGGGTAGTATCAGTGGGGGCATGGAATCATCCTCTTCCCAAACCCATTGTCCAGAAACCCATGACTCTCCCTTGGTGGCTGTGCAGGCGGCAATTCATCCCCTCGAACTGCACTATAACCTCCCATGGAGGCACACGATGAAGCCGGCTCACACCTAGTCAGACGTGTATTCGGGCTCAGTCGCTCCTTGCGCTGGCTCTCCGTCTACGGTGGGCTCAGGTGTTGTGTCCATCTCACGGGGTAGTGTCAGGCTGGGCTCTGAGTCGGGAGTGGGGCTGGTGGTGTCCTCCTCGGGACCGATCGTGAACTCAGATTCATTGTTCACCAGCACCCACTCCCCATAGGCGGAGAAGTCCTCACAGGGACCGTTCGCTGGCAGGCGTGCCTTTGCCTACTCGCTCAGGCTGGTGTGGAAGAAAACACTGAGCGAGTCATCTGAATAGTGGACAAGGCATGCCAGATCTAAAAAGTCCTGGGTATAATCCTCCAGCGACCGGTCCATCTGCTCCAGGCATAACAGTCTTACTGCCAGCAGATCCATGGGGAAAAATAACACAAAAACGGCACAACAAAATATTGTCTTGGTCCGGTCTTCTGTCACGTTTGGGTTGTATATAAACACACAATGGAGAAGATGAATGACAAATCAAGTCTTTACTAGATAATCCATAAGACAAACACAGAGGAAGGCAGGAACATAGCACAACACTTATACACTGACGAGACCGGACAACTCACAAATGAATCAAGGGAACTTGTAAACGGGGAACAACAAAGGGAACTAATTGGACAACAGATGAACAGAATAACTAATGAAATGAGTAACCATAGAAACTAATAACGAAACTGACAGGCAGGGAGAAAGCAAAGACAGAAAAACACTCAAAACTGTGACAATTCTAGTATTAATATTAATTATCTTATGGTTTTTATTTTCATTTTAATGTTAAAGTACTTGTAAAGTACTTTGTAATAGTTTTAGGTAACATCACTGTCCAGGATTTGGTGATTTGTTTGCACTAACTTTGTACGGCACTGGTATGTTATTCTTCCAGATGAGGTCCGCACAGGCACCTATCGCCAGCTGTTTCATCCTGAGCAGCTCATCTCAGGAAAAGAGGATGCAGCGAATAACTATGCCCGTGGCCACTACACCATTGGCAAGGAGATCATTGACTCAGTGCTGGACCGCATACGCAAACTGGTAATGTGAAAAAATTGTGTTACATGTACTTGCCAACGAGATCAAAATAACAGAGACTAAAATGCAAGTTCTGTCCCCTTTTCCACATAGGCCGACCAATGCACGGGTTTGCAAGGTTTTTTGGTCTTCCACAGTTTTGGTGGAGGCACAGGCTCGGGTTTCACCTCCCTTCTGATGGAGCGTCTCTCAGTTGACTTTGGAAAAAAGTCCAAGTTAGAGTTTGCCATTTACCCAGCTCCCCAGGTGTCTACGGCTGTGGTGGAGCCATATAACTCCATCCTGACCACTCATACCACGCTCGAGCACTCCGACTGTGCCTTCATGGTGGACAACGAGGCCATCTATGATATCTGCAGGAGGAACCTGGATATCGAGCGCCCGTCCTACACCAACCTCAACCGGCTCATCAGTCAGATTGTTTCATCCATCACCGCCTCGCTCCGCTTCGACGGCGCCTTGAACGTCGATTTAACAGAGTTCCAGACCAACTTGGTGCCCTACCCTCGCATCCACTTCCCGCTTGCCACATACGCTCCGGTAATCTCCGCTGAGAAGGCCTACCACGAGCAGCTCTCTGTGGCTGAGATCACCAACTCATGTTTCGAGCCCTGCAACCAGATGGTGAAGTGCGATCCACGACATGGAAAATACATGGCCTGCTGTTTGCTGTACAGGGGAGACGTGGTTCCAAAAGACGTCAACGTGGCCATTGCTGCCATCAAGACCAAGAGAAGCATCCAGTTTGTGGACTGGTGTCCCACTGGCTTCAAGGTGGGCATCAACTACCAGCCCCCAACTGTGGTTCCTGGTGGAGATCTAGCCAAAGTGCAAAGAGCGGTGTGCATGCTTAGCAACACCACTGCCATTGCTGAGGCTTGGGCTCGTCTCGATCACAAGTTTGACCTGATGTATGCCAAGAGGGCCTTTGTGCACTGGTATGTGGGTGAGGGAATGGAAGAAGGAGAGTTTTCTGAGGCCAGAGAAGACATGGCAGCTCTGGAGAAGGACTACGAAGAAGTGGGCCTTGATTCATTCGAGGAAGATGAGGAGGGTGAAGAGTACTAAAATGGAAAATTGTTGTTATTTTTCTACCAGAAAAATCTAATAAAATAAAGCTTAACTTACGTTGTTGTGGTGGTTCTTTTAATAATTTTGTGACATTGTCAAGTAGTAAAGTACATGCAATTCCTTCCAGTACAGAAAATATTTTAGATTTTGATTAATACTTTATAGGCAAGTAACTTATGATCTAAATCTTCTGTAAGATTGTATATTATCAACACTATTTAATCATAAGCTTTTATGCTAATAACTATATTTAATAATTACTCCATTAAAGTGGTGTAAATGTAATCCATGCTAAATGTGTATCTATGGAAAGAGCATTAATATGGCAAACACTAATAATTAAATTATATTTAGATAAATGCTTTTATATCTAGACTTCTTAGTCACTTTTTGAAGAGCAACACGAATTTATACTTGCATAATAAATGTGTGCATTATAAAAACAATCTTAATGTAAAACATTAATTATATTTATTACCTCACTTTAAATGGGGTGTTGGACTGTACATAATGCTAAACTGTCTTCTGGAATATTCCAGCATTGTATTTTTTTTTTTGCATAACAAAACAACAACATACACATAAAGGGGATCATGGTGTATTCAATTTATATCTATTACATTCATAATATCAATATGAATCAATATAAATTACATAATGTATATAAATAAAAATATATACAAGGGATAACTTGCAATAAATTCCACACAAAAAAGGATACAACAATTCTATACATCTGTTCTGCTTTCTTATTTTTTGTGTATTTTAGGACCGCAATATAATGCCTAAGTTCAAATAATTTAAATAATATAATGTTAGGTTTATTATTAGTCCATTTCAAACAAATATATCTTTAGCAGATCAAATCTTTAATTTTGTGAGTTTAAATATTACATATTAAACATAAATCCCAAACAATTGTGTAAAAACACATTCAAATAATAAATGTTTTATGGATTCTAGTTTATGCCAGCATTGTATGGGTTAACCCGGCAGCCGTAATTTACGTCACGGTCACGTTTTCTTTGTACACGGAAGAAACCGGATAAATCGGCGGTGGAGGAGGACAAGGAGAGCGTCTCTTTAAGGTAAACAGAGTATCACCAATTCTTCGATTAGATCTATACTGGATGGCTCAATATCAGCTTCAAGCAACTAGCTAAAAACCTAATCTAACGTAAATCTGAATATTATGGGTCTCTTTTGCTAAATACATAACGTTAAATGCCTGTCCAACAGAAACCAGATTTTCTCGAAGAGTCATGCCACGTTTACTGCGGATCTCGATCGATGTGTAGAACATGAATCGGAAGTATACATCAGAATGTAGTCACGTTACGAATTACGAATTCACTCTAAATTCAACGTGTATTTACAGCAACTCTATTAGGTGTCTATCAAGTCGCATGTGTCAACAGCGCGCGTCATAAAGAAAAGATAAAGAGCCAATCAGAAAGCTCTGTTCTAGACGTGAATAATTTATTTTTAGTGGAAAATTGGACACTGGCAGTGGCTTATGTGAACAGGCAGTATTCAATTGACTTTTGATCAGATGGGCTAAATTGTCTTGCTTTAAATCCTATAAATAAAAATATTAATTATTTTAAGTGTCTTTTCTTATGTTGCTTTACAAAAATCAAGAATTAAAGGCCTAGTTAATACTAATAATAATACTATTCCTATAATTTATAATTTACTGACCATTTTCATTTTTGGGTGAACTAACCCTTTAAATAACCCCAGTTACAGATGTGTGTATATTGAACATTTTCATAGGGTCATACAGTTGTTGAATATAAATATAAATAATGCAGTATTTATTATAAAATATGCTGAAATTACAACAGATTTTGTTATCAACATATATTTCATGTATTTGCAGTAGACCAAAACATACTGAATCTTACTGTGAAGAAATCTTCAGTGTCAGTCCTACACATTGCTCCATTCAGCGTATGGCATAGAATAAAGAACAGAACAGATTAATATGGGATAAGTCAATTCTGAAAAGAATATGAATGTAAGAAGTAATCGAGTCCTGATCTCTTTCAGTGCCTCTCCTCCATCTATGGTTGGTCTTAAGCAATGCTCCAAAGAACATGGGACAAGCGTTGTGTATCTGCTCACGCGGTGTCATCACAATTGACAACAAGAGATACTACTTCATCCAGAAACTAGAAGAAGGGTAAGGCTAAAATGCTTGAGAACGTACTGGAATTGTGTGAGTCCAACAACAATGTCTCCAAAATATGGTCCATATTTGATAATTATGCATGAGAATTTTCATCCAAGTGTGCTCAGCAAATTCTCCGCTCCTTCTAGAGGTTTCAGCTATGTTGACCTGGTAGAGGGTGCACAAGATGGACGCTTCTATGCTCTAAAGCGAATCCTTTGCCATGACCGTGAGGCCCGTAAGGAGGCTCAGACCGAGATGGAGATGCACCGGCTCTTCAACCACCCCAACATCCTCAGCCTGACCTCACACACCTTCATGGATCGCGGCGGGAAGTGTGAGGCCTGGCTGTTGCTCCCGTACATCAGTGTAAGTGGTCAGTCTGTGTTCTGCTTTCCGTTCCGGTGAGTTCTGAGATGTGCAGTATTTCACCTGCTGAATTGTTCCTGTGCAGAAGGGAAGTCTGTGGTCCGTTCTTGAGAAGCTGCGGGATAAGGGGAGCTCTATGACTGAGAGTCGCATCTTGCACATCCTGCATGGCATCTGTGAAGGCCTCAAAGCAATTCATGACAAAGGCTATGCACACAGGTACTGACAGAACAATTCATTCACCTTGAACCCAAATGTATTACTTTAACCCCCGGTTTCACAGACAAGGCTTAAGCCTAGTCCCAGACTAAATTGCATGTTTGAGCTGTTTTAATTGAAAGCAATTTGCACTGATATATCTTAAAATATGTCACTGCCATTGTCTTTGTCTCAAGAATCACACCAATAATTTTTTTCTAAGGCACGTTAATAAAATCTACTTAAATGTCCTAATTGAACTAAGGTCTAATCCTGGCTTAATCTAAGCCTCGTCTGTGAAACCGGGCCTATATGTTTAGTTTTGCCTTGGTTCTGCATTGAAGATTGAACATGTAAATGGATAGTTCACCCAAAAAAAAAAAAATTCTGTCATCATTTACTTACCATTGAAGGGTTACACATTTATTAAATGTTTAAAATAGGTTCCTATATAAACTGAGAAACGGTCTGTACATTGAATTTAGCATTTAAGATTAGGATGGTGATTATATCCGGCCCATCCTGTTTTTTCTGTATTGGTCAGATTACTGAAACTCTTAATGGTTCTTTCCTGCCCGACCTATTTCTCTCTATTGTAAATGAAATGAGTCAGATTACTGAGAACTCAACTTTCAGCCTAGATGTTGAATCGTTAGGTTGATTGGATTAGCTGTAGAGGAGACTTTCACCTTTTGTCTTTAATGGCTCTGGGATGGCTCTTGGAACCAGAGTTCCTGGCCAGTATCAGCATTTGAATAGTTTCAATTTTAGATTCAATTGGACTGGTAGTGCCCTCAGAGTAGGGTGTGTTCCTACTTCATTTGCATGCTTTGTTCAGAGTCTCCGCCTGTATGTAAATCCCTCCCCCTTGGGAATGTATATTTAGTTACACTGTAAAATGTTAAGTTAGACTCGCGACGAGCGTGGTAGAGACTACAGCAATTCCAGCTCGTGTGCTCAATAAAGAACCTGCAAAAGATACAACCGAGTCTCCTGGTCTTCGCCTCTGAATCTTCTACACTTTAGAAGAAATAAGTTCACTACACCTTCAAGTGGTTCCAAACCTGTATGACTTTTTTTATTCTGCTTTTATCTTTTAAATATCTATATCTTTTATTCTTAACAAAAAAGTGGATATTTTGAAGGATGTCGGTAACCAAACAGTTGATGGGCCTCATTGACTTCCATAGTTTTTTTTTGTGTGTGTGTGTGTGGGGGTTTGTTTATGTGATTTATGAGGACACAAATTTGTATAATGACATGTGTATTACACTGGTATTACAACTTATGGGTGGTTTATGCGGACATTTCAAAAGTCCTCATAAATCAAATCGCTTAAAAAACATAAAAAACAAAGTTTTATTAAAATATAAAAAATGCAGCATGTCTCCTGTGATGGGTAGGTTTAGGGATAGGGGCAGTGTAAGGGGATAGAATATATAGTTTGTACAGTATAAAAAACATTACGCCTATGGAGAGTCCTCATAATGCTGTCGCACCAACGTGTGTGTGTGTGTGTGTGTGTGTGTGCGCGCCATACTATGAAAGTCAATGGGGCTTATCAATTGTTCAACTGTTACCCATACTCTTCAAAATTTCTTCTTTTCATTTTCATTTTAGTATGTTTAGTTAACGAGAACACTGCTGATTCAATCTGATTTTATTACTGAAATTATACATTTGGCATACTATTGATATTTTATGTAGTATTATGAATCAGTTTTAGACTTAATAATAACACTGTAAAATCACCTTGAAACACAATATCCTGCCTGAGTAAATCCCTGAAGAAAAGATGGAGTATCCAAGATAGACTGAAGACCTGAAGTCAGATAAAAATAGATGAAGATAAATGAAAGTCCCACTTATATGAATCCTAGGCGGACTTTCAATAATAGTTAAACCAAAAGAGATATTATATTAGTAGACAACAAAAGCTGACCTGATGCTTAACTGCTGAAAAATCCTCTTGAGGAATATACTGTTTTCAGTCTGAAATATTTGGCTGTTTTTTCCTGTTCTTATTATTTCTCTAACATGAGTTTTATTTCTGAAAACAGAGATTTGAAACCCACCAACGTTTTACTGGATGAGAACGATCAGCCTTTTTTAATGGACTTGGGCTCCATGAACAAGGCCAGGATTGAAGTTCGAGGGTCACGTGAAGCCATGACCATCCAGGTTAGAGCTGAAATATCAAGCAGCGTTACCAGTAGCTATGTTTCCATCCAAACTTGTGTGCAAAATTAGAATATCGCATAAAATATTGCGACGTTTCTATCCCATGTGTTCATGAGAACAAAATTGTCACTTCCTGGGAAATTGGCGCAAAATATCTGTTATAAAAATGGAAGTTTCTGTAAACGCGCAGACGAAACGCAATAAACGCCCTCATGTTATCTCGTGTTCAGATTCCTGGTGTTTGAGAACGCAATCATATGAGACACTTCTGGGAGCAAATTAAACCAAATCATTCTGATGACAGACTTTCCTTGCTTCCCAATGTGCATACTAACCATCCTAAATAGTATGTGAGATTAATAAGTGTGTCCCAAAGCATAGTATGTTGAAAAGAGCATGCCAAAAGTCCCTGGATGGTCTACTTTTCCCAGTAAATTTTCAAAGTGTGGGTCCGTGCTCCCTCTTAACGGCTAATATTGCCCACAACCCATTGCGCATTGGAGGAGGATTCGGTTCAGAGCTACAAACCCCAATAAGAAGTGTTTTAAAAAAAAAATTACAAACATGGCTGATGTGTGCGACCGACAGTTAAGTAGAGAGGTAAAGATAAAGGAGTTTGAGTGAATAATAATCAACATTTAACCTGATAAAACAAATTATTTAATGTTATCTATGTTATATTTCAGTTGCAATAACAATGTGAACTTTTCTAAACATCCGTTTGGCCATTAACTATTAAATGCATCTTTATACAAAAATATGAGGCGAGTTCTCCGCATGAAAGACCCACGACTGGCAGATTAAAGCGCTTCTTCTTTTCTCTTCAATTCGGTAGGAAATTAAATTAAATTAATGTGGAGGATGGTAACTGTGGCAAGATGATTGACAGGCCAGTTTACGGCGACAGGATGCACGTAACTGCGACAGCGCATCCATTCAAAAAAAAATTATGACGTAATAGTATGTCCAAAGCCTGTCTACTTTTCTGCTACACGCTCACAAAAAATGTAGAATACTTTTAAGGCATAGTATAAGTAGGCTCAGGCATTTTAGAATGATCACACATCTGAGATGCTGCGAAATGACAGTTTTTTTTGTTGCGTATCAAGGGATTTTTTAGTAAATGTGTTTCCGTTGTAGTTTATTCGCATGTCGTCTTATCGGGTACATTTTTTTATCCTCAATTGAGAGCATATTTTTTTTAATGTGCAGCTTTGCATTTCCATCCAGTATTTTTCTTTTTGCGATATTACAAAATGCGCATAAAAATAAGTGGATTGAAACATAGCTAGAAAGACAAAACATTAAATCAATCCTCTTTTGTTCATGCGTTCCCTTTCAGGATTGGGCTGCTCAGAGGTGCACCATCTCATACAGAGCACCAGAGCTCTTTAATGTGGAGAGTCACTGTATCATTGATGAGAGAACAGATATTTGGGTAATTCTCTTTTTTATGTTTTGTATGGGTGCAATAGTTACTTTTCAGCTGTTCTTTCACAAAACAACATGACTGTGTCTGCACATATCGAATGTTTGTAAAGTTCATCCTTCATCTTTTTATCTCTGCTCTTTCTGATCAGCATGATGTTATGTCTATGTCAGTCTGTTATGTTTGCTGTCATGATGTTATGTCTATGTCAGTCTGTTATGTCTGCGGTCATGATGTTATGTCTATGTCAGTCTGTTATGTCTGCTGCAGATATCATTTGTTTTTTCCTGCCTGTAGTCTCTAGGTTGTGTGCTGTACTGTATGATGATGCTGGAGGGACCGTATGACTTGATATTCCAGAAGGGTGACAGCGTGGCTCTCGCCGTCCAGAATCCAGTCTCCATTCCACAGCCTTGCAGGTGAGCTTGAGATTATTCAGTGCTATTATTCTGTAAAATTCAACCGCTTTGGACCTCATTGGAAGAGGCAGCTCGTTGCAATGCCAGATCAAATATTTTGTAGACGTTCGTCAGTCAAATGTAATATATGTTGTAATATTGCATATTGTAATATTATATTTTAAATAGTATTATACAATTATATTTTAAACAAATTTTTCCCACATTGTGTAACTTAAATGTGGAATATTATTTTAATTAACAAAATTATACAAAAGAAATTGTGTAACTTACTTAATGTCTGCATTATCTTAATTTTAATTTATTTTAAAATAAAAATTTGTTTTACTTAAAATATATTAAAAAATATACTGTATATATAATAATAATCTGCATTTCAGTTTCATAATTTGTGTGTAAAATGTGTTAAGGGAAAATGCAATATTATAATATGTTTTTTAAACTAATTTTCCCTAAATGCAGAATACTATATTTAAACAATATTATATTTAAAAAAAAAAAAGACTAATATTATATTTTAAACTAATATTCCCACATGTAAATATTTTAAACAAAAATGTGTATAACTTACTTAAATGTGGAATATTATATTTAAAATAATAAAATACATTGTAATATTAATAATAACTTGTATTCATTTATATTTTAAACAACGTTTCCCTTCCTTCTTTTTTTATTTTATGTAGAATGTTATATTTTAAATACAATTATAAATATGTCTTTAAACTAATTTTCCCACTTTACAAAAAGAATGTTTCAGATCATATTACCAGTCGAATACCAGTCGAATTCTTTTCAGAAAACAGCTTGTTAAAGTTTTCTAATGATAACCTATTTTAGCATGTAACCGGAGAACCATGTCTCTATCTTTGACACAGTTATTCTCAAGGTCTTCAAACCCTTCTCAGCTCCACTATGGTGACCAATCCTCAGGAAAGGCCGATAATCAGCTGGGTGCTTGACCAGGTCCAGAACCTTCGGGACTCAGACGGTACAGATGTAGATACCAACAGAGTATGATACTTCCACTGAGATTTCATGCCTGTTTTCTAGTGGACTCTGGACTTTTTGGACTATGCACTCTCTCTTTCGGACAAAAATGTCAAGCCTTGCAAACATTTGCTCTCTCTTACCTCAGTGAGCTCAGCATGCCATGGATACACACGCACCTTTGTTAGTGAATCTCATATTTCACCTGAAAATCTATATTGAGCAATGAAATTATCTGATAGTGAAATATGAGCTGAGCATGTTCCTGGTTTATGCTACGCAAACCACACAGGAGAGGGCAAAAACTCTGTTCACTACGATGGCAGCGTTATCACATGGCACCTGTTACATAGCATCAAACTGGTTGTTTTCGGATTGTAATTTGGCTTCTGTGTCTTTTCTAAGCTTGGAACCAAAAATGATTTATGAGGGTTTTATAGAGTGCTGCGGGGATGACATTAAATCCCAGAAGAATTTAGCCAGTGCTTCCCTCAAGATTTTCCTATGGGGTTTTGAACTTGTGAGTAAAATAAAGACTGTGGTAAACATAACTTGAGGATACTCGCTCTACAACATAAATTACACACACCCATATCGAAAACGTGAATTTTGAAGCTATGTTTACTTAAACATAACTCTCTCTCTCTCTCTCTCTCTCTCTCTCTATATATATATATATATATATATATATATATATAAAACTTAAAAAAGGTAACTAGGTAAGAACATTTGGGGTGTGAGTGTATGCGGTTTACTTAGAACAAATTGTCCAAGTATTGTTTAAATGTATCTCATAAATTGAAAACCCCGTTACAAAAACCCTTAGGAAAATGTGGTGTGTGAATTAATCTTCTGGGTTTTGATGTCGTCCTTGGCACCACTCAATTGATATTTTAGCTGTTCAAAATGTAATTGACATTAGTTATTTAAACAACAGTTCTCCTGGTAAAGCAAGACATGCAAGGTTTTTAAGAGCAGAGATTTAGGTACTTTGTGTTGTGAAGGTTCAAATATAAAACTGACATTGGTCTTTATTTGTGAGACACAACCAGAACGGATTTCTGTCTAAATCATTTGTAAAAGCATTCTTATGTCTGTTGTAGCATAAAAAAAAAAAACTGTTCTGCTCATGTTTAATGCATGAGTCTAGAAAAAATGAAAGAGAAAGTTTAACTCAGTTGGTTATAGCGCTCGGCTTTTATAAGCAAGTGAAAGTGCTGTTCTGTATAAGACTCTGAGACGATGCATAACAAACGGTCATGCCTGTGAATATTTAATACTAGTTCACATTACATTGCAAGAATCATGTGTTCACTTTTCTCTTTTTAAGTGGTACAAATGACTGCATAAATACGAGTTTGTTTTGATTTAGCAAGAAGTTCCTTTCGTTGCTTACAGTATTAGGGTGTTCTTTAAAGGATCCGTGTAATAAACAGGTTTTAATGCATTTTAATTCAGCAAGAAATCCACATGGCTATAGATAATTTCTGCATTCAGTCATTTGTTTGTCTGATGAGGCTTGGCTATTGTGGATGAATCTCGCGGAATAATTTCCAGGTCATATTTTATCTGCAATATCAACAGAAAGAAATCGGTTATATTTTGCATTAAAAGGATTAAAACGAAGCCTGTTTTTAGGGCCTTTTTTGGCATTATGTTCATATGACCCTGACATGTTCACATGATGCCATGAATCACATGCTGTTTAATAATTCAGGACTACATTTATTGAAGCATTCCATTTACTTTATATTGTAGTTGGAATTTTATCTGTGAACAAGGGCCTAAATATGTTTATTTTATTTTATTTTTATTTGATATTCAGATTCACTGCAGATTGCTTTGCGGTGGCTCTCATCATTTTGACTAGAATGTTTTAAAGGAACATTTTTATCTTGCACTCGCAATTCTGTCCAGGTTTGTTTCTGTTGAGGAATACTTAATTATGCAAGCCTCTTAATTTATAGGATATAAGACTGGAGACATGTCACTTGGCATTCATTTACGTCATTTGTTCCCTTTGTGTTTCTTTTTTTTTTTTTTTTTTTATAAATGGTGAATAAAGTGTGATTTAAACAGCGACCGGTTGTTTTTCCTGAAAGTTTCAGTATCACCACACGGGGGAGATGTTGTTCTAGTTGTGTTGTGATCTCTGACCAGTGTAGCAAACTGAAGACGGGGTTTGGTTAGTGTTTATTCACATTCTGTAATGTTTTTGTTCATTTTGATATCTAGTGACATGTAAAAGTAAACATAATGTGTCTCTATGCCCAGAAAATCGTAATACCATGGGGTTTTACAATCTAATACAGTGTAATACTTCGAAGTAGTCTACTTTGGAGTACTGTACAATACCGTGGTAGGCCTACTATATGCAATTGAGTCATGTAGTAACACTTTACAATACCAATAAGATTTAATTTGTTAGCATTGGTTAATGTAGTCTATTAATGAACTAACCACGAGCAATACATTACTGTATCTCTGTTAATGTTAGTTTACTTAGTTAAAAATGCAGCTGTTCGTTACATTATAGTGCATTTACTAATGTAAACAAATACAACTTTTGATTTTAATAATGTATCAAATGTTGAAATTAACATTAACAAATATTAATAAATGCTGTAGAAGTGTATTTCATTATTAGTTCATAAACTAATGTGGTTTACTAACGGTAAAGTGTTACATACCATATGTGAAATAACCATTCCTACTGGGGGAGAACAAAACAACAAAACAAGCTGAAATTTCCAGCCTAAGATGGTTGGCTGGTTTTAGCTGGTCTACCAGGCTGGTTTTACAGGGGTTTTAGACACTTTTTTTAATCTGACTAGGCTGGTCTGAGCTGGTCATGCTGGGAGACAGCTAAAAGCAGCTTAAACTAACTTGGCCAGGCTGAAAGACCATAATAAACCAGCTACTTCAGTTTAAACCAGCTAAGACTAGGCTGGTGTTAGCTTTATTTTTTTTCAGCATGGGATTGTATTACCATCTGATGCATTAACGTACCACGGTACTGTCCACTTTTTTTCCACAGATATTTTTGTAATTAGTAAAAAAAAACTTAATTGTCTACAATTCTCCTAATGACATTTTTCCTTAAACTGTGATGGTACATTTATAATATTAAATGTTTGCAAAAATTTGAATGAATGGAGAATTATTAAAAAACATGACAAATATGTATACAAAAAGCGGAAACCAAAGCGTTGATTATTTATAATAATAGAAAAAATGGACCTGTTCTTTTGACAGAGCTTTTGTTTTCGACAAATTAATTAAAAATGTCTCCGCTACCGACCTGAGGAAAGCATCCAAAAATCTGTGAATGTTGGCCGCTTTGGCTCTGTAACAGTGTGACATTTGAATGTTGTTTATTTAGTGGCTGACCTTCACTCGTCAAGGACCACCTACCAAAACCTCAACAAAAAGGTCTGGTCAAACCCCTATGGGTGGTATACGATGCTACTCAAAGGTATGAAACAATTATTACATGCTGTGTTTAGGCACCTGAATTTATGATTCACGGGGGCTGTGAGGGTCAAAAGTGACGTTCTGACTCAATGTTCATCTTAATAAATCTCATCAATGACCTTACGCCACCGCCGGGGGAAAGAGAAGCCATAAACTGCTTATGGACACACGTTCACCTAGACATCGCCACTACCAGACAGCCGACGTATAATGCACAGACATAGATACAGTTCCAGTGGGATGAATTACACTTTAATTAGCTTTTCCATCCATGCAAACCATTCCACTTTAAGTCCATTCGGCCTTCTCTGGATAATCATTCATTATACAGAAACAATGTTTATGGTCTGGGGAGCTTGTGAGACTGTCCTCCATTGGTCGGCCGTTTCTGCTTTCACGATCCCACCGGCTATGAGATGATGTCATGTTATAGTCCACATCAAGGTCAAACGAAACCTACCTTTGTTTTGTCTGAGGCTAATATTTTTTTAGTATGTTAATCAGCATCCCTGCTGAGAAAAAAAAAAAAGATCTATACCTAATATTGATAATGGTTATGGTTTGAATTTCACAATGTTGTACCTTGATGAAGAATGAGAGTATTCTCTTGAAAACCTAAATGTAGACTGTATATATACACATATTTATAGATATATAGTGTGTATATGTATGTATACACACACACACATATATAAATATTAGTTATTTAAATCAGCATTAATGAAAACAGACATGTATAGTTTATTTAAAATAATATATCTGTTTTTTTTGCATTATAATTCTCTCACATTACATTAAGAGAATTGTGGGCAACAATTGCTTAATAATAAATATATATTAAACTATTATTATTAAAAATAATTATATTTATATAAGCAATTGTTGATGAATGAATGACTTAAAAAACTATATATATAGGCTATATATATATTTAAGCAATTGTTGGCCTCAATTCTCATTAATTCTCAATTCTCATTAATACACACACACACACACACACAAACACACACAAAATAAGGATTTGGCCTTGTCATTTGGCCTTTTTTTTCTTTCTTTCTAGTTCAATGTGGTCTATGATGTCAAAACCACATCCACCAGGTGTTGTACATGTTATTAACCAACTAATCCAGTTTAGACCAGAGACCAGACCATAAACGGCCAGCTAGAATCCATGTAAAACCAGCCACAACCTTAGACTGGTTTTATTATGATTTTCCAGCAGGAATGCCTTATCCATTTTGGTCATTTACAAGAAATTACTGTTTTTTAAAAACTAGCCTTTTACACTTTCTGTACAACTAACAAAAGCCTATAGTAATTGCAAAAGTAATATTCATGCATCCCTTGACAAAACCACTAATAAAAATTCATCTTTCTAGTAGCAACCGATTGGTCACAGAGTGCTATACCAACACCATAAACCATCTCCTGCTTTATTGATTTGGTGATGAATCAATTAGTGAATTATTTAATTAGCCAGGGATTATGGGTCAATGTTGAGTGCCTTTGATCCTCCAGTGTTTCTCTCGTTCACTAAATCACAGATCTGCCATAAAGGGAAGGGGTTGGGAATACAGTTTAAAAGCGTCACATAGTAAAATCCTGTGGATATTGTATTTGTTTGCCTACAAATGTTGCATTGATTGGACCTTTTTTTTGATTGACACTATCTCTTTGTAACATTCACAATCCGTTCAGTTCATTTCTAGGCTTAAATTTGATTTTGAATCTTGCTTTATTTGACACCGGAATAGAGGACTGGGTTGAAGTTTATGTCTTTAAAAACATTCACAGTGCAATCAGCTATAAATATACTGCGTCCGCTTCAAGTTTAGGTAGGCCCGAACATTGAAATTAGCCACTAGCGTATAAAAGTAAACATCGGCCGCTTTCTACGTGTACATTCAGAAATCACATCTCAAGGATAGGCTGATTATTTATTACGGCAGGGAAAAACAAACACAGCCTTTTGCTGACTCCAAGCCAATCATAATCATCGTGACGGCTAGCTAGTCGCTTATCTTGATTATTAAGCCACATTTCGCATCTGTTTGATAGATTTCCCGCAAGCATAATAAATGCCTGTCCCGAACGCAAGCTTGCATTTAAAGAGAAAAGGCTGAGCCTTTTTCAATAAAGTTTATTACTAAAACTTGGCCTTTTTGTGTGTGTTTGAGCTGCGGTTAAAGTCGGACAGATGTGAATTTATGGGGCCAGTCTCTCATTCTCTTACCTTCCCATTAGCTTAAGTGACACGACAAGGCCGAGGGAAATCTCAAGCAATAAGGGTGATTACTTTAAAAGATCACACAATCTGTTCATATTCCCGTAATGAGTCTGATTGATTAAACTACAGGGTATAAATATTTTACGGGGTCATGTCGCTCAAGTTATTGTTGCTGATTTGCCGGCAGACAAATTGGTAGAGTCACATTTACTTATTTCACTATGAAACTGACATTTTCATGCGGATAAAAGGGCTGTTGCAGAAAGCGGAGCCATGAATAAAGTCGGGATATCTTCAAATCTACATGCTCGTGACTTTGGGTCAATGCCGTAAAAGCTAGTCAGCATTTGTGTCCATCTTGCAGTGTGTACATGGATGCTAAAACCACCTGAATAATTTCATTTATATGCAAGTGTTAAATCTAAAACATCAAAACACTCAAAATAACACATACATAATACTGGAAATCAGTAGGTCACAAATACCAGCATGACTGTTTTTAGATTGACTGTGGCGTTCGCTAAGGCAAGAATCACTATTACTATTTGAAATGTTTGAACAAAACCCTAGTCCAGTGGTTCTCAATCTTTTTTGACTCCAAGGACCCCCACTGTCTGCAACAATATTCAAAGAACCTATGACCTTTCCAGCTGTTCATGATTTACTGGTTAAGGATTTTTAAAAATACAAAAAAAATTTTTTTAAAGAATGTTTATAACTAGATCAAATGTTTAAAAAATACCAGTAGGAACTGTGGCACTTTAAAGAAAAAACAGTTGTTGAGAGAGTGAATTAAAACCAAAAATGTCATGATTTTAGCATATTTTAATGCTTGTTTTGTCTTATTTTAAATCATTTTAATTAATCCTAAAGGCTCCCTTTGCTGAGGCCCCCTAGTGGGCCCCGGCCCCTGATTGAGAACCACTGCCTAATTTTAATTAGGTGTGTAATTTGTGCCATGCCATTATGGACTATGGACATGAATGATATCTCGAATCGTGTGACTTGTTGAGTGCCTTTAGTCTTGTTTTATTATTTTACTTTTATTTTCAGAACAAGGAGGAACATCCCCATAGGCTTGAAGGAGAAATCATCTAGAAGACCCTATCAACCACATAGCAACAACCTGACTGCAACGTTTTGCATAGGCAAGTATCGCTCTCATTTTCTTCAGAACGTTTTAATAAAACTAGTGTAAAGAATTGTAAATCACCTGTTTATGTAGAACCACTAACATGCAGCTTAAAAATGTAGGTAAACATGAAAAGTGCTGCACTTAGCTAAACTAATCTTGCATTCTGAGGCTCTCTCCTGTCCTATTTCTATGAGTCTAATACATGCACCTCCAAGGTCATGTGTTTGATTCCCAGGCATAAACTGTGTTAGCCACTTCAGATAAAAGTGTCTGCTAAATGTGATGCAAAAGTTAACGTGCAATTTCCCTAATCAGGTAGACGCCACATGGAGTCCTTTTCTTGACTTTAAAATCAATCCGATGTAAAACTTTTGAGGGTTTCATTGACAACTTTCAAGCTGTAAAACCCTATAATCTCCCGTCAGTGAGCGAATGCTATTCGCCTTACCCAGGAAATAAACCTGTGTGGTCCAATCTCTGAAAATGAGTAAAAAACTCTCTCAGAGCCTGTCCTCGATGTCCCGGTCTGGTTCAGTTTTAACAAGGCAGAGGCACCTTTCTGAGGCCAGTTAAAAATGCATTTAATCACTATATAAACATGCTGTCCTGTAGCCTCTGTGACAGAGAAGTTATGCTGTCTGTATTTGTGCGTTTAATCACCGCCCTCATACAAACGCCCAATAAAGCACCTTGTTGTAGTCGTAATCCCATAATTTTTCTTTTTTCTTTCTTGCTTTTTTTGTAAATGAAATTACCCTGATGACATCACTACCAAAGGGCTAATTACTTTACTTCCTCTTCATTAACTTAATTATTTGACTATCAGTAAACCCGCCTGAGTAATTCATATTTGAGAGGCTGGGCTGTAAATAACCTCTTTCTGTTGGTTTATTATGGGCTACAGATGTGGCATTCTCCAGCATGTTAATCAGCCTCGTCGGTTGTGTCTGAATCCGAAGGCAGCCGTCTTGCTGCATATTCAGTCAGTTACTTAAAAGATAACGCTTTTAAATAATGGTATCTTCAATACTTACATTTGAAATCGAATTTCAAGAAAAATCCAAGTGAGCTTTAAAAATAAAGATTTTTTTGTTATATTATATTAAGTGCTGCCAAACCGATTAACATAAAAAAAAGAAATAAAAAAATTATATATATATATATATATATATATAAAATATATATATACACGTGTGGGTGTGTGTGTGTGTGTGTGTGTGTGTGTGTGTGTGTGTGTAGGCTATGTATACACACACACACATTTATACGTATGGATTTTACACAAATAGGCCCATTATCTGAACATGCCTTGATGAAATGTATGTGTGTGTGTATAGGCTATGTATACACACACACACACACACACACACACACACAGTATGTTTATATATATGAATGTTACACAAATAGGCCCATTATCTGAACATGCCTTGATGAAATGTATGTGTGTGTATAGGCTATGTATACACACACACACACACACACACACACACACACAGTATGTTTATATATATGAATGTTACACAAATAGGCCCATTATCTGAATGTGTTGATGCCTCTGAAGGGAGCTTTATTCAGATTTTGAAGAACTTTTCACACTTGTCACACTTTTGTTTTTCTTTTCGTTTATTTGCAGCAATTTACAGCAACACAGACAAATATAACAGTATACTGTGCATCAACCTCCCTTACATCCTTCAATGGAAATAAATTACACAGACTTAAACTTGCTTAAATAACATTAACATGAACAAACACTGAGCCACATATGAATGTCAACATGACGTCTAGAAATAATCATGCCTCCAGCTCTCTTACAGCACACAGGTAAATGATGCAAAGGTGGAGAGAAGTCAGAGAAATGCATATTCATTTATACTGCATATTTTAATGCAAATAAATATTTCTACAGTATGCTGTACCTTTAAACAAACCAAGCATGTAATTAATCAACTCTAAAACAATGAATTTCAAACTGATTTAAAACATTTGGTTGTTTTGCTTTGACACCACATTTTACACCAATAAAACATATAAATGACGTTTTGGCACATAGAGTGTGTCCTTGCAGCCTCATGAGTTGATTGGGTCATGAACAGTGCCCGTTTCTTACCAGAATGAAGTTTGCAGTGGATTGTGGAGGACTACTGGCCGCTTGAAACAGCCCTGTCACACACTTTTTGACCTGGACATGGAAGCTGAAGGTCAAGTTCACCCTTGATGTTTCCCAATGGTAATGCTTCTTTTTCAAATCTGTCATTATTTGCTATTATTGCTGTTAATATTACTGTTAACCTGAATTCAATTACTGCACTAGCTGTAAGATTTTAGAAAGGCTTCTCAAAACAATATTTCTTTGGAATAATATACATGGTTGAATCATGCACCAGGTGTTTTTTAAGAAATGAAATAGGGATTCCATATTCACCAGTATTTAACTAATGTTTTTTGCAGAGTTATTGTAGCCTAAATTTAGTGAAGGTTTATTTGCAATCGATAATAATGAAGCAAAAGTGTTTTGCTGCAAAAACTGTACACATGTAAGCATGACACAGAACATCTGATACTATTTACAATGAACAAAAACAATAAATTAACATGTAAGTCTTGCTGAAACAAGACATAACTCTCAAAAATTGTAATTAAAAAACTCTGTTCCAAAACCTAGTGAGCTGCCTTACTGCCTTACGTGAACAATTGAGTCTAATAGCCTTTAACATTAGCATGTTGCGAAGCTAACAGCATGATAAGCTGTTTTATTATTATTATTATTATTCTCTATTGAATTAATAATACATTATCGTTCAAAAGATTGGGGTCTGATTTTTTAATGTTTTGGTAAGAAGTCTCTTATTCTCACAATTAATTTTTATCGGGGAAGAAATCTGTAAAAATGCTAATATTGTTCAATTTTATTACAATTTAAATGAACTGTGATCTATTTGAATATATTATAAAATGTAATTTATTCCTGTGATCCAAGCTGAATTTTCAGCATCGTTACCCCAGTCTTCAGTGTCACATGAAATCATTCTAATATTCTTATTTTTTAATATTGCTGATTTGCTGCTCAACACACATTTATTATTATTATCGATGTTGAAAACAGTTGTGCTGCGTAATATTTTTGTGGATACAATGATACTTTTTTTTCAGGATTCTTTGATGAATAGAATAGCATTTATTTGAAATGGAAATATTTTGTAACTTTATAAACGTTTTTATGGTCACTTTTGATCAATTTAATGCATCCTTGCTAAATAAAAGTATTCATTTATGATGTGATGCCTTAAAATGCTGTTTACAGGTTTTGGAACACAGCTTAAATGCTTGTTATTTGTTATATCAAACGTCTACCTTGTATAAGATTCTCTGACACCTCAAACACCAAATGAGGTCCCTCTATACTGTATACTTTGTTGACTTTTCGTGTGTCTTTAGGTGGCTAAATGGTTTGGCTTTTATAGTCTCAGTTTTTTAATCTTACCATTGCCATAGTCAGACCACAGCACAGGACTGTAATGCTGCTGTGAGTTCATGCAGTCTCAGTTTCCATTGGGAAATCTTTTCATAACCCTGCGCCGATCTTCCTGTCGCCGCCTCCCACCTCCTCCATGTCGTCCTCAGAGAACGGGCTGTCGGCGTGGTATCCTAATGCAGATGTGTGGTGCAGAAAGTCTGTGGAACGTGCTACATTAAGGGTGTCGTTTATGAACTTGTGTGGCCCTTCCTCCTCATCTTCTTCATCGTCCTCGTCGAGTTCGTCCTCTTCCTCGTGCTCCTCCACACTCTGAGTGAGAGCCCTGCGACCGTCCCTTCCTGGCCTCTCATTGGTCGATTTGCTTCCCCCGCGCTGGCGTTCGACCTCGACCTGTGCGGCCTGTTCTTTAGCCTTACGACTGCGTTTCCACTTCATTCGCCGGTTCTGGAACCAGATCTTGACCTGTTTTACACACAAACACACAAGGATGTCAGCAAAATGCACACCTGCTGCCAAAGAAACAATAATCAAGAAAACAATGTATGGGAAAGAAACTTTGGACACTAGGTGATATACCATATCAATGTTTTTTTTTTTTTATTGAAATTATTATTATTTTCTTTCTCCAACCGAATGAGTCGAATGTTTAAATCAAGAAAACAATGTATGGAAAAGAAACTTTGGTGATACCATATCAAGTTTTTTTTTTTTTTTCATTGAAATTATTATTATTTTCCTTCTCCAACCGAATGAATTTTAATAACTTTGGGTCTTTTTTCATGTTTTGAAAGAAGTCTCTTACCAAGGCTGCATTTCTTTGGTCAAAAATACAGTAAAAATAATATTGTGAAATACAATTCAAATGAATTGTTCTCTATTTGAATATATTTTAAAATGTAATTTTATTACTCCAGTCTTCAGTGTCACATGATCCTTCAGAAATCATCCTGATTTGCTGCTCAAGAAACATTTCTAATTATTATCGATGTTGAAAATAGTTATGCTGCTTCATATTTTTGTGGAAACTGTGATACATTTTTTCCCAGATTCTTTGAATTATAGAAAGTCCGAAAGAACAGCATTTGTTTGAAACTAAATCTTTAGTAACACTTTTCTGTTACTTTTGATTAATTTAATGCACCCTTGCTGAATAAAAGTATTCTTTTTTTTTCTTTTTTTTAAATGACCTCAAACTTTAGTTCAATAGTGTAAATCTGATGATCACTAAACTGTGGCATACTGTATATCAAAACTCCACTCGCTGACTTTCACACTTCTTTACCTGTGTCTCGGTCAGCATGAGCGATGTGGCCACTTCGAAGCGTTTGGGTCTGGAAAGGTACTTGTTAAGTTTAAACTGGTTTTCCAGCTCCAGTAGTTGTTGACTGGTGAATGCTGTCCGTGGCCTTCGACATTTACCCATCAAACCGGACTGGGGGGCGGCTGTACGACAAAACGAAAGAAAGAGGACATTAATAGATTATATACATTATGAACAGGTTTCCCACAAAAGATGTTTGTTGTTAGTGGTCCAGGTCAAAAGGACCCCCATCCAAGTGATATTCTTTTGTGTAGATATGGTTCAGATCTTTGGGTGATGGGTTATTTCAAGTCTGCGCAACGCTATTAAATGCAAATATTCTGCTGCAGTTTAACATAACTTCATGTTGAACTAAGGGCATAAATGTTTAGCAGCATTTTCACTTAAAAGCCTGCATAACGTCATTGCTAAAACTGTAAATCTCTTCCAGATTAATAAGAGGCCTCTTGTGCCGGTATATAAAAATTAAGCACCAGCCAAAAGGGATACAAGCTACTGTAATCCACGTCTAGATTATTTTTATGAGATTTTTGTCTCTTTTATATAATGTCAAGGACTTGCAGGGTTGGGCACACACACACACACAAAAGAAAGCCTAGAATTTGTAGCTATCATTTACCATAATAGCTTTACTGCAGCTTATTGTTAAACACAGTTGAAGCAGGGCTGGGCGGCCATAAAATGCAAGAGCAAGCCATTAACTTAATGAAAATTCAATGAACGCTTTTGGGATTTTATTGATGAACTACAGTATGTTTAAGGTGTTTGTTTATAGTTTCTCTCTCACACAAAGACAATTCCCATCGAGCTGACATTTATGGCTTTATAAAGAAGCCAAAAATAAAATTATATTATTACAGTTTGGTGTAAATCCTGGTAACACTATATGGAACATTGTTCAGTCAGAGTGTCAAAATGACTTTATTGTCAAGTTGTTGTTTCTTTAACTATCCAAGGATAATATAATCTTTCAATCATGAAGAGTGTAATGTCTGCTATTTGTTTGTTTACAACATATTATTATTATAGTTTTTTTTGTATATTATATCGTTCTGCTTTCAATTTTAAAAAGCTATTTTAATTGCAAATATATGTAGAAAAAAAACTAATATATAGTCCTAATTTCCTGATACTGTTTTATCATTTAGCCACCAAGATTGTCATTTATAATTCAGCAAACTAATTTCGCCACATGTGACCACCATGATTTCAGTTTAATAATCCATCAAACAGAAGTTATAAACATCATAATTGCTTAGTGACAAATTAACTCCAGGTCTTTCAAGAGTCACAGGTGTGTAAGCACATCTATCTCCCTCTGTTTGCTTTTCCTCACCTTTGATTATGTTGAAAAGGATTTCATGAGATTTTACAATGTTTGCTTTCAAACCGACAATGGCGGTAATGCAACACAATTTTGGTGTATGACAGTAATGATGCTATAATGATGGAGGTGCACAATTTATGTACTCATGATTTGGAGAAAACTTCCATTGACAGCTTATTCTTATTCTACTTTTTTTTATTTACAACAGATGCTGTTGTAGGTTTTTTTTTATTTTTTATTATGGAAAAACTAATTTGTGCTCATGTGAATTCTAAGTACTTTAAAACAGGAATTATTTCTTTTGAAAAACAAAAAGTCAAGATAGAACCAAAAATAGCTCCAAATGGACCTTATAAATCTTCACAGATCATTTATTTATATTTAAGCAGGTCAAGAACTTGATTTATACATTTTAAATCATATATTCAGATACTATTAATTTATTTTCACATAGCCCTGTTCATATGTGAATGTAGATCAACTAAACAGTTTAGCACTATGTTAAATAAATAAAAGTGTTATGGCACTTCACTCAAATTTCATCGATAAGAATAACAAACGTCAATCATTTAATGCTTAACAGATTAATAATGCATTCACAGTTAGAAATGTCATAGAACTTTCATGAATCAAGGATTGTTGAATGTTAAGTAAAGATTTAACAAAGTGTTACCCACTCATCTGCATGCTACCCCACTCACAGGTGTAATCGGGCAGTCGTGGTACCATGATGCCTGCTCGTATCCAGTGCTCCAGCGGTAAAGACCCGGCCATCGCCGCCGCCTTCAGCTGATCCGGGTACGAGTGCGTCAGCTGCGTAAAACCCGAGTACGCCAGGGCGGGGTGCTGACCTCCCAACGCTGAAATGGGGTACATGGGCGTCGTGTACATGGCTGGAATTGAAGTGAGTCCTGGGTGTGGGAGATTGAGCAGCCCTGGTTTAGGTATGATTCCGGGTTGGAGGTGTATGGCGCGGGGGGACGGAGTGTCTGTGCGCCTGCAGGACACCGGGCTACCAGTCGGGCTGTCGCTGCTCAGTCCAGGTGATACTTCTCGGGTCCCTCGATGTGGTTCTTCAGCCAGAAGAGCATCGATCCTGAAGTTCTTTGATTTTTCCATTGCAACGCTTCTATGTTGTTTGGTGTTGCAGGAAAACACGTGGATAGCTGTATTTTACGCACAGATACATGCGTTTTAAACACGATTAGTGATGCTTTCTGCTCTATTTCTAACTTTTGGGAGATGTAGAGTTCAGTCTAACTGATATTTGGAACTCTGCCCATGAGACGGCCAAAATACCTATAGGTAATAAAGTATCTAAACGTTTACGCACAAAAAGGAAAATAAAGAAAATGCGCCCAGAAAGGATATACGATCGCTAAATCGTTCTTTAACACGACGGTCTCTTGTTTAGAACAGTATCTCTGTCATCTATCCTGCTCTCTGAACCTCACCGCGCGTTCACATCTCAGTCATAACGCCTTTGTGAGCGCTGATTGGCTGCAGTGGATGTCCTGCGGGAGTTGATCACTTGACAGTTTTCTAATTAACTAATCATACTGTAGTACAGACTCTTCGAGCACGTCCTTGGACTGAGACTTGTTCCTCAACCAACATCAGAGCAACGACGCTTGCGAAGTTTCCAAAGTGCCTGAAACCAAGAGTTTCTCGTGGTTTACTGTAGCTCAGTTAATCGCACCAACTGCATGTTTAAATGTATCCCTAAATCATCTAAATGAACTAATAAATTACATAATAATAGTAATGATAAAAAAATATTGTCGAAAATTTTTATTTATTTTGTACTTATTATGCTGCTTTTACTATTTGTTATACCTTAAAACCTACATTTGCTGCTATATAATTAATAATAATAATAATAATAATTATTATTATTATTATTATTCAGTAGGCTATTTCACATAATATCAAATAAAAATAACCTCACTGAGCAGTTTTCCAAGATGTAGCCTACATATTGATAATAATGTAATCTAATATTTTTTTTACGACCCGCTTATTTAAAGAATCTCGGCTGTATTATCAAGATTATTTAATTTTATGACTTTACATTATACAAAGTCCATATAATTATGCATTATAATAAGTCAAATGTTCGCAGCATTAAATGGTCTGATTAAAGTGGTTAATCACATAACCCAAAAATGTATATATGACATCCACATTTAAACTGTTTATTTAAAATTTAGTATGACTAAATTAACCAGACTATAAGGATTTAGACAAATAAAATATTTGTAAGCTCAGGTTGCTTCTTAAACTTTTTTTTACAGTATATTAATAGTAATAATAACAACAACAATAATAACAGTAGCCTAATAGCCTAATAATAATGATTGTACGGCGTGAATTGATATTTTTCTCCGAGAATCTCTCATCAGTTCGAAAATACAGTTTGTTGCTCATTTTCATGGACTTGAGTGTTTATTCCACTATTTATGATGGGTATTAAGATGATTTTAATAAATTAATTTAAGACAGAATAGTCGGTTAAAAAAAAAAAAACATAAATCCGACCGCATTAACATCGTGTGATAGCCTAAATAATCATCGCACATTTATGTTTATGTATGATATGTAGTAGGCTAGTCAATATATTCTACAATCTTATGCAAACACTAAGTATAAATTATAACAGGGGGAAACAAATATTAAAATGGTTGTTTACCTAAGCTAAAATAATGAATGAAATATAGGCAATTCATTGAAAACCTTCATTCCATCCATGACCTGCTTGTCGTAAACACGCAATAAATCGAGACGAAATGAATTGCAATTCGCAGCTGTTATTTTAAATATTGCCTACATGAAAAGGCAGTGGACGGTGGATTAATAACATGGAAAACAGCCCGTGCACAGGCGACGTGAGGCTGAAACTCTGATATTTTCGCCTTGACCCGAGAAGATTGGAGCATCCCGCCCCTCTATCCCGCAAATGAGCGCCGGGCTGCGATGCTGAAGCAGGCTGTGACTCAACACCTAGTGTGCTGCCTACCTAGACAACATGCAGTCTACATCGGCCATGCCTTTGATGACAATATATTGCACATATTATTGTATTGTACGCCTACATGAAAAAAACATGTAAATAAAAAATAAGTAAGGCCTATAGGCTGTGATTTATAAAAGACACTTGCTCCCACTATGATCTATGTCTGGATTTATTTTTATTTGTTTAATCTGAAAACAAATTTAACCAAAATGTATGCCTACTAAATATAATGTCTAGTTAGGCAGCTCACTAGGTTTTGAGACACAGCCATTGGAGCTAATTTGCTCAAGAGAAATCTCTTCGCATATTCCCAGCAACCTCTACCTCTCCCTCCCCTCGGCCGGTGCGCTGCTTTTATGATTTAAAAGTAATTTAAACAGCCCGGCCACTGGTAAATCCGTCTTTGGCACCGTGTGACAGAGGTGCGCAAATTAAATTGAATCAATGGCACCGCCGGCCTCGTGTCACGTCCTCTCTTAAGTAGGCCTATTGCGCGCGCGCACACATGCAGGTTTGTTGCATGCTTACCAGTGATTCATTGCAATGACATGCATTGCAAAAATAAGACTGCTTACATATATCTGTAACGAGAATGATTGTGATTTATCTGGTATTTTTTCTATATTCTTATTTTTATTTAAATGTTTCGATTTAATTTTACGATGTTGCAGTGTTTTGCAGATGCATTATACTGTAGCCTACTTTATGTTCTTTCTAAACATTATGTCCAAATGGCCTATCTATCCACAGGAACATTTCACTGCTCATATGTTGCTCTTTTATAGGTGTCTTGATAGAAATCTAAGTCATTACTCTCCCTCAAGTTGTTCCAAACCTGTCTGAGATTTTTTCTTTTGAGCACAAAAGAAGATATTTAAAAAAAATTTGGAAACCAGACAGTTGACGATATAGCCATAGACATCCACAGTAGGAAAAAAATTATAATACTGTGGGAGTTCAATACCTACCATCTACCATCAACTGTCTGGTTACAAACATTCTTCAAAATATCTTCTTTTGTTCCATAAAGAAACGAAACTCATACAGGTTTGGAACGAGGGTTAGTAAATTTTTATTTTTTATTTTTGGGTGAACTATCCCTTTAAGAATCAACTTTCTCAGAAGCTTTTCCTAAAGTTCCTTAATTGTTGATGCACAGTCAAGGACTTGATGAGAAATGTTCAAGTTCAAGAAATGTTAAAGAAATGCTTCATATTGATATCTCGTTTTCATTTTCAATTTGACCGCAGACGAGATGTTTGAGCACAGTAGTAATTTTTTACATTTTACACAAAATAATGAATGTTCTAAAATAATGTTGTGAATTTTGTTCTGTTTTGATGTAGTCTAGATCAATGCTTATTTGAATGTACAAGCATTTAGATCATACATCGCCTTTAGATCACATATCACAGTGCGCTCTTGATGTGCCTTTCAAAGTCAAAGTTTATCATTTAATTTAAGGCCTGTAAACTTTAGTACCTGTCGTGTTTACAGGACATTAAAGGCCTTATCGCTGATTTCAGACATATTCTGCGGTCATTATCGCAGCTCAGCAGTGATCAGACAGTGCCTCGTGACCTCTGTTTGATCCTCTGCCTGAGTCAGCAGTTCAATTCTGATTAGCATGACCCCAATTCCAGTCTGGTACAAACTGGCCTGTTGTTTATCTTTATTTTGAACTATATATGTCTGGAGCAATAATAATATCCTAGAAGTAATATTTGCATGGACCCCTCGCATCAGTAAAGGTAAAAATCTAGTCTATTATTAGATGTTTTATTAAACGTCTGCCATTCACGAGGCCTTTTAGTGTATACCAACATTTGAAAAATTTGTGTGAGGTTTCATCTAATGCATTATACTAATTATTCCTGCTCAGGAAAGATCTCTTTCCTGGCAGAGCTTCTGAACGCTGCTGATAAATATCCAGCTTTTACCCAAATGACAGAAAGTAACTTAAAATCATTCTTTATCTATGTTTTTGTCCTCGATTTGCACCTTTCAGGGTAATTTTTGTGCTGCTAAACGTAATATGCTTTTATCAGGACTCATAAATTCATCTAGGCTGGCATGAAATGATGTTGCTTTATTATGTTGATCAGTTTTGTCATGGCTACAACGACTCTGTGATGGGTCAGGAAGCAATCATTCGTTCAGATAAGACGACTTCAAAGATAATTATGACACCTCCTGTCCTCTCCATCTGAAAACACTTCATATTAACATGCAGGGTCGTTTATGCAGTGTATCATGCAGTATATGTCTTAACTGATTTAATATTTAATCATAATATTACGAACAATGTAATTTAAATAATTTGTAATATTAACTTTTAAGAATTTTTATATTATATTAATATTTAACAATTTTATAGATGGAAATCATATTACCCCTTTATTACAATATCACTTTTAAAAGAACATTTAACACAAATCTAAAAACAGGCAATTTATTAAGTAATATTAAATATTAATAAGTTTGTTTCCACAGTCGATATATATATACATCTAAATACATTTGAACCACTTAAAGGGTTAGTTCACCCAAAAAGGAAAATTCTGTCAGTAATTACTCACCCTCATGTTGTTCCAACCCCGTAAGACTTTCATCTTTGGAACACAAATTAACATATTTTATGTAGAGTTTAAAATGGTTCTAAAGTGTGCATTTCCTGGATGTCCGAATCGTGAGAAACCAATGAGAAAATGTAAAAGGACCTTACCAATGCCACAAAATGGCTTGCCTTTCACACTTTCCCATCAAATGATCTTCTCAGTTCTCGCACATGCGTCGTGTTGCTCTCGTGAACTCACATCAGAGGCCCACACAGTAGAAAATGAAGAGTTGAATAAAGTCGTTATTTTGGGGGGGGGGTTTGCTCACAAAAAGTATTCTCGTCGCTTGATAAACTTAAGTTTGAGCCACTGTAGTGACTTGGACTATTTTAACGATGTCTTCACTAACTTTTCTTGGCTGGCAGATGACATTATCAAGCAGATGGAGTGAGACAGCTCTCAGATTTCATCAAAAATATATTAATTTGTGTTCCGAAGATGAATGAAAGTCTTATGGGGTTGGAACAACATGAGGGTGAGGAATTAATGACAGAATTTTTTACAGACATTTTTGGGTGAACTAACCCTTTAACTTAGTGATTGCAGGACGTGAAGAGACTTTCAACCAGCATAACAAAAAATGTTTCTGGAACAAATCACCTTTGATAAAAAAAAAAAACTTAAATTAAAACACAAGCACATTCATTGTTTTAAAAGAGTTCAATCAGCCACCTGTTTGTTTTTTCCACGCAGGTAACAAACGCACCTTACGCTTCCAGAGATGGTGTGAGGGTTATGGCGGTTTAATGGGCCGCCTTTAACAAGCAGGTTTTTTTATGGCCCCACACAAGGGCCTCATTGTGTGCTTGTAGATAAACAACCCATATTGTACCAATCACACACAAGAAGACATAATTACTTTCACCCTGATATCCCTGCTATCTCAACGGACCATTATCTCTTCCTTTAAGAGGGAAAACTGAGGGCTTTGAAGTTTCCTTTCTTCCAGTGTATCCTCCTGCCCGTTTCCCGCTCTCCATAATCTTTCATTATCTCCGCTTACCTACAGCATATGTGCTAATTGATGTTGGTTTTGCGATGGATTACAATGGATCTCCTTTGAAGCTGGGCGGCAAAGTGACATATAAAGTCAATGAGGAAGTTAAAGTCATTAGCACACAGTAAGTGTGGCCTTTACTGGCTAATTTGTCTGAGAATGGCAACCTTTGGTTGAGATGGAGTCGGGACGCTTTCAACTTGTTACAGGCAAGATAATATGTCAAATAAGTTCAAGGCAATTTTTACAGTTATTTAAAAAATAAACCTACACCATACACAGATTTACTGCCAAAGGTTGTCATTATACAACCTTGCATAATAAATGGCTTTAATGCAAAATATATATATATATAAAAAAAAAAAATCATGCAAATCACTACATAATCGCTGAATGATGTGGCCTTTGGTCTTTCGATTGCAAGTCAGCATGATGTTTGCTCAGTGAAATCAAATTTGACATTTTTAGTCTACTTGTAAGTGGTGCTTTCTTCTGGCTCATAGAGAATTGAACAAACCCTTTACCATAAGTAATAATATTTGGTGTGTTATCGGTCCCACCATTTGTGCTACGAACATAATTAATACGTCAAATCATGTGACTTGTGTAGCAATGACCCTGAACACCCTAGCAATGACCATATCAATTAGCAACACACTAGAAGATATATAGCAGATTATTATTTATACTGTTAAGGTGCGCAGGGCAACTTTTTGATTGTTGCTTGGCCACTTTCTCATTGAAAATAGCCAATACATTTCTTTCTGGATAATTTTGATCGGTCGTGGGCCCTGTGTCTTATCTGGTTGTCCATTGACGGCAACATTGCCCAGCAACATTACTCAAAAAGTTGCCCTGTTTATCATCACCTTTATAGTATTTGTTAATATTTTTAGATTTTCAGACTAAAAGGTTTAGTAATTTATGTGCTTTTGTCAATTTCTATTAGGTTTTTTTTAATCAGAAGAATATAGGAGGCTGTGCTATCTAAGTATTATTTATTATAGTATTCATTAATATTTTAAAATATTTTTAATTTTATATTTAAAATACTATTATAGTATTGAGCTTTTCTTTTTGTATTTTCAATTTTCATTTTAATGTGGGTTTAAGTTTTAGTCATTTTGTTATGTACGTTTGTCATTTTATAATTTTTTTATATTTCTATTTAGCTTTAATTTATTCATGCTTATTTCAGTTAGTTGCCAAGGCCACATTTCTAATTTTCCTTTTCAAGCTTTTTCATCTAATATTTTTAGTTACCAATAACAAAAATGCACACTAGCATAGTTTTGCACAAACAAGGAACACATTTTCTTCTCACATACACATACTCAAGCATATTTTTATATTTTTTATCACACGAGTTCATATATCATAGCTTAATATGGAGAATAATTCTGATACTCTCCAGTAAGATACACATTTGTGTTCCTGTATTAGTTTAATCCTCGACGCAGTTTGACTGAATAACGCAGCTTCATGTCATTCTCAGAGAAGGGTGAGAAACATCTCCTGCTTAGACATTGACCTCTCTTTGCCTCCCTAGTCTGAAAGCTTTATCTCCACATCCTACAAGAGGACAACCCTCAGAGAACAATACCCCACCAGCTCTCTCTATTCTTCCATTGTCTCACTCACACGTTCCCTCTAATGACCTGTGAGAATTGAAGACTTCCCAGACAACAATTGTGACAGCTCACACAGTGCCTAAATGGCTTGATTAATGATATAGACATGTTATGTTAAAATGTGAGTGTGTGTGGGCAGCAGATGTTGACACCATCTATTAACCACTTCAATTTGTCCTTGGTAAAAAATTTGCATGAATATGCAGGAACAGGACATCTATTTATCCATGCAGAAAAATGGACATCAGACTGTCTGGCTGATAAAGAGTGAAAGAATAAACATCTGTTGAACCAAAATGGAAATTTTGAGTTGAAATACTCATGGAGAAAATTATGTTAATGACGCAATTACGCATGCTTCAGTAATTTATTTGCTCTACATCATGTTAAGGATTTTTAAATTAATGCACGCGCTAACGTTGACATTCCTTGTGGCAATATGGTTCAATTTGAGACAAAAACATTATTTCATATTACAACAGTTAACAACAACTAAAGTCATTTTTATCAGTCAGATCAGGTAGAAATGACTCCTGGTTCATTTCTTGTTATCCTGTGGGCTGTGTATATGTCGAGATAAAGGTATACCAATGTTCATAAGTCTGGGTCTTTTAACAAAAAACAACGACTAATAATCAAGTGAATGCAGTCATGAAATATTTATAAAATGGAATATAGTAACTGTTTGTTATTATGGCTAATTTTAATCTTATCGGGACATTGTCATAAATGTGGACTTCTAAGTGAGACATACAATCTTTCTGTGCTATGTAAATCTGATTTACAATGTCTGCGGAGTAGCTTTGAGGTTATTGAGTTAGGCAGTCTAACTGTTTTGCCAATATAGGAACCCTGTTGAAATTGCTAGGTGCCAGTTTTGCACTTCACTACTGACTGTCGAGCTTCGACCACTATCGGATTGCGAAATGAAAAAATCAATTACTCAGTCAAGCTGTCGAATTTGATTCAATTCCTCATAAATTGTCTGAACAACAAATGGCTTTTTGGTGTCAGTGTTTCGATTGAATGTCTGTGTCACCTTAGCTGTGATCAAATCGAGTCCAACATCTCTCAAGCTCTTATTGGATGAAATTTATTCATCAACAGCAGGCCACAGCATAAGTAAGTGGCTGCATTAGAATATAAGAGTATGGAAAAGCAATGAACCTAATGTTGACTTCTGACTGAATCGTTATATTATTTATGAACACAGGTTGCAACAGCTCACTATATATGTTAGTAGAAAGACAACTGTTCCTTTTAGCTTTTTGCTTTATAACTGGCAAATATATGTATTCCTAATTTTATTTGTGACTCTCTATATTGGGTGCATCTTTAAAGAATGCATTCATTTTCATTTTCATCAGAAAACGGTACTATATATTTCCCCATGACTTATACTGATAGAATTAACGGATACAGAATGTAGTCACATTATTTGATAGATTTAATAGATGTTTGATATGTGAAATGAAAGTATGTCACAGAGTGCATGTCCCCATTTACAACTACATTGTAGTTTTATATACATGTGGAATCCATTTAGCTTCTTTTGGAAGTAAAATGTTTTTTTTTTTTTTTTTGAAATACTTAGTTTGTCACTGCACTTATAACCAATTAAAATAAAGTCTAAATATTTTCCCCATACATTTTTAGCACAACTGACACCATTTGCTCAGAATGACCCATCAACTAGTTCCCAGTCCTCTCCTGGAACTCTCATGAAGATGTGGCAGTCAGCGATGTCATTGATAGATGCTGTGGGGGGGGGGGGGGGGGGGGGGGGGGGTGTGTATAATACTCAGTTCATTTCATCAGTAGGGTTAATTAACTGGCGCTCGATTGGACCTGAGGTTAATCTGTGTGCCGAACTGACACATTGCCGTTCATCACTCTCATCACTCCATCCCCCTCTCCTCCTCCTGTCCTCCTCTTTCGTGCACTCGTCCAGAGGAAGACGGGTCAATTAGTTCATGTCTTTTTACACAGATGGCCCGCTGGCCCTGCTGCCGGCAGCTAATTGACTGAAATGAGCAACCACGCCCCCTTATAAAACACATTCAACATGTTTAATCAAGGATTGGAGGCAGTGTACACTGCAGACTTAAACATAAAGGATTAGTCATTGCACGCGCTAATATAAAATAAAGAGGGAAAATTAGTTTTGAGTGCCTCCCAAAATCCATATAATACCATTTTAAAGCAATTTTAATTTTATTTATGGTTTTGACACTTGTCACATGAAATCTAACATCTCTATATCAAGTGTGTGAGATGATTTTTTATTTATTTTTGTAATACGATTTATTATGTGTTTGACATAAATGTTATCTCAAGTTATGTGGCATGTTGATGAAAGGTGTGAAATTTGTTAAATTGCATTATTCAGATGCTTTTCCATCATCGGGCCAAACTGTTCTCTTTGGTGAAACGTCCCATTCAGTGCCGATCCAGCCCTGCCGATGAGGATATGGTTTCTTAGCCAGCTACAGAGAAACCGGCAGCCAGGCAACAGTCAAATGACCACCAATCCTGAGTTGCGACGTCACTTCACGCATTCTACTAGGCCAGCACAGTCCAACACTGTTAGCCAACCGTGCTGAAAATTACAGGCAGAGAACGGTTTGTAACCGTGCCGTGCCGTACCAGCTCAAGTGGAAACCGTTCCTTACATTATTAGAACTGTTTGGTCCAACGGTGGAAAAGTGGCTTATAATGATTGAGTTCACACATAAAGACAGTCACTTGTTTCGTTCCTGAATGATTGACCGTTATTGAACGAATGGGTTGAATGAACGATTCAATGACTCATTCATAAAGACAGTACTGCTGCCTTCTGAAATCGAATACTTCCCAACTATATAGTATGTGAAAAACAGTATGCCAAGTGTGTCCGAATACATACAAAAAATAGATCAATCCAAAATGTTTAAGAGCAAACATGTTGAAGATTATGCGATGGGCTGTCGATTCATTAAATGTTAAGCTGTTTTCCCACAAAAGCAGTTTATTCAGCGTAGTCAAGCCTCTCCTCCATTGACATCCATTAAAAAATGTGGTCTCCTTCCCTGTGTACAGTATTAGCAGGCGTTGGCAGAATGGCAGTGAAGCGCTGCAGGTCACATGACAGTAACAACATGGAGGATGTAGGCCTACGTCCAAATTTCATATATAGAATAATAATAATTAGTATTATTTTTTTATTTTTTTTATTTCTTGGGGGTCACATGTTAGTATAAAGGTGTGGTGCTTGAAATGTTACCACCTGTGTATGAGTCTATCATTAAATTTTTTTCACAGTTTCTTTCCTTTTTAATTAATTTCCTTGTTGGGCACCCAATTTGAGCAACATATTGCTTTGCTGTGGATGTGTGTGCTTTGGATCAGATTTTACTAGAACAGAACATACTTTTTTAACAGTCACTAAGTAAGTTCAGTATGCGATTTCAGAGGCACCATGGGAGTGTTCGACTTGATGCGGCGGTGCACAGACTGATCAGTGTATTACATCAAAGTACCGCCAGAACGATTTGAAAAAATACGAAACACACCTAGGCTTTGTCTGAAATCTGCTCCTGTAACCTTAAATAGGGCAATATTTGAGGGGACAGCCATTTGTAGGGCACTCATTCAATCCCACAATGCACAGCAATAACAAGTGTACAACTGATCTACACTCACCAGAGAATACCCAAAATGCAATGTGAGGGTCGTGTCTAATGAATTTCAACTTCTCGCCAGAAGAAGACGCTGGTACAATACTGCTGGAACTACCAGTTTGCTAAGTTTCAAATGATTATTAAACAGCAAGAACTAACTATGCAAAAGCTACAACCATTTCAGTGCACTCAGTGTCCGAATTCACTTACTTGTTTTCATGCACTCCTTCAAGTGAACTGTATTAGTGGAGTAATGGGAATAGTGTATGAGGGTAAAGGGGTGATTTCAAACACAAATCCAGTCACTTTTTGTTCCTGCACAATTCGGTTGAATAAATGTTTCAGTCACTCAATGATAGAGATGAATAAACGATTTAGTGTATTTTTCACAGTACACATCTGGGACTTACCACAAACACCTACATGCAAAAACATAAATGACATGAACATTTCTGCAGTGCTTAATACTTCTCACCAGACAGGTAAAATACTCTTGTGCAAAGCTTCAAGGAGATGAATGTTTGTGCATATGTGTACATGTATATGTGTAAACCTGTGTATTTGTGTGTGTCTTGAGAGATTACACACCTCATTTATCAGAGCACTTCACCTTGTGGCAGAAGGTTGTAATCCAGAGTGAAACCATCCACTTGGTATAATTACACCCATTAAAGGTGCTGCCGTCCTCAGTTCCATCGCCTCATTCAATGTCTTCCCCTCATCGCTGCATGTTCGTCTAAAAAATTGATAGCCTATACCAAAACTAGCAATAAAGATCATTCAAGCTATATTAACAGTGATGTTTGCATTTCTAGTTTTTCAGCATTGTAAGACATTCTAGAAATCAAAATGTTAAACTTGATATAGGCCTTGCAGCAAAGAGGTGACAAAACACTCTCTTAACAGTTCATTTTGATCATTAATATATCCATATCAAATAATATCAACTGTTTGTGTCAACATTCCAGCTTGGCGTTTAATGCAAATGGTTACCGCTTTCTCACTGTAATCATGATAAGTGATACTAAAAAGTAACTGGATGTGTGTTTGTGTATGCAATGAGACGATGAGACGAGAGGATGAACAGCATCCAGAGACAGATAACAGTGTGTCACTCCATCTTTGCATTTGTCTCCGCACACTCCATCAATATGAAGCGGCTGTCAGCTGCCTATTTCAGGAAAATTAAAAGGGCTTACGGTAAAGATGCTCTGCGAGGGAGGGGCATGCATGAATTTATGTGTGTGTGTTTATAACCTCTGCTTAACACAAACACAAAAGTCAAATGAGTACTTAAAAAAGACGTGTTTGAAAGTTGAGCATTTGGGAGATCGGGGCTAGTTGTCACACTTTTACCGCAGTGTAAATGTACTTTACCTCAGTAAAGGTCAATTTCTGTATGGGCATAAACCTTATAAATCTTGACTACAAAAAAATCTATTTAACATATCCACAGTTCTGTCATGACAACTCTCGGGAGATTGGTATGGTAATAGAGATTGGTATGATAATGGATATGGAAAAGTTACTGTATTTGGTCTTGGTGGAATAGATCTGGTACGCTGCTGCTTCTGCAGAGCAAGTACCGATACTTGCTACTGCCAATACATTCGCAGACATTGCTGTGAGCATGTAAGACACGCGGCTGCTGCTGCACATGTAACATACATGAATTAACCCCTATAGCAGATCTGTACAGGTGGAGCTGGGGAAGGTGGAGGGTTTCTGAAAGCGTGCTACAGACTGAAAACAGCAACACTACCGGTGTTTGTTTGAATGTTGAGCCGCAGCTCATTGGACGCTGATGCAACAACAACCTATCAGTCAACTGTGCCATGTAGATAATGACTTGAACTCTAGCAAATGAGTTAGACCTATCAGCCACCTAGAGTTTCATGCCAGAACTAGGTCATTATTTCCCAGGGAATAAAATGGACCTCTGTGACAACATGCCCCACTATACACTATAAGATAAATGATAAATATATGAGGATTGTTTAGACATTTTTTAAATATCTTTTGGTTAAAGTCTACCTTAATTTATACTGTTTTCTGTCTGAATGTATGGTAGTGCTGTTTTATCGTGTTCACTCCAAAAGCTATTTTTGTCAATAATTACATTTTACAGGTTTAAATTCGCAAAAACTTTGACGTTAATGATGATGATGATGATGACGATTGACAATGTTTTTGTGAATCAAAACCATCATAATAAAATCCCAAATTTGTTTAAGACATAACATACAAAAAAACATAGCTCAAAAATGGTAGCTTCAAAAAGTCATGAATGCATTTGTGTGCATACATAGTAATTGTGCATGTTTGCATGACATTACACTGCAAAGAAATAGATGCACACACACACAAACACACACACTTTGTATGAGATTGATTGCTTGCAAAGCAGTCTCATGCAGATGGCATCTCTCCTTTTGACATGATAATGGCTCTAAATTGATGAAGACATCTCACTCATTCTCTACCAGCTCGCTGACAGGCCTTACCCAAACACTTCAACCTGCTACAACCACCCATCAATCACCCGCAGCCCCTCCCACCTTATGTCCCAACGCTTGTCCATTTTAATCAGCTAATTCTCTCCTTCACCGTCACCCCGTTCACCGATACAACACTGTGTTTTGCCCATCTTCTCTCACACTTAATCTGCTTTAATGAAGTCCTGATCTGCCAATTAGAAACAATCACTGTAGAGCAGAAGATAAATATTACCATCACTGGCCAAGCTGGAGGGGGGTAAAAAACACGAAAAGAGATACAGATACAGTAAGCAAGGACAGTTCAAGGACTTCTGAGGTTTAGTGGGAAGCTGATTTCTAGATTTGGTGTCAAGGTTGCAAGATTTGTACTAGGAGGTGACTTTATTATCAATGAATCAATGAATTTCCTAATGAAATGTTGGAAACCAATTGAGCATGGCATTTGAAACCCTAAGTATCAAATTGTGTCCTGGACTGTTTCAGACATAAATAACACCCCAAATCATGCAGTTTTTTTTAGGAGAAGTGTGCTTTTCTAAGAGACCAAACTTACAATTTTCATCTGATGGATGATAAAACAGGTGAAATACTATAGATTTACTTTGAAGAAACCATATCAAGAGCCGAATATCAAGGATGTACTCTTTTGACCACTTGGCAACACCTTAGCAACCATCCTGAAAACCCTAGGTTTTTATTAAAACAAGCAATTTTATTATTTTATTATTGCACAAGCATTCCAGGATATTCAACTGTTATGTTGCATTTTGTATGTAAGTGGGTTTTAAAACATTTGTTTTCCCGGTCCAGGCCACTTTCTTGCCTACCTCAGCGTTTTGCACTCCTTGACCAAAGAGAGTTGTGATGCATTTAAGAGCATCAATAACATCCAACCTGTTCTGACCCTGAGGCAAATAAAAAGTTATTGATTCCGCCAACCTCACGGCACCCTTAGCAAAAGGGACTTTTTGTTGCCCCTGATGAAACACTTTCATCTAATCACTTGGCAAAATCTAAAGAGGTGGACGGCTAAAGAAATAAATAAACAAGTAATGCCTCTGGAGATAGAGTGCACACCTTTGGAGATGAAATTAGCCTGAAGTTGTTGCAAATCAATGAAATCGATGCAATCAGCTTAACTGACATAGGTGGCGCAAATCGTCCAGTTGGGGTTCGCTCGCTCACAATTCCGTCTTAATTGCCCTCCAGGGCCAAGTTTGCGCATGCCATTTGTTCACTTTAATTAAATTACAAAGACAGGTTTCCAAAAGTCCTAAGAGCGTTGACTTGGCACAAGCCCAGTAATTAAAACGACACCCTTTTTGATTACTGGAATGTGCCCTAATGAACTCATTATGTATTTTAACCCAAACACACCAATTACTGAGCTGGCAGAAGACATGCAGCTTACTGTAAAAACTCAAGGCTTTTGCAGAAGCGAATAATTTAAGTGAGAGGTTTCTGATTTTAATGTCCACCCTGAAGATGGCGTGGTAATTGGAGCGGTGGAATATTTGTTTGCACACATGCTGAGCTGTGGTGCTAATGTGGCCGACTTGAGTTTGAATCTGGCTTGTGATCTGGCTGATTTCCTCCACCAACTCATTTTGATGACAAGGCCGGTTTCACAGACAGGGCTTAGATTAAGCCAGGATTAGGCTTTAGTTTAATTAGGACATTTAAGTAGCTTTTATAAACATGCCTTTGGGGAAAAAATACTGCTGTGCATCTTGAGACAAAACAATGGCAGTGACATACTTTAAGATATATCACTGCAAGTTGCTTTCAGTTAAAACAGCTCAAACATGCATTTTAGTCTGAGACTATCTTAACCCTTTGATGCACAACATGGGTCTAAAAAGACCCGACTGAGTTTTCATTTTCTATATCTTTGCAAGAAATTAATTTCATCATTCAGCATTCCAGGTATTCCTCAATTAACTTGTTTTAGATCATTAAAAATCCTAATTGAAATGTTTCATTTCTTACTTTTCGAATAAAAATATATCTATTTTATCATTTGTTATTCCAGGTATTCATTAAATATCTTGTTTTTGATTTCCACAAATCATTATGTTTTTGTTTCCTTTCTTACTTTATAAACAAACACAGTTTTTGTATTTCTACATTTTTTTTTACATACATGGGTCTAAAAAGACCCGCATTCATTTCCTATGTTATTTCAGTGATGGCTGAGTATTTCTTTGCTGAATCTTTAAAATATATGTTTTTTTTTTGGTAACACTTTATTTTGATGGTCCTTTTTGAATATTCTGTTGATTGTAACTTTGCAACTACATGTCAACTAACTCTCATTACATGACTATAAGTAACTTTGCAACTACTGTACATGTCAACTTATTCTAACCCTAACCCTACCAGTCTATTAATACTCAACTAACACTCTACTGAGAGTTAGTAGACATGTAGGTGCAAAGTTACTTATAGTCAACAGAATGTGTTAAAGGGACCATCAAAATAAAGTTAAACTGTTTTTTTTTTGTTTTTGTTTTTTATTCCAGGTATTCATTAAATATTTTGTTTTTGATTTCCACAAATCATTGTTAATGTTTCCTTTCTTACTTTATAAACAAACCGTTTTTTATTTTTTATTTCTACATCAATTTTACATACATGGGTCAAAAATGACCCATATAGAAACCTTTGATATTTGCACATTGTTGCAAGTAGGAACATTTACTGCAGAATACTATTCACCTGCCACACATTTCACAACTCAACACGGCTGCTTTTGTATATTTGATGCAAGTCTTATTTTATTTTAACCACAGAAAATATGTTATATTTTGTAAAAGATGGACATAATATTTGAATATTAGGCTATGGTTACCTTGACCTTGTAATCCTAGAAAGAAATTACTTGTGAGAAGGAGAAACATGTCCAACACTACTAACTATAGCTAGCTGGTGACATATTCTAGCTAGCTAATGTTAGCTAAAAAAAGATTGTATTTTAAAGCTTATTTACATGTAGAAGGCCTAACAGTACAGATGCCGTACCAGTGTGTTTTTATTTTGTTTGTTGTATTTTCTTTTATTAAATCACATTCACCACAATTCAATACAGTTACATAGTTTAATTTCAGTGTTATCAGTTATCTGTGATATGTGAATGCTATGTGAGACACTGTGGCAAATAAACATTGTAAGTGTTAAATGTGTTGTCTAAATGACTGCTAAAATGATTAATTTGACAAAATGTTGACTTTATTCTTTTGTTTTATCATGCTTGATAAGTAAATTTGATATAGTAACACAAAACCTAGAAAAAATTTAAATAATAATATTTGGAAATTGAAAACAAGAAATTTTTTATATTTATAAATCATGGAATTTATAGATCATGGAATATTAAATGCTTAAATAAATTGATCTCAAAAGATATAAAAAAATAAAAAAATAAAAAGTCCAGCCATGCATGAAATAACATAGGAAATTAATACGGGTCTTTTTAGACCCATGTTGCATTAGAAGGGGTTTCCATAGCTTGCGCATCAAAGGGTTAAGACTTGTCTGTGAAAACGGGAGCAATGTCTTAAAAAATGTAAATAAATTTGCAGCTGTTTATGCATAATTATTTTTTCGGTTTTGTCATGTTTATGGTATTTCATTGGCCTATATGTTAAGAGTGTATTATTCATGCTCAAAACGTAAAAAAAAAAAAAAAAAAAAACAACCTGGGGTACAATATTTACAAATACAATATTTAATAAATATAAGTAGCAGGGGCTGTGATTAATTTTAATAAATGGTTTTTGGTGAGTGGAAAACTGTTTACAATAAACTACATTGGTCATTTAAAATTTAAATTTATATTATTTAAAAATTGGCTGATACGATGTATAACAATGTATATATTTTTATATAAGTCTGACTGCCCTGAATATACTTCATCAATAAAACACAACATAGTTTACTTTGTTGTTTTTTATGACATATGCATGTATTGTTCAACCAGTCATTTGCCTTTGAAGTTCGCATCTTCTATCATTTTCCTGTCATAAAAATATGTGAGATTCCTCACAGGATGTAAAAACAAAACTTACATACTGCGGTTACAACCCAAGTGTTGTACAACTAAATCATAAATTCTTTGACTTCCACTTCAGACTGTTTTTCAACACATTTAATGACCTGCTTCAAAGAAACACTCTTTACTTTTCTATGCCCTAAAATTAGCATAAAGTATTATTACTAAGTTACTGGCACACTTTTATATTTTCTAATGCAATATGTTTTGCTGTCAGGCTAATTATTTCTTAAATGTTCAAATACAATAATGTCTTCATTAGGAACATTATTTTTATTATATTTTTTTTTACTGTTTATCATTTCAAACATAATTTAGTGAAATGCTTTTTGTTAAAAGTGTGATTGTGTTATTTTTATTTTACATGGCCTTTATCAGATATTTGGTGATAAATGCTACTGTAAAAACGCTTGATGTTGTGTGAATTTGGCTCCGTTTATTGAGATGAAATCATCATGTCAATCTCTTTAAGCTGCTCATGCTCTGCTGGATCTCAAGAGGACACATTTGAAAGGAGGAGGACAAAACGAAGAGGGTATTGAATGCTTACAAATGATGTGACGTGCTGTCAAAACGCAAGGTGTGCAAGAGGCGCCATCTATTGGTGTGTTTGCAAAGGTAAACGCCATTATTGTTCATTCAAGTTCAAGCCCGTATTATACCCTTTTCTTCTACTCCTCCTTGTTTTTCTGCGTTTCTGTTTGTGCTTGGCTGTGTGTTTTTGTGAACTGTATATTTACAATAAAGTGTACTAATGCATTACCATTTCTATTAAATTCTTTATTTATAATACATATATTTTTTAACAAAACACAAACAAGCACTTCATTGAGTTTCGTTAAAGTGGGAGTGTAATTTGATTAAAGAAAACTACATTTTGCATCATGCATCAGCATTTCTATTACACGGATTATTTATAATAAAAAAATGTAAATAAAAAACAAACAAACACTTCATTGAGTTTCGTTAAAGTGGGAGTGTCATTTGATATAAAAACTACATTTTGCATCATGCATCAGCATTTCTATTACACGGATTATTTATAATAAAAAAATGTAAATAAAAAACAAACAAACACTTCCTTGAGTGTCGTTAAAGTGGGAGTGTCATTTGATATAAAAACTACATTTCCCATCATGTGTCAACGCGGATAAAACTAATGCAGCCACGTGTTTTCGTTAGCAGCGCGCGGTTCACGAGACATTACAGCACAACTCTCAAATTTACTCTGCTTTTCCTGCAGCATGGCATCCGAACTAGGTAATCCTTACTTTCGGAACGCTTCTTCTTACAAATCAAATACTTTTCATTGTGTTTGGGTTTGTTGGACGATGTAGTATGTTGATCCGTCACATCCTTTTTTTTTTTTTTTTTTTTGTACATTAACTTTTAATATCGGGTTTAGAAAAGAGTAATTAGTTCCCGTTCTGACCACTGATCTGATATCTTACTTGTAATGAAACAACAACAACAACAACCCAAAAGTACCGTGGTAATACCATGCTTTTTGACAGTATTATGATGATAATACCATATTTCAATGTGTCTGAATTTTACAGTAACGTTAATTACCATAGTATCAAAGTACCATAGTATTGTTTTGAGGTTAATATATATCATGATATCACTTACCAAACGTATCATGGTTTTTGGAAGATACCATGGTATTCTTCGAATTGTGTTAGTGTATCATACAGGGATGCATATGAATATTTTTTTTGCATGAAGTTTAGTGTGGTATATATCTTGTACCATGTACCATGATTTTACCGCCTGAAACGATTACTATACCATGTTACTGCCACAGTAGTTATTTATTACCATACTTATTTACTGTAGTGCCATGGTATCAACATACTATGGTATGTATTGTCATCATATTCCATTTTTGTTTTGTTTTGAGAAATCTGGCTTTGTGCAAAAGTGATGAGTCTCATAACTCATGTGTAATTGAAGTACAGTCCTTCTGCAGTTGTTAAAATATCAGATTTGTATGTTTTCTACTGCATGCACAGTTTATGATTGTCTGTCTAATTGATTTGACTAAATGGCGGTCTCTTTCAGCTTTGCTGAGTGTGTCGGATAAGACCGGACTGGTGGAGTTTGCCAAGCGACTGGTATCAGTGGGTCTGTCATTAGTGGCATCAGGAGGCACCGCCAAAACTCTCCGAGATGCTGGACTCACTGTCAGGTCAGACATCTTTTACCACATGCCATTCAAACTTACTTCTAGTTGCTGCGAATACTAAATCTTACAGATATAGTAAGTAATGATGATAATAAAGGGCTGGTTCATGTAAACTCTTTTTTTTTAAATTTCATACAGGGATGTATCCGAGCTCACTGGATTTCCTGAGATGCTTGGAGGAAGAGTCAAGACCCTTCATCCCGCTGTCCATGCCGGCATTTTGGCTAGACAAACTCCCTCTGATAAGGCTGACATGGAAAAACTAGGGTTTAGTCTTGTCCGGTAATACTGTTTTTAGTAAGAAGCTTCTAAATGCTATCTGTTTTATAGTAACAATAACATGGTACTTGTTTAGCAAGTTCTGCTTTATAGATTTTAAATTCAAGTCATAGTATTTATTTCATGAATGATTGTCATGTGCCACCAGTGCGAGACATAATCCAGTTAACTGGTGCGAACATGCTTTCCATTGGTTTTTTTGTTAGAAATAGAGTCAGCATTGCTAATCTAATCACTGATAATTCAAATAGTGCAGTTGTGTGTGACCAAAAGTCTTGATCTCACTTAGACAGGGTCATATGAGCAACACTGTGTGTGGGTAATAATGATACACTCAAGGAAGGTCAGACTTGTAGTCTGGATGTTTTTGTATACTGTAGCCAGTAAATAATTTTTAAATGATTGCAAGAGAAAAGACAGTAGTACCTAATGCTGATGTAAACTTGTGTTCCTCAAGAGTGGCTGTGTGCAACCTTTACCCGTTTGTGAAGACCGTTGCATCGCCCAGTGTGACTGTGGAAGATGCTGTTGAGCAGATCGACATTGGTCAGTACCGTGTTAATTGTTCACAGGGTTTTAATTTAGGGGTTAATTATTGACCCTTTATTTAGTATTTCCCTTGACTTGAATTCAACAATGCCATTCTTTTGTACGTTTAAGAATGTTAAGAAGTTTTATACTTTCCTACTTTTAAATGTTCGGTAGAGTGACAGTAATAAGAGTCTAATGGTAGACTACCTGTAAATTATGCATTTGTATTAAGTCTCAGCAAGCCTGTCCAGCTCTGTACAAAATATATTTTTTTCTTTCTTTTTTTAGTAAATAAAGCCTTTTTACATAACAATTAACCACGTGCAACCATATATATATATATATATATAAACTGATTTTTATTATTCCGAATAAGCTCTTAATTAAAAAAGAAAAGAAATTCTACTTAGGTTAAATTTAGTCATTTTTGTACTTTAACTTTTTTTCAGTTATTTGCCAAGGCCATGTTTCTAAATTTCTAGGTTTTTTTCCATCTAATATTTATACTTTAAAACTATTAAAATTGTTTCCGTTAAATGAAATAAAGCTTATATAGAGTAGTTGCATTTATTGTATTTTGTATTTATTATTTGTAATGTATTAAACTTCTAGGAATTGTGCTTGATTTTCATGAAAATGTCATATGAAAGAAAAAGGGTGGGGGGTGTTTGTATGTTACGCGGACATCTTTATCTTGGCAGCCTGTGTCAGATTCACCCTGTAGTCTCTTATTTCACCATTAATCTTACAATCATATTTAGGTGGAGTTACTCTTCTTCGAGCGGCAGCTAAGAATCACGCCAGAGTCACTGTCGTCTGTGATCCTTCCGACTACAGTGTTGTTGCGAAGGAAATGGAATCTTCCGACAACCATGATACCACAATGGAAACACGCAAAACTCTTGCACTCAAGGTACCGGTGACGATCCTATCTCAGAGGAGATTTAGATTTGATGAAGCTTTAACGACCCACTGAACTTTGTCCACATCCAAAACTCAGTGAATCCCACCTGACATGACCTGAGCCCAGTGAAATCTGGAGGAAATTAAAAATGAATAGATGCAGAACATACAAATTTTAATGTAATGGGCCTCCTGACTTTAATAGCCAGGCTTTAATTTTCTTCACCTTTCAATTCTAAATGAATTAAATGTGTACGCATGCTATGTTACTGAGCATACTAATGCTCCGATTTGTTTGGTAAATCATGTTCAGATATGAATTTAGATTTGTTATTACCATTAAGCAATATACTTGCTCATAATCCCTTTTACCTCAAACAATCAGTCAGTATGGCCTAATCATAATCTAATTTAATCAATTCTCATATTTTTAGACCATGTTCTCAACTCCACTCCTAGAGTCCCACCTACCAGAATGTTTTAGATGTCTCGCCTATTAAAACATCTGATTAAACTCATGGACTTCTTGGTGTGGTGAATAGGAAAACCTTGTGAAATGTTAAATGATAAAGGGTTTCACAACTGGCAATTTTGGTACCACATTTTTAATACATAAAATTGACAATTGAATTGACACATTCTGCTATGTAATTGTATGTCTCCTCTGCTGTTGTTAGTTATCGTACAGTATTTATTTGTATAATATTAGCCGCCCTTCTCTCTAGACGTCTCTCTGCATCTGTTCTTGATAAACCCATCAATAAGGGTTACTGTTTTGATTGACAATTACTCAATTTCAGTTGTTGAAATGCCTGTGTGTGAATTTGTATTTGTAATATCTCAGGCCTTCACACACACCGCTCAGTACGACGAAGCCATCTCTGATTACTTCAGACGTGAATATAGTCGAGGAATTTCCCAGCTGCCTTTGCGATACGGCATGAATCCCCATCAAGCTCCTGCTCAGCTCTACACTCTACGTCCAGCACTTCCACTCTCTGGTATATATAATCGCTTCTGCTACTACCAGACAAATATTCAACCACGAAAGTTATGATATTAATGTTCCTCTCCATTTCTGCCTGTGTCTCAGTGCTGAATGGATCTCCAGGCTTCATTAACCTGTGTGACGCTCTGAACGCTTGGCAGCTGGTGAGAGAGTTGAAGAGAGCTCTTGGTTTGCCAGCCGCCACTTCATTTAAACACGTCAGCCCTGCAGGTATGAACACAAACTTGCTTCCCAGATGCCAGGAATCCTTTGGCCCTGTTTACAGCTGGTATTAAGATGTGTTTTGGTTGATCGGATCACAAGTAGACGAGGGAGACAGATTCCCATTTACATCTGGTGTCTCTTTTGTCCATTTTCAACCACTTCTGTCCTGATTTCTTCGATTGGGTGGGGTCTATGGTCGGGTAAATGTATGGGCTTTTTCAGGTCTTTTGATCTATGGACCAAATAAGCTCACACAAACATATGAATGCAAAAGGAGATAACGGAAAACACACGGAGAGAAGTAGCTTTAGTTTCTGCTCTGACAGCCACAAGACCAGCCGAACTGAGAGTGTGTGTTGTAAATCAGCAATGGTGAGAGAACATTGTGCTTGGTAACTTTTTTTTCATCTTCAAAACAAACTTGGGTCTTCAGCCGACAAAGTTTAAATCCTGTTTGACTAGTGCGCTTCCCACAATATTTACGCAGTAGGCGGTCTTTTAATGTCTGTTCGAGCACATTTGACCGCATGAGGGTCTACATCACAATAGCAATCCGGTTGAATGCGTTTTTCGACTACCTCTGGGAGTGAACAGGGTCAGAACGTTTTAGACCTGTATTTAACCCACTCATGATCCGATCGACCAAAATCTTAATACCAGGTGTAAACAGGGCCTTTGTTGTAGAGTTTCAGAAAAGATCTCAAACTAAATTTCACATTTAGGAGCTGCAGTTGGCGTCCCATTGAGTGAAGACGAGGCAAAGGTGTGTATGGTGAATGACATGCTCAAGGATCTCACCCCTCTTTCCACCGCATATGCCAGAGCCAGAGGTGAAACATCTCTCCATGTATCTCCACACTTCATTTACAAACCAGAAGCATTCATCTTCTGTGTAAGTTTGGCATGTTTAAGCCTATAAGAAAGTATGGATTAATCTGAAAAATGTCTTGTAGGTTCTGACAGGATGTCCTCCTTTGGAGATTTCATTGCTTTGTCTGACGTCTGTGACATCCCGACTGCCAAGATCATCTCCAGAGAGGTGTGTGTGAGAGAAACGAAGAATAGCTTTATTCATCACTAAGAGTTACATCTAAGAGTTCATATTCCCTCAAAGCATCAGCCTTTTATTTAACAAATACTTGATGCATTTATTTATACATTTTTATACTCAACTTTTACTTAATTATTTTTTTTTTTAAGGTGTCAGATGGTATCGTTGCTCCTGGTTATGATGAGGAAGCACTGAGAATTCTATCCAAAAAGAAGAATGGAAACTATTGTGTCCTTCGGGTAAATCACGCTTATTATCAATCACGATCGATTTAAAGAGACCGAAGAATAGTCTTTAGACTGGGGGCTGGGGGGGGGGGTAGTGATTTTGTACCTTGGTACTTTAATATATATAATACCGGTTATCCTGGGAATAGTGAATTTAGTATGGTAGTAATGTTCTCCAAGGCTGCATTTATTTGATTTAAAAAAAAAAACTGTTCACAGCAAAAATATTGTGAAATATTATTACAGTTTAAAATAAGTTTCTTTTTTTTATATATTCATATATTTTTAAATTTAATTTATATAAGGATGGTAAAGCTGAATTTTCAGCATCATTACTTCAGTCTTCAGAAATCATTCTAATATGCTGATTTCCTGCTCAAACATATCAATGTTAAGAACAGTTGTGCTGATTTGTCGAAACCATGATGCATTGTTTTCACGATTCAAAAGAATAGCACTTATAGATTTCAAGGTTACTGAAAAGAATGGCCCATGTGCTTCAACACAGCTCTGTCTTTCTAAGCCTTCATAATGTATGTCTTGTTCAATTAGATGGATCCTGACTATGAACCGGATGAAGAGGAGGTGAGGGTGCTGTTTGGTTTGAACCTCAAACAAAAGAGGAATGGAGCCATCATTGATAAAAAGCTTTTCAGCAACATTGTGTCAAAGGGCAAGGTGAGAAACTCCATTAATGTTGTCATGTTTGTTTAGAAAATTCTGATTTTGGTTGCACTTTATTTTACAGTACAAGTGTACTTGCGTGTATTTGCGTTAAAAAAAAAACCTGGGTAATACAAGGTAACTACATGAGATAAGGTTAGGTTTTGAGGAACAACTACATCGTATGTACATGGGGAACAGGACTTTAAATTGTTCAGGTTTTTTTTCAGTATTTCATTGATTTGTTTAACACCTTTAGCATATGTTTTGGGGATATGAAACAATATTCTGTAGTAAATGTTGGTCACGGTTTTATCAATTGTGATTGGACTGTAGAAGGAAGATGAGTTATGATATTAGCATATTATTTTCAACACTGAAAATGTGATTGTGATCTCATTGCAGCTCTCTGAGAGTGCTCTTCGAGACCTCATTGTAGCCAGTATCGCAGTGAAGTACACTCAGTCCAACTCTGTGTGTTATGCAAAGAATGGTCAGGTAACCAAAAACTTAAAATGCAATTTTAAACCATGAATGATGAATATTCAAATGAATTGTAAACATCATCATAATGGTGTGTGTTTGTTAGGTGATTGGCATCGGCGCTGGGCAGCAGTCTCGTATCCACTGCACTCGGCTGGCCGGAGACAAGGCTGATAACTGGTGGCTCCGGCACCATCCCACAGTGCTCAATATGAAATTCCGCAGCGGAGTCAAGCGTGCAGAGATGGCTAATGCCATCGATCAGTATGTCAGTGGAACAATTGGAGAGGTATTGTATCCAAAAATTGGTCATTTGTACTATGCATATATTAGCCAGCCTAATTAATCAAATGATATTTGGCTGTTTTGAGATTATCTGCATCAGCCAACAACCATGCTTACTTGACCAGATCTTTCAGAGAATGCAAATTTTCTTTTTCAAATCATTGTGTGAAATTTGAGGAGTTATTGTGCAAAAGAAGTGTTCATTTGTTTTGTTTTTGTTTTTTTTATATTTTGGAATCGTGAAATTGTTATATATTTGGATGAATCTGACAAAAACTGTCAAGAAATGTCTGGTTCATTTTACCCAAATTCAAAAGACATCTATTATAAAGATGATGCTTGAAATGACAGAATTTGGTAGGAAAATTTGCTTAATTGTAAAAGTCACTGCATTTTGATGATTATTATTACATGAAATAACCCAATGTAATTTCACTCAAAACATTATATCTCTTTAATTATGTCAGTGCTATTGTTTTGTCTGATGCTGAAGGTGAAGATGTTTTTTAAGGCATGTTTATAAAAGCTACTTAAATGTCATAGATTAAGCCAGGAGTAAGTCTTAGTCTGAGAGGTGGAGGTTTTCTGATGACATTTAATTTTTGTTTGTATGTCAGGGTCCAGATATGGAGGCTTGGAAGGCTCTGTTTGAGGAGGTTCCTGAGCCTCTGTCAGAGGTAGAGAAGAGGAACTGGATCAGTTCTCTGCAGGCTGTGGCCCTCAGCTCTGATGCTTTCTTTCCCTTCCGGGACAATGTTGAACGTTCCAAACGGGTAAACACCCTCTCCTAACAGTAGTTACCAAGCTTAAATCATTGTTTCCTTATTCATGCACCTCATTCATCCATGCACACTTGTAATTCATGCTATCCATGCACACTTGTATACTTGTCACCAAGTAATTTATTGCTATATTATACATTCTAAATGTCTATATTTAAGATGGAAAATGAATGGCGTATAAAAGTGACAGTGTTCTATCTGTGTATGGTTTTAGAGTGGTGTGGAGTATATTGCCGCCCCGTCTGGCTCTACTGCTGATGAGGTGGTCATCAATGCCTGCAATGAGCTGGGTATTACCCTGGTGCACACCAACATCCGTCTCTTCCATCACTGAAAAACGCGACAACATCCAGTTGAATACAAATATCCAACTATTTTCACTGTTACAAAGGTTTAGGGTGTCTTTCTTTTTAGATGTACATCTTTTACTGTAATTCCTAGTTTCTACCCCATGTCATAACTTGCATAATAGTTACTTCATAACCCCAATAGCTAGTCTGTCCACTCAATAAGTATTTGAATTGAGCTTCTTTTTTTGCCGCTAAATATTTTGGAACATTCTTCATGCATTGCTTTATACTGATACACTTATAAGATGATCCACTCCTGTTCATTTTATTATAATAATGTGTTTTCTTTGCATAATTTCGGCCATGCTGTCCTTATTTTTTGCAATATGAAATTGCCTCCATACTCTTCCTGATGCATTCCATTGTGCTGCCTTAAATGTCTCATGAGCATTGCAAAATAAAAATAAAAACTGAGTATAATAGTTTCTCAAAGATTTCATCAAGGGTTTATTTGCATTTATTGACCATGTTTTGTTTTTTTGCAAGGTTTACTTTAGAATCTCATTCCAAAAGATCTTGATTTGAGTGAAGTTTTATAAATACAATTTGTCATGAGTTTTGCAATATCAAAAAAGTGTATTTCACAGTAGTGAATACTGTTGACAGTATAACATTGACAGTCAAATGCAACAAATAACATTTTATACAAGCAGACACTTCTGAATGAAGGGATAGTCAAAAAATTTAAAATAACATACAGTATCAATCTAAAAACAGTGCTGACTCTAAATAATCAATGAGCCATGTGGGGGAAAAAAAAGATAATCAAATTTAGATTTGGTATTTGGTACCCCAGTGGTGCTCTAACATTCTTATAAAACAGTGCTTTTCTCCTCCACTACCGTATGTCTCACATTTGCCTATTTCAATTAATAAAGGTTAAAATTGGTTAAATACTAGTAAAGTAGTTTTTTTGTAAATTGCCCTATCAATTCATAAAGGCTAAAATCCTTTAAAAATAATGTGTTAGTCTTTTGTCAATTTAATTAAACTTGAAATCTGTATAAAAAAACCTCTTCACGTAATAAGGAAAGAGTTCTTTCCCATTGCAGTTTTGGTATAAAGTAGATTGTATTAACCGATTACAAAGCAGAATTTGTATTAACTAGTATTAACCACACTAACAAACACAAGTAAAAGCCAATCAAATTCCTCAACGTAATTCCTCAAAGGCTGTGAATGATGCATCACAACAGACATTGTATAAAGCAGCAGCTGAACAGATGTGGTAACAAACAGGGAGGCTTTAAGGCAGTATGTGTTTAGTATGTTCTGTTATGTCCTACATATTGCATAATGGGGGCAGGAGGTCATGGTGCAGTTCTGTCAGAAAGGTTTCACTCTTGGGGTTTGGGATTGGCTACAGCATCTGCAAGAAGCTCAGGTCGGAGACATTCGATGGGGCATTGAATGTTCTGGAAGAACAATGGGAAATATGTTATACAATGAAAACCAGAACTATGTATAAGCATAAATTCAAATGTGTACTATGAACCTTGGCAATGCAGCATTTACCACAATTATAATGGGTACATTCCCAGCTTGAGAAACTAAAGATATTTTGTGTGGCCATCCATTTGAAATGTTTGAATGAAGGAAGGCAGATACCCACCATCCTGTGGCCGGTGTTTAAGCGGACAGGTTTCAGCAGCTCAGAGGTTATCTCAGCACCAGGCTTTCTGCAATTCTCACAGCGCCAACCCTAAGAGCAACATGTACACAATGCATTTCACCAGACTCAAGCATATAAATGTGAAACTCCCTCTTTGAAGTCTCATTTCTCTTTGAAGGACCTTTTCTACTTGTTTTTAAATTTACTTTCTATAAGTTGTCCATGCATATGGATGTGAAGTAAATAGTTCATACCTGCTGTCCTCCATAGCATGTGCAAGTGCAGATTGCCCCTAAGTATTCCTTCTGCCACTGATTTCCGACCTGGTACATCTTTCCGTCATCGTAACATATGGACTCATCTATAACGAAATGTAAGAAATTTTTATTCCACTGCTTGGAACTGAAGAAACTTGACTATACAGAATAAGAAGGACTTACGTGGTTCACACTTGAACTCTCCTTTACCATTGCCAAGGCAAGTGCAGCTCATCAAGTGACCGTTTTCCGCCCGTCGGTCCCACTTTTCACCAATGCGGTAGTTGTTTCCACTGTCGTGACACCATTCTGTGTAAACACAGGCATTCAGAATGCATACGCTCTTGATAGACAGGATTGCCTAGAGGATAAAATCCACCATTTGACCTTAAGGTGTGAAGTTACTCACTGGATGAGTCACATCTGAAATGTCCACTTCCCAGGCCAAGACATCTGCACCAAAGTTTGAAGCCAGTCTCAGACATACGCTCCCATTCCTCTCCAACATCATGGTAAGTGGCTGTGAAGGTGTCATAACATGAGTCCTTGCTGGATGAAACATCTCCTGGTACTGTTGATTTTATAGGGAACAAAATAAAGAACATTTAAGGCATAAGCATCATAAGCATGTGCATTTTTAAACTTTCATCAATGTTCAGAGATCCTTTCTCGACCTGTGTTTCCAGCGGTGACAATTTCCTCCAAGATCTTGTGTTTGAGGGCTCCTTTCAAGGCCTCCACCATGACATTATAAGAGGCACCAGAGGTGAGACCAATCAGGGTGGCACTTGTGGACGTTCCTGGGACACGCATCTGCAAAACAAGAAAAGGTCAATCTTAAGAGCAAAGGTAAGGTGAAATTCTGTAACTTATACTGTACATCCTTTCTTTACCTGGAATTTCTTCTCATCTTGATGGGTAATGGGCTGACAAGACACCAGATAACCAGAACTCTGCTGGTAGGGCTGCCATGAGATGGTGGTCTGGGTCTGGGCCTCTTGCGGTCTTCCTGTCTTGTCCTCTGAAAAACCAAAAGGATGGCCATCGCCAGGCTTCTCACTAACCTGAATAATCTGAGGTACACGACCCCCATCGGGTCCCACCTTAGGGATGTATACTAGGGTCTCCCCAACTTGAGGCACATAAGGCTGGGGTCGGGGTTGATTAGGTTGAGAGACTGGTTGACGATGTTGAGGCTGGTAGCCTCTGTTGGGTTGATTGGGTTGATTATTGTATTCTGTGTACTCCACGTGCTGCCCGTGTGCATCAGGTGATTCGTGCCCAGTGGGACCCACTACGTGAACTCTGTTGTCAGGCTCAGGCACATCCAGCTTGTCTGGGCCGCCATGGTGAGGCAGGCTAGGCAGAGCAGAAGTCAGCTCTGGGCGGGAAAAAGGTGTTAAAAGCAAAGCAGCAGGTAAAGAGGCAGCCAGAGTTGCATCTACAGTCCAGTAAGGCATTAAAAATCGAGTCAAGTAATGACAGTACTTGCTGACATAACTTTAAAGGGGGGGTGGGTCCAAGTATTTTTTCAAACCAATGTTTTGCAATTAAACAGTGGGGAGGAAGTGCATGATATGATTATACCAACCAGTTGAGAGTCTAAATATCAAAACAAAGATATTTAGCCTTACACCATATCCAAATCAAACATGATGCAAAGAAAATTTAGTCCAAAGAATACACTTCTCCTCAGAGTGAAAATATTGGCGAAAGTGAGATAAAATATTCAGGACCAGCCCTTTAAACACTGATCAAGGTTTTTGATCATAGTAGTCCACTGAGAGAAAACTTCGCTTGAATCAACAAGGTAGTGATAAGCTAGCAAGTGTGTCAATTAAGCAACATTAAATGCAATTTTTCATTCATTTTGCATTTCAGTTCTAAATGCATTTCACCATTAAAAAGCTAAGCACTGCAACTAAGAAAAACTATGGCTTAGCCAAGTATCTTTTACTAGTAAAAGGCAAGCGAGTGCAATATTAAAGCTTTTATAAAATACAGTGTTGGCTAGTTTTACAAAATGTGTTCCATTCGGCAACAAAGCATAATCGAGTACACCTTATATATTAATATGTGGATTAACAATTTACATTTATTGATTAAGCAGATGTTTTTATCCTTACAAATGAGGAAAATCAACGTTTTTATATGAGCAAACACTTACGAGTTGTGGCTTTGCCAACCAGTGGTGCACTTCTCTGGGTATTCAGTAGGGCAATGATCTTAATGATGTATTCGGTGCCTGGTTCCAGACCTGTATTTAAAATATCACAATATGGCCACATTTTGAAATGTGTTTTCTAACATCTATGTATACCACATGTGGGTGTAACGTGATGCAGTCTGGGTCTTACCAGTGATGGTTGCATAGTTCTGGCCAGGGTTAGGACGTGGTATAAGCTCACGAGGCGGACGACCTGATTCTTCATAAGTGATGTAATATCCTGTAATTTGTGTTGGAGGGGCTTGCCAAGTAAACGAGATGGAATTGGGGGTCAGGGAGGTGAACTGAAGGTTGGTAGGAGACTGAACAGTTGGCCGAGCTGTGATGATATGAAGTTCATAAAGGTCATTCTGGGAAATGTCAATTCATTTATTTTGAGACTTCATGCATTAGCATTAATACAGTGTATTACTATTCCCACATGGACAAATTTGCTTAGTTGTACCTGTGGTTACAGTCATTGTGAATGGAGGGCTTCGACTATTTCCGTTCAGTGTGTACATGTTGACCACATACAAGACACCTGGCTGCAAACCTGAAGTATGAATTTAAATTATTTCATTAAACAGCAGTACTCCAAAACATGGTAAAAGAAGTTCTGAAACCATTCTTCATCTATTCTAAACCATTCAGGATGCAACATAAAAAATGTACCATTTTAACGCTATAGATTTTGGACAATACCATAATGGTAATATCATGGTATTCTTTGAAGTAACTTACCAAAGAAGTTCATAATTTCAGGTTTAGTTTAATCATTGAGCTCACAGTGGTTATCCATCAATGTTGAAACTGATGGCCTATAAGGTGTTACTTGGATTATGTACATTAGCTTACCAGTAACCATGTAGGTTAGTGTGTCAGCAGGAATAGTTTGTCTGAAGGTGGGGTATTCTCCATTTTTGGGTGTAGCTTCAATATAGAAACCTGTCATTGGCTCATTATTGACGGTGCGCCATGTAAGAGTGAATGAGGTGTCTTTCACATCAGTGATACGGACTCGGCGAGGAGGTGTTATATCTGTGGAGCCAAAGAGATTATAGCTTCCATTTAATACAGGATATGAATACTAAAAATCACTCTATTATGATCCATATTATGGGAAACCCACTTACTTTCTGCAGTGGTGCATTCTCCAGTGAGAGGAGTACTACTGTCTGAACCCCTCAGTGCATAGACACGTACATCATAAGGGGTGGCCACCTGGAAGTAAACAGCAGATATTTAAGACTAAGATGGATTAGTCATCATGATTGGTTAAACATGGCAAATGCTTTGGCGCATTTGCTTATGACTTGTTTGGAACAAAAACATTGAAATGCAACAACCAATGTGTCAAACATCCTATTTGTATTACCTGTTTATTGGGATAATTAATTATTATATTTGAACATTTTCCCTGGCAATAAATCACTCTGCTGCTTTCACTTGTGACTTTACTTGTTACTTGTGTGTTACCAAATGATTAATGTATTTGTAAAGCGTGAGAAGGTAGACATATTACCATAAGCCCGGGCACTAAGACTTGTGTAGAGTCAGGTGAAACATTCATTTCTTTTGGTGTGGGGTACTGGATCTTAGGGGAGACCACCACACGGTAGCCAGAAAGTCTGCCACTGGGTGCATCCCATGCCACAATAAAGGAAGATGGACTGATGTCAAGGAACTGGATATTGGTTGGAGCAGGAACAGCTGAGAAATGTGAAAGGACAAAAATCAGGAAAGATCCCCCATAACACTCAACCCCATTCATTTACTAGCTTAAAAATTTAAGATGAATTACAATATGCCATACCAGTGGGCTGAGTCTCCTCATGGGTAGTGTGCTGAATACCCTCAAGGGTACGAACTGGTTTACGTCCTTTCATGGGAATGACTTTAACAGTGTACTTGGTTCCTGGGCGCAGACCCTGGAGAACCACACTGTTATCACGACCACTTAGGGCTGGTTGGTACTCTCGTTCTCCCTCCTCTGGACTAGAGTACAGAACCCTATAGGAGGTCACTCCTGGAACCCGTGGAACATCCCATGTCACAAGCATGGAGGTGGAGTCCACATCAGAGAAGGTCAGGTCTCTTGGATGCTGTAAACTGGCTAGAGATTTGGAAGGGAAGCGTTAAAGGGGTCATGACATGAGAAACCAAATTTGCCTTGATCTTTTGGTATATAAGAGATCTATGTACTATTAAAACTTCCTGCAAGTTTCATAGCTTAAGACGTCCTCCCCGTTATAGACGAAGCATTTATTTAATCAAGCTCTAAATACAGCTCGTTCTAGATCCTTTGAACTTAGTGACGTCACGATACGAAGTGACGTACCAGTCGTTTCCATATGACCGCCTCCAGCGCAAGACAACTACGCCTCATTTCACATCATCGCATGCGTTGTCGTGCAGCGAGTGGGTCTGTTTACAAGATGACTGCAATGCCACGCAGATGTGCTGTTCCTGTTTGAGTGTTTGAATACGCTGCCGAACGATCCAGACGTCAGGGAAAGCAGTCGGATGCAGTTTATTTGCAGCATATGCAGCACGCCAAAGCTTTATTTGAACGGTGAGTGATCAGATGAGTGTGACAGGGCATGTTACTGAAAAGAACGAGCAGAGAGAGAGAGCCCCGGCCGCACGCGCCTTCAAACTGTCTTGCTCTCTTTCTCTCTCTCTCTCTCTCTCTCGCATATGAATCAAAATCAATTGAGAATTGACACGATGGTAAAAGATCGGACGACCGAAGTTTCACGTGGTGGAGCATTATGTGATACAAAATGATTAACGTTAATAATTTATGCATAAGCAGCACTGACGTTAGCCAATCATAACAGTGGGTGTTAACACTGAACTCTTAAAGGGGAAACAACTTCAAAACAGACTGTTTGAATCAGAGGTGAGAAACAGGGTGGGAAAAGGTCATAAATCACTACATTTTAAAAAAAATTGTACAAAAAACTAGTAATATTATTATTGCACCTAAGGGAACATAATAAAAAAAAACAAAAAACCATGTCATGACCCCTTTAAGGAGTATGTATAGGGTGGTTTAGCATAGTTGCTAGAGCTCAGCACTAGTAACTGAAAGGATGCTGGTTCAAATCCCACAAGAAACAAAACATGAACCATTGACCCCTTGAGCAAGACAGTTATCTTCAGGTTGTTTCAGTAGACAAGTTAGGCCTGAACTATGGTTTCAAATGTTTAAAAGTTCAATAAGTTAAAAGACATAAAAAACACTAACCTGTTGTAGCTTTCTGGACCACTGGGGGGCTCTCTCCTTCCCGGCTGATAGCAATCACATTAATTGTATACTCCACTGTGGGTACCAAGCCACGGATGGTCATTTCAGTACGCTCTAAAAAGGCAGAAACAGAATAGTTATTATACCAAGTTCAAGACCTGAACTAATTCTTCTAAGTCAGCTTCAAGGTCATGAAAAAGAATAAAAATTGATAAAAGGTTAAAGAGCGAGAGATGTCTCACCAGGGCCGACCAGCTCAGAGAATGTAGGACCTTGCCCACCCTTGGGCTTCCCTGTTACTCTATACCCTGTGATGGGACCTGTAGCTGGGCTCCAGCGGACAGTCAAGGTATTGTCTTGAATATCAGTAACATCTAAATCTGATGGGGATGGAACACCTGAGAATGGAGATAAGTAAAGACAATACAGTCACAAGAAAGTTGTGGTAAGTTAATGGTCAGAAACCGTAATAGATACAAATGACTTGTGCATGAGCACTTACTTCCACCTGCAGTCCTGTGTGTGATGATTACTGGTATGCTGGAGGCTGGGCTGTCACCTCTGCCTGTCACGGCATACAGCGTGATGGTGTAATCGGTGTCCGGCTTCAGGCCCTGGATGGTAGCACTGGACTGTGTTCCTGGAACAGTGAACTCTCTGGGTGCATCTCTTTCCCCTGGGAGTCAATGAGAAGGAATCAACTGCATTTACAAGTTCAAGTAAGCTTGCAGCAACAGAACAGAACACGACACAACAAACACACTTTAAACCATTTGTCATACCTGTTTCTCCATGTGTGATCTTATAGTAGCGTACAGTGACTGCAGGGGCATCCCAAGAGATGGTGATGCTAGAGGGAGTGGAGGACGTCACAGCCAGGTCAGTAGGAGCGTCAGAGACTACAGGAAGAAACAAGAGTCAGATCAATCTACCTCACAAAGATTAACAAAAATAATTATTAATTTCTAACTTCTCACCAGTTGCTTGCGTTCCAGTAAGTGGTAGACTCTCTGTATTACTGCTGACAGCATAAATATAAACATTGTACTCTGTCTCGGGGGCCAGGTTCCCCAGTGTGAAGTAATTTCTTGTTGGGGAAAGTCTCTCATCTTTAGGGCGCCCATCCCTTGTTGGCTGATAGCGTAAGCGGTAACCCGTAATGACGGCACGTGGGGCCATCCAGTGCACGGTAAATGAGTTGGTGGAGACATCAGAGAAGTCCAGATTTGTCGGGGAGTCCAGTTCTGTGAGAATGAGGAGAAAAAAATGAAGTGGAAGAACTGACGGACTTGAAGTGGTAAGAAACCCAATAACTGAATACAATTTCTTATTTCCAAATACATACTTGTTTTCTGAATACCAGTTACAGGTTCACTCTCTTTGTCATCATAGACGCACACTACTTTCACCAGATACTCTGTGTTTGGCAGCAAGTCTGAATCGAGAAAAAAATCAGAATCAGCAGGTGAAATTTGGACTGTGAGGTGCACAAGGAACATCCATCTTGTGATTTGTTACCTAAAGGGTGAAATAAAGAAAGCATTAGTAAACTTACTCTGAAGGATGAAGCTATTGGTGCCACCTCCTAAGTTGACTTCCTGAGTGTCATCATCGTTGTTTGTGGGATGGTAGCGGATGACAAAACGACTAATTTCGGATGGCTGAACAGAAGGTGCGGTCCATGACACAGTCATGGAGTCTGAGCCCACCTCAGGAAAGTACAGGTTTGTGGGGGCTAGAACAGCTAATCAAGAGGACATTGAGAGAATAAAGTCATCAACTAAGTAAAAAGTTTGTCAGCATGGATTGAAATGTGTATGCTAAAAAAAAACATTTAAATCAATATTATATTTGCAAAAAAAAAAAAATCTATTTAACCTTTTCTTATTAACATGAAACAGGAATACAATGAAGACAAACAAAAAGATTCCCCACCTAGTGAATGCAAATGCAAAGTTTTTCCAAGAAATTCACTAGTATATTCTGATGTAAGCATATTATTGATTCAAAAAGGTACATTGAGTTTGGGAAATAGCTTATTGCTAACAATCTTGGTTAGCGAGGAAATAATGAAATGAAGTGGTCTGTGCGAATTATGTTTGGGGAAAGAGGATCTCGGCCTCTCTTTTACGTCCATATTCTCCATTCCTTTCCTAGTTCTTTTACTCCCACCCTCCGAAATGTAATAAACCTATGTGGGATAATTCACCAGTTTGGGTTTGCTGTGTGATCACTGAGGGCACGCTCTCCGCCTCATCTGTAATGGTGGACACACTGATTTCATAATTGATGCCTGGCTCCAGTCCATGAATAGTGTAATAGTTGACGGAGGAGTTCACCATGTCCTCTAAAATAGGAAAACTCTGGCCGGCAGTAACAACTTTTATATGGTATCCAGTAACCGCTGGGTAATTTAGTGGGGTCCATCTAATTCCGATCGTGGTATCCGTGAAATCAACAAAACTGAGATCACCCACCTTGGGCACATCTTTAATCGGTTTACAAAGTTGCATTCATTGGAAAGGGAGAGAGAAGACAAGACACACAGAAGCAATGACATTGAATAAGTAAGACAAGTAGCAAATGATTGTTCTCATGCCATCAATGCTAACAAATGCTAATAGCTAATTAATAAGAAGACATGCACACAATAATGATCAAATAAACAGGGCATTTGATTTGAATTGTCAAGCATACTACAAAAACATTTTTTGTCAAGCTCCAACTTTTCTAGCAACTATCAAATGCTATAGATATTTTCTAACATTTAAGTGAAACAGCCATGCTTGTTGAGAATTACACAATTATTTTCATGATGCACAAACAGATTAAACAATGCAAAGGAATTGCATTACTGGATTTGCTTAGTAATTAATAGCTCTATATTAAAAGCAACAGTCTTTGTGTATCTGTACAGGGTATGTGTGATGCATCTAAAAGGATCTGGAGCATTTAACAAGTGCAGCAGGATTATGTGGTGCAGTGGACATAGTTCAGGGCTGGAGACTGAACGTTTGGGTGAATACTGGCACCAGGTTGGAGCCCTGTGAGGAGTAAGCCATTAGTTATCACCATTGTGGCCTTGAGCACTAAAAATGGACCAATGGTGGTTTGGCTTCCACATAACGTACATAACATGCCGTCTGGTGAGATGTGCTTGTTGTTCCTATTCAGTGCTTGTTATTGCTTGTGATAAAAGCAGCAAATGGCAAGCATATACGCCAAACTGCTGTCAATGTGAAAACCTCTTTTTGGCTGGTTGTCTTGATCGGGTGAATTTATAAATCAACAGGTCCATGATAATCAGGTGATTCTCTGGATCAGTCATGGTGGTTTTGATCCAGCATAGCATGGCTTGAACTTACCATAATTATCTTATTAGTATACTGTTCACAATAAATGAGGACTTACCTTGCGTAATGGTGGTTGAGACAGGCTCACTCTCTAGGTGGTTTTTAACAGTGTAGACACTGACATTGTATTCAACTCCAGGACTCAGGTTGTCAAGAGTACATGAGGTTTCTTCCGCTTGAACAATCTCCTCTAGAGTACGTCCACGCTGCCCATTGATTGGTGTGCACGTCACTCTATAGCCAGTTATATCTGAGAGGATAAAGGGGATATTTCAAGTATAGCAAATAGAAATGGACACTTACGAAATAGCATTGTGAAGGTACTATGGTTGAGAGGCGGTAATACCATTTGATTACCATATTCATATACCATAGGGTTAGGTTTATTATGTATATAGGTTCTCTAAAGAACACCATGACACCATGTTCAATAAACTATGGTTTAACTATATAGATATATTTGGTAATGCAATGAATAACGGGATAAAAATAATATCAGTGTGTAAGGTTCAACATGTACAAAAACCAGAAAGAGTTAGAATTAAACGCACTAAATGTAATAATAAACACGACAAACAGATGAAAGATGAATAGTGGTGGGAGCAAAGTATGATTCCCAAGGAGAAGTAATGGGATATAATTACACCTAAATATTTGCAACCAGTCACATACACACACAGCCTACACAGATGGCCAAGGTCTAATAACATGCTTCAAAGAAAGGGTGAACAAGGATAAGAAGTGGGTGTACAGTCAATATTTACCTGGACTGTTGGTTCTGCTCCATCTGACATTGAGGTTACCAGTGACAGGGTTAGACACCACATTCAGGTCAGTTGGTGGGGATAGGGCTATTGTGGCAGAGCAAAGTGGAATGACATTAGAAAATGTACCTACTACTTTAAGCCCTACAATACAGGCTAAAAGTCTCTTGAATAACATTTCATTTAATCTCTGTCAGAGGTCTAGTAATAAACCAACATGCACGTTTTGATCTCTAACATTTAGAGCTTTCGGACAAAGTAGGATTGACTTGAATTAGACTTATCAGTAACTTACATGTCACAACTTTATTTGTGATAGGGTTGCCATGCTTTCGGCCATTGAACAGGGGCTGCAAGCTGTAGATATACTCCAATCCTGGAGTCAGACCGGAAAAGTTAATAGTGCCATCCCCAGAGGTCACATCTCTGGGAGCCTCACCACCTTGACTGGGCCTCACAGACATCTGAGAGAAGGACACATATTAAGACTATCTTAAGACAGGGAGTCAAAGTTTGTGATTCACAGAAGTCAATCACAGGGAAATACAGACGTTTTTTTTCTAGAACCAGCAAATTGTAAATAAAGTGTTTATACCCTGTAGCTGTATCGTGCTATAGGGGTCCAGGTAATGATGATGGCCGTGTCGGTGACATCAGTGGTGAATCGAGGAGCATTACCCGTTGGCTGAGCTGGAGAACAAAAGCAAAAGAGAGGATAATTAAAATTGACACTCCTTGGAGGGAACAGTTACTCTATTGTTACACCTCAGGAGAAAAGGTTACGCACATGTTCTGAAGGCATCAGTGACTCCTTCGCTGAGCATGTTCCCTTGCTCTGAGTGCAGAGTGACTCTGTACTCTGTATCAGGCTGAAGGTTGCTCAGCTTGTATTGAGACTCGTCGCCAGGGATCCTCAGCTGTTTGGGGCTGGAGCTGCCGATGCTGATGAATAGACGATAACCTGTGACCTGAGCACTGGGTACAGACCAGATGACCAGAGTGCTGTCGTCAGTGATATCAGTGAAGCGCAGGTCGGTAGGGGCATCAGGTTCTGAGGGAGGAGAATGTTGAATTGATATCATAGGCAATGTAATGAAATCTTTGACCTAGATGGTATGTATGACTAACTATAAACAGATTTAGCAACTCTTGTTAGTTGCACTTTAGATCATGAACAACTCAAAGACAATGTCACTTACTCGTAGATCTCTCCCCAACCAAAGGTTCACTCTCCACTCCTCCGATGACTGCATAAATATGGAAGCGGTATAGTGTGCCAGGGTGCAAGTGCGTGAGCTCGGCGTAAGCATTTTGCATCACAGGAAGCTGAAGGGGTCTCTGGGCCCGGCCGTCTGTGCTTACAGGCGCAAAAGTCACGCGGTATCCTGAGACCTCATTAGGAGGACCAGTCCAGGTGATGGTGATCTTGACATCGGTAACTTCATAAAACTGCAGGTCTGTGGGAGCTTGGACCTCCTCTGTTAATAAGGTGGAAAGCAAAATTGCAATCTTTCTATACTATACTACTATATCTTGCAATTAAAGAGGATCCCAAAAAAAAGGATATTCTGAACCCTTACCAGGCTGTTGCTCTCCAGTGGTGCTGACCTGTAGGACCAAAGGTTCACTCTCCAAGTTGTCTTCCACTGAGTAAATACTGATATTGTATGACAAGCCAGGTTGAAGGTCACCCAGTTTCACAGTAGTTTGAGTATTAGGGAGGATGAGCTCAGTACTGCTGCCCTCGACTGAGGGTCTGTACACCACACGGTAGCCTGAACAAACACATTACATGAAACATTTGTGGATGTCTATTCCACATTCATGTACATTATCAGCAGACATACTAAAAATGCAACTTCAGAATACAATAAATATCTTAATATCTTAATTCACACATTTACTCACCAGTTATAGGTGCTTGGGGTTTGGACCATCTTATCATGATGGACGTATCCTGGACATTTGAGACCTCATGATTGGTTGGAGTGTCAGGTGCTGTTAATAGACGGTTAATTTATTCACCAAGCACTCCATGTGGCAACCCATTCTTAGCATCAACATTTTAGCAACACAATCACATCAGAAAATAAACTTTGCTGTTTGCTCTGCAAATGCAATGTGGAAAAACACCTTGGCTAAATAAAATAGTTTCATTAAAGGTGGGGTATGGGATTTGCAAAACGGCCGGCAGATTTTGAAAATACACAACTCAAATGGTCCTAGCTTCTTTCCTCCAACGCTGGCCCTGATTTGCGCGGGGGGGATGGGGAGGGGGGTGTGGTACGACCGTTTGATTGACGGACTTACTGTCCAATGATTCTAGGTGGACTTGGAAATGATTGGCTGGAGTTTTTCGAGTCCTGCCCGTTCCACAGATGATTAAATTGCTTAATTTTCATTTCAGTGATTCTAACTCAGTGGCTGTAAGTGGGTTATGAATAGGATTTCAAGTGATTTAGAAAAAATGGACAAAAAAAGAGAATCACATACCCCACCTTTAAATAATGCACAATACTGTTTTTAATGCCTGGTAAGAAATATTCATGGCTTTTAAATTGTCTCAAAAAGTTCATTTTGAACCTTGTGCACAGTGATGGTCATCTTACCAGTGGTTTGAGATGTTGACAGGATGCGATTTGTTTCTCCTTCTGGATTGACTTCAAAAACTTGGACGTTGTACCTACGGCCAGGCAGAAGATCTTGGATGTTCACTGATGTAGTTGTTCTTGGTAGGTCTGTGTAATGGGGAAAAAGAGTAATTCATTAACTAATTAAGTCAATTGAATTTTACAAAGTCACTAGAAAACCTGAGAATTAAACTCATCAAGGGTGTAATCAGTTTGTTTAATTCCCAGTAATATACAGTTTTTCAACTAGTGGCATGTCTCGAACTATTACTCACTAATCACACGTGGCTGTGCTCCATCCTCTGACAGTTCATATTCCACTCTAAATCCAGACACTGTGTCGGATGCAGATACCCATGAGATGACGAAGCTGCTGGAGGTGATTTCGGTAACGGACTCTGAGGTGTCCACCTCTGGCTGGGGCTGGGTGGTCTCACCCTCTGATTTGGCCACTGCAAAAAGGGGGAATGATGTTAAATGACGTTTTCATGTTTTGTTTCAATAGTAAGGTTTTTGAAATTCCTATAGAAAAAAAAAAAGAATTGAAGATGATAAAAAGTAAAAAATCTACATACGAGAGCCATATGTTGTGGTGAAGTCAAAGCGAGTGACCTCTCTAGGTCCATAGCGCAGAATGCTGATCAGTTGACCCTCATAGGTCAAACCTGGTTTAAGCCCTGAAATGGTGTGGGAGTTGATGTGGCCAGGAATGGTTGCCTCCTTCCAGGCTGTTTGTGTATTTTTCTGCGAAAGGAAAATGTTACACACTGAAAAAATCTATGAAAAAATATTTAGTAAAAAAAACAAAACAGATTTATACTTTTACAAGGCCTTACAAAAACAAGTTAATACTGTGCGAGGGTGTTTATAATACAACGGCTGAGGGAGTGATGGTAAATTCGACATCTTTCTTTCTTTTGACTGCTGTAATTAATCTCTATATTTTTTTCTGTTTTGGAAATTTGAGGAAACATTGTAGTGGATTTTTTTCTTTTGTAATTTGAGCAAATGGAAACGCAAAAAAAAATGTATTTGCTGCCGTACCATTCACTGCTATAGAAGTTTAAATTGATCTTCTGAGAACCCCAGAAATGTGAAAAGGGTGCATTGTTCTGCTTTATTTACAGGCCTTGTAACAGCTCTGACAAATCTTGTAAAAAAACAAAGAGCAGGTATTCACATTAGGAAAAATATAAATAATATATATTCCAAAATATATATTGTTTTTTAATGCACTTAGGGGCCTGTAAAAAATAAAATATTGTCCCACTTTAGATAAATTGCAATTTAAATTCCCTACACCATGGGGAAAAAAATTCTAGAAAGCCTTTTTCTTTTAGCTAATAAGAACAAAGAAAAAAAAAATTCCACTGAAGTCCATGGTTCACTGTATCTGAGTGAAGAGTAAATGTGTCTTTTTTAGTTCAAGGACTGTGGCTTGTTTGTGTGTGATGAAATCTCATCCTTTACTTTTAGTATAAGCGATCATCCCTTGCCGAGGGAGGTACACAAACATTCTCTGGAGGGACAAAATGTCTCTCGTTCCAGGAATCTGGATAAAAATCAATGCTGTTGGAATCTTCTTTACTGACATAAAACAATATCACCAGAAAAATCCAGATCTGAAAATCCTCAATGCGAAAGTACAAAGCAAAAAGACTTACGACTCTCCACTTGAGGATGTATTGCGTAATATGGGCAGACGAGGGAGCGTTCCATTGAATGGGATGGGAATTCGGCTGATTTCCAGTTTCTGTGATGATGACCCGAACGGGAGCTTTTGAGGAGGAGGATAAACAAATAATGATTGTTAACTGACTGATTAGCTAGTGTAAAGGCCATTTACTCTGCAGTTGTATTTAATTCACAGGGAAGGAAAGGAAAACAAAGAAGTCTTTGTAAGCAGTCTGTTTCACATTAAGTACTTGAAAAGAAGTTTGGATAAGACAGTCGAATCATTTGTCTGGCCAGAAGTCTGAAAATGGAACAAAATGACCCCAGTTTGGCAAGTGAGGGGTGTTAAACAGTTCAGAGGATGATTGCATGGGTGCGGTGTTAAAAATCGCACCTGTCCATAACATTCTGCACCACTTTACCCTTTATTATCCCCAGGCCTTCACAGAATTTGGTTAACAGCTGAATGTAATTCAACGCGGTGAGGTCATGTTGAACAATTGTGATGTCCCCTTCACCTCTGGCAGAAAATACATCAGTCTTTGTACTAGTGTCAAAACCAAAATTATACTGAAACAGGAAGATGGTCACCCAGATACAAATTCACAGTGGCCCTTCAAAAGCACAACCTTCAATATGCAGTGTTAAAGACAATCATTTACAGATGGTCTAAGTACATAGTGCAGCTGTCCTTTTTTGGTTCTGTGAAGGTCGTAAAAATGCAGCTCACACTTTCCTCGAAAAAACGCCAACTGCTAACAAACGGCAACCTGTCTTACATTACTTATTGCTGCTACTACAGGCCATTTGGTTGCAAAGAATCACAAATGAACATCAAACCATGGTATTGAAAGCTATAAATGCTGTTTGATAATCACCTGTGGTATTTTGCACGAGTTTGCCATAACCATAGACTAAAATAAAAATCTAACGTTGTTCAAAGGCATGATTTTCAATGAATAACAACTAAAAATGTACTCCATTTCTAGCACAAAGCTGTCATTTGTCTTCTGAAGATGTGAAATATACAGTGCACAAATCATATGGACTACTTTTATGGTACTTTCTGGAGGTTGAAAGCCCTAGTATCTTAAATGTATCTCTTTTTTTTTTTTTTTTTTAAATAGAAGCCCAGACATTCTGCTAAACATATATTTAAAAAAAAAGCCATTTCTGTCCTATCTGCCTAACTTCAAATGGTTAATGTTTCCCCTGTAGAGAGGTTAGATGGAGGTTGATCTACATCTGCTGAATTTCAAAGAAGTTGTTGATTGGTAAACAATGGGTGACAGCTCTTTTAGTGGGACCATTTGAGGCTTTTAAAAGAAAAACAAACATGCATAATCAAGTGTTAGTCAAGTTAAAGGAGGGTAATTGCGGGAAAGTGACTGTTACAGGCGTAATTTACGGGTGGGACGGGTATGCCCCCACTACTTTTTGCAAAAGTTGATTTTGTCCCCACCACTTTTTGAAAGCCACTAAAAAATGGCAGGCTTACAACGAAGAAAAGAAATAGCATCTTCAATACATGTTACACAAAATGCATTTGCGCCAACCACACAGGCCTGATTTATGAATCTTGTCACACACATATCAGGATTTATAAACAATAAACAGTGTTGTGCACAGCACCCACACACAGTTGTGATCTCTTACCAGTAGAGTGTAGAGGCTCACAGGCCAGTTCTCCAATGCCGTTACCGTAGCAGGAACATCTATACTGGAAGCCTTGGATGACCTTGTTCCAAGTCTGGCCAATCTGGTAGAACACCTTGGTCTCGGGTTCTTGGCACTGGTCTAAAGACAAAGAAAAAATGGTTTGTGTAAGCAAAGTAAAAATAGTCTTTCTTTCATCACAACTCTGACATGTTTACAAAAACTATTGTTTAAAAAAAGTCTGTTCGATTTGAATTGAAGGAAACATGACCATTGATATTGTAAGATACTTTGAACATATGAAGGGAAGTTCTTACATTTTGAGAAAAAGGTTAGAAAAAGGAAAGAGAACAAAAGGCTGAACATAGCAAAGAATGCCTGCTTACCGATGGCATCACATTTCCAGCGACCACGGCCTTGTCCAAAGCATGTGCAGTTCATCATGTAGCCCTGGTCATGACGCTTTTCGAAGGTCTCGTTCACGTCATATGTCTGTCCATTCACAACACACTGGTCTGAAATAGGCAAGAATTTTTTGTCATGTCCAGAACTACTTTAAAAAAAATGACCAGTATATTTGTAAGATACGTGTATTTCAGAACATCTAATGACCTTTGAGCTGAGTGAATGAAATGCAGTTCCACTCCCCGCGTCCGTTGCCCTGGCACTTGCAGCGCATCATGTGACCAAGTGTGTCATGGCGCTTGTCCCACTCGTCACCCACGCGGTACATGGCATCATTAACAGTGCAGACTTCCTCATGAGCTGGATTAAAATGAAGAAAGGGAATTTATGATTGCATTAAAAAAACAAATACTTACAACAAGGATGTTCTGAATAAATGTAGTCTTTGGTATTCATTCTGATCTTATTCTCCCTGGAACAAAGCCAGGAACCATGTCTGGTCTGGAGTGGAGCCAGGCTTAAAACCCTGACAGGGGCGGACCCCATAGATCCAGTCAGCCGAGCCACAAATCATTACTGCATTACATGGTCTTAAAAACTCCAACTGCCTTAATAGCTCTTAAATACAGCTCGAGAACTCATTTGCAGGCCACTGAGTGTCATTGCCCGAGCACATAAATGACCAATTAAGGCCAAAAAATCTATTACTGTCTATTAAACCTGACTTCAGCTGAATGTATTAAAAAGAACCAGTAAATTTAAAGAAATAACAACCCACAGTTATACTCCTAATGGCACACTGAGTACATGAAAACTGTAAAAATGTGAAGCTATGTACTCAAATCCTCCACTATTTACAGTATACTTAAAGTTCAGTAAAGTTTCAGTGTAAAAGTTTATTTCTAAGCTATTAATATATTTCCACTATTAGGAACTATTTCCTAATAGCATACAAAGCCAATACTGCTGTGGGGGAACTGCTTAGTAGAACTTAACGACTTCAAAAAGGAGAAAAGATGATTTAAATCAATCAAACATTCTCACCAGCCATGGGACAGAATCCGTATTTACGCTCTCCATCGTAGTCAGTAGTAGTACCACACCACTTCATCCCGTCGCGACGGCCTTCAGCTGTGCAGTCGGTGTAGTTGCGTCCATTATACTTGAAGGGGAACTGGCACAGAGCGCCATTAGAGTTTCCACCACGGGTCGTCACAAGCTCTGAGAGACCAAAGAAAGGAATAATCAGACAAACAAGAGGGAAATCTTGACCCATTACTTTACTAATGAAAAGACCAGGGCTGGGTTTCCCAAAAGCATCGTAAGCATAAGTTGATCGTAGAACAATTGCCACCAATGGTCTCTACGATCAACTTAGGCCTACGATACTTTTGGGAAACGCTGTCCAGGCCACCATGTTGTATCTGTAACTCTTTGGTCAACCAGCTTTACTAGAAAGACTATGAAATGTGGCTAGGCTGGTCCGAACCAAGCACTGTATGGACAAGTATAGACATTTCTGCTGGTTTAAGTTGGTCTATTGTGCAGAAAACATAAAGAAAGAGGCTCTGAGATGCACTTACGGTTCTTTCCGGTACAGAATGAGTACAGGCCATCACTGTCGTAGTCAGAGGTGGTACCGCACCATAGCTGCCCATCACTTCTGCCCTCAGAAACGCAGGAATAGTGGGTGTTCCCACTAAAAACAAAGGGGAACACACATGGCTGCCCACCAGAGTTGCCACCATAAACCTGCGACTGTCCATCTGCATAAATCAAAAAGAGAACAGCCTTATTAATGGCACCAGGGGTATTTCAATCTTTAGAAATGTGGGTTCATGTCCTGGCAATATTTAAAAATATATATATATTCATCCCCCGACTTTTTGAGAGATAATCAGTATGAATAAGAGGTATAGAATGAGGGTCAATGGGTAGGCCAAAACAGTTTGGTTTAGGCCTTTTTTCCAATCGCTAAAACAGTAGAACATATCGCTAGCAATGCCACGGTCATGGGTTAAATTCCCAGGGAATATACAAACTGGTAAAACTTGCATGCCAAATACACAAAAGTAAAGGTTTTTGCCATTTTATCCATAGAAATAGTAGAAAGAGGACAAGAAATGGGTGAAAAAGGACTTGAACCTACATTAGCCCCATGACCTCAAGTCTCAACAAGGTTGTAAAGTAAACATGCACCTAAAGATTATAAGACCTGGATAACATACTGGATAGTGTACAAAATATCCCTGGATCCCTGGATTTAAACATCACCTTGCTCCTCGCAGCTGATTCCTCCACCAACACAAGTGCACAGCATTTCCTTGCTGCCCTGAGTTCTGATCCAGCTCATGCCATTGGAATAGGACACACCGGAATCGGTTTTACAGCTACCCTCCTCCTCAAGAAGTTCAGACAGGACGTTGACTTGGTTCATCACTTCTGTAACTCTGTGAGCCACCGAAGACCCAGAACCTAGTCACAAAGACAACAGCAACAAGTTGTTGAAATTTATAACCAAAAAAAATTTTTTTTATTTTTTATTTTTGGGAAGTATGATTCTATGATCCTACAAAAAGTCATACAGATCTTTTTGGTTCTTCCTTGATTCTTAGAGTTCTACTGAATATTGTGTAATCTTTATCAGATCTCAATTTGTATTGCATTGTAATAATGTTCTGATGCTTGTATCCTATTCATGGATATCACATTAGGAACTTTAGAAGTTTAAACACCCTGAAAGATTTCCTTTTGATGTTGTATAGAGGCATTTATCCTAATTTGTAGTCATAATGGCCCAATTTGGGAAATTTGGGAACTTTGTGCTTTAAGATCTAGGTTTTATGCTATGCTACAATCCTTAGAATCCACTTATGCTACATATCACTTAATGAAAATTTGGTCTACAGCTTAACAAATGTTGCACCTTTAATTGTCATCATGTGAACATAATTTACAAAAGCGAGGAGAATTGTAATGAAATAATGCAATTACACTTCTAACTCTTTTCCATCCATTAATTAGTACTATCAAACAGCAGATGCTGTACACTTACCAATGGCAGGTGTTGCATGGGAAGCAGCATGTCTGTCACACTTCCATTCTCCACGACCGTTGCCTGTGCAAAGACACTGCAGAGTGTTTCCATTGGAGTCAGCTTTGGTCCAGGTCTCACCAATACGGTATGAGGTTCTGGTGTCCTGATCATTACAGCGGTCTGGAAAAGACAATGAAACAATGCCAAACATGTAGTCAAGGTGATAAGTGGCATATAACAATGGAAACATCCCTCACTTCCATTCATCCCACCCTTTCTCTTCTGATGTTCATGCTTGGAACAAGCTTGTTTAGGAAACACTTCCACACCATCACACTTCAGTAGGTTGTCTTAATTTATGATCCATGATGAAGTGTTTCCTGACACTTTCCAAGCAGAACAGGTGAAGGAAGCCAAGATCTAAATAGTGTTTCTTCACCCAAACCACTTTTCTTTCACTGCAAGACTTCAACTTCAACAGCCCTGCAAAATGCATGCTGTAATTTTCCATGTGCATAAGCCCATCTAGCTACAGCAAGCTTGCAGAGCTCATTGGTAATTATGTAATAAGGGTGTGTTATGTAAATAACTACAAAGTCATGAAAGGAGAAATGGGAAAATTGTATGCTTTTGAGAAAAAAAAATAAGGACCTTAGAAACAAGTAGGCATCTACTGAGCAACAAACACAACAGAGAGGTGTTTTTAGAAAGTCTGTTTTTTTTGTATTGTTTTTTTTTTTACTGATGTTGAAGACAGACTCTTACTTCTGGAGGTGCAGGTTATGCGCCCATTGCCCTCCCCCAAACAGGTGCAGTCCACTACCATCCAGCCTTGATAGGGTTTTTGCCATGTCTGACCAACCACATATGAAGATCCTAGTGAGTCATCATAGCAACGCTCCGCTGTGAAGAAAAAGTAAATTTAGCATCTTGGTCTTAACCCTCGGGTGTGGCATGCTAAAAAGTCACATGCAGTTTCATCTGTATACTGTATACATAATCAACCAAGCAACAAATAAACAAACCAACTAACAAACAAATAATAATTAAATCCACAGGTCATATAGACAACCTTAAATAATTAAATAAATAAAAAATACAGCATATGCATAACCTTTAAAATATATATTTTTTTAAATTAAATTATATGACATTTTTAAATTATTTTTTAAAATAGTTATGCCTTAATCCCTTTTTTGCAAACAACTTGAATATTTATCCAGAATTACAGGAATCACTATTAGTCTGCAAACTGTTTGCGAAGACAAATGTACAGGTAAACACTGTCTCACCGACTGGTTTACAGGTCCACTCTCCCTTTCCATTGCCAAGGCACACACATTCAAGCATGTAGTCTCCAGTGTCGTGGGGTCGTGTCCAGGTGTCCCCGATTCTGTATGATTTACCTCCTTCATGGCAGCGATCTGTACACACAAAAACCCTGATCAGTTTAGTAACGAGAAAAAATACTTTATTTTACAATACAGTCTTTGTCCCCAAGTACTGGGAAATAACTAGGTACTATCCATGAACATTTACACCTAAACCTAACCCATGTACTAGTTACCCAGTACTTTCTTAGAACTGCACTGTAAGTAGGCTACACACTGTAAATAAAGTGCAACCAAAGAACTTTAATGTGAGCATTTTTAATTTACAATTCAAACTTTTTTTTGTCTTGGACTTACTTGCGATGGTGCAGCTAATTTTGCCTTTGCCGGACCCAATGCAGGTGCAGTCCCATATCATGCTATCCTTCGGTCGCTCGTAGGTATCTCCGACTCGGTAGGAGCGTGCATTGAATTTGTCATAGCACATCTCCTCGGCTACAGGTGCCAAAAACGAGCATATAAAATGATATATCTCTTGATTTACATCATACTACAAATTTAGATTCATATTAAAAACAGAAAATAACCAAACTACTCGTTCAGAACTCACATACGTGCGTAATTGCGCATTCACACACACACACACACACACACAAAAAGCATAGGGGAAAAAAATAACCTTAATGTATCATAGCTCAGAATAAAAGAGTCTGAATAATAAAAACAGTCACCTGCTGGTTTGGATTTACACTTGACCCCTGATGCTCCCTGACAAGTGCAGGTGAGAGTGCTGTCCATGTACGGGCGCTCCCACTCATCGTCCATCCTATAAAATCGACCGTTGTCGTTGCAGCCATCTAAAGTTAAAAAGACCAAATTAGTATATTCCTATAGGCTATATATATATAACACCTAGTCAACTTTTACACGGTACAGTGGTCTAATTTATTAAATATGTCCAAAGTTTGTTAGGTTGTATATATTATTGAAGTTTTTTTTTTCTCCATTCAAAATCAAAGAAATAAGCTTACGAACTTACTTTCATGGATGGCTAAACTCCTGGCTTCCTCGTAGACCGGGTCCAGAAGAATTTGTTGCTGCGTTTGTCTTTTAATTTTCCCTGCAGATTTTGGCATACAGTGGACAGATCCCCCGATGCACAGCAGGAGCAGAAGCTTCTTTACTGAGATACGGGTCATTTTCACCCGTTACGGAGAACAGTTTGTGTGTGTGTGTGTGTGTGTGTGTGTCAATGTGCAGTATTTTCTGTTGCGCACTGAAGAGGGAGGCGGAGTGTCTTTGCGCGCGTTTGTTTCCAACTGCCTTCCCCGACTGTGCTGAACCTCCGCCGTCCAGCTGATGTGGGACGAGTGCTCTTTTAAAGGGGGATTTTATCCAGCCCAGTGCGGAGAGAGAGAGGGAGAGAGAGGGAGAGAGGGGGAGGGAGAGGGGAGGGGAGGGGGAGGGGGAGGGGGGGGGGGGGGGGTTGTTTGGGGGCTTGAAGGGAGGGATCTCTCACCCTCTACAGTCTGTGCGTGCGTCAGTGTCGGGAAATCTGGCACGAAGTCATAAACCGGCAGGTAACTGTCATCAAGAGTTCATAATTATTCTGAGCTGAACAAGTTACATTAGCATTCTATATAGTTGAGATTATATATGATATCTTTGTAAATGTATATAAAAAAAAATAATAATAATACAATGTAGGCCTATCTGTGACCCTGGACCACAAAAGTCACATGGGTACAAATTTTAAAATTGAGATTTATTCATCATCTGCTGAATACTCATCAGCTGAATAAAGGGTTTCCAGTGGTATATGGTTTGTTAGAATAGGACAATATTTGGACAAAATTGGGACAAAATTGATCATTTTGACCCATACAATCTATCTATCTATCTATCTATCTATCTATCTATCTATCTATCTATATCTATCTGCTATACATGTAACTAATGTGCGTGTAACTAATCTTTTCCCATGTTTTTTAATTTTCTTAGCTTAAGATTTATCCTCCATGATGAATAAAGAGAAAAGAGAGCAGAGCCATTCTGGGCACACTGCGCACCCATCATGCCTTGAGTTTTTTTTATGGGTGGAAAATATGTGATATTGCTGGTGGTGCATGTTTTTGTCTGGCTTAGGTGATTCTGGAAGTCACTGAGTAGAAAGGGGAATAGCTGCTGGCTAAAAAAAATTATTTAGTACTATGAAACGTTCATTTACAGGAACTGATGTCCAGTGGTGTACATGTCCAGGCATGCAACTCACTATAAAACTCTCATTACCCACAATGTCAGCGGTCTGATGCAAGTTTGTTCAGTTTTGTCATCCAAATCTGTTAAACACATCAGAACAATTTTTAGTAATTCTCATTATAATCACCCCATGAAAGCCTCAGTGCTGCTGTCCCAAAAGGAAAAGAGGACAAACCAAGTACCAAGACATTCATAAACTCACATACATTTTTCAACATTAACAATTTTTCATTAAATTATAAGTAGGGCGGGCAACGATTAATCACGATTAATCGCATCCAAAATAAAAGTTTGTTTACACATAATATATGTGTGTGTAGTGTGTATAATTATTTTGTATATAAAACACACATGCATGTATATATTTAAGAAAATATTTATATTTATATATAATATAAATTATGTATAAATATATATATACAGTATATACATGCAAATATTTCTTAAATATGAATATGTGTGTATTTATATATACAAAATAATTATACAAACTACACACACATATATTATGTGTAAACAAACTTTTATTTTGGATGCGATCAATCGTTGGCCAGCCCTAATTTATAAGCATATATATTTTGTAATAAAAAAAAGCTATATTAAATGAGAAAATAATGCAAAACAAGAAAATTTTCACTATATTTGTGTCCTATACAGTGTAATGACATATTTTCCACCTTTAGGACTTCATGCTCAATTGAACAATCAGAATCAAGCATTCCACAGCATTCCATATTGTAATATTTCAAGCATTCCACGTAATACAATTTAATAATAGACAAGGAACCTGAAAAAAAAATCCTTACATTTATTTAATAGAACAAATCACCAATTGCCTATGTATCTGGGAAAAAGTAATTGTCCATTTCAAGAAATTGTTAGCAATTTAGGTAATCAGATAAGAGAACAAGCAGGACTTAAACCACATATATTGAAAGCATCTACAGGTGCACAATGCTGTGTTTAAATTGAATTTCAAAACAACCAAGAACTTATGAAGTGGTGACATGAGTCTATATTTTTATATTAACTCAAAAAATAAAATAAATTGTGTCTTTACTCAGGTTTCCTACAATGTTGCACTTGTCAGTTCTCCAAAAAAGAAGGGGGTGCAAATACCTTTTCAAAACTCTGTATACACATTTTTAAAGTTGTAAATAAAGATTTCCGGAGTATTCGTTTTTACAAGAAAATACAATCTCAGTCTTTCCATTTCTGAGTGAAAACAGTTTCTACACCATTTTTTTGTTCAGTGTATGGTGCACACTCACAAGGTCTTCTCTGTACGACGCTGTCTCACACCCCATATCCAGTTACAGTAAAGCAGTGTTGTAAGGGACCGACTGAATCAGAAGCAAACAAGCACTCACACAAACACCGCAGGCATGGAGCAAAGGCACGTTGATCATTTGACAAGTTCAAAAACCTCATGATTCAGAAGTGAATTGACATAACAAGCAGTGACTCAATGACAGACAGTGAGCTCATCAAGACAGAGATACGGCCTCTACAAGTTTTTGCCTCCAGCTGTTTTTTTCCACTGCATTTTTTATGTTAAAGAATCAACAGAGGATTCACTATTTAAACAAAATGTCCTTGAGAAAGCCTTGCTATAAGGTTGCATAAGAGAGCGGATCTGTGTAGAGTTTAATATAAAGTCAGAGTGATTGTGTGCAGTACATCTACTCCGTAGATCACTTTGCTGAACTTTTCCCCTCAAAACTGATGCAAAACAGGACTTCACTGACAGGGCCGCCCAACATTCTCCAAAGGTTTACAAGCCCTCTATTTTGTCAAGTGCAACACGATATTTTGTTCACTTAGCAATTTGCCTTCCATTCCATGTGTAGAGTAATAGAAGTCTTTAAAATTAATGTTAAACTCATAAGTTCAAACTCTAACCCTGTCACAGTTGTGGATCTAAAACAAAAATATAAGATCTAGAATATAAAGCACTTTGAAAACTGGGAGTGTCAATATGGTTTAAATGATTAAGGTCACACTTTAGCTTATAGGGTCCAATTCTTAGCATAAACTTACTATTAACTACAACTTTTGCCTCTATAAACTCCTAATTACTGCTTATTAATAGTTAGTAAGGTATAGTTTAGGTATTGTGTATGATTAAGGGATGTAGAATATGGTCATAATAAGGCATTAATATGTGCTTTATAAGTAATAAACCAATATCCTAGTAATATATATTCATGCTAATAAGCAACTTGAGATATTTGTATCTTTCATCAAACCTTATAAAATAAAAAAAATTAACTTTTGGAAAACTGAGGTTTTCATTTCAAATTTGTATTGACAAATGCTTTCTTTTAGTTGAATTTGTTGTTAAACAGTTATCATATATTTAAAAGTAACTACAATAATTGTGTAGTTCTAAAAATCTGTCTGGATAGCCTATAAAAGAATTGCAGGGTCCACAACACAACTATAGCGGCACAGAGAAATTATATCGTTGAAATCACTTTCCAGAATTATATTTTTCCAGCTGATGAATGATAAAAACAATGACAGCCAATCAGATTCCACTCTGCTTCATTCCGCTTTAAAGAGCTTGAACATTTAAAGCGGCCGACGACACAACTCAGCGCGTGCTTATGATGAACACATCGTTATCATTCGTTGGTGTGGACTCTAATGTATCGTTATGGTTAACTTTATAGTTATTGTTCTTGGTGTGAAAGGGCCTTAACAGTGATGTAAGTGCGCAAGCACAGATATATCCCAGATCACCTTGCTGATAAATGACCTGACATTCTCCAAAAACTCCCTGATGGGCTACATGCTTATCTTGCCCTCAAATTAGACTCTTTCACATTGCCTGAGAGGAAATGCATCAATTTGATTGTAATTGATTGCAGGTGTGCAGTTTTCTGCAGTAAGTGATTAAATCAGTCTCAGTCAAATGTGAGATGGACCATCCCTTGCTGACCATTATTTGAATTTATCTTCTGCTATGAGAGTTATTAACTGTTCGTTTAAATAATTTCTCAGTTAATGCATTCCAAAATTATATACAGATGACATATTGCAAATAACAACAATAATTTGCCACGTCATCTGAAAATTCCTCATAACATAGCTTCGGTCTCCAGATTTTTCATATTCTGTTGGCAACAGAAGTATGAGTACTTAAGTATGATGTACGTAATGGTCAATGAAATGCACAAACCCAAGAACTCTCAGTTCCATGATGAAATATCTCTTCCCACACACCCTTTCACCCCTTTTGTACCAGTGCTATTGCCCCTTTTGTCAGCCTTAGGTTTACATATTTTAGCACAGTTATTGAATTATGGAGGTGATGGTAAAATTTGCATAGATCATCTTAGTTGTAGGTTCTTTTGTCCATTTGCCCACCACTAAACAATATATAACATTTAAAAAAAACGTACAGTACAAAATTTAGCTCGCAGTGAAAAAACAAAACTGCATGCATTTTTTTTTAAATTGTAATAATATATTTACAATATTACTGATTAATAAATCTTACCCAACCACAAACTTTTAAAAAGTATGACAGATGACATTCTTGTCTAAGATGGTGATTCAGAATAAGCTGTAACGTGGACTAGCCATTATGCTAATGGCTGGGCTATACAAAGAAAGGCAAGCATTTATCACAAATACAATTTATTTGGAAACAGTTATTAAAATGAGAAGTTATGAGAAGCGCAGCAATAATAAGATATCAAGAAACATATATTCCCTATTTGTTCTTCAAATTTCCATGTAGAGGAATTATTTCATGTATCCAAGTAAGATAAGGGCAGGCCATACTTTTCAATGAACATGCAGGCAGAATCTCCAGGACTGAAGTGTTTGTTCAGCGTGAGCTTCAAGCCAGACCTGGCATTGTGATGAGACTTTGGAATCTTGTCCGACGCCCACATATGTCTGAGATGGAGTGAGTTTCCATGTTCTTTCAGGAAGGAAGGATCAGAGATCCATTCACCTGGACAGTCATTCACACATTCGTTGACCATTAAATCACCGGAGGAGTCTCTGTGCTGTTGCTTCTAGAGTTCTGTGGATGTAGATTCTGCCTGCCTGGCTATATATGATAAAGAAAATATAAAAAAAGAGCATGATTTATCATGCAGAATTCTGACACTACTGCATGCAATTCTCCTAATCCCAAAATACCTGCATTTTGAAAGAATTTTCTGATTTTAAAGGGGTTCTACCAAACATGAAAATTCTCTCATTAATTACTCTCATGTCGTTCAAAACCCATAATACTTTTGGTCATCTTTGAAACACAAGATTTTTTAAATAAATCTGAGAGTCCCACCATTGAAAGTCTATTCACCCAAAATAAATCCTTATGCATCGAGCGGAGAGACACAATCACTTCTATGAAGAGATTTTATTTAGGCTTTTATTCCCATAAACATTTGTTAGCGAACATACAGAGCACTCAAATATGGTAAACAGAAGCTCAATCGTATTTCCTTGAGGAACTTCCTTGATCTCAGATTTAATTAAAAATATCTTCACTTGTCACAAATATTAATAGCTTTATGAGTTTGGAACAATGTGAGAGTGATAATTGGTGACAGAATTTTTCTTTTCGGGTGAACTAACCCTTAAGCTCAAATATTAAACAGCATCTCTTTTTTTGTAAGTTCATAATTGTATGCACATTGAAGAAAGTGTTGACTTTGTTTTATGCAGACAGCAGGCCAAAAAAAATGACTGGTTGGGCCACTCAAACAGCAGTGCAGGGATTTCAGGTATATCACCCAAAAGGCTTCCTTATAGTCTCTGCACTTTACACTGGGAACTACACTTGGGACCCTTCAGTTCCATAATATGAAACGGTTATATAAAAGTAATATCAATGTTTTATGTCAGCGCTTCTCATTTGTGGTACATTGTGGTTGAGATATTTTCATGTTCTGCCAGAACCAGGTGGGAGTAGATGTAAGGGAGAGACACTGTCAACCATTTTAGGGAATGTTTTGTACAAGATTTTTTAAAACATAATAGATATGTTTCCATGGAGTCTCTGGACAAACACAGTCTTCAGCCAGAAACCATTGAGTCAGATTGGCCTAAATTACTGTTCAAATGCCAGATGTTACCACAATTAGTATCTAAAGACCCAAAACAACTTCTTCCATATGTCTAAAATACACTATTTACCCAGGAAAATCTGCCTTTTTGTAGATTCTCTTTTTGCAGAATGTTCTCATGATATTCAGTACTGACTTTGAACAGTCAAAATAAGTGGACTGATAGACATCTGTCAAACTTAATGAATTAATCTCACATTGAGTGATAGCAGGGATGAATGATCTTCTGCTTGCAGTTATAAGATGCAACCAAATAAGGTATATGAATTTAATTTTGATATGAACCTAATTTAAAAATAATAATAATAATAATAATAAAAGAATAAATACAATTTAGGGAGGAAACAGGAAACACACGGGAAACTTACCACTACAAAAATACCACTTCAAAATAAAAGACACATATAGGCCTACTGTATCTATCACTTAATTCTGTTTAGATCATAAAGCACTGAAATTACTACCATTCAAAATTCAAAATAGGCCTACAGGAAACAGTTATTTTAAATTGTAATAACATTTCACAATATTACTGTTTTTTTATAAATAAATAAAAAATACAGCCTTAGTGAGCATAATTCTTTCAAGAAAATGTAAAAAACTTAACGATCCCAAACGTTAGAATTTCAGTGAATATAAAGCCTATATAGCTTTTTTTATTTAGGCTACTTTATTTTCAGACAAGGTTTTTGCTCTTGAAAACCAAAGTTTGTCTTGACTGCTTGTCTAGTCCTTCCCTTCTCCGTCCTGTCCGCCACTTATTCTTTTTCTCTTCCTCACTCCTCACCTTCACGTGAAAATTGTTTTACATTCACTCACAGAATTCCGGTTTCGCCATACTAATCTCGCAGAACGTCACTTCACCTCATCCAGCTCATGTTGGGCTGACGTTGACAGCGTGCTGGATTCCACATAAACACGATGCTCCACTGATCCAGTTCCTGTTTGCCGGGACACTCTATGGTGAACGGACGGCCAACCCTGGTGGTGGCGAGACCATGTTATCCTCAGGGAAACTCAGTGACTCAGCGTTGCTGTCCAGGTAGACATGAGTGTGTGTTTGTTGACGGTGTGTGAATGGTGACGGTTGTTCAATCACTCAGCAGTGTCTGCAACCTTGTTGACCCCCTGACCAGTAATGTAGCCTTTCTAGGGTGGCCATACGTCCGGATTTTGGCCGGACAGTCCGGATTTTAAGCCCCCTGTCCGGCGTCCGGCGCAGCATCAAGCCGGACACTCATTTGTCCTCCTTTTTGGAGTTGCGGTGAATTTAAAAAAAAAAAAAATTAAATAACCTATAAAAATCCCGCATACTGAATCTAGAGCTGCGAATGCGAGACAGAACATAGCCTACTGTATGTGGCTATGTGCGCCAAACCGTGTAGTGATATATTAAATTATTGCAAGGAAACATGTAATTCATATATTAAAGACTTTTAAACCTACAGAAGTTATATTTTGGAAGTAATAAACTATTGGCATACAATTGCAAATTTGAACCGTGTAGTGCGTGCGCACGGCAAGAGAGAGCGAGAGAACTTGCGTGCGAGTTTACAGGTTGGCATGCAGTTTAATACACCCCCCACCCCCACACCCGTCAACAAAACCGATCACCAAAATATATTAATAATGACTTCTTGCAGGTTGGAATGTCTGTGTCCTCCTTTTTGATGTTATAGAAATGGCCACCCTAAGCCTTTCACAGGGTCACCAATAAACACCCAGTTCAATTAATAAACAATTGTAATTAAAACAGAGAAATAATGGTTTGATTTTCTATGAAGTTCAATAAGACTTATGCTACTTTAAGAGTATGCACTGAAAATAGGCTAAATTACTATTATTTAACAAATGACAAATGGCTAAATCAATATATGTTATGTTATGTAAATTGTGAAAAAAAGTTCCAGCACGCTAATTTTTCCATTCGATACCATCATTATACGTCCCATCAGATGTTGAGAACGTATCTCATTCATCACTCGTGTATTGGTGACATTATACCCCTTCTTGCCTCTTAGAATAGTCTTGAGTAAGATTTTTTTAATCTTTTAATCTCCAGATTATTTCTTTCAACAACGACAACAACAGATAAATAGTTATAAGAACTATATTGAACAATGAGAAACCTTTTCGATTACTAAAACATGAAAAAAAAAACTTTCAAAAGAAAGGGTAGGCCTATATATTCCATGTAATATCCCAGCAAACACAGCCAGACTGTGGGCCGGGGGTCTGCTAGACTCACAGATCCTATCGGCATGTAAGTCTGCTCAATATTGCAGCTTATTCTGCACCACCAAGTCAAAGAGTCTGTCCAACAAACATGTAAAATTGACCAAGCACAGTCCCGTTATTTATTTACTGTTTTGGGGTGGGTATATCTAAATTCATAAAAAAGAATATTCAAAAACACAGTGCGTACACTTGCATTCCTACAAAATTTCTGTCCATCCGAAAGTACACTTTACATCACATTTATTTCATGATTATTTTGCTTATGTATATCTACTTTTTTTCATGCATCAAACTAAATGTCTTTTTGAACTGGTTGTTGATGGACTGTTACATTTTTTCTCATGCTCATCACTGCTGGTAAGACTGTATCTGGTTAGTGCAAACTAAGAGTTTACACAACACAGTTTTCAACTAAAAACTTTTTATGTTAATTTTTACAACAACAGCATTTGGGGGCCTGAAAATGCAAACTTTTGAAAATGATACCATTATCTCTGTGTAAATCACAAAAAGGTGAATTTGTGAAAACATTGACATCTTCACAAACATTATGTGCATTGTGTGTTCTGTTTATAGACGCTTATAGTGTTTCTATACAAAGTGACATCAACTACTGGCCTGGCGTGAATAATACAGCGCTTTTAGTCGTTTTCGCAGGTTCATGGGAACGAGGATCGTTTTGATTTTGACAATGGTGTGGCCATTATGGTGTGACCTTTTCCATTTTTAGTACATTGTTGTCGTGTAAACGTACCCTAAAGTCATGATCACACTATCATCTATACACACCGAAAACGCATGGGACCAGGGGTGAGGGTTCATATAAATGATTTTCTATTTCCATTGTAAGGTGATTGCAAGACTTAAAATTTCAGCCAGCACACCTTGGTGAAGTCTAAACAGTGTCTGGAAACTGGCAGGACAGGGTGGGATTTAAACACACACACACACACACACACACACACACGGTAAAGGGTGACAGGAGTAATGAAACAGCTGCCTCTACAAGACCCCAAGAGGTGCTGTTTGCTAAGGTGTCTGACAGATTTTTCTTTTCCATCTCATATAACCACTAAATTGTCTGAATGACACTGTGTACACTAGTAGTACTACAGTAGTGTTGTTCTCTACTAAACCCAGTGCAGTGAAATACACTTTGGATTTCCATAGAAATGCAATATCTCTTAATCACACTGTCTTAAAACCAGACACTAGCAGAAATGCTACTTCTAATATAACAGGTGGGATGTAGACCAAAAATGGGCCACATACAGCAGGGATTGCCTAAATGCAAATTATAAAATGCAACTATATCATTTTGCATTATTAGGTAGAAAAAATTTATAGGCTTATCTTCTAAAAGGGAGGAGAAAACATTTCCCTTATCTTTTTTTCGTTGACGTCAAACGCTGCGCATTCATATAAAAGTCTGTATTTAGATTCAACTGTCTCTAGATCCTCGTAACATTAGGTACATGGAACGGTTGCTTAACATCTTTGAAAAACAAGGTTTCTGTGTGTTTTATGAGATGAAATACTTGCTGACAACAACATGAAGTTCAAGAAACATTTAGAAAATGAACAATACTTTTGCATATAGTTTGGCCTGGCTGTGCAGTTGATGGCACTATGAATACATTTTATAATTGATCTTAAAGGCATTTACTAAACTAGATTTGAACCACTGTCTGACAATACAATAAAAATACACAATACATATTTTCCAAAAAGTATTTACAAAGCATTTACAATTCTGAGTGAATATTTCTTACCAGACAAAGAAGAAGAAAAAAAAGCACTGCTTGTTATATACATTAATAATAACATTTTGTGTGTCATGTATAAGGACTAAACCATTCTAAGGGAATGTTTACTTGACAATGATGTTCTAACGGAAAAGTTTTTCCTTCGCATTACAGGCAACAAAATTGATTGGCAAAATGATTCCCGTTCACACGGATCCATGCAAATGACTAAAAACACTGTATTATTCATGCCAGGTCAGTAGTTGGCGAGGTCACTTTGTGAAGAAACACTACGCAACTTGGACTGAACACGTAATACGCATGCACATGATGTTGTGGTTATGAAATGCATTAACACAGTTAATAAAGGGGGATGGAAAAATGACTTCATTCTGTACATCCACTAACACTATATGAACTCTGATTTAAAAGTCATTGCAAAAATGGCTCAGAAAAGTTAGAGAGTAAAGAGAAAAGCTTAATGTGTCTGCAAATGCCAGTTGGTTTGATTTTATTTTATGCAATAGCTTTCAGTTGTACGTGTGGTTCATGTGTCTACTTTTCAGGGCCACTGTATTGTTATATATAGACAGTAATTAACCATATCTAAATAAAATCATTTTCAGGGGCGTAAAAACCATTTTACATTTTAGCAGTCTAAGTTTGTCCCCTCACATTCATGTATTCAAGTCACCCACACACATTTTTCAAATAGTTCTTCATACACCCTCATTTTAATTTGTGATATACAACTTAAATTTCATCATGTCTTCTGGATGACAGTGAGAAAAGTAAGTATCATAGATGGTGAAAACCTACTCGCCAGAAAATTATTTGTTAGTTAACACCGTCTACTCTTGCGTCTACCGTCTACTCTTACTATCCTTCCTGATGACTGTGGTCTCTTTATTTGGCAACATCCAGGTCATTTTGCCCAGACCAGGCCACAGTTTCATACCCATGCGATGTTGATTTAGTGTGTGATGATAGTATGACCCGACCATCCACTGGTGCTAATAGCATTCACTGTTCTCCAAATGTACACACACACACACACACACAGGTTGGGGTGAAAGAGACATGCCTAAAATGGGCAAGGCTGTTCCTATTTTCTCTGCTAGCCAAAAGCAAAAATGTCCTGAGTCATCACATCCAACTAAAGGCAAGTTAATAAACACACACACTGCTAATAATCTTTTTTGCTAATGTTTTTTTTATTTACTCTATCATATCTTATAGTTGAAGCTGTAATAGTGCTTGTCATCTATATATTGTCAAGTTAATTATGCCCAATCACAAAAATGTGTTTTAAGCATATACATGTTGCAAATTAAATCATATAAGGGGTAAGGGCTACCAAAACGTTTTTTTTTAAATCCTTAATGGTTACATACAGGAAGATTATGATTACTCATAAATCTTACCTCATTAACTTGATGAATGACCTAATGAATTTGTCTATTAGATTCAGTGAGCCAAACCAAAAGAGCCGAGGAGATTGTTTACAGCTGAGATTAGTGAGATCCAGTGCTCAGATTTTCATCATTTATCCTCAGGACAATTGGCTTCAGATGTAATTTTATCTGTTGGTGACGCAACCCAACAGCTGTACATTTGTGTTGTTGACGCCCTAGTATTTCGGCTTCCAGACTATAAATGAGAGAACCAGGGCTGCGTATCCCAAAAGTTACCATAAGTTGATCATAGAGACCATTGGTGGCAATTGGTCTACGATCAGTTACGATCTACGTATCTATCTACGATCTTGTTTAAAGCTTGATCCTAAAACGTCAGTGTGTTTATCTGGAGAACAAAATTCTAAAGATAATAAACATGGGACCAAACGCAAGAGCACTGAAGCCTTCAGTGCACATGAAACACTTGCTCCCTGAAGTTGACCTTGTTTACAGCACATTTTCTCTGATAAACAGCCAGTCTTCATACAAGCATAATTTGAAATAAGCAAATATTAACTTACAGACCACACAAAATATTTGAAAGTATAAGGTTTAGACATCCAAATATCGTCTAGGCAAAAACAAGAAACAATCTGTACCAAACAGATGCTAAGCTGTGATTTATCTAACCGAGGAAACAAGTTAAGGACATCTCCCTGCATAAATCTGCTTTCTCAAGGTTCAATGGCTCTCTCTGAAACTCTTTAAAGTCACAGGTCACACACAGCTATAATCATGTGTTAACACCCCAGTACTTTTAACTCTTGGCTAACCAGAACCCAAACATCATAACATCGTTGGCGTTATCCACTTTATTTTTAACATAAGAGCGGGCTCGCTGTAAATGTATTTTTTCCTGTACTGCCACTCAAAAGTTTGGATCAGTTTTTTTTTTTTAAAGAAATTAATACTTTTATTGAACAAGGACACATCAAATTGGTCAAAATTGACATTTACAAATTTAACAAAGATTTATATTTCAAATAAATGCTGTTGGTTTTATCTTTCGACGAAGAATCCTTAAGAAAAGGTGCATTTTTTATTTTTTTATTTTAATTAATTCCCCTCTCCATATATATCCACTGGTAGTCCATTACTCCAAGCACAATATTTTTTTTAAACAAGAGACAATCATTTTTTTCCACAAAAGTTGTATTGCACCTGGGACGTTCTCTAAGCTATATATAAACAAATTTTAAATTAAAGCAAAACATTTGCAAGTCATGTCATAATAAAAAAAAAATCCTGAAAAATGAAGCAGTCTCAGTATATGATCAGAATTGATTTGATCAGAATTATTGCTATTTTTTATTGTGAAACAACGTCTCGGTTACGTATGGTAACCCTCGTTCCCCGAGGAGGGAATGGAGACGCAAGTCAAAACTGATGAATGGGGATTGCTTTCGAGCCTATCTACTTCGAGTGAAACTAAACAAGCCAATGCATATTGGCATGAGATAATTGCAACAGCTGCTGAGCTCGCGGCGCGAGCATATATATGAGCATCTTTGTTTTTCCGCTAAGGAGCCGGACCTGTGACTTGGCCGTACTGCGGAAGCTCAGCAACTGTGTCAAGGGGATTTACATCTCCGTTCCCTCCTCGGGGAACGAGGGTTACCATACGTAACAGAGACGTTCCCCTTCGTCAGTTACTACCACGTAAGTCAAGAATGACGAATGGGGATATCTACCAAAACACCATGGCTGCTGGCCCTTCCAGCGCTCCGCTTGCTGTTGCGAGGAGCATGAGTTCTGGGAACCATGTTCGGTTGAGCCAATACAGTGCAACTAACAAGACCTGCTCCTCGTCCTCCCTGACTTTGCACAGTGTCTGTGCAAGAAGGCTCACTGGGGGAAACGCATAATTGCGCAGACCCCGGGGCCAGCTCTGTGCAAGTGCATCCGTGCCGAGGGTTCCCTCGGTCAGGGAGTAAAACAACTGGCAACGGGTCGAGTCCGGAGAGGCAAACAGATCTATCTGTGCGGATATCAAGCTGGACCGTGATCATGCCAGTCAGCCGGAGTCAAACATTGACTGCATCCAGAAACACACAATCTGAATGTGTTAGCTCTTTCAGAAGTGCTCTGAGGTGCTGAAACGCACAGGGAGATAGCTGCGGCTACACACCAGGAATGCAACCTAGTGTGAGCACTCACTCTCAACATCACACCCCACCGAACCAACAAAGTTGTGAAAACAGCTGTTTATGCTCTTTGAAGAAAGACGCGGAGAGATCGCAACTCTCGCTGTCTGCGCCATCACACCAACACCAGGAATCAGAGATTCTTCTCAGCAGAGACTCAAAGACACAGCAGTAGATCTTTGCAGGAGACAGGAACAGTATACACAATTTGGCTCCGAAACGAAAGACAAGGATGCAAAGCACCTTCTGCTCATTATATGCTCACGCCGCGATGCACAGCAGCTGGTGCAATTATCACATGCCAATGTGCATTGGCTCGTTTAGTTTCACTCGAAGTAGATAGGCTCGCAAGCCATCCCCATTTGTCAGTCTGGACTTACGTAGTAGTGACTGACGAAGGGGAACTCTTTACTGAGTGTGTCAAACCTTACAAAAAATCATTGTGGCAATAGAAAATACCAGACGGTTTGTGCCCTGTTTACATACGGTATTAAGATGTGTTTTGGTTGATTGGATCACAAGCAGACTAGGGAGACACATTCGTGTTTATACCTGGTGTTTTAATCCGTCTCTTTTGTCCACTTTCAACCACTTTCTTCGAGGGGAGGTTCTATGAGCGGGTAAATGTATGGGCTTTTTCAGATCTTTAATCTAATGGACCCACACCGTTGATGACAGAAAACACACGAATAGCAGCAGCTTTAGTTTCTGCTCTGACCGCTGCAAGACCACAGCGAACACTGTGAGTGTGTGTTGGAAATCAGGAATGGTGAGAGAACATTGTGCTTGGTAGTTTTTTGTCTTCAGACCAAAATTGGGTCTTCAGCCGACAAAGTTTAAGTCCTCCCTGCGCGCTTCCCATAATGTTTACGCATTAGGTCAGTAGGCGGAGAGTAGACAGTCTTTTGTGGCTGTTCGAACACATTCGACCACATGAACGTTTGCACTACTAAAACAAACCTAGACCCTGTTTACACCTGTATTTAGCGTCATCCACTTGTGATCCGATCGACCAAATCGCATCTTAATACCAGGTGTAAACAGGGCCTTTGACGGTACTGAATGAGTACTATATACATGCATTTAGATGGTACTCCAAGTTATATGTCCAAAAAACCATGATGCAGTTTTTCTTACTAAACCTAGAGTCAAATACTCTTGCTCCCTGGTGCCAGGCTAGTTTTTGTAGAACGTCACATGCGCATTCCAGTGCCATTTTCCCATTATACTCTTAAAGGTCACATTGAGTCCAGTGAATGCCTTGGAATTGCGAAGTTAGGCTTTTGTTGCAGAGCATATTTGCATTGAGTGATAGCATCTTATGAGAGCCACCGGCATGTTGAAAACAAAGCTTGACACAAGACACAGTATTTAACATGGGCCTGCTTGTTGGGTTCAGGATCTCACTATAGATACATAACAGTATTTTGGGAATTGAAACGTTCCAATGCAGCACACTCGCACACTTCCAAAATGAAGTCAGTCATTAACCACACCCTGGACTCTCCTTTTAACACAGGAACTCCAGAAGGACAAAAAAGAGTAAATGCAAACAGCAGTCAGCATGCTGGCTTTTGTTGGACTCTAACGGTGGAGTGAAAGTTTCTTTCGATTGGAGCCGAGTCCTTTTTGTCCTCCTCCACATGACTCAGAATCCGTCTGACTGTCGGGGGCGTAGACCCGGTGCTAATTAAGGTATTTCCCAGCAACCAGCACTCCTGTTTTGGGAGGGAGTTACTGCAGGGACTTGTTTGGCATTTTGCATGAGTGTATTACCAGAAATTTACCATATGTGGGTGCTCAATGCTATTTTACAGGCAATATCTTCATAAAACTATTTAAAAAATGTATGCAGTGTTTTAGATAACTCACTCATTATAAATGTTATAGAAACAATAAGATTGCATGTGTTAATATTAAATATTGTAATAATGTCCTACTGTAACTTAAAAAGAGCAGTTCTGACTGATTTGTTCCTGGCTTGCTCGGGAATTATAAATATGCTTTTGTGCAAAATGTAAATATTTCTTGTGTACATTTTTGTGAATTTTCCAATCGTTTACCATCTTTTTGTTTAACGAATGAAACCTTTATTGAAGCCATTGGTGCAATGCAAGAAATGTAAGAAAAAATTATAAATTCAATTCAGTTTAAAATAACTGTAAAAAAATAATAATAATGAGAACACAGCACTATATATTTATTTCAGTGACTCTTTATGTAAATACCATTGGTGACAAATGTCTGTCTTTATGAGAGTGTCATGAATCATTTGTTCACAAAACAATTCAAAAACACTCCTTCTCTTTTTTGTTGATACATTTAATCATTCATTCAGCCAATTTATTCAAAAACACTAATTCATTCATTAACACAACAACTGTCTTTACGAGAGACTCACTGATTAATTAACCGGTTTGTTCAAAAACGACTGATTGATTCAGGAAGGCCTCTTTTTTGTTGTTTTTTAACTTCGTTTGGAACTATTTTCGTTGGAGAAGCAAACGTACACAAAATAACTAACAATATTGTGTCTATAATATAAGTGAATCAGTATGAATCTCTTGTTATTAAACTTTGTATAAAACTATCACATTCAGAATTGCTTAGTCAGAATGGCTGCAATTGCCTGCTAAATGTGATGAAAGGTAATGGTTTATGATCACTCATAATATAGAGCCCACGGGTGCTGTGATGTGTGTATCACTCCCGCTCTCTAAGGGAAGTAAAGTCTTATATAACCTAATAAGCAGACTAAGTGCAAACAAGTCTGGTTTTGTTAGACGAGAGCCAAGAGAGAAAATAAATACTTTCCGTCTCTCTGTGGTTTTTTAAAGCGTACAGTATGTGTGGGTCCAGTGAGTGATGGTCAAACCTCAGACTGCGACAACATTGGGTAATACTGTAAACTGGCAGGACAAGGCCTACCAAATAAGCCTGATGTTTAATGTGGTATACGCCTGGTACAGTTTGTTTCCCCGGCCAAACAAAGAGCCGGAGAGGAGACATGGCCCATGAGCCACAAGCGGGAAGTGCCACGAGACTTCCAGAAGGTCTGACATCATCGCGGTTCTGTGCAGTAAAATTACCCAGCAGAACATTTAACCATTGAACGTACAGTTTCTTTTGTGCCTATTTTTCCTCCTCCAAAGAAATTCTAGGGAAACGTCTGAGACAAATTCAATGCAAAATTCCACTTGTTCATTCGGACACTTGTTTTTAAGGGAATATCATGTGCATGGTGGTACATTACAAAAATGAGCATTGTATACCAAAACAGAGTCTGCAGACTAAACATCATATGAAGAAATGTTCATGTAATGCATTGATTCAACAGCCTGCCACCAGTATTTTTCTCCCATGTCTAACAAGAGACTGTTAGTAGTTACTTAGTAGTTACTTTTTCTGGAAAGTAACGTTTGCGTTACTTTTCCCATCTTGGCTGGGCGTGCTTTGTTTGTTTTTTAAAGGGGTCATGACATGAGAAACCAAATTTGCCTTGATCTTTTGGTATTTAAGAGGTCTTTGTACCATTAAAACTTCCTGCAAGTTTCATAGCTTAAGACATCCTCCCCATTATAAACAAACAATTTATTTAATCAAGCTCTAAATACGGCTCGTTGCGGATCCATGGTACGAAGTGACGTACCAGTCGTTTGCATATGACCGCCTCCAGCGCAGGACAACTACGCCTCATTTCGCATCATCGCATCGTTCTCGCGCCCACAGGTGTTCAGCCGACGTGCAGCGAGTGGGTCTGTTTACAAGAAGATTGCGATGCCACGCAGATGTGCTGTTCCTGGCCGTGGACAAACAACATGTTTGAATACGCTGACGGCAGGGTAAAATGGATGCAGTTTATTTTTTGTGGACGTCCCAGTCACAGCAGTGTTAATATAAGCGTGTTTTCTTTACATTTCAAGGATGACTATTTTGAGACCAAATCGCAGTATGATGCTGGCTTTGCCAGAAAACCTTTGCTTAAAGATTTATTTGCCGTTGTTGGGCCCACTATTCTGGGCCCAACAACGATGTCGCAAACTGTAAGTAATGTATTTCTTCTTAAAACTACTTTTTATGCATAAGCAGCACGTTAGCCAATCATAACAGTTGGCGTTAACACTGAACTCTTAAAGGGGAAACACCCCCAAAACAGACTGTTTGAATCAGAGGCTGAGAAAGAGGGTAGGAAAAGGTAGCTAAATTTTAAAAGATTTTTGTCCAAAAAACTATAGTAATACTATAATTGCACCTAAGGGAACATAATAAAACAAAAAAAACAAAAGCCATGTCATGACCCCTTTAATAAAAAATAAAAAAAATAAAATAACAAGTTATATATTTGGCCACCAAAAGTGAAATGAATAACCCTCATTCTGAATGAAATGCACATCCACATCTGTACAGTAGAGGGCACAGCTCAAACACACCTTTCACCTGTGCTGCCATACTGAATTACAGAAGAATAGGGTGCAGGAGGTTCAATACTCTTGCTTAAAGGGCCCCTATCATGGATTTTTGAAAATTACTTTAAAGTTATTGTATTTCAAAAGTTAGAGTCGACTCTGAGTCAATGAAATGAATTGTTTTTGAAACGAGTCATTAGCCGTTTCATAGTGAGGTAGATACAAAACATTCGCATATTGGCCGCGCCCAGTTTTTGCACGTTCAAGTATAAACTTGAACTTGAACACATTCAAATACTTCAGTTGAATAGCATCATGTCGAGAAGACGCTGTGTTCTACAATGCAAAGATAGTACAGCCACTTTGTTTTCACTGCCCTGGGACGAGCATATGAAGAATCAGTGGTTAAAGTTAATATTTGCAACGATACCACAACAGTAGGCTATATCCCGAACCGTGTTGTGTTCTCATCATTTTAATGACGAATCCTTCACAAACATAAATTAATTCAACTGTGGATTCGCAAGCCGGTTGTTCCTGAAGGAGGGCTCAGTACCCAGTGTATATGGATCAGCTTCGTCCTCCTCCGAATCACAACCTGTTAGTATTATTAATAATGTTTGCTGTTATGTTTTCTGTAGCATGCGGAATACGTATTTTGTTGTGTGTGTTGTGTACGCTCCGCGCAGCTTCTAGGTCTCCATCTAACAGCAACGTGTTTGCTTTTAATTGTTTAGAAATATGTCAAATGTTTGTCGTTGTTATCACTAACATAAACATAAATCAACTTATTCCCACTCTGAGCTACTATTTTTTACAACAAAGCGGGAGACCATCATTATTATAACACAATGTAAATGATGCAACCGACTGGGTCATTTGACCAATCACCGCAGATTAGCGTCACGCAAAGGAGGTGTTTGGAAAAATGAATTGCTGAACGAATCATTGTGGAGTCGTTGAGCAAATCAGGTAAAAATAAAATGCATATTGTCAGACAATTACAGTGTTTTTTGTCCTTGCATGCATGTGAAACTGTTTTTGGGAACTCCCAAAACAAAAATAGGAACATCTTTAAGCAAGGGGCTCTTTAAGCAATTTAAAAATTAAATAAATAAACAAATGTAATCTTTATCAAAAGTAAGTTTTGCTGCTTAGTATGGTTGAATTGGATCATCGAAGGTCAGCAGCAAAGATATTGATTAATAAAGTGAGATTATAAAATAAATTTGTTATTTAACATATTTAACTATTGCAAGTTTGCGTAATATTCTGAGTTTGCATTTCACTTAATTTCATTTTGAGGATGGAATACTGAATCTGTTTTTGTGAGATGAATAAATGTATGCTCACATTCACTCTAAATGCAATAACATCATGTCTTGCGTAACTTATTTGAAAAAGTAACTCAGATATTTTGTTGTAAATTCAAAAGTAATGTTACTAGATACTCGACAGAAAAGTAATCTGATTATGTTATATTACTTGCAATGCTTTACCACCAACACTGACGTGCATGGATGTCAAAGGTATAAAGTTTGACTTCTTGAGTACTTCAAAGGACATAAATTAGGCATCTTTTAAAGAACATTTCTCCATTCTCAATCATTGAATGTTTTCCATATTTTAGTTAGAAAAGTCAGCGATCTCAAACATCTTATATTTCAGACAAAAACATCTGAAACAAAGTTGACATCTCAACCACGACTGATAACTCCATACAAAATCTGCTGAGCAATGAAAGGCAAAGCTCTGAGCTATACAGGTCTCCTTTCGACCCAGTTCTGTTCTCCTGTCTCCGGGATCATGACAATCAGCAGCTGTATTCTTCCAGTCCAGCCATGTTGAAGAACCATCCACCATCTGCTCAGAGAACAGCCTGTTCCTCGGGGCTTGAGATCGCTGTGGAGATTTATGACTTCAGCGATCTCTGATAAGAAAAACAAAAACCTCTTTAAAGGGACGCTGAGGTCTTCATTTTCCTGTTGCATTAAAAGGTTTGGTTTGAAATGATCTCTCTGACTTTCAAAAATGGTCTCACTTGTGTCTATTTATATTCCTCCTAAGGTATTTTACAAGAAACCCCTGGACTCTCCCCTGGAATTAGTCTATACAAGAATTGGTTTATTCTTCATAGATAAAGATTTACTGACTGTTGGGTTTCACCAGATGTGTGCCAGACTGTTTTGGTGACTATACTTTTTTTTTTTTTTTGTTGCAGTCTCAACAGTCTGGAAACGACCTGACTGATAAGAGTTCCTTTTCTGGCAGCAAAAAAAAGCCTGTAAAGTATTTCTGATTTGAGATTTAAGTTACTAATATGCATATCCATAAATACAGTTTAACAACAACATGACATGCAGTTAAAGTTGTTTTCCATATTTCTACAAGAGCTCCTCATGCAGGAAACATACTGAGGGAAAGATATTGGAGTTTGAATTTAGAACCGTCTGTCTGTCATTAACTTTTACAATCATCAACATTCTAAATGTAACGTGACATTCTAAAACAAGACAAAACACCAGAATTAAGCTCACTATAGAGAAAAGAATAAACAATATTAATCGTTGTGTTTGTTAGAGATCCCAGATGGCTAATGGCATCCATACGTCATAAATTAACCTTTATTTACTGTTAAGCTCTTTTCACAAATGGCTCAACGATGGAAGAACTTGTTTTGTTATTCTCTCTCACGGACCATAGTTTTACTGCGTTTTGTTTGGGTGAGTTCTTGGGTAAATGTTTCTTGTAAAAAAAAAAAAAGACCTTTCTAAATAAAATAGGCCTATATGAAATGGAACAATTATGCACTGTAAAATGTTATTCCTTTCCTGATTTATGAATATGAATTATTGACTACATGTAACTGATAAATATACATAAGTGAATGCATACAGACAGTACAGCAATAACAGATAAAGTGCATGTTTGAATCAGGACATGCCAAGTGATATTTACCAGGGTTATTTATCATATTGATAAACATATTCTATCTGGTGAATATACGTTTCCACATTCATACAGTATTTAGGTCAAATGATGTCATTAATTTCAACATGTCGTCTTTTATCAAACAGTGCACGTGCAAAAAAATATTATTGGCTAATTACAGACATCCCTGTAGTTGTGCATAGCCCACAATATATAATAATAATAATAAAGTTAATTGGCTCTGAACCGAAGTACATTATACCACTGTAATGGTATTACCATCATAGGAATAACCATGGTCATCTTTATGGCAAAACCATACTTTTGAATTTATTTTCACAACAACAGGATAAGAAAACTATGTAAAAAATGCACAGAAATATGTAAACAATCTATACTCATTAACAAAGCTTGTTAACAGAAACTTCTCTCTCTCATACACAGTAAAACAGCAGGGGTTGCTCAGTTTCTTGTCTGAGAGCAATCTTTTCCCCAACATACCAGACACATTACGATTACCGGGCATGCTATAACTTTCATGCACAGCTTGTGAGAGAGCATTTGCTGCAAAAACAAAGAAAAAAAAGACAAACTGAACGGTATTGCATTACAAATTAATATACAAACTAGTTTGAATCTGCAACTGCGGTCTGGCTAACATGTAATTTAATCTCTTTTTATTATTCCATAATCCATGATTTATCATTATGAATATTCTTTTGACAATTTGATCCACTTGCAGAAAATGAAAGAATTTTCTTTAATTTTATTTCATTTCAATGATATACAATATATTGTAGCTTAGTAGCTAACATTTGCATTCCTCCTGCCACCAAATTCAGTGAAAGACGGAAATGGGCAGAAAAGTATATATGTGGTCTCTAAACATGTAATAACTGTAATAATAACTATTATCAGCTGTAAACAAACCGGCATGAACAACTTGTACCAAGACATTTCCTGTAATGTCCCAAAGAGTCATTTTCCTCTGGATTTAACAAAATAGCCTAATAACTGTTTGCCAAGACATCCACCAAAACACGCACACACTGTGCTTTCAGCCTTTATCTTGCTCTACACGAGTGATGCTAAAAAGTTTGTGGTTTCCCGTCTAAATTAATGTTCATAAACAGTGGTCTATTACTCATCCTACCCAACAGCATCATGTTCACACTGCAGCACGGGGTCGGAAACGTGTTCCGAGGGACAACATCACCCGAAGGGAGGATTTTATTAGAGTTGCTGTGCAAAGTTGCACCGTAATTTACTAATGGATGCTAACGGCAGTACACGAGTTTATCCACTTTGCTCTAACTACCTACTACTTTTTTTTATTTTATTTTTTTTTATCTTTACTAATTGATTTGATTTAATTTTGAAGATTTTAAGATTCTGTTTAAATATGAATACAAAGATGAGCATGTAAAAAAAAAAAAAAAAAAAAAAAACTTTAAGTTTGTAAACTGCTTTAAGTAAACCCTGTCTCCATCTAGTGGTTGTATTCCATAGAAAGACTTAACACAAAAGATTACCAAAGGCCTCTGTTTCAATTACCTGTATTATTTACAATATACTAATTTAAAATAGTTCAGTATATTAACCTACACTGATTTTAACACTACAATAATTGTTATTAGTACCACCATTATTATTTTTTAAATAAATTGTATAAATGATACTTTTTTACATTGCATTGACCTCCTGATTTAGCAGCAAGCGTAACAAAAAAAGTAGAGAGAAAGAAAGAAAATGATGATGATGATGATGATGATGATAATAATATTAATAATAATAACAACTAATGTTATTATTATTATTATTATTATTATCCATCCATCCATTTTCTTATATATAAGAAAATGGATGGATAATCCATTAAAAAAACTATATATATATATATATATATATATATATATATATATATATATATATATATCAAATTAGTAAGCACTGCATCCACAAAAATGAAAAGTCATAAATGCAACACTCATGACCTTTTGACCATTGGACTGCTTCTGTCTATAGGATGTCATATCATATCACAAAAAAATTAACTTCAGTAATGATACCCAGCCCAAGGAAAATACTTGTTTATTGTTGATAAGTGATTGCTAGATATTGTCTATATGATGTTAAATCGCACAGATATAATTACTGATGACGTGAGCTGATGGCTTGTGGTTATGGTGCACAGTTCGAACCCGACACACAAAACAAAACTTCTGAAATATCTAAGAAGCCGGTAGAGTAAATGAGCTGATTGCACAGTAAAGGTTAATCAGTGGATATTTATAGTATTTATTATCACAATGTCCTGATTTATAACAGCTCAGTATTAGACCAGATAAGTTCTGCTTGAAATGCTTTACCTTTGGATGGGTTATAAATGTCTTGGGTTTAAATATTAACACAGTTATCTGAGCGTTGCTCTCTTCGTTGAGGTGTTGTCTGGGACTGTGTCTCAATCAGGGGATTGATTTATAAGTGACTGTCAGTCTTTACCAGGTGCACACTGTCAGGTTCAACACGCTTGGGTAACAACCAGAACCATGCAGAGCTCAATAATGTCTGTTTGGGTGGTCTTGGCTCTAGTGGCCCAGGACAGGTAAGATTTTGGGGTTATTGCTTTAATGGTTTCCAGAGGTTTAATTAAGGCAGAGCAAAACATTAAGTCGTGTTTATAAAAGTTGAGATCATTCTAGCCTCCTAAATAAACTGCTTTGTAAAATAGAAAATCTGACATTGAGACATGGAATGACCTCTGCATACAAAGAGATAAGATCAGTCTTTTTTTTTGTTAAGCATTACATCTGATGCATAAAGACAGCTATTCTTCCTCATTTGAGTCAGTAAAGTATTTTAATTCATTATAGATTGGCTGGTGGACTGGAACACAAATCTTATGACTACACAAAGTACCACACCATGGATGAGGTGAGATTATCCTGTACTTGTTGATGTTGATTCATTGATTGATTGATACATTTGTTGACCTAATAAATCTCTTCACAAAGATTTCAGAATGGATGAATCAGATCGAAAGGGAAAACCCAGACGTTGTGTCCAACATGATGTATGGACAAACTTATGAGAAGAGGAACATTACATTATTAAAGGTACTATCTGTGTAGTGCAATATCTGTGTAGCCATTTGCTTTCAACTAAAAAAAACAAACAAAAAAAAACACAGAGGCTGTGTCCGAAATCGCACACTTCCCTTCTACAAAGTACACTAATATTATTTTGTGGTGAAGTAAACACTACAGGAAAAAACAATGTAATTTCTATGAAAAAGTTAGTTTTTTTATTTTTATTTATTTAACCTTTATTTAACCAGAAAAGCTCTCTGAGATTAAAAATCACTTTCACAGGAGTGTCCTGGCCAAAAATGTGCAGCAGTACAATCAGTTCCATCACAGATAAACATCACACAGACAGATTAAAAACACTTAAAAGCAATTGCATAATGTTCAGCTTCCATTTGCCGGACAACTGATTTAAAACGGTCTAGAGTCAGCAAATTTTCTAATTTTAATTTAGATTGGAGGAAATTCCAATCAATCGGCGCTGCGTACATAAAAGACTTCTTACCTAACTCAGTTCGCGCAAAAGGGACAGAAAGAGTATAGAAGTTTTGCGAACGAAGAGAATAATTCTTAATAATTTTCTGCTGCATAAAACAACAGAGATAAGAAGGCAACAACCCCAGGACAGCTTTGTAGATAATTAAGTACCAGTGCATTTTTCTTCTGGTAGACAGAGAAGGCCAGTTCTAGTTCAGACTAGAATTAAAAAAGTAAATTAGTAGCTACTCAATTCAAGCGTGTAAACATTAGCGTGTTAACTTTTCCAGCTTGTATTTACACGTTTCATTGCTTTTGTTGTTAGGATTAGTAACTAGGATTTGTGAATGACAGTGAAGTGAAACAACTGTCACTTCTATGACAACATGGCGAATGAATGCTACACACATTCATAAAACACTTCTTTAGCTCTCACAACGAATTTCAAACACCCTAATCATCGTATTTATTAAGTTACCAGTTATTGTAATTGCTATAATTAGTACATAGAATGTACATGTGGAACAGGACTGTAAAATAAAGTATACCATGAGGTAGCATACTCAAAATAATGCCATGGTATTACCATAGTACTTTCGTGTTCATTTGTTTGTGTCTGATATGCAGATTGGCTTCAACAGCACCACACCAAAGAAAGCCGTTTGGATGGACTGTGGGATTCATGCCAGAGAATGGATCGCTCCAGCTTTCTGCCAGCATTTTGTTAAAGAGGTGAGACTTTATACAAGGGAAGTTATTATGATGTACTTGGTAAAGATTCCATACACCTGTAGTGTTATTCCCAGAAACATCACATCCATTACATTACATGGCAGGCCATTGTCTATAAAAATATAAAAAAATGCTCTGGATTTGGATGCTTATGTTTTTTTCCTGTACATGAACTACAAATATATATATAATAGAGCTCACGAATATTGATACTTCCGCTGTATGGATGTCATAGTTTCCTATTTGGTCCTCTTAATAATAATACTAGAGGAATAAAGTCCACAGCATACTCATAGCATTCACATGCAAAAATTAAACAATCAGGTAATGGATGTGCAAAATAAATTGTGAAAAGTGACAGTATTTTAGGCAAAATAATGTTTATTTTTTATCATGATGGTTACGTGGATACAAGAGTTCAATTTGTGTTGATATTTGATATGTTTCCCTATAAAGCTTTATATTTATTCTAATAAATAAAAAATAATTTAACAATTTTTATGTTGAAAAAGATTCTGGGCTCCTACAAATCAGATTCGAAGGTAAACACATTGTTTAAAAACCTGGACTTTTACATCACGCCAGTGCTGAACATGGACGGATATATTTATTCCTGGAAGGATAACACAGTGAGTTTCATCCATTTAAGTACTTCAGTATGAGATTTGATGATTATACATTTAGCAAACATATGTGATGTGTTTTAAAGACTCGACTATGGAGAAAGTCCAGATCACCAGGCTCTGAAAACTGCACATGCGTCGGAACTGATCTCAACCGCAACTTTTACGCTAACTGGGGGAGTAAGTAACATTTATTTTCAATATATATATTTATATATATATATATATATATATATATATATATATATATATTATTTTTTTTTATTTATTATTTTTTTGATTTTGGTTGTGTTTTGGTATTTTTATTTTGGTAAGGTTTTATCAATTTTTGTATTTCAGTTTTATTTTTAGTTATTTTAGTACATCAAGTTAATTAAACAATATGAAAAGGAGAAAAGTTGAACTGAAGCTGAATTTATATAGAAGTTTTTTTTTTAAATATGTAGGGCTGTCAAATGATTAATCGCGATTAATCGCATCCAAAATAAAAGTTTGTGTTTACATAATAAATGTGTGTGTACTGTGTATAATTATTTTATATATATAAATACATACACATGCTTGTATATATTTAAGAAATATTTGCATGTATATACTATATAGAGATTTATGTATAATTTATATTATATATAAATATAAATATTTTATATATAAATAACACATTTTTCTTAAATATATAAATGCACGTGTGTGTACTTATATATACAAAATAATTTTACACAGTACAAACACATTTATTATGTAAACACAAACTTTTATTTTGGATGCGATTAATCGTGATTAATCATTTGACAGCCCTAAAATATATGTTTTATTTCAGGTAACTACAATAAACCACATGAAAGCATGAAATATATTCACAAGCTCTTTTTTGTGCCAAAGCTATTTTTTTTCTTAGATAACTGAATGAACTCTTTGGCATCTGAAAAATGTAAATACCAGCTATATGAGAGATAAGGGTTGTAAACATGACTTAACAGCACTCAATGTACTAATCCTGTCTTTCCTATTCCCACCCTCTGTCATAAACTGCAGGCATGCTTAAGGTGGAAGAGACAAACTTAATGTTGAAATAGTAAACAAATAAAAAGTTACAAGGATAACCCCTCATTCGCATTTGCTGTGATTTTCCAAAGTTGCGGTCAAGCATGAATCGTGAAATTGCAGCAAACCATGCAACCAATGCTATTTTTGTTTCACCTACACTGATGTACAGTAAGTACAGTGCTGTCAAAAGCATCAGATCATGATCTAGTCCATCTGTCTTTGTTCATACAGTGGTCGGGATCTCCAGGAACTGCTGTTCAGAGATCTATAACGGTCCGACTGCTCTGTCTGAGCCTGAGGCCAAAGCCGTCACTGACTTTTTGGGAGCAAATCAAAACCAAATGCTCTGTTATCTCACCATCCACTCGTACGGTCAGCTGATCCTCGTCCCCTACGGACACCCCAACATCTCAGCACCCAATTATGATGAACTGGTAAGTAGAAGTGCAAATTAGTTTGGGATATGTTAGGATTGAGAGCCTACGAGCATACCGTACACTGTTTCGAATTAAATGCGCATGCCTGTCAATGTGTTTGCAGATGGAAGTAGGTCTCGCTGCGGCTAAAGTCATCAAAGCAGTTCATGGGAAGAGCTACAAAGTGGGCAGTTCCCCTGATGTGCTGTGTGAGTATGTTTAAAATGGTTTCCAATCGTACAACACGAAGACAGTCATTCCAAAGACCTAGAAGAAACTGGTTTATTGCACATTATCGTGATCCCCGCTCATGGTGGCTGCCATGTTGAAATTGCATTATCCTAAATACCTGAAAAAAAAGAGTATTTGTTTACAATGCCATTAGCAAAACTTCTGCTTTTTTGTGATGCTGAATTATATTGGTGTCACTGTCAAGTAGAGATGCAAAATATATAGTTATAGGCTGATATTAGAGATTTTTTTCCATCATCGAAAGCTCACTTAAAGAATTTTCTTATTGCCAATATGTAAACATCTTGCAACTAAACTTAAAAAAAACAATACTTCCTAGGTTGTCTATGAAAGCCTGTAGACTGATTTTTATGTGAACTGAAACTGAATGGAAAGCATGTGACTTATACAAGCACTCTCTTCCCATTCTATGACACATGAAACTAATGCTTATACAATATTCAGGATAATGCCGAAAGAGCCATTCTGTACTGCAATGTCCATGTGACATGCAAAGAAAAGGGATTCATTCAAACTATAGTCTCACATAGTCAGATCTATATAGTCTATAGTCTCAAATATACTTAATAATCAAACTATCATAACGGTGTAATTTTAAAGGGTTAGTTCACCCAAAAATTAAAATGATGTCAGTAATTCCTCACCCTCATGTTGTTCCAACCCCGTAAGACTTTCGTTCATCTTCGGAAAACGAATTAAGATATTTTTGATTAAATCTGAGAGCTGGATCACTCCTCCATAGGCTTTCTAAGGGACTGAAACTTGTTCTCCCGAAAAGTTTCCTTCTCTGTTGGCCAGTTAGCTTAGTGTGATAGCGTAGGGCGACGTCACACGCAGGCTCACTATTGGCCGATGCTGGTCATGTGTGTGATGCGTGTGACGTTCACCACAGAAGCGCTACGCAGTTTTACTATGAGAACACACTCGAGGCCCACCGAGAAGGAAATGAATAGTTGAATAAAGTCGATATTTTAGTTTTTTTGGCGCATTCTCGTCGCTTGATAAACTTAAGATTAAGCCAATGTAGTCACTTGGACTATTTTAACGATGTCTTTAATAACTTTTCGGGAGAACAAGTTTCAGTCCCTTAGAAGCCTATGGAGGAGTGATCCAGCTCTCAGATTTAATCAAAAATATCTTAATTCGTGTTCCGAAGATGAACGAAAGTGTTGGAACAACATGAGGGTGAGTAATTACTGACCGAATTTTCATTTTGGGGTGAACTAACCCTTTCATGACCTCATCAGAAGACATGATGCCGGTGAATTGCAGAGCTGGTGCAAATCTCAAAATGAGAATATCAATTATTATACTGTACATTATGATACTGTGATGTTTAAATTAAAAGTTTTTAGTGTTTTATTTAAAGATTTACTTATAACATTATAAAATTGTGAAAATAATTACCTGTATTGGCGTGTTGCATCGCCCTGGAAAACATAAAGAAAAAAGTATTTGCAAGCTAATAGGGTTGTGCAAGTATGCAAGCAGTTGTGACGATGCTTCAATATTCTTCACAGATCCAAATTCTGGCTCTTCACGTGATTTTGCCAGACTCATAGGGATCCCATACTCCTTCACCTTTGAGTTACGGGACGAAGGGCAGACCGGCTTCATTCTGCCTGAGGATCAAATCCAGCCCACATGTCAAGAAGCTTACCAGGGTGCAATGTCCATCATCAACTACGTCCATGATAAGAATTTCAAAAGTGCAGCAATTACAGTCACAGCCACATTGTGGACAACACTGATAACCTTATGGATATCAAGCACTAGTGTGCTTTAGACTGCTATTTCTAAAAAGATTTTATCATAATTTGTGTCGCATCATGCATTTTTATTTCTCAAAGCTGCTTATTTTAGGATTTCTTTGATGCTTAAACAAGAACTGTGCAACGAAAAACAACTTGGTTTGATATTTCACTATGTAAAGTAACAAAATTAAGATATTTTTAAGTGTGACTCATGTTCAAATACTTTTATATTTTAATATAGATTCAAATTGTCTTACAAAAAGCTGAAGTGGTGAAATGGGGTAACCCAAACCCTAACCCATAAAAATAAATTAATAAACAGAAAAGAACATAATATATTAAATACATTTTTTGTTTAAAAAAAAAATTCAATTACTATATTAGAGAGAAATTGTTTGTGTTTCATGATTTTGTTTTTTAATATTGCTTGCAGAGCTCCATTTGGCCTGTTGATGGCAGTATATACACAGAAATCACTGAAGACGGTTAACAATCTTGTATAAACTCCTGTCAACATCAGCAACCTCAGATAAGATAAAACAATAAAGGTATAACTAAAGAAAAGGGTGCTTCTGGGAAAGATCAGATCAGACATTCCTTCCTTAACCGCACAGAAGTTAAACCTCAGAGAAATGAGGGATAAGATCTCCCCGTGTCAAGGCTGTCCTACAGTTGTAGACTCACGGAACCTCCTCTATTTATCACTGACTGACTGGAATAAAGAGAACAGAGATGTGCTCTGTTTGTGTTTTTTAACAATTCGCAGAGAGATCAAGATGGAAGATATAAAGTATACCTCTCTTCATTTCAACCCCAGGATTCCACCAAAGGTCAGGGTGGGGTCATTTTTTCACAATGTTCACCCAGTGAATTCAAGCTAAAAGCCAATCAGGACGTCAGCTATGGCTGGTATGGAAAATTAGTGTGCACACCGTACAGTATATACTGTATATACTGTCGATGTGTGGATCAGTAGGCCTAAGCAGTTTGTAGTATGGTACTTTTTAGACTAAAAATTTACAAAAAAAAAAATATATATAAAAATGTCACAACTTATGTTTAATTTTGTGAGTGTTGTCCAGTTATATATGTGCAAATAAATGGTTTAAATCCAAATTTGTAAAAAAAAAAGAAAGAAATTTTTTAATAATTAGATCACTTCTATTATTGATTGATATCAGGATGTGAAGAGCGCTTCAACCAGTAGCTATAACAAAAAGTAATTATAAAATAAATTTCCTATACCTACCTTTAAGTTAAAAAATAAATAATGATATATATATATATATATATATATATGTATATATATGAATAAAATATAATTGTGTTTATCTTTATTATTTTCATATTTAGAATAATTTGGTTGGTTTTAATATGTACTGTATATATTACCAAATTATAACTTGTTACCCCCCAAAAATTTCACTACATTGTTTTATCCATCATATAAAAGATTAGAATATTAGTTGCCAGAAGGGAATTCTTCAAGTAAATGATCTACATCATAAGAGCTCAGCTGACAGAAAAGCTTGGGAACCCCTGATCTCATGAAGCAGACATTCAACCTTTACCCGCAACCATTGAACCATGCCACCCCTATACCCTCATGAACTAGATCTCCTAAAACAAGTCGTGCCATTGGACCGTCATGAGAAACAGTCCCTCTCAGAGACCTCTCGATCTCCACTCCTGCTCTGTGGTGGCCTCATATGAGAAAGACAATCTGTGTGTGGAGGAGCAGTGCTGGTGAATAATGTGCATGAGCGTTACAGTACCAACAACAGCCATCCATCATAGCTGTGTGCTGTGACATGAAGGTAATGTGATCGTCCACTGGGCTCCAGCCAGATCTGTGAAGAGACGTTTGGAGCGGTGGAAATAGAAGTCAGACTTGACGTCTCATGATAGACGCACAGCTGGGCTTGAGTTTTTTTTTTTTTTTTTACTGATCGTTCGAGGGCTATAGAAAGATGTTGATCATGGCTGTGGCGTTCATTTGCCATTGGTCTGGTTCTTCTTGTACGTTAATGTGCAACGTTAAAGCATAATCATTAGTCAATGTCAAAACATTCAGTACATGCCATTTGTCATGATCTATCTACTGATCACAAGAATGTGATTTTTGGATCGTAAACTCATAACTAAACCATAAATCGTAACTAAACCGCTTTATTACCTCATGTGAGACCATCTTCTTCAAATCACCCCCTTGGGAAGTTTTTTTTTTTTTGCTCAGAAGTTGCTATTTTATATCTCAAGAGACTTAGTTTTGTATTTACAGTAAGACTCGGACTGTCATACATTCTTTATGAGAAAATAAAATTATGGTTATTTACAACTCATACAAATGTTTAGTCAGTAAGATATTGTTTTTAAAAGAACTCTTTCATGTTCAGCCAAGGCAGCATTTAGTGAAAGCAGTAATACTGTAAAATATTATTACAATTTAGAATAACTGTTTTCTTTTGAATATATGTTAAAATATAATTCAATCCTGTGATGCAGAGATTAATTTTCAGCATCATTACTCCAGTCTTCAGTGTCACATGATCCTTCAGAAATCATTCTAATATGCTGATTTGCTGCTCAAGAAACATTTATTATTATTATTATCAGTCTTGAAAACAGTTGTGCTGCTTAATATTTTAGTGAAAACCACAATGCATTTTTTCAGGATGCTTTGATAAATAGAAAATTGATTTGGAATAGAAATATTCTGTAACAGTATAAATGTCGTCACTGTTGATTACTTCAATACATCCTTGCTGAATAAAACTATCACCTCCTTTAAAAAAAAAATCTTCCTGACCACAAACATTTCAATGGTAGTGTATATTATTATAAATCATAATTCTGAAATGAATGAGAACTTAATGAGAAATGATTGAGAATATTAAATTACTTTTATTTGAGATGGCGAATCTGAGCACAGTTTGAGATATTGTTGAGATCTCTTCTTATTCTCTTGAGGAGGTACATGTGAGATTTGATTTCTGGGCTTATTTTTTATGCATATAATCTGAAAAGCATGAAATGTCAAAAGTCTCTCTTTGCTCTCCATTTAGTTTTTCTCTATTGTTTTTTTCTGCTTTTGTCTTTTTGTTGCTCCTCCCACCTTTCAGTTTTTCCAGCCTCCTACATTAAAGTTTTTTAATTTCATTTCAAATTCCTTTCCGAATACCATCCCTCTCATGCATTTTTTTTCCTTTTCTCATCGGCGTATCGGACAACAAGTGCAAAGACATTTTGATGTTGGACTTCTAGGTCTTGTATGAAACCTTTATGAAATGCTAATATGACATATCATACAGTATATGATGCCTTATTATTGCCGTGCAACACTTCGGAGCTGCCCACGTACCATACACTCATCACCTCGACTAATGGGACTGTGACAGCCCTGCCGCCCACCTCTGTTTCCATGACAACTGCCACCAAGACTGCTTTAACCAGATCTGAGGCGTGTTTCTGCCACCCTGAAACATTCTGCTTTCTGTCATGTTCTCCCGGAGATACTTTTGGCTCGCCACTTTGTCAGATGATAGGGTCTATGATCAGCCGCCCGCTTATTCGGTTTGATTCAGCAAGATCCTTGTTAGCAGCTAATATAATGGCGGTATCTCATATCTGAATGGCAGACTGTAGGAAGGCACATGCCCATCAGAGGAAAGAGGGTCAAATCACAATCATTTTGATATTGCAACTATTTTCTCTAAAATGAGAGCAACGAAACCCAGACTAAACCCAGCAACTAAAGGGTTAGTTAGTAAACCCCAAAATTTTTGTTCTGCAATTAATTACTCACCCTCATGTTGTTCCACACCTGAAAGATTGTCGATCATCATGAAACAAACGAAGATATTTTTAATGAAATCGGAGAGATTTCTGTCCCTCCATTGACAGCTACGCAACTACCACATTGATACTTCAAAAAGCTCATAAAGAGATCGTAAAACTAATCCATATGAATTGAGTGGTTTAGTCAAAATTTTCTGAAGAGACTCGATCGCTTTATAAAAACATTCAACAGCAAACATAAACCGTTCAACTGAACCTGCTTGACGTGCGAGAACAAACCTCATTGGTTCTTGCGAAAGCTCAAACATGATGCGTAACACAAGAATGAACCTAATTGGTTCCTGAGGAAGCTCAAACGTGATGCGTAACACAAGAATTAACCTCATTGGTTCCTGAGGAAGCTCAAACGTGATGCGTAACACACAAGAATGAACCTCACTGGTTCCTGAGGAAGCTCAAAGTGATGCGTAACACACAAGAATGAACCTCATTGGTTCTCGCACATCAAACAAGCATGTTTGAGCTTCCGTTTACTCATAAATGAGAACTTGAGAAATATGCATACTCAGGCATCTTTCTCTGGGTAGTCTTTTGCTTGTAAAATTTAATTTCAGTATATGAATTATAATGCCATGTTCAATATAGCATCACAGATATATGAGTAGGAGAGCAAGAGGAAGTTTGCAAGCCCATTTTTTCCAACAGATGTTTGAGTCCCCATGGGATCCAACATATGACACATGACAACGCCTTTCCCAAAATAAAGAGCGGATATTGAGAATATTTGTGTGCGGATTCTGCTGTTTATTGTTGTAGATGGCCGTTGTGTGTATTCCCGGCTCAGGGTGTGTGTCTGTGGGTTGTGCAGAAAGGAATTGTACATATCCGATTTGCTTATCTTCTAAAAGATAAGGTCTTTAGGGAAGGCAGAGTTTTTATTTTACTATATTGGTGAATATAAGAAAATCTCATCCACTGCAGATTTTATTATAGCTTTTGTCCTACAGTATGAGGCACAAAGGCTTTTCTGCAATTTCACTCTTTTTTGTTGATGTTGTTGTTCATTGTAGGCTACTGTTCTAGATTTCCTTCATTCGACAGATATCTTTTGTCTTTATCTCACTTATTTTGCTGTGGAAACATTGTTTGTTACTTAACAAAAGCCTTTATCGTATAGTCTTGATTCATAGGCAGACTCAGAAAATTCAAATCTCCCTGAGCTCATCCGGAGATTTCCATCTCACAACTTCCCACACTTCAATACACTATCTGCAGAGCCCACAGTATTTTCACTACCTGCATTTTGATTCAGTCCACATGATGATGGACCTCCATAAAGGGAACTTCCTTGACTTCACAAACATGCACTGCCAGTCAAAAGCTTATTTATTAATATTATTTCCCACATTTAGCAAAAACTATCTAGCAACAACAATAATTTCAATTGTAATAGGCTATATACTGATGTAATCTGTGGTCATATTCAGGACAATCAATAACTAAGACGCATACGTTTGCATGAAACAAGACTCTTCTGAGTGATACGCCAGACAAGAAAGTAGCGCTGCATGTTTCTATTGGAAGAGCGGTATACTAATAGATATATTGCTAGAACCGGGTTAGACTCCATTTTGCCTCCAGAACTTCCTTAATTCTTCATGGCAGAGAATCAACAAGGTGCTGGAAATATTCCTCAGAGATTTTCCTCCATATTGACATGACATCATCACACAGTTGCTGCAGATTTGTCGTCTGCACATCCATGATGTGACCAAAAGATGCTTTATTTAATTGAGATCTGGTGACTGTGGAGGCCATTTGAGTTTAGTGAGCTCATTATGTTCAAGAAACCAGTTTGAGAAAATATTTGAGTGCTATCCTGCTGAAAGAAGCCATCAGAAGATCATAAAGGGATGGACATGGTCAGCAACAATACTCAGGTCGCTCAATCGGTACTAAGAGGCCCAAAGTGTGCCAAGAAAATATTCTCCACACCATTATACTACCAGCAGCCTGAACCACTGATACAAGACAGGATCGATCCATGCTTTAGTGTCATTTACACCAAACTCTAACCCTACCATCTGAATGTTGCAGCAGAAATCAAGATTCATCAGACTAGGCAATGCTTTCCCCAATCTTCTATTGTCCAGTTTTGTTGAGCCCATATGAATTGTAGCCTCAGTTTCGTGTTCTCAGCTGACAGGAGGGGCATCGGTGTGGGTCTTCTGCTGCTGTAGACCATTTGCTTCAATGTGTTGTTCATTTAAAGATGATCTTCTGCAGAACTTAGTTGTAAAGAGAGGTTAGAGTTGATAGAAAGACAAACAGTAACTCAAATAACCAGTCTGGACATTCTCCTCTGACCTCTGACATCAACAAGGCATTTTCATCCACAAAACTGAAAATCCCAGTAGATCAGCAGTTACTCAGACCAGCCTGTCTGGCACCAACAACCATCAAAGTCAACGTTCAACCATTCAAAGTCACATAAATCACCTTTCGTCCCCATTCTGATGCTCAGTTTGAACTAATGTCTAAAAGAATTTAGCTGCTGCCATATGATTGGCTGATTAGTGATGTTTGCGTTAACAAGCAGTTGAACAGGTGTACCAAATAAACTGGTCAGAGACTCTGTTTGAATGAGTGTTTGCTGATAAATGTGTTTAGGCCCTGTTTACACGAGAACGCTCGCGGGTGAAAACGTAAAAATATTTGATCAGATGTGCCTTTCGTTTACATGGCGACGTGTTTTTGGGGCTTAAAAACGCAAAAAAATTTAAACCACCCTCCTGAGTGGAAATCTTAAAAACGCTCCACCGTCGCGTTCCCGTCTAAAGGGTAAAAACGCAAATCTGCTCACGGTGGCTCTCGTCGCGTACGCGTTTACGTCACAGGCATGCGCCAGTACAGGAAAATAACAACCAACATGACGGATTATTTCCAAACGTCGAACCTTCAAGTTGCCCTCGCAGCTCTGATAAACTTACGAGTCTTTTCAGCAGTTGTACAAAATATTCTCAGATATTGGTGTTGTTGTGTGGCAGTGCTTCACATCGCCACCTAGCCGCCTGGAGTGCACACTACATCGAATTTCACACATATTTGCATCACCATATGCTCGCAGATTTCCCCCGCATAACGCTTGTCTAAACGCAGAATAAAAAGTGATAATGCAACGCCACTTTTGCGTTTTCTCTTCAGATCGTCTCTGTGTAAACATAGCCTTAGACGCCTTCTAGTGAAGGTGAAACAACACTAAATGTCCAAACAGCTGAGCAGAACATTCACTCCTGAGACTTACTTTTTTCAATTGACACATCATTCAAAGCTGTAACACATGTTCATGTAATTATTTTAACATCTGTTTCAGTCTACTACTGTATTTAAAGAGTCTGCAGAGCAAGTGAAATGATGTATAGCTACAGCTATTGTGAAGCACAGTAGTTCACTTTAACTTTAACAATGGCCATTCTATTTGCAGCCATGATTAAAATGCTTAGCCGGAGGAAGTAATATTCTTTGTAAAACACAGCATTTTCATGTTCTTATTTCACTTCAAAAAAAGTTGAATAGCAGATACATTTTCTTGCAAAGAGAAACACATCATATGGTGCTACAATAGTACCATGTTTTTGGTACTTTTTAATAGTACAGCCAATTTGACATGATTTTCAGCATTTGAACTTCCTTTCCCAAGATTATTTTCAGTCCACAACAAACTGTTGATAAAAACAGTTTTGACCTAATTTAGTTTTCGTTGACTAGCCAATTCTCTAATCCAGTTCCTCTGCTTATTTCCCTCCAGAGCTGATTTCCTGCGCAGCAGATCCTGAAGATGCAGGAGAGCAGGAGGTCTGAAGCAGTGGCTGCTGCTGTCACCAGCTCCAGTGGAAACACACGCTAACCCCTCGACTGACCCAGATAAGAGCTTTCAACTGCTGCTTCTCTGGGAGGACGTCCCACAATCGGCTGAGTGAGCCAAAGGCCCGACCAGAGCTTGAGACTGGGAGAAGGATGTGGAAAATGAAAATATACTATTTGACAGACAATATAGGCCTAGTCCTTCATCTGAAATGTATTTGTAAATAAAGATGGATTTTTGTGCTTAATGCAGTTACCTTTTAATTAGTTGTACATGTTTTTGGATCAAAATATTCGCATTTTATTGCATGAATTATATAAGCAGCATTTTTCTTGTATTTTTTTTATTATTATTTTCTAAGCTTGTCAAAATATGCATAGTATACATAAAAAAAAATCATAATTAAAAAGAATCTAAATATTAATAGCACACATAATTTGGGGGTAAAATATTGTTTTTAATTATTTAACTATTTAAACTATTTTATGAATAATTTTATTGCATACATTTTTTCTTGATTTTTCCACGATCTTAATTTTTTTTATTGTAATTACTTCTCAGCTTGTCAAAAAAAAATCCCATTAAATTTATAGCTAAACATTAACTACCTCTAAAATTCTATTGATTTGGCTAAATCATATCAAGCTATTGATTCACCAAATGCTTGCAATGAGAGTTGAAGAAGGTCATGTGGTCTAATGAATTTCGCACATTTACTTATTTTTCCTCAGATACTTGGAAACAGTTCAGTCCGTTTGATGTACAAGGACAGCTCAGAGAAATATGTGTTGGTGTGAAAAGTACCACTAGAGCATGTTGTGTTGTTATTGACTTTCAATGGCTCAATATGCAGTTTTTTAACGATAGAAACCATGAACTATTGATCTTAAATGTTTCTGTATCTGTTCTGGTGTGCAAAATCAGGTTTACCCGAGCTGAGGAGGTCTTGTAAGTGACCTAGCTAAGAAACACCATCTGCTAAAATAGTTAAAGTAAATGAAGAATCTGCAACATGAAAAGCTCTTCCTCAACGGAGACGTTCAGACGCTCAAAACCCTTTACATCAGAACTGACATTAAATTCAAAAAGCATCTGGGAATGGAGGAGTACAGTTGCGTGCCTCTAGTTCTCCATCATTTGTCAGGTTCGTTCTTCTCTCTAGAGATGAATTAGCCCCGCACTCTTTGTATTTCTTAGTGCGGCCCCTTCAAAAGCTGATCACCTATAAGCTTCAAGCGTGCAAGGCGGAGCTTTGATGGAAAGTCCGGCTTACTGAGAAAGAGGGAAAGCTCTCTGATCTTCGCCAGCAAGGCCCCAGTGGAGAATTAGATTTCAATCTGACAGGGAGGGAAAACAACATTTACGAAACAAAAGTTTAGAATAATTTGGGTGGAAAAGCAGAGCCCGACGGCCGGGCTCCTCGGAGCAATTTCCTGGTTCTCCATCGCTCAGTCTAGCCTGCCGATCAAAGCCACACATCCAGATGCCTTGTGCTGAGTTTGAAGACAGAACATTAATCAAGAATCAGCCATTAGAACGAACAACGAACGTTGATTTATTTCTTCAAAATGCCTTTTAGATTCTGCGTTTGAAATGACTAGTCAGATGTGCTAGTCGGAATTCTGATCTCGAGTGCAGTAAGAAGCGTGAGAAGGGTAAATTATTTTTCTCAAGATCTACATCACGGTCAAAGCTTGACTGTACAGTATTTGAATTGTGCAGTCCATGTCCTGATGATGTCCATATGTTCATACTGCAACCCCTTTTTTCTTGGACTCTGCAAAAGATTCTATGTCTATGTCCTACATGTCTACTGCAATTGTGAATTAAACATTAATTTAATGTAATTTTAGTCATTTAAGATGAAAGAATGGTCCAAGTATTTTAAACGTTTTTTTTTGTTTTGTTTTTTACTTTACATGCTATTTTGATATGGTTCTTATGACACTGACACTGAAGAAAACTGAAGAAAATTGATGGCTATAGGTTCATACTTGATGATGATTTTTTAGACCTATTCAATATTTGATTTGTCTGCCATAATAATGTCTTTGATTTTCTTGGGATCTCGGCTGATTCGATTGACCTTACTAGATCTTCCTGCACACATCATTAGTCAGTAAAACAGCCACAGTGGTAAAGGCAAAGGCAGGCACACTATGGAGCAGAGAGGAAGCTGAGAAATAGTTAAATGGATGCAACTGGGTGGTTGGATGAGGTGGAGGGATGAAGGGAACTTTAGGGGGTGGAACAGTAAGGCACTTCAAAGCTTTGATGTTGTGAGCCCCTAAATGAAGGCGACTGAAGGTCCGTGCTAATGGGAGCCCATGGGGAGATGAGAGAAACTGTGGCAGACATAGCTGGAAAGAGAGAATGAGTGAGGGAGTTTGTGTGTATTTGGGATTTAATGTGTTGATGATGTTTATTGGAGTCAAAGGTTCTATTGGTGAACTTCTTTTGTTATCAGTGAAGGTACGTTATGTGGTGGTCTGGTATTTGTAACATCAATTGCATGTGTGTGAGTGTGTTGAGCAATGTCTATTCTAATCATTTAATAATCCCATTATCCCTTGGTCTTGTAACCTACAAACTCAAGACGCACTGTAAAACATCAAACTCAGTCCCCTTGGAATGTTCCTCTTGGATCCACCTTGGAGTATTCAACAGCACATCAACCCACTATGTTAACCATCCTTTATTAAATAATCATAATAACAATAATCATCATCATAAAAAGCACAATTTCTGTACAAAGTGTCCAAAGAGAGACTGGAATTATACCCAGTGCTGTGATTCTCAAGTATTTCGAGTGTTTAAGACAGACAAAAGCTCCAAAGCAGTCTTTTTCAGGTCCAGAGCCGAGACTGGAACAGACTAGCTCCAAGGCACTTGCAAAAGTCCAGGGGTCCAGTAGCAAGAGTCTTCAAGAAGATAAGGAGTACATGGATCAAGAAGGGTTCAGTAGAAGCATCTAGGCTCGAAGATCAGTGTCTCAAAACTCCATATCGAAGATCCCAGACTCTCATAACGTGTCTTATTCTGCAGAGGTGTAGTGTGCTTTGGGTGCATTTACTTTCACCAACTCTAACAATTAGTTTTAGAGGGTGAGGAATCCTATCTGAGCAACTAGGTAAAGATTTACGGCATCTGTGTTCCACCTTTTTCCAGTCTTTGAAAACCACAGGGGAGCAGATTTACAACCAAACCTGTCTCCTGTTAACATAAAGCCTTAGTATGGAAACATAAAACAGAGTAAAGGAGGGATAAAATTCAATTGAGAATGAAACAAAACGAAAGTGCTCTATGATGTACATTTGAAAGTATTGGTGTTCCTCAAGGCTCTGTCTGTGTTAGGTTCTAACTGGCCTAAGAATAACCTAAAAGAATAACAACTTAATAATGTTTTTTTTCTTTTAGCTTAATTCATGTTTTTCACCACTGACAGGCTTTGTAAGACTCATCTTGGCCACTCAAAAAGGATTTGAAAAAAATATATTAAATATATGTATACACTTTTTTTGCTTCAAATTGATCCAAATCTAAACTACTTTAACTCCATTTAAAATTTTGATGATGGGTAAAAAATATCTGTTTGACCCAAGAGCCAAGATATACTGTACATGACTGGCACAGCAAACCAGTGTAGATTTTAGTCTATTTTTGAAAATGAACTTTTCCTTTACAAAATACAAACAGTGGACCTGAACATCTCTGAGCCAATAACTGTAGCATTCTTGAAGGCCCAGAGTAAAAATAAAATAAATTGTATTTCAAACCCATCCCTTGAGTGTCCGCCTTTCAACCATTGTTTCACATTATTTAATGTCTGTTTGCTAGCTCAAACATTAGCTTGGCAGTCTTTGTCTCCCAGTTACAGCAATCCATAGGTTGCACTGACAAAATTCTTAGTCGTTTCAAACAAGTGTGGTGACTTTTTTTCCAGAACGCAATTCACCAAACACACAGTGCCTAAAACTAAATCTATGAACCATTCGCTCCTTAATCTGTCTTACTTTTCCATTTCCAAACTGTCAGATTGACAAGAGAAACAAAATGGTGGGCTGAAAGCAATGGGTTGTAAACACACAATAATGATGACGTATAATCACCCTGGGCTACTGAACTTCTCCGTGACGAAAAAACAATAAAGCAACATTAAACCAATCCATCAAAGCCTTTAAAAACAATGCACCACATCCTAGGCCACAAAATGTACTTTTGGGAATGATGGGGGACATAAGTTTGTGGCTTGAAAGTCCAGCCTCAGGTCTCCCATTTTAAAAACTAGACCTCTTAGAAATCTAAGCTGATATACTCTCATCTTTTTGGAATAGCAGAACATTGATATGTATCAACATTTATTTTGAGGCTGAGCCATGGAAAGGGTATCACTCTTGTGGCACCAAATGCTCTATTTTTGATGTAATCCAGTGAAAGACGAGGATGTCCTTGGCAGCAGCATTAGAGCTGAGTAAGCATGACTGCTTGGAAAATAAGCTCCAGGAGAAGTTCAGTCTAGGAGCTCTCCAGCTGAGATGGACATGCATTCCAGGAATACTAAGAGATGAGGCTCGTCTCTTCAAAGAGTCAAATCGGGTTACTTTGAGGTCATTTTAGGATACTTGATATCTCTCCATCTGTTCTCCTCAAGCCTCAGAGCAGCAGCGCTGTTGGTTGAGCTTCACTTTGTGCTTAATCCCGTCGTACAGCTCAAAGTTGTAGTTCTCCAAGGTGGTGGACGAGCGTGATGTCAAGCCGCCATACGAACAGGTGCAGTAAAGGAGGAGACCGGCGCACACGGCACCTAGGAGAACACCCAGAGAGCTCATGACGATGATGGTCAGGAGAATGGGGTCCAGGGAGTACAGCCACGCGTTGTCCTTATCGACCACACGTGTCACGGGAGGCTCTGATGGCGTTTCGGCTGTGCTCCACTCTGGAAACTGGAAACCTACAACAACATGAGGAAGGGAGAACACATTGAGAGGATGTTTATAACAAAATCATGCTCACAAACTTTTGTTTCTGAACATGATACCATGGTAATATATGGTTTACGTTAAAGGAGTGTCATCGTGTGTGATGTGAAATTTACGTAGCATGGTTTTTATATGGTAAACCATGGTATTTTCAAGAATACCATGGTACTACCATAGCACATGGTATGGTGCTATGGTGCTAAAAAAAATGGTATGGTAAAACCATAGAACTTAAATTTATATATGATGATTTTTTTGTTGCAAAACATGATACTTTCAAGTATACCTAAGAACTAGCATGGCATATGTTTAAAATAAAACAGTAGTACTGTGTTACCATGTCAGTAGTAGTACCATGTCAAAAAAACATTTTTGTAAGTGAAAAAATTTGACTGGTATTACCATGCTTTCATGGTAGTACTACAGTATTCTTTGAACTATTTGAGTAAATACCATGGTACTCCAAAGTACTTCAAAGTACTACATATACCTTGGTAAATTAATATAGAATTCAGTGGTATCACATCTATAGTATGTATTTGTAGGCATGTTTTGATCAACATTGCAGCCTTTGGAGGCTAAACAGAAGTTTTTGTTTGTTTTCCTGCATATTATCCTATGGAGGATGACACAATATAACAAACTTACAGTATAACAAACTAATGGTCTGGTCTGAGGGGGAACGGTTTCGGCATGGCTGTTTTCAGCTGACAAACCTAAGCCGTAAACTCTTTTGTGGCACCCTGCGCTTGCTAGCGGTTGCATTCGGCTTAATTAGGCTGCTTTTGACAGCGAGCCGATGCCAAACCTCACACCAGCTGAGCCGCTTTTGCACATTGACTGATATCTGTTGCATTTTTGTTAAAGCAAATTTCCCTTTGCCCTTTTAGTTCCAACAAATGGGTTCTGAGGTGACTGACAGCTTGTGTAGAGTGTAAGCTAAACACAGACTTCATTACTTGTATTAGAGTAGAAGGGAAAATGAGAAAAAGATTGAATACATCGATAAAGGAAGTCAGGGAGAGTGAAAGAAAGACAGACGGAGGGGGTTGACACTCTGTAAGGATGAACAGATTTCGGTTGGGTAATTAACTCATCCTTGTGTTTTTATTTATTTATTTAAGAGCCAAAACAAAGACATCTTTATGAGTTAGATGGATTCCAACTGTGCGATAGCAGGAAGGAGGAGGGCGGAAAGTCTGATAACCGGAGACGTTTTTTGTTTTTGTGCAGAAATGCGGGGTGAGGGTGATATGAGTGTGAACAAACACGTACATACCCACACAAACATGTCAGCTCTACCCATGCAAACATATGCACAGAATCGCTGTGGAGTTCCACAGTGTGTGCCGAAAAAATGACGGAATGGGAAGCAGCTTTAAAAACCCAATTAACTACATAATGTGATGCATAAAAAAAAAACATATTGAGAATTGATACAAATATTCAAAATAATACATACTGACAGGTCATTCACAATAAGACCACGAAACATGCATAAGTAATTAGGGTGGATTTTGATTCCACCATCTGTATTTGTTTTGGCTTTATAATCTTAAAAACCTAAATCAAAAAAAAAAAAAAACAATAGATCATCACTTCTGGTTCCTGCTCTTTGAAACTTGTTTAAAATATCTAGCCTGCCAGGAAGCAGTATATTGTAATGTATGTATCGTGGGAACTAACCTGCATTTATGTGGTCCTTCCCGTTAAAGAGACGCCCATTTCCAACCGTTGGCTTTTTAACTGTGGATAGAAGCGAAGACACTGTATTGAAATATACAAAATGATATAATGTGTTTTGTGCTCAAAGGAATATTACTTATTATTAATTTGCAAACTAGCTATAAATATTGGACCAGAAACATATACTCTATGCAAGTGTGTAGACGCTAACTCATTGCACAACCCATGCACATGTTTGCGTACCACATACTTGGCGTGCATTCTTCAAATATCTGTGCCAGACATAATAACAACAACATTTGCTTATTCAGTATTCAGATTTACAGTAACTGACTTCAATAAACCTGCAAATTTACTTACTAATTTACACAATTCACATACTTGCTTACTAGAGTCGTGAGTCTTGAATTGACGGAGATCTAAATAAGTATATTTTGAGACTTGAGGCAAAGCAATAAATTATTAAAGGTACGAAAGATTTGTAACATAATTACAGAGTATAGAAAATAACATCATGTGACCTACATAATTACTAATTGAAGCACACCAGCATTTCACATTAAGGGCACACACAAATTTGGCAGCAAAAATAGGCCAATGTCTATTACTGCACTGATATAAATGGATATAAAAAGAAGTGACGATTAGAAAAATAAGATTTTATTGTCACATTTTAAAAGCAGGTTTTCAAGACACAAATCCATCAAGCAAAAATATTTTGTTCACATTCGCATTTTTAAACAATTTACTAATTTCAAAGTTGAGGTATAGGCTGACCACAGTTAGAAGGTACTTTCATAAAGCAAAGTGCATTATCATCATCATCCTCATCCTCATCATGGTTAAATTCATAGTCTGTATCAGAAGGATCACCACCACCACCTAAGTAAGCTTTGCGGTGCAATAAAAGGCCCATAACTTTCAAATGGCTTTATGGATCAGTGTTGCTTTGTTCCAAAAATGTCCCAGTCAGAGCCTGCTGTGTTTAAAAGCAAAGAAATCAATGTGAGAGCTCGCAATGCACGGATGTGAAGGCGGTAGCCCGACTGGATCCATTGTGAGCGATCTATTCTACCAAACTCCCCACGTCTGAGGAGGAGAACGCTGTTGACTGTTCGACAACCCCTGAGATGCCCGTGTCTAAAAGTAGAGTGAGTCATTTGAATCTAAGGAGACATTTTGCAGGGGTCTGAGCATCAACCGCAATCCTCCGCTTTTTGAAAAATAGACCGTTCTGCTTAATTAGAAGCTTCTCGTTTCAGTATACGTGATGCATTTAAGAGCCTGAGAAGAATGGCTGTTTGGCATGACGCCTCGCTGGGTGACATGTGGACGGTGTTCTCAAGAGAACGCTCACACTCATTAATGTGATTTCCCGAATCGACGAGAGGCACAGGGCTGGGGCTGGAACGCCTATAGCAGCTTTAATAAATGCTATCTGGTCCATTAACTAATTAAAAAATATTAAGAGTGAAGAAAGAAGTTGGGGAAACAGTTTAGGGAAGAAAAGAGCGATAAAGTGGCTGCTTTAAAAGCACATTGCTTGACGGTGCCAAAACATCTCTTACCACCTCACGAAATGGCATTAAAAAGGCCCCGAGGAGCCAGGAGGATTTATCTTTTTATTTCCATTTTGAACAGCTCTATATGTCCTATATTGAAATACTTTGACCCCTGATATTAGATCTGCTGAATTCTCTTAAAGGTATAGTTCAAATGAAAATGGAAATTCTGTCAACATTCACTCACCCTCATGTCGTTCCAAACCTGTATGACTTTCTTTCAAATGTGAAAGACAAAAGTAGATGAAAAATGTCAACACTGTATTTCTCCATAAAATAAAAGCGCAAAAGGGGATGAACGCTGAAAATTCTGATAATGACATTCAAAAACCATTGTCGTTTGCTGTTATTGTTGTCAAACTTGGATAGCAAATAATTGCATTATTTTTGCTCATGTGAAGCCATCGTATGGCTTCAGAAGACACAAACTACTTTTATGATTATATGGCGAGATTTGTTGTGTGTAAATGTTCACATAAAGGAGCAGCGTGAACCTTTTCATTTTGTGTTTCACCGAAAAAAAGAAGCTCATAAAAGAAAGTTAAGTCTGAAATAACATGAAAAAAAAATTGCATAGTTACTGCTTTGGATATTTGTAATATGGTAATACCATGGAGTACCATTTCAATACTATGGCACATACACATATCAATCAAATGGTACGTCCACAGTTTGTTTGTGATGCTAACCCCGTCCAAATACAGAACTGATTCATTTAACCTATAAAACTGAATGACAACTCAATTTAATAAGTGATTCAACATGGCTATGAGAAAGCACATGGCAGTCTTGGACACCATTCACCGCTAATCATTCTCGAAGCTTCATGATGCTTCAGTGAACCAAAATTGCTACCAGGTGTTGATATTCTCCCATCCCAGCGCTCAGTGCTTCCTCATCGCATAGAAACGGAGAAAGGAAACAGCTGTCTTTGTTTATGGGACTTGTTTTTGGAGCCTCCACACCAGCAAGCGTTTGCTCAGAATAACACACGCCAACGCAGTTTTGAGGGATCTTTTGGGAAAAATGTGAGAAATGAGAGATACAAAGGAATAACCTAGATACTGCCACAGAGAACACAGAAATGAACACAAAACACGAAGACTCCCTTACACAATCCCCCCAAACTCAAAGGTGGCGCCATCAATTCATTTAAGTTTTAGCACATCATTGATATGAAACCATGCCTAATGAAATGTTTAAAGTCAACATGAAAGAACATCCACAATCCGTTTTACTTCCGTAATGATGCATTTCCAATTAAAATGAGAAAAACTGTAAGACGGGAAGAAATTTTATTAATCAAGAATTGATTGGAAAAGGCCTTCAGTGGATTGTGGAGCAGAACCTGCTTTTTTAAATCTAACATTGTTTAAAGCAGTCTTTATTATGTTATTGAAAACCTGCATTAATCTACTGTGTTAAATATTGACAAGGTTTTAGAAAGTCTGCATTACCTACAACAGCAGCCTAAAACAGGTTCCCAATAAGGTTTACCAATAATTGGCACAATCTAAGCGACGTCAGCGGAAAAGGAAACTCATTACACAAACATGTTTCTTGTTGAAATAATGCGCACTGCTCAACCACTCAATCATAAGACCAAGAACATGGATTAAGAAACTCAATTTTGATTTCATGTTGACTTTAACGGCAATGTTCATCATGACAGCTTAGGTGGGCTCTCCATTTTTTAGTCTTAACTCAAGTTGTTTACATGCAGAAACCTTTTATGCAATACTTCACCTTCCCTTATTACTAATTGAATCATGCTTGCGTTGTATTCAAAAAGTGCTAAGAAGCACATTCTCAGTATTGGAGCTCCCTCCTGTATGCTTTAATTTATCTGAACGCTTTGTGTTCTCTCTTTCACCAAAGGTCTGTTCCCTTGTTCTGCTATAATAAGGTAAAGAGGTACTCGTGATCAATCTCAGGGACTAGTCAAAGTGCAAATATTGTGTCAGACAGCATGTCCACAACAGCTCTTAACTCCCCAATGTTCTGACCACTTTGATTTAACATAAGTACAGCACACTGGATCAAAGTCAGTCCAGGATCAGTGATTAAGGTCATTGGATAACACGTCCTTTTGGCTCGGCATCCATCATGAGGCTGGATACAGATTCACTCTTGGAGAAGGTCCCTCCAGATGAGTATGAGCTGGCTAGATGTGGTAAACAAGCTGAGCACACCAGTAAGACAGGGTCGTTAGTATCCAAGGAAGAAAAAAACACGAAGAGAATGAGGAAACAGAAAAATCAAAGTGTTTGGTTCATCTGGATGCATCCGAATCCAAGCATCTGGGAGCGTTCTTTAAGCATTCTCCTCCAACTCTTCTGTCCGAGATCTGCTTCATCAAGGACTTCCTTCATGAAGTCAGCATTTGCAAGCAAACCTCTAAACCTTTAGTCCAGGTCTCTCACCAGTAGGAATTCCCATCGCCCTTCTCAACCCATACAGTCAATTTGGGTGTCGCCCCAGACCTGTGCACGCCGCCGTTTGGGTGATGTGCACTGTGGGGGCTGTAGTAGGCCATTGTGGGTTGATTCCTCCTGGCCGTAAGATGGCGACAGCTAACGGCCATGACAATGACAATAATCAGGAACAAGATGGCTCCTCCACCAGCCATTATGTAATACCAGTTGGGCAAAACAGGCGGTACTGACAGCGTATCTATTGTTGGCTCACTCTGGCCAGGTTGGTCTCCCCCTGGTGGAGAGATATACAAACTGTGAAACACGCCACACTACTGCTAGGTTCAAATGCAAACACACTAATAAAAGATGCTGTATTGACTGTTTTGGCATACGGTCGTGTAGGGTAGAAGCTTCATGCTCCATGTTTCACTGTTCAAAATCAACATGAAATGATCGCTTTCCAGTAGAGGAACAGTTACTGAGGGATCTAAGTTGGGTTGCATAGCACCGTGTACAGTGAAACAATGGATGTGAATGCAGTGCTGTTATGTAACGTGCTTTCAAATAGGCACCTGAGTCAGAGTCCAAGCATGTTGCAAATAAAGACCGACAGGCTCTAGTCCTGGGGAGTGGGGATGCCGTACTATAAATCATATTTTTTTGCATGCTGGATTTGGGACAAGCGGCTCTCCAGGACTACTCAAAGGGCAGAGACTGCTGGTAGTTCTCTAAACCGTTATGTCTTAGGGGTACATTGGGGCTGCATTCAAACAAGAGGCTGTTTTGCCAAGCAGAGGCACATGCATTCTGTTCTCCCTCAGTTCGTCTTCTGGTTATTGCAGAACGCTGACAGATACTTGACTATAGCGGGAGTTTGTAATAGGGCTGGACATCGCCAACTTCATCAATATATTGTGATGCATCACTATATCATAAATGGATTGCAATTGAGATTGAGAGAGACTCAATGTGACTGCATACAAGACTGATTCTGTGGAATCAGTTATAATCTTTTTGGTTTTGCTCCAATTTTGATTTTAATTATTATAATGACACGCATTTATGTTTCTAACCATCAAACTTAGGTCAATCACACACAAAAATAAATTCTGGCATTTCAATTAAATTTGTATTATTAGTGATTAAATTCAGAGAGGCTGAAAAGTGCAGTGAACCTGCAACTTTGGCACCACTTTGAAATTCAAATGTTCAATTTTCAATATTTTACTTATTTGATGAAATTTGATTATCAATAATTGAACTACTGAAAGTATATTACTGCACACACACAAATAAATAAAAAGTTTTAAAAATTAATAAAAAACATTAGTTAATAAGCTAAAAAAGTTACAATATCATGAGAAAATTATTCATAATTGCTGAATTCATCTACACACGTCCCACTTGTAAGTTCAATTACAACCATTTAACCATCTAGTGTAAAACTCAAGGACTTGCAATAATTTTCACACAACCCACAATGCTACTGAATACTCAACTCCTCTAAAAAGCAGAATTTAAAGCTGACGTGAAACGCCGCATGTTGCGTTTAAATTTAAAAAAGCTTTGACCAATTTCTGACACTGAAAATAAAAACAACCGTACATCTTGACGAAAGAAACCAAAATAGCACAAACATTATGATCACACAACAAGTCGAAGCAGAGGGTCTTGTCAGCTCTGCTTTGTCTATCTCATGGATTAGTAAGCACAGTGTGAGAAGCGAATATTTAAGAAAAGAATGACAAAAAAAAAAAAAAAACAGTTCTCCAGGGACTCCGAGACATACCCTGAGTCTCTGATGCAATGCTGCCATCTGAGCAGAACCCGGCACAGACAGACATCTTGCTATGCTATATTCAGCCACGGAGCATGACTGAGACACTCATTAGGGAGAGCGACTTGGCTGCCTGTGTCTTTTATTGACACTCATTTCACAAAAGGAAGTGGAGGTGCTAATATGCTGGTAGCTTGTTTAGGTATTCTTGCCAGTGCGAGGATTTTTAAAACCAAAAATAAATAAAGAAATAGAGCTCCAAATATAAAAACCATCAAACTGTCCATTGTTGGACTGCAGACATTTGAAGAAGAAAAATTCACGTCTATGTGTCCGTATACACTGACAAATACTGGGATACCACACCTTTCCACGATTCCCATGACTATTCTAGTCGTTTGTGATCACGGATGAGGATTTTTCATTAGAAAAATCATTCAATTGATGATTTGATTTTCTATGTCAGGTACTAATTTAAGGGATAGTTCACCAAAAAATGAAAATGTTGTCACTATTTTTTCACCAAACCTGTATGAGTTTCTTTCTTGTGTTGAACACAAAACATTATATTTTAAAGGATGATGATAACCAGACAGTTGACAGTTGCCATTGACTTCCATAGTATTTTCCCCCCTATACAATGGCTACCATCAACTGTTTGATCACCAAAATTCTTTAAAATATCTTATTTTGTGTTCAACTGAAAAAAGAAACTGTAAAAACAATACAGGTTTGGAATAACTTGAGAGTGAGTGACAAAATGTAAATTTTTGGGTGAACTATTTCCCTTTAACGCTCCATATAAACGATTAAGCACAATAGCAAAAAAATTATTACAGCATGCATGTGATTGCGATTATGATATTGCTTTTAACAGTTCTATAAAAATATATTTTTAACTGTCCATGTACAATTGTGTGAAGTTATTTTGCTCTGCTAATGAAAAAAAAGGTCTAAATAAAGTAAACGCAGGATCAACCATTCTAAAACAAATCTAGATTAATAAATATGCACTTTAGAGTTCAAATTTCTCTAATAAAACACAAATGCACATGCATTCACATACAAAACTAAGATTTAAACAGACCACATCTAAGAGCACCTCACATCCCATAAGAAAACAGTTTTCGTTAGTGACATTTGGCGTCCCATGAGTCACAAAGAAAGTTGCCCTTTCTTTAATTCCTATAGACTTTGAATACAGTATCAATTTCTTTAAAAGTATTTAAACCCTGAAATGTTTCCCAGGTTTTTCGTAACTGTAAAATTGCTCAAGTGTTAGTAAAGCTGCTTAACAGGCTGAAGGGAGAAAGATGGCTCCAAAATAGACTGACAGGATGCCCATCACGTTAGGACTGATACGAATAGGCCATGTACTGTCAATGGCATCAAACGTTACAATTTTGACACAGCCTAAATGAGATTTGAGAGCTATGACAGAGGGGACAATGTTCTGCGAATAATGACTGAAATATTTCATGCAAGAAAGTACGTTTTGAAATGACATGAGGGTAAAATTTCAATGATTTCTGGGGGATTAATCCTTGAATGTCAAATCGTGTCACATTGTGGTACAACGGGTCTCTGCCATGAGCCTCAAGGGCTCAGCAGCCTGACAGTCCACGTTTGGACATCTTTCCCAATTGGAACCTTAACAGGTAATAAAAAATATATCAGAAACGGATTGGTCACCTCAAATAACCGACCCAACCCCAGGTTCTTCAACTCACTGCATAAATACCACATGCTAGGAAGTAAAACAAACCCTATATCTTTCCTGTTAACAATAACTGCTGAGCAGGGCAGAGAGCAGATAGTGCAAACATTCACACCCGAGGCAGAGAGTTTAAACTCACCGGTCATGTCCGGAGGGAACGCGGGAAAAGGCTCTGGATGAAGGAGAGAAGGATGGGGAGAGACAGAGAAAGAGAGAAAGACAAACAGAGTAAAATGTTAATATGTAATGTAAGGTTAACGACGGGGTACATCCCTGCCTTACTGTATCAGAGGCTGATGACTCTGAAAACATGCACTGAATTTCATAAAATGATGAATAACCCACATCAGAGAACACTGAGGACACAGAGGACATCAAAAGACTTTTCAGGAAATATTTCATCCTCAAATCAAAAGAAATATACAAAACCATTACGATTTTGTGGGCTGTGGCATTATTTTCATGATAATTCAGCGTATTCATTTACTACAAATCTCTCATTACAGTAATGTGTCCAGATGTTTACTTTTGTGCTTTCAAAAATTAAATTATTCTCGATTAATAATAACTTTTTGATACTGAAATAATGATACTTTTTATCATATTATTATTACCATCATTATCTATAGTTTATTATTCCCAATTGCCATATTCTCTATGTATTATTATTATACCCATAATGCAAATACTAGTGTGTATACTGTAAATGATTGACTTTTCCCCCCAAAATTATATCTATATTTTTTAAATCAACCAATCTAGTAACTGTTTTACACCACTCTTAATCACTTTAAAGGTGGGGTATGTGATTCTCTTTTTTGTCCATTTTTTCAAAATCACTTGAAATCCTATTCATAACCCACTTACAGCCACTGAGTTAGAAGCACTGAAATGAAAATTAAGCAATTTAATCATCTGTGGAACAGGCAGGACTCGAAAAACTCCAGCCAATCATTTCCAAGACCACCTAGAATCATTGGACGGTATGTCCGTCAATCAAACGGTCGTACCACACCCCCCTCCCCCTCGTGCGAATCAGGGCCAGCATTGGAGGAAAGAAGGTAGGACCATTTGAGTTGTGTATTTTCAAAATCTGCCGGCTGTTTTGCAAATCACATACCCCACCTTTAAAAGCACAGATATTCCATGAGGTCATGAAAATAATGTAACAATGAAAAAAATCTTCACAGTCCTTGATTTTTGGGATGAAACATGACCTGGAACATGTTCTTGACAGGTTTTGAGATTCACACAGGTGCTGATTCCAAATGTTTTTTCTTAAAAGCATTTTTTCTTCAGATAAATTCTCTGTCCCATCCTCATACAGTGATCAGATAAGGCATTTTGATTTTCAATTTGTTGGCAGAGGAGCGTGTTTTCAAGTTTTAAGTTGTTTTCATGTTGTGAAGGTTTTGTTTTGAAGAGCGAACACGGAGAAACAGAGGAGATTCTTGAGATGCTCTCTGAATTCTTGAGATGCAAACAATTAGAAAAAAACGAGGAACTATCGTGAGGGCCAGCAGCTCGGGGATTTCTTTTTGGCGGGAACGGCAAGTCCAACTGGATGGGTCGATAAGAATTCTCCCAGCATGCCTTGGGAAGAATCACAGCAGGCGCATGGTGGAACACAAGCTCTGGAGGCTTCCAATTTTTGGATTCGAAATAAACCACCAAGTCCCGTAGCCTCAGAGCGAGCCAAGCGGCAACGCTGCGAGCCAAAAATGACTAAATCAAGAGTTTCTAGTTATGGACCAGGAATCGGAGTAGCGACGAGCACATGGTCACATTCTGATATCCTTAAGACCATAAACCACAAAGCTTCTGTGCAAGATCCATCCTCAAAAAGCTCTGGCTATCCACTAATTCCGTTAAAAAGCTCTGTTTACAAACATGGAAGGAGAAGCGCGAAGGAAATTATGAAACATAGATTAGCATCGGAGCCCAGGGGCATTTGTGGCCTAGATTTGATTCTACATTATGCTTTTGATGGCAAACAATGAAGCGCACTATTTTTTGTGTGTGTCCTCTTTTCATGTTAATAAATTCTATTTTGAGAAGCTCTTTGAGATAGTGGCTGTGATGGCTAGGTTTGATCACATTAAAAGGAGAGGTTTATGGGAGAGAGTGTCTTCAGAATCTAAACGAATTATGGTGAAAATGGTGGAACTGGAATATGTGCCATCTGTAATGAAGAGATAAAGGTGACTTCACAGGAAACCAGAAAGAGCGTGGCAGGGAGAAACATCTGGTAGAGATAATGCACGCCGTTGGCTTAAGTTGCCGAAACAAATGACAACAAAAGTATAAAGGATAAAACTAATGATGGAAGAAAAAAATGAAAGGTGCAAACTTACGAGTACACTCCTCCAGCGGTGTGTTCACACTCATGTGGATATTATCAATCCAAATGTGGCCTTTGGCACCCTCAAAAAATCCTTCAATTACCACCTGTGTGATGAAATATGAGCACATAGAAAACCGAAAATGTTTTATACAGTATCTGTCAGGCTACCAAGACTAAACAAACAAATGTTTACGAGTAAATGGCATCTAATCTTCAAACAAGTGATCACTTGGGCAATAGATTTAAGCAATTAATCACGTTTTGGGGAGAATTTCACTAAAATATTACATTTTACCCCACAATAAAAAGAAAGAAAATAGGAACTTATGTTTTGGGACCGTGAATTTTTGCATTGTGACATTATTTCATTATCCTTTTTAATTGTTTGAATTTCCATTAAATTCCCATGTGATTTGTATTATAGTACAAAAAATATACTGTCATAAATTGCTTGTTTATGTTAAGTACACAGTAGTACAACAAATGTTACTATGATGTATAAATACTCCACAGTTTAATTAATTTATCTTTAAATAGGCTTAATTTAAGGAGTTAATAGAGACTAAATACACCTTTTCTTTTGAATTTGGGGTGAAATGTGTGAGATTCTTCACCATTATACCATTATAATAACTATTTTGTTTTCTCAAGACCAAAGCAAGTTTGTTTACAAGACAGAAAAAATGATTGTCTTGAGAAAACAAGACACAATTTAATAATACTGCTTTTAAACATTGTTAATCTCAAATTTTTGCATGCTAACTTGACAGCCCTAATTTTACAGCCTTAATGTCCTTTTTGAAAAGATTGACCAAATACAAAGTTCTGTCATGAAACTCTAGATGGCGCAGGCTCACATCGTTATCTACATGGTGCAGCTGATTGGTTGCTGTGGCATTAGCAGCCAATGAGCTTTCTGCTCAATATTCAAATACTTTGCATTGTTTGCTGTTAGCAGTCTGCAATGCCCTCCAGAAACCCTCCACCTTCCCCAGCTCAGGGTATACATCACTGTACATCAATGCCACAGAGGTTATTTCATTTATGTTATATGTGCAGCAGCAGCAACAGCGTAGCAGATCTATTCCACCAATACCAAATTAATAAACATTGCCATATCCATTACCATGCCAATTACTCCGAGAGTTGTAATGACAGAACTCTGTTTACCAAACATCACAGTTTAAAAGATATTCAACTTTTTATCATGTCTAATCTGCTTACCTGGAATTCATTTGGAGATCGAGGTATGATGGTCCGTCCTTCTTTCCAGATGGGCTCCTGGTCTCCACGGAGGGACCAGAGGAGGGTTTCCTCTTGGTGTTTGTTCTGCAGCAGGACCCTGAGTGTTGCCTGATCCTCCAGCTGATAGGAGAAGATCAGGCAGAGAGGTCCGGTGTCAGGATCCACACTGGGACTGAACAGTCTGGCTTTCTGGCCCTGGGTCTCAGGACTGGCCTCAATGTAAAGGTAGTTTCCCAAACCTATGAAAGAACAGACATAATAAAGTGTGTCATACAGTCTGTCCATGTCAGCATCAAAGACTTTATATCTATAGATCTATAGAAACAGTCAATGTTTTGAGACACAGGCTTAGTACTGCCATTGCACTCCAGCCTGAAAACTAAGCTTCTTTAACGCTATTTGAACATAAGAAACTGCATTTATGATACAGTTGTTGTCAAATTTCATTGGTAAGCTGAGTTTAATCATAAGCTTGGTGAACAGCTTTGGAGAATTTCCCCATTCAAAGAGGATGCATGACTGAAATAGCTGCCCGAGAGGCGTTTCAAAGATGGCCGCCAAGTGAAATTACTTGTTTTAAAGTTTAATCTGTTTAATTTGACTAGTTTTTAACAAGTGACAGAACCATGAAGCCTTTTGGTTAGTGGCATGTAATCTTGTTTATTCCCTACTGGGCAAGATGTCCTTTTAACGTATGACATTTTAACAGTCTGGATTATGTCACTTTGGGTCTAACCTATCAAACAGCCGGTGAGCATTTCCTGAAACCAAACTGTGTTTTCGAGCAACATGATTTGCCTAAACATCACGCTGTGTGATTATACGGAAAAGTCAAGTGTGTCACTGTGGGAAAAGTCAAGCGCCTCGTCATTAGTATTAGTGTCTTTCGTGAGCGACGGTAGCCCACTGGGCTCTACTGTAGGCATGTTAGGTGACGGGAGGTGTCTGTTTGCTAAGCCGAGAGTGAAAGAGCGTTAAGTGGGAGCAAGGCATGACCCCTACGGTGAAGAAAGAGCGGCGAGACAGGTGCACACTCTTTTATCTCTCTATATATTCGTGAATAATCTTTCCAGACGTTTCAAGGTCAAAAGACAGCTCATGTGGTGGCGGCCGCCATCTCTCTGAGTGATCCGATTGAACGAGGAGGAGACATGTGACCTATTGGAGTCTTAAACATTTTGAGAACTGTCTAAAACCGACTATAACACCTAGCAGCTGTCGACACGGCTTGTTAAGTCTTTCAGAGAGAGCATTTAAAATTTTCCAAGGCAATGAATTTAAAATAGGTTTAGGATAACAATCCCCTTAACGTCACTGGGAATGCATATATGAGGAGATGTGAAGGGGGGAATAGTGAATATCTTTTATTGATGTGAAAAAAAATCCCCTTTTTGATCATAAGTATATAAGGGGAAACGAATAATGATCTCTTGAAAGAGGCTCTAAGTACATGGAAGTCTATGCAAAAATCCGCCTGGAAGGCAGGTGAAGGACTGGAATACATGGTTGGAAATGCAGTTTTTTTTTTTACCACAAGAATCTGCACCTCTGAAGTCAAATAAAGACACTCAGAATTAACCCTTTGCCACACAACAGCTGAAAGAGATTGATATAAGGGGTTATTGAACTTACAGAAAGGAGTTTTGCAATTGCAATGCATTTTACTTAAAAAAAAAAAATATATACTTTTTTAAGTTAATCCAAAAAATTTTTTTTTACAGTGTATATATGATATAATGATAGTAAGTAATTACTTAAAAAAAAAAAAAAACTTTTATTCAGCAAGGATGCCATCACAGGAATGAATTACATGAATATTTTTTTTAATATACTGTATTAAAATACAAAACTTTTGAACAGTGGTGTATAATTGAAAATATACAAAAATGTCAATTCAATAACATGAATGCAAACTTATGAAAAAAAAAAAAATTTCAGCTCTAAAATCTGACAGAATGAGCCACATTTGAAGCTGTTGTAAAACAGACAACATATGCACACCAGTGACCTCAATCATCAATTGAATTCTATATTATTGTTTGGCAACCTTACACAGCCTATGGTTAGGCGAAATAATTATTTATAGTTTACTGTCAATAATTAATGCAATTATTTAGCAAACATTTGTGTCCCCGTCATATTGCTGTTGCTGCCTTTTTATAAAAGCAATATGTCACTCAAGAGAGACCCAGCATTACAGTGATTTTACCATGTCAACACCTGACTCAAACATGGTGAAATCGCTGAAACACATGCCCTCGAGTGGCATATTGCTTACTAAAGACAACATGAAATGCTAACCCATTTTACTTCCGTAAGCTGATGTATTCCGGAATGAAACCAAATACTGATGAAGAAAAGAAATAAAAAATGTGGAATGAAGCCAGATTTGAAAAAAAGGGAGGCTGAGACAACGTCAAAAGCAAAGTTTGGCATTTTATCATTTCTTTCTTTCACAATCGTTCACAACAAGACCATAAAGGTGTGTATTAAGACAGTACATACATGTATGGTAAATTTTGCTTTCTTAATGACAGACATGTAGTAATTGCTCTCAATCAAAAAGTGATTGTTTCAGCATTCCAAGATTATTTCTGTCTTCACGGTCATGCTTTGTTCCTGGTGTACGCTTCTAATCGTGATGTGTCATGGGATAGAAATAAAGGGAGTGTGACAGTGTTCGGGAGGGAGAAAGGAAGAGAGAAAGCATGCCGAGCATTTATCCTGTTTTCCTCTTCTAGATCCCATGCCAGTGTCTGACATGTGCAAAGCAGACTGTCGTGTACAGGGGGAATGAGGTCACAGGAGTTTACGAGAGCACATACTGGGATAAAAAGGGAAAAGGCTGTTCTGGGAACAGTCCAAGTGCTTGTCTTTGGGGTGAGGCGTAACAACGTTAATAGGAAACTGATTTGGAATCAGAATGAAGTCATATTACACAGAAAAAGGGGCAAAATAGTCTGCTGAGTGAGTTTACACTGGCATCAATTTCTATGAGGATCAAGGCTGGTTTATGCTGGTTAGTACTGGTTTAGTGCAAGCCAAGATGCCAAAACTTTGCCAGCATGATATTTTATAGAAAAGCTGGTTGAGCATGGCAGTAAAGCTACTAAAACTAGTTAAGAATTATGAAGAAAATTTCAAAACAGTCAAATAAAGTTAATTAAACCTAATGTATAATAACATTTAAAAATGAGAAATATCTTTATAAAATATTACAATTACATTAGAAAATATTATACAATTAAGATTTATAATTTATGTATATATATATCAGTACAAATATTATAAAAATAATATCTTAAAATATAATAAAGAAACAAAAATGATCAATTATAATTTATTTAAATATAATACATTTTAGTATAATGTCGCTAAACTGTTAACTGTTGTCCCATATTATAATATAATGTAACTTAATGTAATGTAAACTAATATAATATTTTTTTTAAAACTGTTTGTTGTGTAAATGCAATGCTACAGGCATGACAACCTCTTTATGCATGCAAGTGTGTTGTGTGTGTGTGTGTGTGTGTGTGTGTGTGTGTGTGTGTGTGTGTGTGTGTGTGTGTGTGCGTGTGTGTGTGTGTGTGTGTGTGTGTGTGTGTGTGTACTCACTGTTTGAGCCCATGGAGAGATCTTGACTTTGACCCAAGGCGGTGCTTTTGCTGGAGCTGTGTAGCGCCCAGCTGAGGTCAGAATCCGGGTCAAGGGTCCAACCACACAATCCTTGCTCAAAATCACACAGTCCTTTGTTAGATGGCAGGGCAGCAATGGTAACTGAAAAGAATACATCAATACAGTCACATTAATATTCATCAACCCTGGCAAAACATTGGACGGCTAAAGGCACTTTAAGCTAAACTGAGCTCTGAACTTTGACTTCAGCTGTTCAAAAATAAAGAAATGACAACAATTCTGCCAAACAATCCACTGAAAATCATGATAGTTTTACTTATGTTAAAGGGAAAGGGATATTTATTGAATAAAAAAGTGGTGTAAGTGTGCTGTTGAAGATGTTGTTGTGATATATTCTATATTGTACCATGTACACAGCGATCACACAAACTTTACTAAAGCAACATTTATCTCGGAAAACACCGTTTCTGTGCCTTACTGGTACCAGCTCCCATTTCACATGCAACAACAACTAAACGTGGATGATTTCTGGAGGTTTATGGTGTTTATGAAATGTATTCGTGCTTGAATCATGTATTGAGAGTAAAAAAACAACCAACCTGGACTGGGTTTCTGTGTTGTGGTGGTTTCTACAGAGGAAGGTTGAGTTGGTTTGGATGTCTCTACAGCTGGTGTGGAGGTTTCTGTGGATGGAAACACATAATTAACAATCTTATCCTAGCCCAGAACAGAATACATTTCCATTCAAACAAATCTCTTTTTCTTTCCATTTCAAATGAGATTCCCTTTCATTTTAATTATGCAGCCAGCCATGAGTCAGATATTCATAAATTAAATCATAAAGCTCCAAACTCGGAATTTATGTCAGCGCAGAGGGGAACATAAACTATGTGCACAGTATGCAATACTGTGCAAAACTATAATTTGGTCCCTGTATCGCCTGCAGGTCTTTACATCTGTCTTAAATGATGACATCAGACTGATGGATAGCGTTGCTGTAGGGAAAAAAACCAGACAAACCATGGGGTGTTGAATGAACACAACACATGTATATACATACTAATATATAGGACCTCCAATCCATTATGCGAAAAAAAAAAAAAAATCAGCAATTTTTAGCTGTTCAAAAAAGTGCTATGACCTGTAAAATATACAGGCACCAAAATAACTTTTACAAAATAGCATTTTCACCATTCACATTCTCTCTCTCTCACACACACACATGCACGCAGCCACGCACGCACGCACACACACACAATGTTCATGATATGTCAGTTGTGATTATTCTTTCTTGCAGTAAAATAAGCTTTTTAAAGGGAATAAATAATTTAGCTTAGCATAGTCTTGAAACCTGCCTTGGAAACAAATAAACTGCATTAAACGAAAATGTTTTGCTAAGAACAGAAGTCCATCTAGTATATGAACTGAGCGGTCACTCACACACACACACACAGTAGTATCTGCAAAGGAAGCGAATCGGTGCATACATTAATATTTTGAATTCATAAAAGGTGAGCCACAGCTGGTGATATTTGTCACTGTAATGCCATGGCCTTTTCTGAAGCAATTAGCCAGCTAATACCACTTCCTCTGCCCTATCGCTAACTGCCTCCCTCTCTATGCCACCCTCTTTCCCTCCATCATTCTTTCATATGCCTCCACACCTGCAGTCTGCATCCATTTGTTTGTCTTTGTCTTCTGATTCAATTAGTACAGCGGTGATGAATAAATAGCATCACCTGCGCGGGACTGTGCTCTCGCACACGTACACACACCATGTGCAAACACTCTCCGCGCCGCAAAGATGTTCTGTCAGGGTTTAAAGGTCGCTGTGTGTCACGGTGTAATGATCTTGACCTTTCAGAGATGTGACAGTTGTGTCAGCACAACATACAAGACAAATACATGGAACGTCGTCACACAAAGAGCTGTACTTCCACCGTCACACTACAAGGCTGTTGTAAAAGGTAGGAAGCATAATTATGCATCCTTCGAATATCTTCAACAGCTGTGTATGCAGCTTTCAGAGGAATCTAAGGATGCTGGGATGGGCTCACAGAAGAGTTTGAACCAAGATCGTGTGTGAGTCAAAAAAAAAATAATAATACAGAAGCACGTCAATAAAAATATTTTATGATTTTGCATACAGAGTAAGATGTGCATGGCAGTGTTATTTTAGTAATTTTTGTATGTAATTATGGTATTTATAAAAAATGTAAATTAGTTTTTATTTTTATTTTTCATTTTCATATTAAGTTTATGTTTTGTCATTTTTGTATATTTCTATTTATCGTAAATTAATTTTTATTATTTTAAGTTTTTAAAGTTTAAGCTTTTTATCTAATAAATAATAATAACATTTAATAAAATATAAATATTAGGTGAAAAACTTACCTTTAAAAGACAAATTTCAACAGTTTGCATTTTAGTTAACAATAACAACAGTGGTGTATTAACTATTTTCATGTAGCAGAATTTTATTTTAGTTACATTATTTCACATTAGTTAAATGTGTAAACTATTCTAAATTTAGTAGCCTTTGTTTTAACAAAACATGCAAATTTTTGTGATCTACAAATTACCCCTTGAATTCATCATTCATTCATTCATTCATTCATTCATTCATTTTCTTTCTGCTTATACTAAACACTGCAAGTTTAAAGACATTCCCTTTAACCCTAGAACACAATGTGTAAATCAAAATATGGTTAAAACACTTGTAAAAAACAATCAATATAGAAAATGTCTTTGTACTAACACCGTACGTCGGGCCATATTTTCATGGACTTTTCTTAGGGTAAAGGTTATTGTGGTTTTAAAATGGCTGTATATGTTATCTATCTCTTTAAACCGTATGTGCAACTGTACACCTCACCGCAGGCTTCAGTTTCCTTAATGTGATTAAGACTAGCGGGAAGATCATTGCCTTCAGTGTGTGTGTGTGTGTGTGTGTGTGTGTGTGTGTGTGTGTGTGTGTGTGCGTGTGTGCGTGTGTGTCTGAGTGTGCTGGAAGTAAGGCAAAGAAATGAAAGCATATTATTGATAGCTATAATCTGTCTTCCATCCATTCCGTTCTGCTCCCCCTTTCTCAGCTCATCATTCTCTTCTCTCTCCCTCTACTCTTGTCCTGTCATTTCTGCTTTCATCAAATTCTCACCCATCCTTAAGGAAAGCTGTCAAATCGTTCTCCAAAGAACCCGATTCAGCAAAAAAATTATAAATCAATAATGAAAAATAGATATATAAATAAAATACCCTCAATTATGCATAAAGCTTGTCTGCATATTTCAGCCTGCTAACCAGAGTTTGGCAGGGCTGTGAAGAGCAGTAGTGCATTGTGGGAAAATAAAACAGCTGCCTTTAGGGCCTCATAATTCACCTGAGAGAGACTCATGCAGTGTACTATATTACAGCATATGCATTTGATTGTTTCATGATGATCACAGCACATAAAACCTGAGGAACCGAGTATGCTCAGATATGTATGATGACAGACACATGGCTGAGATCAAATACAAAAAGATTGATTAATTATTTAAACCCGAAAAATAAGTTCAAATTCTATTTTATAAAGAACAAAGCAACCTAAGAACACTGTAGGAATTACTTCTGGAGATGGTGTTTATTCTCAGGTACATACTGTACTACAGTATCAGTGTTTGCACACACTAACAGCTGTTCTGTGGGATAAATATGTATAACATATGAGTGAATGTGTGTATGTGTGGGAGAGAGTGCATGGGAAAGAGAGAAACATGGTCTCTGATGAGAAACAGAAAGAGGAGGAGAAGTGAGAAGAGCAGGACCAGAAGAAAAACATTTACACAGGCAAGATCATGGTGGGAACGGAGAGAGAGACTGATCAGAAAACAAAGTTATAAAGCAAAAGAGTGGAAACTAGAGAGAAAGGTGGGACAGTTCACCCCAAAATGACATTTATATACTCATTTCTTCACCTTCATATAACCTTGACTGAACATTAGTACCGCCACAGTACATTTATGCAATTATGAGAAATTCTGATCAATCAATCTATGCTGAAGTTCTCTAGAATTTTGAGAATTTGGTTTTCACACCTAAAAGTAGAGCATACTGTACATTTGCATACACACACACGCGCACACACGCACACATATACGAACACACACACACGCACTCACACACGCACACAAACGCGCAAGCACACACACACACACACACACTCTCAATCAGATGTCTCTCCAGCAGCTCTATGATAAATTATACAACATAGAGGATAATTGGCACAGGGGGTAGCTGTCTGATTATAGCAGAGCTGCGTGAGTGTGTTTGTCTGTGTCTTTCATGCATATAATATTGTAGACATGGGAACTGTGTATTCGTGCAGGTTGATGCTCTAGCAAGTCTGGTCAGATAAACACATACAATCCCTAATAAATGATAATAATAACATAAATACGCAGTTGAGGTTAAACCAGTGAAGTCACATGGATTACTTTTATGATGTCTTTACTACCTTTCTGTGGCTTGAAATTGGTAGTTGAGTAAGCTGTAGATGGAGTGACAGAAAGCTCTCAGATTTAATGGAAAAGATCTTCATCTGTGTTCAGAAGATGAACGAAAGTCTAAAAAAGTCTAAAGTAATTAAAGACAGAATTAAAATTTTTGGGTGAACTAAATCTTTAAATGAGTTAGACTGTCCCACACATAAAATACCGTTCAAAGGTTTGAGGTCAGAAAGATTGTTTTTTTCTTCAAGGATGCATTCAATTTATCAAAATTAAAAACATTTATAATGTTGCAAAAGATTTCAAATAAATGCTGTTCTTTTGAAATATCTATTCATCAAAAGCAGCACAACTGTTTTCAACATTGATAATAATAATCAGAAACGTATCAAATCAGCATATTAGAATGATTTCTGAAGGATCATGTGACACTGAAGACTGGAGTAATGATGTGGAAAATTCAGCTTTGCATCAAAGGAATAAATTACATTTTAAAATATATTAAAATAGAAACATATTTTCTTACTATTTATTATTACTATTTTTAAATTGTAATCATATTTTGCAATATTACAGTTTTTACTGTATAAAGAAATTTACCGATCCCTAACTTTTGACCGGTGGTGTAAGCAGCACACAAACAACAGATTTTTAATGGTTGTTTTCTCCCATCTATTTCTTTTAGAGAGAATCATTGTTTCTATGTTTCTATTTTTTCTTCACATCAGCCTATCTTTTTTTTTTTTTACTTTTTTTTTTTTTTTTACTTCTCCCCACCATAAATGAAAAGAAAAAAAATTGTTCAGGCTGCAATATCTTTCAGCTGACAGTGCGTTTCTGGGAAACAGCTCAGTGTCAGAGACTGATAATAATTTCCCCCAACAACTGGCACTGCCCAATCAACAATAAGCTATTTAGCTTATGATTTCACAACAGTGGTGTATCTGTGACCTACCTGGCAGGTTGCAGCCCAGGACTTCCATTCTCATTCCGATCCCTGCCGGAGACCAGCGCTCTGGATAGATGCGGATGAACTGTGCAGGCAGCTCCTCAAAACGCCTCAGCTCTGGGGTGTCATAGTGTGCGTTTCCCTCAAAAAGCTACGGGAGGAAAAAAGAGATTACTCACACACACACTTACTGAATTTAGACATCTAAACAGGAATCACAGGAGACTGGTAGTAAAATATTTTGAATAGTGCGTTTAGTTGGAAACATTTTGGTTGATTCTGTACTGGAAAATCACAGAAAAAGGTTTTTAGATGGTCAAGTTGGTCTAGGTGACTGGACTACCAGCAAGTGGACTTGGTTTTTGGCCTTGTAGACCATCTTAATCAAAACTGTAAGGACTGGTAAACCAACTTGGACCGAAACAAACCAGCTGCTGAACATCTCAAGCATGTTTAGAGCGAGAAGGTCATCTTAGAAAAGCAACAAGCCACTTACATTACGGCTCAAAAGTTTGGGGTCAGTAAGTGAAACATTATTGCAATTGAATACATTTTAAAATGTCATTTATTCCTGCGATGCAATTGAGTTTTCAACATCATTACTTCAGTAATTATATTTTGCATATGTTTATATTATGCTATAGACAAATGAAATACCTTTGACATGCTAGTCTTGCTATCCATTACAAAGTTCCAGTCTTTCCCATTCAGGCTGTGTGCTAGGCGATACTTCCGTACGAAAGCCCGGTTCTCAGAGCTGGTTCCTCCCTCACCGCTGCGCGCTCCTTGGGTTATCACTCCTCGCACATTCTTGGGTGTCCCGAGGTCCACCTGGAGCCATTCTTCTCCAGCTATAGGCTGGGGAGGGCCAGGAAACCATCCTGATCTACTGGCCACCAGACGTGCCGCTCCAGGGGCCCAGTGAAGGTCCCTCACTGAGGACGCTGAGATCTGGGAGTCAGGGAGGAGCCCGGACAGCATTCCCTGGAGCTCTGAACATGGAGCATCTGAGACAAAAGATGTACACAATGACTTCAGCCTTTTAATGTTGAACAGGGCATGTACCAGACACTTTTATCCAAAGTGTCTTACAACGCACTTATTACAGTTTTACCGGGAAATATGAGGTTAAAGTTATCCTTATTAAGCCTATTGTATCATATTTGATACGCAAATTTCTAATACATACCTCGTGTCATCTGATTGAGAGTTTATATTTTTTTTAGCAAGCAAAAGGCCTTTAAGAATAATTTAAAAAATGTCCACATTCAGGTCGTTTTGCTGAGAAATCTTTACTGTTTTTAAGCAAATATAAGAATGACTTTTATATTATTAGAAATATTTCAAGATGAAGGTAGGTATTCCTTTTAAGGAATGTTTATTTGTGCATGTCTTAATCATTATTGTATTTGAACTTAATTATTTATTGCATTGTATTATAAAAACTACAGATATTTTACAGCTGATTTTTATATGCATTGTACGCAATAGTCTGCTATAGTCTCCATATAAACATCAACAACTGCACCAAATTGCATATTTTTGCTCAGTTTGGACGTCTGAATAAAAACTGAGATGATTTTCCTTCAAGTATGAGCTCCATATTCTCACTATATCATAAGCCACAAAATCCTGATATATCAAATATCATACTCAACAACAAAAAAACATATGCAAACTTTTTTTATATATTTTGTCTAAAAGCTTCAATAAACTGTTCCAGTAAATATTATGTCATGTGTCAGGCTTTACAGGGTGTTTTTTTGTTGTTTTTTTTTGCAGAAAAAAAAAAATCCACTAACAGACGAAAGACATTGCATTGTCACCTGTAATCTGGCAACCATAAAGTTCAAAGCGTAGCGCAATGCCATTATTCCACGTCTGTGGTCGAATACGAACAAATCGGGCCAGAACGAGCTGAGGAATACGATTCAAAACCACCTCAGATGGATCAGTGTTGGCATGGAAAATCTGCAAAAGAAAGAAAACACACAACGCAGATTATACTTGCTGCAAAGCATCTCCAAGTCTATTCATTGAAATCGCAAATGTGGACTTTTTCCACACTAGAAAGAGTTCTTCCCAAAAGGAAACATGTCCTTTCATGATATTCCCAGATTCTCAGATTTTAGTTTTTCTGCATGCAAAATGGCCAGGAGGAACGAAACGTTATTGCTCAAGTTTTTAAGAGGTATTCATCTGACGGACATCTGAGTTTGAGATGCACATTAAGAATGTAATGTTTGATCATAAATAAATGTAAAACCCTTTAAACACATTACAAATTAAAGGTGGGTACATTATAAACTGCTGCGATAAGACATAACTAACGCCTTCTCTCGTTCACTGCCTCAGAACCACAAGAGATCCGACAATTTCTCTGTAAAGCGCGATAAAGACTATTAGAATGAATACCAGTGAAAAAATGCTATAGATAAGAGATGAACTTCCCATGTACAGTCGAATGGTTGACTGATAACTGAAATCTAAACACATATTAGATTTAGAAAACACAAGACGTGCAGTGAGTGAGCTTGAGGTTACATAACGACAGATCTATCAAAGCTGGAGGATAAGAATTAAGGCTGCATAGAGGCGCTTTAAAGAAGGATCTAATGTTTATAAAGCTATGAAAGTAGCACTGCATAAACTGAATTATACAACAGTCCCAATAAACAAGTTCTTATTGAAGAGTAACTTTCATTTTAGACACAGTACTGACAGTTACTTCGACAATTACACTTTTTGTCCCGCCACGGCAGAATCAGCTATTGCACATTTTTGAGCAACACACAGCAGCAGCTTGTCTGAATGAATGAATGATTCAGATCATTCAGTGACTCACTCATGAAGACGGTTGCTGAATTCGGAACCGCATACTAGCGTACTACTCAAATTATTTCTGCCATTGAATTATATGGTAAATGTAGTATGATAAGTACTAGCATGCGGTTCTGAATTCAGCGTGTCCTTTGTTTTGTAATGAATCAGTGTTTTGAATGAATCCTGTGAGCGAATGCTTCAATGACTTCATGCATTTCATTCCTGAATGTTTTTGACCTGAATGAGCGAATGATTCAATGTTTTAATGACTCACTCATAAAGATGGTCCCTTTGAACAAATCGGATGAGCGAATGATTCAAAGACCCACTCATATGGACAGGCACTTAATTCAGTCATGAATGAAGCAGTGTTTTTAAATGAATGACTCAACTTCATAAAGCCGACCGTATTCACAAAGCCAGTGACTGCATCCGAAATCTACTATATAGTAGGCGAAAATAAGTATGTGACAAAAGACAGTACTAAGTTCCCACTCAAGAGAGTTTAAAATTTCCGACACAGTCATTGACTTAACAGGTGACTGGATTCATAAGACCAGTTATGTGTTTTCTGCTCATAAGCGAATCACTGTTTTGAACAAATCGGTTAATTTGGTTGTCCCAATTCACCTACCTATACTACACCCTAACAATATGTCCCATTTTTGTGAAGAAAAAGTACATACTTTTAAATGTGTAGCAGAATAGTAGGCAAGCTTTGGGAGAAACTACTTTGTCATAATTGCGTCTTTAACGGACTGTTTGGCATCTGGATCCTGAATATGTGTACGTGCGTGGATGCGTGCATGCGTGTGTGTGTGTGTGTGTGTGTGTGTGTGTGTGTGTGTGTCAAAAATCAAATGAAAGAATCATGATTGTTAAAACGGTTGAAAACACATGACCCCCCCCCCCACACACACACACACACACACACACACATCCGTGTTCTTCCATCCATGTGAGACGTTTACCGATGGATGTGTCTTAGCCAACCGAAAACATTCCTCACCTGAGATGAAGTGTAACATAGACCAAGAAGGGCTGTAAGGGCTTTCAAAAGCGAACACACACACACACACACACACACACAAGTATCCTGGCTCGCTTACAAAGCTGTGACTGACAGACACCAGTGAGGCAGTGAAACAGGTTGATTAAGTGAAGTGGCACTAGAAAAAGTAGTGGATTAGATGAAGACAAACAAAGAGTCTATTGAGTTTGTTTTCACCACAGTTAAATTTCCCCCTATTCCTTTTTCCTCAAGGCCTAAACCTCATTCATCCCCATTGTTCGCCTCATCCTCTCCATCCAGTGGCCACAAGTCACGTCCCATCGAGAGTTACGGGCTCTGGGCAGAGTAATCCATATGGAAGAATCCCTTTTCTGTGCTCAACGCTCAGGGCTACAAATGCTTTATCAACTCTGTGTGTGTGTGTGTGTGTGTGTGTGTGTGTGTGTGTGTGTATTCCCAGTAGGGGAATTCGGCACACTCACAAAGGACCACACTCATAATGCTTCAATGATGCAGTGGCGGAAGGATAGAGAGGTGGGGGGAAGGTTTTCTCGAACCCTTTTTTAAAATGCTGATCTCGAGTGTGTTGTGGCTGCTGAAGCCAGACAGACAAGACAGCCGGACTAGACGGATGACCCCTTTCCAGATGCTGGAATAAGGCGCATTCAGCCATTCAACTCTGTGGCAAAACATTTTGGCAGCTCTGCAGAGTTCACGGATAACGATGGAAGAGAAGACAGAGGTTAAACGAAAGAGACTGGAGGAGGAGCGTAGAGATGATAACACAGACCAATCAACAAGACGGAAAAATCATGGGGAAGAAAATATCATAGATACCAGGACAACTGGAAATGTATGAGAAAGAAGGACCGGCCCATAGTCATATTTACTAAATGGCATATTTAATTTGACCAGAATGAACATGAGGTTGAGTGGGACAGAAGTACAGTCTGTTCAGTGGGACTCATTCATTTCTGTTTACATTTTTCCTATAAGCAGACTGAAAAAAAAATCGGGTTTACTTTGAAACAATTTTCACTTTGGCAAAAAATGGCTAATAAATTTCACAATAAAGTACAAAGAAAAAGCAAGTAACACATTGAATTAAACGTGAATTTTTGAAGTAGAAAGACTGAAACACTGTAGCATTTTCTTGATAATAGTACTCCCAAAATCTTTTACAGCTTTGAAAAATAATTTGTATTAATAACATTAATAACATATCAAATGTATTTGTAAATCATTCATAAAAATGTTTTGTAAATTATATGTAAAACCATTTTTACAATCGTCCGTAATTGTACATGACAAATTTTCATTATAAAATATGTGTGATTTATATACAATTTGTCTAGACAAAAAAGTATAATAAATGTATAAACTTAGAATTCATTTATGTGTCAATTTTTACATTAATTTACATAACACATTTCTGTGCAAATTATTCGTAAAACCATTTGCATGTACATTTTTGCGTTTCATGAATATAGCGCATATTTTTTTGTACCTGGGTATCATTTTGTTGTAAAAACAATGAAATTATGTAGTTGCACACATTTTCACTGAAAAAATGGGTTGTGAAAATTAAATGTAACCTAGCTTCGTAAGCTCAAGAAAGTCCAGCATGAATAAACTGTAATTCTTTTTTCCACTTTTTTCTTGTTTTGTTCACATCAAATGGCATCTACTAAGATCTATTAGACACAAAAAAGTCTTCAGAAAATATGTACATCAAATACAAGACATACGGAAAAGAAATATGGTACAGTTTAAGAGCAGTCAAGTGGGGTCAAAGGTCGAATTGCATATTGTTACTGCATTCAGGTTTTCTTCACCTGCTAAGATCAAGGATTCCATCAGTGGCTCAGCGGCGATCTTTGACCCCTGTCAATAAGCCTAGTTACTCAGTTCAAAGGTTAATTAAGATCATAAAGAGATCCGAGCAACACGTGATGTCTGACCAAGTCATCTTGAATAATGACCGTTTCCTGTACGAATCAATCGAAGCCTATTTTTCTTTGTTGATAATGGTAGGACTGGCCTTTAGAATAACAAGCAGATGGATGGCTTTCTTCCTAGAGGAATTCATTGTGTGTTTGCTATAAGAAAAGGTTGCACAATTCAATACAATACACGAAAAACCAGTAAATGATTAATACTAAACCTTAAAGATGCGTTTCAAATTAAAATGGCACTGCATTACCAAATTTCAAATAACCTATAGAGCTATAAGCCGTTTAAGCTTTAAGCCATTTAAAGTCGTAAACAAGACCAAAATCTGCCTGACAACAAGAGTGTTGGTGGCGGGGCGTCCCTCGGCAGGATGGTTCCACCCATCCGGCTAAAGTAGAACGCTAGCTAGGGTAACTAAATAATTAAACCTGCCATGTTGTGGGTCTACGAGTGATAGATCATGAAATTATAAAGACCTTTTCCACTGTCCCTCCAATGCTGGGAGGTGAAACCCTGCCTGAGCCCGTCTCCACCCCTGGGTCGGTCAGAGCAGACATCCCATGCAGACTGCTAGGGGACAAAAGGTCTCGAGGTGTTTAAGTATTGATGAAAGTCGTGAAAGAGCACGTCTAGCCAAAGACAGGAGTGGAGAAACGAAGTTGATGAAAGAGTAAATGTGTGTTTTATGATGTCTGGTGCAAAACATTTTCAGACTTGATCATTTACATTAGAACACTTGTGGCAAAAAAACACCTTGTTTATTAATATTCATATTAATTAAATTATTCCCTTTTTTGTTGAACGCCTTTGACCTAAATTATTTACATTGAGTACATGAAGATGTAATTACATTTTTAAACAAATAAAAAACTAAATGAAAATGAAATGTCTTCCTTTCAATAAAAATCATTAATAATATATTTAAATGTCAAATAAACACAATATAAATTTTTTTTATAGTATGTTAAGATTCCAAAACCGATAAGCCGAAATAAAATAAAAAAAACATTTTCAATAAATAAAAATAATTATACATTTAATGTCAAATAAAGTATAAATAATTATAATAAATAACAAATAAAATATAGTCTAAATAGAGTTGTCTAAACAAACAAGTAAACAAATAAATATAAAAATAAAAAGCCAAAATTAAATAAATTTTTCGTTGATAAGATTAAAGTGAAAAATGTCCTAATCACACATCTTCTTACAGCTGCAGTCCGTAACTTTTAGTGCTCTAGAGGTTAACATTAACCGGAAAAAAACATTGTAGCCGGAGCTTCTTCTCTGTGTTTATGTCTATGGCGAGTCAACAGTAAATGAAGGAATACAAGAGGCTCAGTAGTTTCTGAAGCATTATATTATATTATATTATTATTATTATTATAGTCGACACGTGGGGTGATGACATCATCGTTTCACAAAATATACGGATTGGCTGTACACACGAAAACGCAAGGGTGTCGTTTTCAGATTTATCCACTCTGGGACCGGTTTCAAAAAATAGCGGTTTCAGTGTCCCAAAACGCCGGATCCGTGTGGACGAAACGCCAATACGACACAACATTTGAACGTATACAGCTAAACGCGTCTCCGTGTGGACAGGGCCTAAAATAGTCTGAATATGAACACTTATTATAGGTGTACCACAGTAATTCATGATAAGACAAAAACACGGTTTGAAAAATGGATTCATGATGTACTCACTTATTATATAAATTTAGTTTGAACACAAAAAAAAAAGTTACAGACTGCAGCTTTAACTTGATGAACTAGCAACAAATAATAAAGTTGAACAACCAGCTAAACCAGCTGCAAACCAGCACTAAGCAGCAAAATCACTAAAATGCACATTTCTGCTAAGAAGAAAGAGAGAGAGAGAACGACAGGCTCTCACTACTGAACAATATCCCCCTCCAGTGAGCTTTCTCTCAATGGGGGAAAGAAATGACAAGACTCCCCGTTAATCTAAATTTCTTCTCATCTTTTCGTTTTTCATTTTCCTGCATCGTTGTGTCTTTCCTTCCATCCGTTTACACTCTACCAAGTCGTCACTTTTCTCACAGACAGTGAACGCAGAGGCTAAATGCCTTTATATGCCATATTCATCATGTATCAAGTGAGTGTGTGACAGATTTATTACTTGCTGTTCACAAGGGATTTATAGGAATCTCAATAATAAACAGGATATGCTGCAATTTTTTGTGCTTGTGGAACCTTTTTGCCATTTATTGAGTGATTCAATGCAAAAATGCTGGGTGGTAGTATATTGAATATTCATGAAATATGTGCAACGACTTTAGTGTATAAATCAAATTAAGCAAAAAAGTGAATATGGTGACATTTTAAGGCGCTTTTATCCTCAGAATAAGGTTACAATCATTACTTGTGTCATGACCGGCAAGTACAAGAATGTTTTAGAAGCATTTCTGATTTAAATGTCAGTAGCATGAATCAATTCAAACTAAGTGAATCAGTTAAAAATTCCTATGGATCTTATATAAAAAAAAACTCTATTTGACAACAATTTGCATCAGTAAATTTTTTTTTTTTTTTTTTTTTTTTGAACAGTTGGGTTTATCAAAAAGCTTTTAAAAAGTTTTTGCCCGCATGGTCGGAAGATGATCTGAGCCAATTTTGGTGAAAATCAAAAATCAAAATGAGTAGGTTTTTCAGAAAATTCCCAATGGTCCATTCGAATCGTCTTGAGCCAAGGAATCAGAGGGAAAAAAGTTATTAGCATAAACGTAAGAGCAATTTTTGGAGAGTTGCTGGCGCTGGAAGGATTTAGTTAGAGATTAAAAATTTGTTGTGTTTAATATTCAGACTGTCCACTATCTGTGTGCCAAATGTCAGCATTTTGAACACTAACGGATACAATAGTCTTCGCACCTTCTTTGCTTGCCCCCTAAATATAATTTCCGGCCTTTTGACAATATTCAAATAGATTTTTTTTTATATATATAAATAATTCCATTATAAACTGAATATTGTCAAAAGCCTGAAAACATCAAGATACAATTTACCAACCCTCATTACTATATATAAATTATTTAGTAACCAGTATACAAACTAGTTGAACAATTTCCATCCCACCCAATATCATAAAAGTGATTTGAGACCAGGATTATGTACGGATCTCTAATCCCAGGCATGTCCGCAGGTCAGCACTACTTTCACGTGCGACTTATTCCCAAACAGGAGACTAATCTTTTAATCAAAAGCAGATCCACTAAAAAGACGACCAAAAGGTTAATCCTAGCACTTTTATTACACGGCGCCCCTTGGTGTAACGTGGAGTTGAAATGCATAAGCATCTTTCCAAGGCTCTGATTAAACTGTGGCCAACGCGGTTACAGTGGGATTAGATGTCACGAAATGAGAAAGACGAACTTTCAAGCGGTGGACAGCGTCAAAACAAACAGAGATTAGGATGTGGTTGGGCCGGCGGGTAAATGAAGCAACGGCGGATAATTGATGCTTTACTTACTAGTAGCTGGGCTAATGCAAGCCAAACAAAAGCATTTCTGTCGAGTTTACTCAGTTGTGTCTTCATCGTAATTTGACTTTGCCGCAAATAATCTTCACAACCCAAATGCTCTATATCCGTCTTAAATATTTTTTGATGGAGTTACTGAGGGTTGTCCAAAGCTCTGTGATTGAATTTGGGAAATTCCTGCCTTCTTCAAAGCAAAAATCATATTAGTCGTAATAGGATCAGTCTAGAAATGAAAAAATATTTGAAACAGTCTTACTGGTCTTCAAATGGGACAAAATCAAGAGAGGATGTATGAACCCGTATCAGCGTATCCCACGCTGGTCCAGGTGTGACCGGTCACGCAGGTGTGTTTACGGCAGGTAGCTCACAGGCATTAGTAACGGCCAGAGAGATAAGGGTGCACAGAGAGCCTCATTGTTCTCCGCCACCAGATAACCATCTCTCAACTTGTTCCCATGTCACTTTCTCTATTCAGACCAACAAAGTTCACCTGGCTGGAACTAGAGTTACTTCTTTCTGCGGATGCTCAACTGCCTCCGAGCTTATGTTCATTCATTTCAAAAGATTTGAGAAAAAATGAATATTTAACCACTGATTGCATTATCCATTTTAGTACACATTTTTTTTTGTGAAAACAAAAGTCTAATGATAGATTTGGGAAGGGATAGTGACTAAAATCTTTTAGTATAATGTGTAGTTAAACATAGTTTTTTGGCTGGATTCACCAGAATTATAGCCTGCTAACTATCAGTGGTACACTTGGCATGCCTTTTTTCTCTATCCCATATTTTAGAAATCATCATGAATTAGGTATATTAGGATATTGTAGTTATGGTCTTTTGCCACTTGTAAACACATAGAGAATACAAAGGTATTGCATGGTCCTTGCCTTATGGTTTTTTCCATGCCGATAGATCATCCAGTCCTCTCCATTAGTGCTGACTTCCAGTTTGAAGGTGGTGACGTAGTAGGACTTAAGAGTCTCCTTGGAGATGGCTCCTTGGGTAGCGATCCCATTCAGAACCTTAAGGAACTGAAGATCCACCTGGGAAAGAAAGGTGATTGATGAAAGTGGGAAATAGGAAGCGATAACAACGCCCGACTTATCGGACCAAATTTAGTTTCTTTCGACAGCCGATCAATGAGGATTTCTGATGTGAGTAATGAACAGTTCCTTTGCAGTATATAAATCATGAACATGTATTGGAAGGACGTGGATAACAAGTTCATTCGTCCTAGTGACACCATATCTGTGGCTGGAAAAAAACAAGGGCACTATTTTAAATAAACTATACCTACACTTTACAATTCAGCATGAAACTCATCTATAGACACACTAAACAGGCTAATCACCTTAACAACAACATCCTAGAATCATAGATGTGACTTTTGCATGGCAAAATAAATAAATGTTTTTTTTTTTTAAATGGCGACATCTAATAATTGCATTTATTTATGCAAATAAACAATTATAAAATATAAATAATTTATTACTTTGGTTTTTAAATATGAAATTCAGTTTGTTAGCCTACATAGATGTACAGTAGGCTGGCTAACTAAAATCTTGACATTTTTAATTTTACAATGTGACATTTTAATGCTAATTCATGATTTTGCCTACTTGCATTTATCATGCATTGCATATCTCCAATCATTCTTGATTTAACTGTATACATCATACCATTTTATATAAAAATTGCAATAAAAGTAGAATTCAACAAAATTATGCATTACTTATTTAATTAAAACTCCTTGACCTCTACACATGCCGGCAATGCCGTCTTTACTCATCTGTCACATGTAAGAAGGAAAGGCTCCCAGACCCTCATGCTATCAGGATCCTGGATGCAGGTGAGGGGTGTAAGGAGGGACGGTACGAACTCTGAAATCAATAGCGCTGGAGAAGGTTGCTAACTACGTATTTCTCTAGACTGTCCCCATCCATCATCGAGCAGTTAGCATCACAGCAACCTTCCATGCATCGTCGGTCTGCACCAACACAACAAACGCAGCGCTCAAGCTAAGGGGCGTATGCTGACGGGCAAGATGGAGTGCACTATAGAGGGTGTAGAAGGATCTGTAAATGTAGTGGTGTGTAAGAATATACCACATATGTGTGTGTGTGTGTGTGTGTGTGTGTGTGTGTGTGTGTGTGTGTGTGTGTGTGTGTGTGTGTGTGTGTGTGAATCCCAGTGGATTAAAGGGAAGGACGGGGTAAATGGCATATTTAATGTAACGCAACTAAAATGAGGCTGTGAGGGTCAGCATAAAGCGCGGATGCATATATAAATGGTTTCTGAACAATTATAATGATTTTTATTTTTCATGAAAAAGACCAATTGAACAAAGAGTACTTCCATCACCACATCGTTTTTCAAATGAAATATATCATATAATAAAAATGAAATGTTGCAGGAATGTCAAATGCAACAATAAGCTCTACAAGTTCCAAAAGGGGGTTCTCACAGCATCTTCATTTTTTAATAGTGTAATGTGCGATTGGCTCACCTGTATGTATTCCTTGTTGCTGTCCTCAGCAGGCGTCCAGGCGTTGTCCTCGTTGTTCAGACGGGCCTGACGGGGCTGCCAGCGGCCATCATAAAACGAGGTGGAGGCCGTAATCTGATCATCTGAGATCTTACTAGACTCCATTCCAAATGCATTGCTGCAGTGAAATGCTGAATGAGAAAGAGAGATATTAAGACAAACTAAAACATATGCTTTTTTTTCTTTTTTTTCTTTATTTTCTTATTATTAAAATGAATTTATTAATAATGACTTTTTTTTTTTAAAGTCGCAATAGACCATATTCCCTTTCTTAATAAATGACCCTATTTATACTTTCTAAATTTCTCTCAGAAATGACACATTATGGGAGTTTAAATGTGCAGTGAATCCCATTTCATGTAATTTCTATGGAAGCTTGTTGTGACTTGTGATTTTTTTCTCATAAACAACTTTTTTCTCGCAATTCAGACTTCAAACTCACTCTATCTCACAATTCTGAGAAACAAATTAAATTCCAAGTTATAAAATTGACAATGCGAATAATAAACTTGCAATTCAGACTTTTTTTCTCATCACTTTGAGTTTGACTCATAATTGCAAGTTTATATCTGATAATTCTGTGGAGAAAAAAACAAGAATTGTAAGTTATAAAATTGGAATTCCAAGAAATATACTCTCAATTGAGAGAAAAAAGTCAGAATTGTGAGTTATAAACTTGTGATTCAGACTTTTTCTTGCAATTGTAAGTTTATATCTCACAATTCTGACTATTTTCAGAAGTTTAGATATAACAAGAAATAAACTCGCAATTGCAATTACAATTGAATTACAATTGATAGTGATAAAGTCCAAATAGATATAAACTCAATTCTGAGGGGAAAAAAGGCAGAATTGTGAGATAAAACCTTCCAATAGCAAGAAAGAAAGTCACAAATGTGAAATGTGTGCAATTATTTTTAAATGCTTTATTCTGTAGCAGAAACAAGCTTCCATATAAAATTGTTTTATATGGATCAGTGTTTACTTATAGCTGCTAGAAAAGGCAACTGTACATGATCATAAATTTTACCTTTAAAAACAAAACAAAACCAAGAAACACAAATTATACTTACTGTCACTAACTTCCTTGTGAGTCATGTTATAGCGGGCAGAGAAACCATCTTTGGCCACAGCCATGTCAGTGTGGAAGGAAAGCGACAGAAGACCTGTAGAAGACTGGATCTCTGGAGGGATTTTCGTCCCACAGTATCGTCCAATCAGGGGTCCCACTGAACACAAGAAAATGGTGGAAAGAGGAAAATGAGCTGATCGCAGATCAGTTAGTGTGGCTTTCTCAGTGTGAAGTGGATCTGCTGAGGCATCGCGTGCCTCAAATTCCCCCAGCTCCATGGATTACCAGCTTTCCTCATGGTATTCCTCTGATTTCTCTCCTACTTATCCCTGATTTACTGTCCCTCTCCCTTCCTCCTGTGATCCCTGGATGTCAGCACAACAAGAGCTGAGTTTGATCCCAGATTGATAGTGTGTGAGATGGGACTGTGCAAGTAGTTGAGATGTTCACAATAGCATATCTTCTAAACACTATTCGTGCGACTTGATACCAGATATGAGAAGAAGGTAAAAGGAAAATCTTTAAGTCATCACACAATACCATTCAAAAGTTGGGAGTTGAAGATGTTTTTGAAAGTCTCTTATGTTCACCAAGACTGTATTGAACGTAATATTGTGAAATTTTACTACGATTCAAAATAATAATTTTCTACTTGAATAAAGTCATTTATTTCTGTGATGGAAAAGCTGAATTTACAGCATCTTTACTCCAGTCTTCAGTGTCACATGATCCTTCAGAAATCATTTGAATAGCCTATGCTGATTTGGTAGATATCTATAACGATAAAAATACAGTTCAAAAAAAAAAATTTAAAGAATAGTTCACTTCACAACTATAATGATAACGGCACAGAGAAACAATTTCATTGGAATCACTTTCGGAACGATTTTATCCAGCTGATGAATGATAAAAACATTGACAACTGTAACAAGTTTGAGCATTTAAAGTGACAGACAATCACGCGCTTAATAAACAGAACGATATCGTCCGCTGATGTGGACGCTAATAGTTATCTTTATAGTTATCGTTCTTAATGTGTACGGGCCTTTACTGTCACTTTTGACAAATTTAATGTATCTTTGCTGAATAAAAGTATTCATGTAAAAAAAACATACAGACGATAGACGGACGGACAGACAGACAGACAGACAGACAGACAGACAGATAGACAGACAGACAGACAGACAGATAGATAGACAGATAGACAGACAGACAGACAGACAGACAGACAGACAGACAGACAGACAGACAGACAGACAGACAGACAGACAGACAGACAGACAGACAGACAGACAGACAGACAGACAGACAGATAGATAGATAGATAGATAGATAGATAGATAGATAGATAGATAGATAGATAGATAGATAGATAGATAGATAGATAGATAGATAGATAGATAGATAGATAGGTTAAAAAAAACAGACACTAACCTTGTGGTAGACCGTCCCAAACGTCCAGCCAGTCGTACTTGCATTCTCCTTCCCCCATCAGCAAAGGGTCGTTTTCCAGGTCAAAGGTCTGGAAGGTGAGTGTGACCTCCGTCTGAGGAGGAGCGATGATGATGAAGGAGCACTCCAAATTATGAGGGTACTTGTCAGGGAAACCGGGAGACTCAATCACTCCAGTTGAAGCACTGAAATTACGGAAACAGTGCTCGGCTCCTGCAGTGCAAAGGGACGACACAAAAGAGAAACGTGGATTCAGATAACTCTTGCTTACTGCACACATTATGGTAGCACAATTTGTTTGGGAAAATGCTTTTTTTCATCAGAAAATGTAAAAAGTATACACATCTATATATGTATATATACTTAATATAATATATAAATACATTATCATTATATTTACGAGCGTTAAAATGACTCATAGTTATATATTTTACATCTCATTTAATCAACTTAGGACAATATGTAAACATTTATCTTCAGCTCAGAATCAATGAATATTCTTAATTTTTAAATTCAGTTTGCAAAAAAAAAAAAAACATTTGCCAAAGTAAGCAGTTCCTCAACCACTCGTAAATCTTCAGGGATATTCTGGTGAACGTTTCTTCTCTTGTTCAGCGGTGTGTTATTGTGCCGTATTCTGTGCATGAGTTTGCCAGACACTCGAGCGAGAGAATGTCATAAAATGAAAGCGTGGTTACTGATTCCTGGCCTCAGAGAGCTCTCGCACGCCCCTCTCCCCCTCTAATTCACATTTCAAACTGCTGTTCAACCTCTCCACTCCTCTGCTCGCGATGCCACCGCCTTTGGCACGCCGTCTGAATGCAAAGCGGATATGAGGCAGAGGGGAGCGAGAGACACAAAGAAAGATTACACTAAACAAACAAGAGTAAGTGGGTGGCAGAAGATGGACGCAGTTTGTAAAGTATACAGATTATGCACGCTGCTCACCTTGAGCAAATACGTGGCCCATCATGCCTTGCTCTCAAATGTGAGACAAAACTATATAAGGTGCTAACAGTGTTACTGGATCAAAGATCATTGGAGGATGGACCAGAGCCTTATTCAGGGACTGGAATATCATAGAAACTGACACTTATGATATTCCCTGATGTTAGGTTCAGTGTCAACATTTAATACTTTCATTCAGGGGCAATATTGGCCTCCTGGAACTGTTTTTGAGGGGCAGTTGTATACTATGATGTGGGCATTTCATTCATAAACAAGTAAAAACACAAAGCATGCACTGTAAAAAATGATCGTGATTTTAACGGTAAAATACTATAAAAATGCTACAGTGCAAAAACGTTAATTGGTTAACAGAAAGTTTCCCTACTATATTCGGTAAATAACTGTGATAGATCTAATGGTACATTTAATGTAATTTTACTGTAAAATACCATTATATTGACAGTTTTTGAAAGTGAAAAAGAACTCATTGTATAATTTACAGTGAAAAACTGTTAATTGAAATTCCCACAATTCCCTGCGTGACACTTCGCATTTGATGTATTTTTTGTTGAAATAACTGTTTCTTCATAATTTTCTTAGTTTTTTTCTAATCAGTTATGTACATTAGGGTTTTATGTTACATTTAATGTTGTTAAATTAATGTTTATTGCCTTTTTAAAAGTTCATGTTTTACCATGATGGTGTTTAATGTTTGTGTGAATAACACTGTGCAGCTTCTATATATGAGTATTAACTTTCTTGTGGAAGAACTGCTTGTGATGAGCTTTGATTGATCATGTGACTCTCATCACTGCTGTGACTGTTGGTTGTCAGTATATCACAATGGTACAAAACAGATTTTAATACTTCAATATGTCTGTAAATTAACATAATATCAGATAATGAAATACGGTTTATTTCTGTAAATTTCATGTTAAGTCTGTAAAACCTAATATGTTGCTACCTTATTTTATACGGTAAATTTCTGGCAACCACAGCTGCCGGTATTTTACCGTAAATTGAACAGTTTTTTTTTTTTTACAGTGTGCTGCCCATTTATTGTATGTCAAATACTTCAAACCTATACAACACTTGATAGATCTAGAAAATAAATAAATATATAAATGGTGAGGTATTAAAATAATATTATTATTATATATATTTGTATAGATATAATAACTATTATAAATAAAAACACAGGTTTATAATAGAATAGAATGAAATATATTATATTCATAAAACAATACAATATTTTGAAATATAAATTAATGATAAATTATTAAAAATAATAATAAATTAAATTATATATATATATATATAATAAATGTATATTATTATTATTAGTATAAATTATTATATTATGGTATATATATAAGCATTGCAGCTCAAGGACAGCATGATCCTCCTAACGTGTCCGTTTGTGGTGTACAGAAAGAAGAGAGTCCTACAGATTTGGAATTACATGAGGATGACATCATTTTTTGTCTCAGTGATGACAGAATCGTAATTTGTTGGTGAACTGTACCTTTAAGGAGCTCTGAGACTGACTCCTTGTGTCTAACACAGCCACTACAATCAGATTCTTCTCAGTAAAACCATGTGAAAATTATTTGTGGTCTCCCATGTTTGTTTCTCGCAACAGTGACACCATCTAACCAACGTGTTTCCTCCACTGCAATGTTCCTTGTGGTAAACAGCCTATGTGGAGGGGAGCAAATTACCCAGAATTCAATCAAAAAAACAGACATGTCTTATAGGTACTTGTGGCGGCTGTCAAGAGGTCAGTGTCTCGTCGTGTCTAATGAGGAGCAGCGGACCTGTGCAACTCCAGGCCAAATGAACAGCAGGTTCCAGTATGTTTGTGACACTCAACACATACGTGAATGACGGCTGGTACTGCGGTTAATGTATGTGTTGGGTGCACATGCTCACTTGAGCACAGACAAAAACCCTGGGAAGCCACAAGCAGAAGGAAGGAAAGCAGAAATGAGATGAGATGTAGTGTAACACACACACACACACACAAACGCACACAAGCCTTCCTGTTTTTCAAACGCTACCTTCACTCTGACGCTCTCCCACACAGTGATGGAAATATCAGTGCTGCAGCTTGTGTGGAGGACGCTAAAGCCTCCATATTACACAAAGAAAGGAACCTATATCAAGAGAAATTGGGATCATTTGCAGAAAAGTCTCTTAAATCGATTGCAAGTGCATAAAAAGAAGAGCACAGGGGAGAATGGGGTAAGGTGAGCCATGTTTTGTCCTCTAGGACTGTGAATAAAAAACAAAAGAAAATGGGATTTTAAATGGCTAAGGACATTGTAGAGATCAGGGTGAATGATTGCCAATTCTGATATAAAAATAAAATTCAATTTAACTGGTAAATGAGACATACATCAAATTTATTTAAACCAATGAACACTTAGGGGCAGTTCACACAGAATGCACTTTTCCATTACACTGCACTATTTTTTCATTGTTTTCAATGTAATAACACATTAAACAGACGTTTTTATCCATTGCGCTCGCGTCTTTTGCAGTGTCTTGCATATGACACGGCAAACAAAAAACGAGGCGCTCAAGTTAAAAGAAAATGTGCTTCTAGAACGTGCTCTGACCTGCTTCTCGTGTATTTAACTTGTCGAAATGTTGCAATGTTTTTTTCCGGAAATAGACCCACATCATCACACACCCTTCACCATACCTGAGATCTGCATGGGATACTTTCCATAAGATCATCTGTCAATGCAAATCAAACCAGCTATTAGGCTAACTGAAATAAAACCATGCAGATCTCTAGGTATGGTGAAGGGTGTGTGATGATGTGGGTCTATTTTAATTCCAAAGGCCAAGGGAACTTTATCAGGATGCATAGTATCCTGGATCCATGAAATAACTGGCTTTTAAAATAAAAATCTGCTGCCTCTATGGAAATTTAACATAGGGGTGTCCTGACTTAAGGAAGAACATTTATTTATTTATGATACATTATTCATTCACAAAGAAAATTGGTGTCCTTAAAGGTTGAATTTTTTCAATTAAGGCATCCAGATCAATTTCCAAAAGATTATTTTTTATTCCTCTTTTTAGACAACTTTAGCACGGGTGTCCAAACTTATTCACATCATTGTATGTGTGTGTGTGTGTGTGTGTGTGTGTGTGCGCATGTGCGCGTGTGTGTGTGTGTGTGTGTAATTTACCCTAGAATGCATACAGTACTACTCAGATGATAAGATCATGAACTTTGGTACTTGTTTAAATATGATGAACAAGAATGTTGAAATCATGCAGTTTTAAAACACGGTATTTATATATTCTCATTTAATTGAAAGTGGAGAGACACAGAAACACTGAAGGAGGACAAGCATAAGGAGAAGTGGGACATGACACAGAACACAGGCAAGGTTTGAACCCTGTGAGGCACATGCACAACTCACTCCACCATGGCTTTTGGTAAGCGTTTATGTCTGTGTTTGTTCTAAATAAAGTTCCCTTACATGGTGGGTCTGGATGCAGTAGCAGTGGGTCGTCCCGTCAAAGTCTGCTTCTATTACTCCACTTGGCTAGCTGCCCCACACACTCAAACCCTGCCATGCATACCGCCACTGCATGACTGCATTGTGTGTGTGTGTGTGTGTGTGTGTGTGTAAAACGCATTCACAGGGAGCATGCATGCATGAGTGCCCACCCTTACTGCTTATTAGTTCATGCTTATGAACACACCAAAAACAGTCTCTTCCTCCTCCTCGGGACATGCCTCCCGCTGCGGTACAGTGTCTGCGGCCCGCCTGTCACTACAGTTGACCGTACAGTAATGAAGGAGGCGTGGCAATGAAAGGGTTAGTTGCCGGGCAGAAACTGGGGTGGCGTGAGCGCTCACACTCAACGTTCAAGGGATTTCCCCCTTCTGCTGTCTGTCGCTCGTTCAACTCCCTCTATCTGACCTCTCGTGGGACGACAAAGTCTGTGTTCACTCACCGCATTATTCACGCATTTCACCAGTCGGTCGAGATCACCTCGATGCAGTGAATCTCTGACGTTTCTGCTCTCTGTGTTTCATCCATCCCAGGACTTCTGGGACGTGTGAAAATAAAAATAACACACATCTCTCCGTTAAATTGAACGAATAAATGGAAAATTATCATTCTGCTAAGTTGAGCGAGCAGCAGGTTTGCTGTCAGTAGTCAGTACTTTTTATTTTTTTTATTTTACAAATAACAAATGTAATATGTTCCCAGAAGATTGGTTATGGTTTGCCACAGAGTTCTGTAAGATTAAACAGTTGTATTAATAGATTATCTGAGCTTACAATTGAAAACCGCTGCCTCTTATTAAGCCAGTTTAAGTCTCAAATCTGCTTTTGGGTTCTATGTTAGAGAAGGAAGATGAATGGAGAACAGCGCTTGAGTCAGTAGAGAACATAGTTTGAACATGACGTTCTACAGCTACTACCAGTTCAGCATAGATATGACACACTACTTAATATGTAGATAGATTATACACTACTTTCAAAAGTTTGGGTTTTTTACATGTTTTTGAAACATTAATTTGATCAAAAATACAGTAAAAAAAAGTATATTATTATTAATGGTAATTATTATTATGAAATATTATTACAATATAAAATAATTGTTTTCTATTTTAGTATATATTTTAAAGTGTATTCCCATGATGCAAATCTGAATTTTCAGCATCAATACTTGAGTCTTCAGTGTCACGTGATCACATGATATGCTGATTTCCTGCTCAGAAAACAGGTCTGATTATTATAAATGTTGAAAACAGTTGTGCTGCTTAATATTTTTGTGGAAATTGTGATACATTTTATCTTGGTTCTTTGACAAATAGAAAGTTACAACAGCATTTATTTGAAATAGAAATCATTTGTAACATTATAAATGTCTTTAATGTCACTTTTGATCAATTTCATGTATCCTTACTTAAAGTATTCATTTCTTTTAAAAAAAAAAAATCCCCCTGTGGTGAAAATTAAGTTTGTAATGTTGTTTATGTCTACGTGGTATTTTTAATATGCTTTAAGACAAACCATGTGCAAATGCATAAGTCAACACCATTGCTGAGTATTTTCTCCTTAAAACTGCGGTCTCAAAATCACGGTTTGATATCGCTGTTTTTTCTGATGTCACAAACTACCTTGTACCAATCAGATCAACGTGTGATCATCAAGGAGTGGATCTCTGAGCTGCTGTGAGTGAGTGGAGGCGGGGCTAATCTGCATATTAGAACCACATTTACTAAATGAGGCAAGGGTATAGAGTTACATTAAAGCTATTTTAAGGCATGAAGAATTTTTTTTTTCAAGGAAAAAACGTTTAAATATGTAATTTTGGTGATCAAAGATGAGTTTTAAGGGATAAAATGATTGACTACAGGGGGACTTTAAAAGAAAAATCCATCCATTTGCTCTCCATTTCATGCCAATGCTATCTGAGAATGCTGGGTTTGCTGGCTTTAAGAAGAGGTAGTTAGAGCTGAAGGCTTTAAATGTGGTGTTTTATAGGAGAAGAGGAAGCGAAGACAGCAAAGCAGATGGCACCTGATTGAAAGCAACTGTTAAAGTGGTAGTAAATTCCACTGGGCGGCCAGGATAGCCTCCAGACCGCTTCTCTGGCACAGGTGGGGGGGGCACTGACGTTACCCAGAGCGACAGAGACCTACGGCCCTGATCACTTCTTCTAGCGCTTTCTTTTGAGTGTGCACTCAGAAGACGGCAGCGGCGTTGGGCCCGAAGGCTGCTCGGCGGGAAGTCTTCCGCAGTAACCGTAGCAACAGCGTCACAGTCATGTGACTGGGGCAGGAGGGGTTGTTGTGTTGCACATGCCACTGGGGGTAAAAATCTGGCCTCAATAATCTGGGGCAAAGAAATGGGGCAGCAAAGGGGACCGGGATCGAGGAACATATTACCATGGGAGATAAAGTGTCAGAGGTTGAAACAGCAAGATTCAAACATGCAATGTACACATAAGGTTGCCCTTACTCTAAATCAGACAACGCCGTGAATGCATTCATATCAGTGTGTCTGGAACATCACAAAAGGCGTGTTCCCACTTAATTCCCAGTCCGTTTATATTCCCATCCGATCAACAGCTCTTTCCACACCCTCAAAACGTGTTTTACTCATTTCTATCCCGCAAAATCTCCTTTAAAGTTTGTAACTGCAAACTGCAATTGAGTTGAGAGAATTACAAATAGTACTTAAAGCATTTATTAGCCAAAATCTAAAATGAATGAGCATGCAGTGCGCAGGGCATGGGCATGCACCACATTTTATGAACGACAGTTGAGATTCTGCAGTTATCTGTGGAGATTCTGTCCATGACCAAGCAAAGCATGAGCTAATCCACTTAAAGCTGAATGCTGTAAACTTTTTTAAGGTGTCTTGTCAGCACTGTTTAACTTTGAAGGTTTCAAACATGTTTTTGCTCTAAGCCAAGGAGCGTTAGTCAGCCGTAATGGCCCTAAGAAATAATTTACATAATAGTGTGACTGCATGTTACCCAAGGGTAGGCCAGTGTGGGATATCTGCATGAACGTGAACGAGGGTTTGATGTTCTTGCTCCCAGCAGTGCCGCTGCTAGCCATTTTGGTGCCCTAAGCATAATTCCTTTATGATGCCCCCCCCATCATTTATTTTTATTTTCATTTTCATTTATGTTTCATACCCCAATGAGGGTATGATTTATAAAAAAAAATTAAAAGTAACACTTTAGTTTAGGGTCTACTGCTCACTAACTAGTTTCATTACCATGCAATGGCATGGTTTTATCATCACTGTGGTCCCGAATTTGAGGTAGGTTAGTCAGGGGGGTTCGGGGTTTCCCCGGGAAAATTTTGGATTTCTCTGAACAACAGATGTGCATTTTAAGATGTTGTGAAGGCAAACAAACAAAAAATCGATAACAACAGCTTTAAAACCATGTCAGTGGGCAGCTGATTATTTTTCTCTCCTCATCAGCATCACACTCTTTTTCACTTTGTTTTTATCTTGCCCTGTCTCTTCCCCTCCTAAAGTTGGCTTTTTTAATTTACTAAAGGCTACAATTTGTATTTTATTCTCAATATGTACACATTCATTATTAATCCTGTGCCTAACATGATGAAAACGGCTTTGTTCATGTTTCTTGTCCCCTCACAATGACAGTAGCCTAAACTATTACAGTAGGCTACATGTTACATAGGCCTATTTTCAGTTCAAAATGGCGAAATTAGACAAAACTATATTAGTTTGCCTAATTATTTTTTGTCATTCGTTTAACATTTATGACCTAAAAAAAACTGTCAAATATGAAACGTTAAGTTTAGCTACTTACATCTTATCTCGCACTTGACCGTACACTGAAGCGTCGAGTTGCACTGTTAAAATTCGCGCTCAGCGTCTGTGAACATAAAGCCCGCCTACTTTGATTTGATTGGTCATCTCAAATATTCTGACATTGACGAGCAGTGACAGACCAATGAGGCTCAGATGAACACACACACACCCTGTCCTCTCTGTTTCTGACGTGCTCTAGCTCTGCTCGGCGCTGCGGATTGAAGATGAAGTACGCGCTGAATCTGATTATAACAAGAAGTTTGATGATTGATTTTTCCTTAGGCTATTTTTGGTGCCCCCTCAGCACTTGGTGCCCTACGCACAGCGCGTGATGCGCGTGGTGGGAGCGGCGGCACTGGCTCCCAGTGTTGGATAAGAGAACATGCATCGGAGGAAAGTGTTCACCAGAGATCATTATCTCTGCGACGCCTCTCCATATAAACAGACATAAACGCTGAGACTCACCCACGCTAACACTTTCCCACAACTCCAGTGAATGGAGCAGTTTGTATAAACAACAGGTCCCTGAAAGATGAGAGTTGTTGTCTTCCTCATTTTTGGCAGTCTTTATCTTTCAAAACCTGTAAAGTCGGATTTTCTGAACTACTCTGCCTCAAAACCTGGATTTTAACAGATAAACAACCATTATTTTGTGGCTTGCAGAAAAAGGGAACCGTCAGTCATTTGCCTTTAGGTCAAAGAAATTAACATGAAGATCTTACACAAAACACTAATGCTGCCTCCATGTCCTTCTCCTAAGATGCTCCTGCTGAGTTTAAAAAGTATAATCAGGCTAATATGTAATAATAACATTTATATGTAATAATATGAATATAATATGAATCTACTTAATTCATCATTAGCTTAAATTAATCAACCTATATATCTTTTTTACTCATTAGAAAAAATATACAGTATATTCAAATTAAAGATAAATTAAGAAAATATATTAATATAATACATATATTACATATATTATATTTTTGTCATCACTAAAATAATATCACAAGTAACATTTATTTCCATCAAGAGGTGCATACATTTTTGGTCAAGATCTTGTGTTGTCAATGCAAGAGTCCAGCACTCTGTAAAGTCTCCTCCAGCACAACCCAAAACCTTTCAATGAATTTAAGGTCTGGTGCCAATTCATGTGTGAAAATGATTCTTCAAACTCCCTCCCAACCATTCTTTCATTATTCGAGCCTGATGAATCTTGACATTGTCATCCTGGAATATGGCCATGGTGTGTCTTCCTACAGGGTTGTTTAAAAAATGAAATCCTACACACTCCATCAATTAGGGTTAGAAGACCTGTTGCCAAACATATAACATGTCCGAAAAATAATAATCTTTGCAATAATGATCCAGACTCTTAAGCATTTGCCTATTTCAATCCAAACAGCAACTTTTTTGGGGGGCCGGGCCGGGTAGTCTATGTTTATATATATATATACACAGTATATTATTGATTATTCTGAAATGACATGAAGTTAGCATAACACAAAAATGGCAAGTGATCAAAAAAATGCGTTTACAAGTCATAAATCTATCGTCTTCACTCCATCGCTCTACACTCACACATGCAATATTAGCATCCCAAAAGAAAAAAGCATATCATGCCTTTATTAAAAGATGTTCTTGGGCTGTCTCTGGTTAGTGTAAAATGAGATTGTGGGCTTATCACGTGAGTCATACTACTAGAGTTAGCAACTGTATCTGTGGTAACAGTACCTGAGGGCAATGGTGATGATTTCAGCAATTACTGAGATGAGGTGAAGGCTTAGAGATAGAATAACTCTGCTGTTTTTCCCATCAGCCACGATGAAGCCACGGTGCTTATGTTACCAGGCTAATCATTGCTGTTGCAAAACAACATTAATCGCTGCACTCCCATGAGTGTAAAGGCTAGAGCAATATTTTTGATGGAACGTGGTAGTGCTAGTTAATGGTGTTTGCCAAGACAAATAACACTATTACTTTTGCTTATACTTAGCTAAATGCAATCCCATTGACTTACATTAAAGAAGGGACCTGAGCCATATCTACAGTCCACAATATTATAGAGACTAAAGGCTGGTCCTTTGTCTAAAAAAAACTAGCATACACCCAGAACTTTTAGCAGAATGTTGCATATTAGCAGTATATATATATATATATATATATATAAACAGTATATAAAAAGGTGGTCATTTAAAGGTGGTCTCTTTTGACTTTAGCCTGTAAAAAAATTACCTAACCACCGAAAACTCCCTGGACCCAATCCGGCAAAATACATAAACGAATGCCCTCACATTTTCTGATGCCTTGTTAGTATACTTCTACAGTAAAATCCCTACAGATGGCTCCAAATGGCTCCAAAGTCCACACACAAATTGCCAGGAACTCCAAACTCGAATTCCCCAAGGACAAGAGATCAGAGTCCAATTAAGAGGGCATTCCTGGCATGCTCATGGAGGGATGAAAAGAGTTAAGCGTCGCCTCTCCCCGCCTTTCCTCTAAACTCAGTTTATTTTATTTTCTTCTCTCCCTTGATGTTTAATTGGTCTGGGAGCTTTTCGGAAACTTTGAGGGAACATTTAAGAATCAGCGTGTCTGACGGCCTTGCAGCAGGACGGAGGAGCCGCGACCTTCTGGAACCGCGAGTTAAAGGTCGCGTGAGGTCATTCCGCTAACGAGATTTACAGCATAACAAGAGCACCACCAAAATCAACCTGAGCCACTCGTGACCCTCAAAAACCAGCCTGCTCCAATCAACCATTAATCAAAGAGCAAGACCGAGTGAGGTTTCACACATAAACACCAAGATCACTGAGCGACAAAAGAAAACAGCTAAAGGAAATGTGTTGCTTGTCTTCACATCTGGAGAGACAGTGACCAGAAAATAATGGCTTATGCGAAGTGTTCCAAACGTTTCTTAAGAAATATTGCCTCGTTGAAAGGATAAACTGGATTCATTATTTTTCGAAATGCAGAATCCAAACATTTGCAGAATTCTTGTCAGCAGGACCCTCACAACACAGCTACAGCAGACACAACTGACACTGAAAGTGTGTACGCTGCATGTCACCACAGAATGTTCTCAAATGAGCTGGAAGCTTCATGCCAAACTTCAAAAATAGTAAAAAAAAAAAAAAAATATCTGAAATCCATTTGCATTCAAAATGTCATTTAAATAGGTGTTTATCAATTTTAAAATATATTTTTTTTTTACAAAATGTTATATATAAAATAGCCATATTTTAGTGTCCTATAGACATGGCATGAGAAAGTCTAAGCACCTGTGAAAGGAAATAAAGGATGGGAATGCTTGAGCTTTTCAATGTCAGGAATAGAACATTGTCCTTGGAAAAAAAGTGTTCCTCAAATTATCCATTTCCTTAACCACATAGGAACAGCAGGATTGAGCTCGCTCACCAGTCTTGTAGATCTCGTAGCGCAGGGAGAATCCAGCACCCTGGTGCGCATAATCAGACACAAACTTGATGTGGATGACGGGACCGGAGGAAATGATGGCAGGAGGAGCGATGTTACTGCAGTGCTTTCCCAGCAGCTCCGCGGACTCAGAATTCCCATCTCGGATCTCAATGAAGTCATACCTAAAAGCAGAAAACAAACAGCAAACAATGCTTAAATGCTGATTTTTAGATTTGGTAGCATCCTTAACATTGCAAATTACCCAAGTCTGCGTTCAAAAATATGTTTCTCAAATTCTCAATATGAACTCAAATATTTCTTCCAAGACCAAATTATCTGAGCTGCTATCCACATTTATTTTATAGCTCTGTACTTTTATGATGTGTCAAGTCAACAGTTGTCTATTTTTATTTATCCTAATGAAAAATCTCCTATTTCTCCTAATGCAAAGTACTGTAAAATATCTACATCAGATAAAGTTGATATTTAAGTATATGTGATATCTCCATTATGATATCTCCATTATTAAGCCTCCTACGCAATAAAAGAGCAACCTTTGAGTAATAAACATTCCTCGTTTCGAATGGCAAGCACTAAAAACCTAATGAAGTGCAATGCAATATCTTCTGCTGGGATGAGTAACTGGGAAGGAATTGCTAGGAGTTGTTTTAATTTGAGCTGGGGTGACCTTTGACCCTCAGTGGACTGCTGCCTTATCACAACAAACACACATTTTTTCATGTCACTTCAGAGACAGACTGAAGGAGCTGAGACAATGACCACCTGTCCAGCCAAAATAATCCCTTAATGTCCGTTGCCCTCTTCTGCCAAAACACTTCACACACAATGTCTAAATGAGGCAAAAGACTCCCAAAAATCCAGCCGGCTGTCTGCATGAGAGCTTCCTTATAATAAATCTGGCCATAGAGAGGCATGAGTCAGACTTCTTCTCACACCTCAGGAATGCTTGCCCCATTTAACCCCTAAACAAGAACAAGATCCCTGTGAACACACGCCATCATTCCCAACCTAACTGCTTCAGAGCACAACATGCTGACCAGACTTCCTCTGTACTGAGAAAATGAATTTATGCAGCTTTAAAACAAACTCAGTCTTTGTAGGAGGCAAACGAGTTCCTTCAAAATCCTGCAAGTTTAGATTTAACTTAGTGCTAAACTCTTAAAAATAAAACTTTATATCAATTAAGATGATATTTTACAGCCTGGTGCCAATTGAATCCCAATCAAATGATTCTTTTGAAACAATTCAAATAAATGATTCAGTCAAACCGATATAAATCACGGGATGTCCATCAGCTGAAGGCTCATGGTGTCACAACATGCAACTTCAAAAAAAAAGAGTAAGTGAATCAGGTTTATTGGACCGAACTGCCTGCATTAATCAATTCAGTAAATTATTGAGAATTTGAAATGTTACTTTTAATTCTCTAGTTCTTTACATCATTGCAAAATTGAACATTA